>JANRMT010027041.1:44171913-44196507 GCA_026402145.1 Polypterus bichir lapradei | reverse complement strand
ACGGGTTTTTTTTTACACTGTCTTCCTTTAGCGGGACATTCACTTTTTGCACCGTGTGCTTTGTTTCTGCAGTAGCTGCACTTATGAATATGCTTGTATGTATCAGACGCTTCATATTTTTTTGCTGCCTTCTCAATTGTGTAATTCTGTTTTTGTTCAGCGCTCTTTGGAACTGTTCCTTTTTGTCTATGCACTGCGTCAGTTCACGTGAGCCACTTGGTGTTCTTGCATCGAAGGTTCCCAGTTGTGCTGGTGCCATCTCGTGTTATGTCCATGGCTGTATGTAATGTCAGCTAAGACCCGGCACTTAAAAGTTTCTCTCGCAGTTTCGCCGAGTTTGTGCCAAACACCACCCTGACCATCTCATCTTCCTCTGCATAAGCACAGTCCTTCACCCGTGAATATTTAGTGGCAGTGTTTTCTATTGGATTGCCGCTGACGGACGGCCTTATATGGGCAGGCACTAAATTACAAACGCCAGCGGCAGCCTGTCTATGAACTTAATTTAAAGTTTGGTTTACACCGTGCTTTGTTTCCGTAGTAGCAGCACTCATGAATGTGGTTGTATATGTCACTCGCTCGCTTCTTATTGTTTTGCTGCCTTCTCAATTATATAATGCATGTTTTCTTCAGCGCTTTTTGAAGCGCTTCCTGGTTTTCTACGTACTGCGTGATTACGTGGGAGGCGTGATGATGTCACACGAAACTCCGCCCCCACGGCTTTCGCGCTAATCTCCATTACAGTAAATGGAGAAAAACAGCTTCCAGTTATGACCATTACGCGTAGAATTTCGAAATGAAACCTGCCCAACTTTTGTAAGTAAGCTGTAAGGAATAAGCCTGCCAAGTTTCAGCCTTCTACCTACACGGGAAGTTGGAGAATTAGTGATGAGTCAGTCAGTCAGTCAGTCAGTCAGTGAGGGCTTTGCCTTTTATTAGTATAGATTATAGTTGTGAAGCAGGGTTCTTATCCAATGGATTCTTGGTCTTTATAAGTTTCTCTTAGGTAGATCGCTATCCTTAAAATGAACACTTGCTGTTGCCAGGAACACTTGCTGTTGCCACACAAGGTACAATTCTTATACGACTTTCGCATTCTTGCTAATTTTGAGGCTGCTCTTTTGTATAATGGAATACCAGCTTATACTGTTGGTGACTCATCAGCTTGTCAGTGCTGTTATAATATAATATAATATAATATAATATAATATAATATAATATAATATAATATAGGGTGGCATGGCAGCACAGTCGTAGTAAGACTGCTGCCTCACAACCATCAAGTCGGGCTTCACATCCTGGTCCTTCTTGCGTGCAGTTTGTATGTTTTTCCCGTACCTAGGTGGGTTTTCTGTGGGTGCTCTGGTGTCCTCCCAGAGTCCATGCAGGGTTGGCGATATTAAGTGGCCCATGTGTGGATGGATGGACAGATAGATAACAACTTTACAACCCTACATTGCATTAAGCAGTTGTGAGAATGATAATATAATAGAAATTGCGTATTTTTTACAAGCTACATTATACAAATACATTACAAAGACAGGAACTGACCGAGTGCTTTACAAATTTGAGCTCTACAGGACAGGGTAGAAATGAAAGGTGATGATGGGAAAAAAGTTATATCACATCACAATAGCAGACGACCAAAAGGCATGTGGAAAACAGCCTATCTAGAGCAAGAGTTTTTGGTTTTAAATGTTAAATTTTGTGTAGCTGAAAGATTTTATATCATCTTATGAGCTTCATTCTTACTGTGAAGCAGGAAGCTGCAGATTCCTGCAAAGTACATGCAGTACTTCTCCATTTCAGGACCCCAAAGAACATAGAAAGCAACAAGAAAAAAGCAAGTAAAAAGAATTTCTTATGGTAAACCAGCTGCAGTCTGCAAGAGACCTCAGACTTGAGAGAAGATTTGTTTAGAATAAGACAATCACCTAAATCATATACCAGAGGGTCTTAAAAATAAAAAGGTAAATGAGTTGGAGTAGTCCAGTCAACCCTCACAAGAAAACAATAATATGTGGCAGGCAAAGATAATTAGTGTTCCAATCCAAGCTAAGAAAGCCTGAGCAATTTTATAAAAGAAGACAAGCCTTTTTTTAAAATGTTCAGAAGTGTAAAGCTGGTACAGACTGGCCCTAACTATGGTTGCAATTCTGGTCTCAAATGGCTGAGGACCAGGTGCAATTCAGACTGTGACTATTGTGTTTGAGAAATCTGCATGTTCTCCCGATGTTTGTGATTTTTCTTTCAGTTCCCTCACATACCAAACATGCATATATATTATTTTATATTGAAATTCAAAATTGACCTTATATGAGTGAGTGGCATTGGGTCTATAAATAAGTCACTATAATGGGCTGGCAACTTTGTACTGGTCTAAGTAAGGTCAGTAGTTGAATGAAGAATTTTTATTCCATTTTGAAAATGATAAGTTTTTCATGACTACCAATGGAAACAATTCTACATTATAATTATATTAAATGGAGATGGGGTAAATATTTTTATAGGCTCTAAATCTTCACAAGGCTGCTGTAAGGAAAGGATTTTACAGTTGTAGTTTTTCAGTAATGTTCTGAATTGAAATGATACAAAATATTCAGGAAAGGAAAGGAAATTAAAATAAAAGTAAGCCTCTCTTTTGGCCTATGCACTTTACATTGCCATTTACTAAGCCTTACTCTCTTTTTTGCTCTTTTCATTTTTCACCTGTAAGGTGAAGTTATAAATAAAAAGTAAGGAATGTCTACAGAATTTCACAAAGAAAACATAGAGAATGACTTCATTCAATCGAAAATTTAATTAGTTTCTTTGTTAACCAATTATCTATAAAAGAACATAATAATTATGTTTAATAATCATATAAATGTAACAACAAGGGATGCCACTGAGCACTAAACCACAGGCACAATGTCACTGAACACAACTCCAGGTTCAAATAAAGGATTTTTCTATATTAGCAACACATTCCAAATAAGTACCAGGCAAAATTGACACAGGAATGTGACAGATTATCAATTTCTTCTCTTCTTCCTTCCTCCAAGTGAGTGTTGCCTGCTGCCTTCTGTCTCTGACTCCCCGATGTGAGACTTCTTTAAAACTGGACCTGGGACTGGTCCCGGTGTCACCCTATAAACCTTTCCAAAGAACTTCCAGATAGTGTGAAAGTAGGGCAACTTTCCCCAGCAGCACCCTCTAGTGGCATCCAAGGGCCCCGACAGGGCTGTGCTTCAGGACTCCAATTCCCATGCCATCCTCTGGGTGTCCTAACTGAGTTTAGCCCAGAGGAACACTGCCACCTGCTGTGCCCAGTCCATCCATTATTCCTGTGTCCCAGTTGGGATGAAGATGGTCAGACGTTCTGGCTTGGCTAAGTCTCTACTCCCTCTGTTCTTCCATTATGGCTTCTTGGCTGGGCAAGAAATCATCTTTCATCCTGGCCGGGATGTCTGTCCTTCCTCCATGGCACGTATGTTTTTTAAATAGAATAAAGCATTGGATTCAGGTTTAATGTATATCAATTGTAACCATGTACCTTTCTTTTGGAATTTTTTACTTTACAGAAGAGGAACTGACCGGGGAAGACGAAGAAATGCATTCCTTTAGATGTGAACAAACTGGTAAGTAAATTTAATTAACTTTCTGACATTTGTCACTGACATACAGTCCGGTATGCTGCAATATGAGACCAATGGAACAGACTAAAAGAGCCTAAGGAGATAATAAGCATAGCGTGATTGGGTTGTGCTCATATTTATGAGGATAAAAAAATTGACTACCGTGACAAAAAACAAAAATTTCTAAAATGTGGGCACTGAGTTGACTTACAAGGCCTGGGATGTGGAAGACCAAAGGAATGCAAAGGATTTGTTTTCTGATTGATAGCAGAGCCAATAAATACCAGCAATAGCCAGAAGGTCAGTTAACTACTTGGCCCATCTGTTTAGCCAGACAGTTGGAATTCAAGGTCAAAAATAAGAAGAATCTTACATAGCTTGATCTATAATTTAGGATGTATAGATAAATTGTGTATATTAAACAAGCTAAATAAAATTTAATAAAACAAAAAAAGCAAAAGGTCACCTATATAATAATATCCAGCGAAAAAAAAAATTGTCACAGTAGGCTAGTTACAAAAGTCTGCTGTACTCCAAATGAAACACCTAACAGCCTACAATGGTCAAGTGACAACAAACAGCTATATATATTCCAGTACAGCACCTTTTGTGGCAGGGTAATATTGTTGATTAATATCTCCATGCTTTCTCTCTTTTTAAAACGTTTCGGGTATTTTACCTCTTAATCTTAAATGAAGTGATTCATTTCTTACATTTTTTTCTAAATGCTCACATCTTATCATACTTACATCACTTATCTTGGATTTGTATAGTACTGTAATGTTTTTCTGGTAATCTGACAACCTAAACCAAGCATAGCACTGAAAATGTGACTTTATTAGAGCAACTAATTTCAAGCTTTCTGGACTTGTTTTTCATACAGAATAGTTTATATAACCAAAATTGTATCATCCTCTAATTTAAATTAGTGCATGAACAAAAAGTTCAGGGAAGTGGTTCTCATAAAGACTATTATATGACAAGGGGAAGGACTAGCAAAGATTTGGAATCCACTTTGTCCAATGGGGAACACCTAAGCATCCAAATCCAGGGGTCAACAAGTGGCAATAATCACTGTAAATGTAGATGATACCCCTTGGTACCAAAATGCTTACCAGGCAAATGAGAGCTGACAGAAGGCCAAGTAATTTGTTCTAGTTGAGAAGATGGTAGCAAAGGATTCCCATGTTTGTTCCTTCCTTGGGGACCTTTTATCTAAATTATGTATAAAGAATCAGTGATGCAGGATTGCAACAAGTAAATAGTGGAAATAATAAAGATTCTAAAGTCCCTGAAGAATAAAGACATCCTTGAACTCTGGAGTACTTTTGAATATTATGTCTAAGGTAACTTGTGACCAGGGCTTTAAAGCCTGCTTTTTGCCATGACTCCTGTAAGCCTCTAATAAGAAAGTTGTTAGTGGCATGAAAGGAAGAGAGAGCAAAAGGCTGATGAAGTAAACCTGAAAGTGAGTGACTGTTTATTCATTGGTTCGTTGATTGGTTATTAGAAATTTCACAGAAAATAAACGAAAATTATTTAAGTAATTTAATATTCAGTTTGCTTTATACTTTTCTCAACTTTGCAGCAAATACAGGACATTTCCGTGGGCTTGATTGCGTTTGTTCTGTCTTTTGTACAGATGTTTCTTCTCTGAATGGGAAATCTCTTAGAAGACTGTCCATAAAAAGCACTTTAAGCCTCTTAGAATTACTATAATGCCTTCAAGAACATTGCATAATCCTTTCAATATGACAATATTAATTTCAGAACTACAGGAAGAGTGCAATTACATTAAGAACCTATTTTAAAGCTAGGAGATTAACATGTATAAGGTAACTATGCTTAGAAAATCAGAAAAATATTGAAATATACATGTATGCTTTAGGCTACATTTCTTGAAGCTTTTTTACTTTGAACAAAAAGTATCCTTTTCCATATTTAAGTTTGTTTATGTATTTTGGTGCCTCAGTCCGGAAGAATGTTTCTTCAGCTGTGTAAGAATTACTTGCACTAAGGTGCACTGGGACACTGAATTTAACTTTCCAGTCCAAAAAAAATGTAAATTTCTTGTATTAGATGCGTACTTGTGCCTTTTTCAACTAATGCTTCTATTAATAGGTGCATATCCCATCACTCTTATGAGGAACATACACAGAGAAGTGTTAATGACTTGGTAATCCAACAATGAAGAAATGTAAACTATGACATCTCCATCTAAATATTAGTGACCTAAGCAGGAAGACAAGATGTCAGGTCCGGAAATGTTCAATTACAGTAATGCAGTGCTAAATATTTTGAGATCTTCAATAAACATTGGCTGCATCTGAAGTTTTAATGTTTTGATTACTATATCTACAATAATTATTTAATTATTTTCATAAAAGTCACACTCTTACATGCACCATCATGTTTAAGAAGAATTCAGTCTAAAATAATCAATCTGTGTGTGTGTGTGCAGCTATTTTTAAGCTTCTGTGTTGCTTTTCATTGTCCCATATGATATCCCTGGTGGGTTTAGACTCCAAGAGAAAGACTCAGGCTGACTCAACACCCGCAGAAAATCATTGGTTTCTCCCATAAATATTTTATTTACACATATAGTGTAGTGTGACTTCAAAAAAAGCCTCATCACATACTCATATCACTTCACTGCAAAATGTGAATCTATACAAGTCATAAATTGTGATTCTACTGCCAACACAAATATCTGTGAAATCATGAAAGGCATTGGATATAACAGTGAATAAAAAGTTTAGTACTACAGTCTCAATGCAAGGTGAAAACATCAATAAGTGGATGAAAGTGGATTGGATCAGTAGATATTCATGAGGAGACTTTAGGAGGAAAAAGTCTAAGCAGTTCCAAGATATGGCAAAAGTTCATTTTGCAACATAGAACATAGTAGCACTGTTTGTTTTAGCACCTCTGGCAAGTAGATGAACAGTAGAGAAGCCAAAACAGAATGGGGTGTCTGGAGAGCCCAGAGACTTGTGTTAGTGAAGAGCAAAAATGTGCAGGAACCTGTAGTTCAACACTAGAGTGAACGAAAGCCAAGAGAAGTGGAACTGGTGAAGTGAGCCAGGAATATTCCGGATAAGTTGAAAAGGCTAGATAGCAGATGTTAGGATCTCAGCCAGAAAAGTGTTGCAGTAGTTCAGGAAAGTAAGAAAAAGAGCCAGAATAGGGATTTGTATGGATAGTGGGGAATGCTTGAATCTTATGGAGTTTCTGAAAATGGAAGCATAAATGGAAGCATCAAAAATGGGTAAATGAAAAAAACATATGTACCGATTTCAGCAAGATAAGGGTGTAGTATACAATATTGCGGTAACTGATTGAAAACCCGGCTCGCTTTTGTCCAATGCATATTGCTTGTTTGTCTATTTAAAGTAAAAAGAAAATTGGGCAAATATTTAATGGTGTGTATTGTATTGTAAGTTAATTATAAACTCTAAATGGCCTCCTGATGAGTAAGTATGGGAATGTTACATGTAATGGTGCCTTGCAATAGGCCGGCATGTTGTCTCAGGTCGTCCATCGATTGGGCAAACAGGTATGGAAGATGCACGTTTAAAGACTGATTTATTCTTTTGTTGTTGTTGTTGTTGTTGTCATTGTGTTATTTTCTTAAGTTAAGCACCACAGTTACACAATGATTTGGTTCAGATCTCTGCGTTGTCATTGTCCTTCTGTCAATTGCTCATTATCCTATTTGGGTACTCTGTTTTTACTCCCACATCCCAAAGACATACACATTAAGGGTACTGGAGACTTTAAACTCGGCTCATGTGAGTTAGTGTGGGTGTGAGAATGGATGTGATGTTGCTGGAATAGGTTTCAGCCAAATATGACTCAGAATTAGTAAGTTTAAATATGAATATATTTTTTAACTTCCTTAATCACACACTAAAAAATAGCACAGTCATTTTTATTTTTCAAAAAAACCCCACAAATAATCATAAAAATACTATACGATAATATGCAATTCTTTTGCTCTTTCAGGGACATCAGGAAATGCCTGCATTAGATGCCAGCAAATGCGCGCTCTTCAGATGGCTGTAAAAGTTTTATATGGCTTCTTTGCTTTTCTCTTCATCACTGTGGTGGTTCTTGCATCGTTAGGTAAGCAAGACATGTCAATGTGTCATAAATATTCTCAGTCAATGTTGCAAAAAAGGGTGTGCATAGCCTTTAACTATAGTGAACCCCAAAAGGTGTACACCAACACTCCAAGAATACTGGAATATTGATTTACACTGAATTACATGCATTGTTTATAATTTAGAGGAATGAATTTATAGGAATGAAAATCAAAAAAAATAATCTCCTTAATATTTGTTTGGTTTTCCCTAGACAAACCTGGAAAAAACAAAAGAAATGTTACCAATTGTATCTCAAAAGGTTGGATAAAGGCAACTGTCCAGTAATAAGTAAAACATATGAAATCTTGAAGAAGATTTAAAAATGACTAAAAAAGAGATCTCAAAAGATCTAACACGCTTTTCATACCGAATTCTAAGTTTTGATGTTGTATCTCATGTCTCCTTTTTATCTAATACTTTCCTCATAAGGAATTTTAAGAGAAACATCTGTGACAAAGCTGATTCTTAAATGAAACATTAATGCAGCGTTTTTTCAACCTTTCAGTATTTGCGACCCGAGTTTTCATAACAGTTTTAATTGCGCCCCCCCTTAACATTTTTTTGAAATGTAAATGCATATTTTATTATACCTACTTAACTTTTATCGACATTTATCTAACTCTATATTTATTGTTCTAGTATCAGAATGTAGTTTAAGTTAATTTGTTTTGGTTTCAACAGATGTTTTTTTCATATTTTTGATTCTTGTTTTCTTTTTTTCACATCTTCGCGCCCCCCTTTTTGTTACTTCGCACCCCCCTAGGGGGGCCCGCCCCACAGGTTGAGAACCACTGTATTAATGAGAAACTCTTTTAAGTCTCATAAGTCATCAAAGATCGACCTTTTAGCAGTAAAACTTTCCTATGGGGACCCTGTATCACCATCAGCAGTGTGTTTGCCTGTCGAAGGAATGTCAACCTCATTGAGAGGCTTACTTACCTCAGCATCGACATTCATGTCTCTGGTGACTCTTCCTATGAAGTCAGCAGATAGTTCATAAGAGAATGGGGGGTTGTCATGAGGTCACTGAAAAGAGATGTGTGATGCTCCCCATATCTCTGCAAAAAGATGAAGGTGGCCTGAGACGAAGACTGTGTCTCCTTGGGTACTGCTAGTTTGACTTTGTGTTGAAGTCCAAAATAAGGCACATTACCTGCATTGTGAGGGAGCATCAGTTACAGCATTATGGCCATGTGGCAAGATTCCAAGAGGGTCATCAGGCTCATAGGATACTCATTGTTAAGGACCCAAGCGGCTGGACCAGGCCATGGGGTCACCCACGTAACACCTGGCTTCAGAAGATTGATGGCCATTTCCAGTGGGTGGGACTGGACCGCATATCTGCCTGGGTGGCTACCAACCAGGATCTCAAGCTGTTTCATCATGTGGTGGGTGCTGCAACACGCTGTACAAGTGCATGCTCCCTGACCTGACCTGACCTTTTCCTGTATGAGTGTGTGGACATGTGTATCTAGGATTTGCTCCTGCCTTCCACCCCATACTGTGGGATTAGATCAACATCCCAAAGATCCTGTAATTAAAAGGCACATTTAAGAATTATAGAGATGATTTCATTTGCCATTGTATTTTGCTACATAAAACACACAAAACAGGGTGACTTGCCTGTTAAATTCATAATGTCATGTTATTAAAGGGTTTATTGTCATACATTTCAGTGCTTTAGAAAAGGTTATGGTCTACGCTTGAGGCCTATAACACATCAGTGTTTTACTTTACTTACTGTTTTTATGCTAGGGCTGGTTAACTTGTTCTGAGTTTTTGCATTTATTGACATGATCTCCCTATAAGGTATACCTCTTATATTATGTTCATCAATTGGATAAATAACAATATGAATACATTATTACCCAATGAATTTTGAATTACAGTTGCATATTTTGCATTTTATAGTTTGTGTTAAAGCTAACTTGCATGCTAAAATCATAAAGTCCACAGTAACATTTACAGAAATTCCACAATTCATTCAAGCTTTATTGCTTTCCACCCATTCTGGGAAGTCATGTAATTTAATTTCATTAATGCTATAATTCATTTTTTATACTTATATATGCCCGGCTCCCGACTCCTGAAGTCCCGTCCGCTGCCTCTGTTTCATATTAGCGCAAATAAATCACTACCGCAAGCGAACTATGATACATAGCACAATGAGATTAGTCACAAAATGAACCGGAATGTTCAAGCAAATTATAGAAAAAAAAAAATCTAAATTCGTTAAGTAATTATCTCATGAAAAGCGAACAGACAGACATTGGATTTTATATATATATAGAGATGGACTGAAACTTAGATATTGTAGTGGAGACCACAGTCAATACTGGTACTGCAGATGGAAAATAGAGTTTTTGGACTACAGCTAGCTCATACCTGATCTTGTTAGCAAGTAAAAATGAATACTATGCTACGTGTTTGTCCTTTGAGTGTGCTAAGTGCTCTAGAAGAGCAAAAGACAAGTGGAGAAAGATATCTGGAAGAGTTAACCCATTGAAGGCATACCAACAACACCTCCTGACCATTAGTGGGAACACAGTTCAATATGGGAATTTGTAGGACTGAAATGTTCCTGTAAAACTGTGTGGTAACAGGAAGATTCAGTCTTATAAACTTTATAGAAGATGGGATGCAGGAATTCCCTAGAGAGAGCTTAAGCCTTTTGTTTTTGATGCATTAATAGAATTACTGCTGAAGTGAAACTGCAGGAGGTGTCATGTAGCGGTGAGGTTAAAGCCAGCTAACGGCCATAGGGTATTTGATTATGGTGTTAATGAGTGGATTTCACTAAACTGGTAGGACGTAATGAATGGCCACTTTTTAGATGGTATAGTGGGTGAGGTTAAAGGTAGCCAAGCCCATGGAACATTTGAGTGTAGTAATGTGTTGATTAGTGGATGACAATCAACTGGTACGACATAATGAATGGCCACGTTTTGGATGGTGTAGTGAATGAGATTAATGTCAGCTAGGCTCATGGGGTAATTGAGTATAGTGTTGATTAGTGGATGACACTCAACTTTTTTTCCAACTCAAATGAAAAGTCATTTGTAACAGTCGAAGCCCTTATTGATCAAGAAATATTTTTATGGTTCTTGCATTTTAGGTGTCTTGCTTGTTATCATTCCACACCATTAATGGCTCATTTTAATCTTAAACAGGTGCATTTAACTGCTCCTCCTTGGCAATAACATTCAAATGGCTAAGGGACTAGCAGATCTGCATCTAAATTGTTTCCTTTACACCTGTGTTCTCATTGTGAGTGATCCGGTTTAAGAAAATATTAGGAAGGAAACTGAGGGAAAAAAAGTGAAGGAAAAAGGATTAATGAATACAAATAATTTGGATATCTTTGGAAAGGAAAAAAATCTATGATATAGGACTGACATGACATGCCAAAATGAAAACACTAACAAAGTCATACAATTAAATAAAGTTCTGCTATTGGCAATGACTGGTTTCTTATTAAGCAGTTGGGATGGAACAAAAACCTGTAGTTCCTACAGCCTCCAGGACTGCCTGTGTCTACCCCAGAACTAGACTAAAATGCCCAAATCACTTTCTGAAAGCATATTGTTCTCTGGGGTTAGAAATTCAATGGTGGCACTATAGTTGATTTACAGTTTTCAGCATCCATGCTGACAGACATAGTCCTGAACCAAAGAGCATACATTATAAATAACAAATGCTGGAAACTTTTAATTGATGTATTTTAATACATGGGAACTAATACTTGACTATATAAAAAATTACTACCCAATGAATAACCCTTGCAGAGCCTTCAGATCTTTTTGATCAGCCCTTGTGTGTCTTCACACTTGGAAACAGACCTCTTTATCACAGAACATGCACAACTCCTGACCTCACTTTAATAGCAAAAAGTTATAAAAAAAAATTCAAACCTACAGTACAGCTCACTGCAGTGTCCTGTGATTATATCTGTACTTTGGGTAAACTGAACCTCCACAGCTGACATAACTCTGTTATAGACAAGGAAAAAAACAGGTTAGGAAAAACAGAATAGACTCACAATCAAAACATCACAATTTTATCTTTAATAAATCTTTTTTACCTTGGAACAGAAATTCTTGGATAGCATTTAACAGTTTGTCCATAATTTTGAACTAATATATGCATCTTTGGTTACACAGATGGAAAACTGCCTTCTTATTTCTACAGATTAGGTTAAACATATTTCTACAATAGTTTCCAAATCTGTTCTCACGGTTAGAGCTCTAATGATTATATTTCACATTATCCTAAATTATTATATTAAACATCCTCCTGAATTTGGCCAGTGCTCTGAATTTTATTTAGTTACAGCTCAGACAACGGTCAGCCTAAACTAATCATTGGTTAGGCAGAAATATAAACCAGTGTCTACTTCCTGGTTGATCCAGATTTGGGATGAAATCAGACCAGCTTGTGTTACCTACAATACCACTAAAATTAAATTTGTACAGGCAGTACAAAACTAATGTTCTACAGAAGTGATCCTGTTTTTATTAAAGTCAGGTCTTGGCTCCTACTCTTTGAAAAGTATTACTAAAGACTCATGGCTGAAAAATTGTGGCTCTGTGAATGAACTCTTACTCCTTAGTAACCTGTTTGGTATTCACAAGGAGCAATATTTACAGTATATCTCAAGTTCTCAGTTCTCCAACTCTGCTACAGATGCTTCTTATTTATTCAGCCAAATGTCCTCCTGTTCCAACAAAGCAGGTTAACTATTCCAAGTTCCTAATACCCAACTATTCCATCAAAGTCTTCTGTATACTAATGCTGGGGAATGTTACTTCTCAGTTACATTACAATACAATAAAATACAATACAGTTTATTTTTTGTATAGCCCAAAATCACACAAGAAGTGCCACAATGGGCTTTAACAAGCCCTGCCTCTTGACAGCCCCCCAGCCTTTACTCTCTAAGAAGACCAGAAAAAACTCCCAAAAAAAACCCTTGTAGGGAAAAAACGGAAGAAACCTCAGGAAAGGCAGTTCAAAGAGAGACCCCTTTCCAGGTAGGCCTCATTACTCACAAAAAAAGTAACTAAATATGTTATATTGTTAGTTATTATAAAACATAATCTGTTACACAGTGCATTAGTTTTGTGTTACGTTTTCTTCTTTTGTACAAAAAAATCGGACAATTCAGTGGCCATCATTTGTTAATTAAACCTTAGCCCTTATATGAACCCTCATAAAACTCATCAGAGAAACAGCCATATTTGATTAATTTCTTGTACTTTATAAATATGTTTAGTCCTTCATTGGCTGTGAAGTAAATAACATTCATCCTTTTTTCCATCCACACCCTGAACCCCTAAAGATTCATAGTATGAACACCAGCCACTCTGCCACCCAGTCACACTGTTTCAAAATATCTACCACAAATAAACTAATTCTTTATTTATAGGTTTGTGTGCATAGATTGCATGCCGCACACTCTTTTCTGCTTGGCTGTGATACTGAGCCCTGCAAAGGACTGGTGTGCCGGTCCACCACGTTTGCTTCTTGTCTTACAACCAGTGGTCTTGTGATAGTCAGTGGATCCCTGTGTCTCTAAGCTGGGCCTATTAAATTTACCCCTCAGCACATGAAGAATTGAATGTATGCTTACAACTTTTGTTCAGTCCTTTCACTTAATTCCCAGCTACTGTATGCAAGTGCCTAAACTATTCCTCAGCTATCAGCAGATGGCAGAAATGTGTGCACATGTACACCAACAGCAGTACACAACATCTTCGCAAAAAAACTCAGTATTTCTGTGAAACAGTGCAGTGATTGTTGGGTTTTTATTTTGGAGTGGCAGGAATAAGCTTCTCTAATAAGTAATGTGCAAGGTTACTCATTACTTTAAAACATAATCTGACTATGTAATGCACAATATTTTCAATGCATTAACTCAACACCTCTGTCCACTGGTATGTATAATTGAACAGTGAAGACAGGGACAACCTTATAGCTTTACCTTCTATTTCCTATTTTAATATCCAGGTCAAAATGGTTTTATATGCAGCATTAAAGGACAGTGGTATATAAAGTAACTCTCCTCATCACAGCATGGTCTTCAGGTGTACTGTATGTCTTCCCAATTTTTGTGAAAGTAGAATTTCCTTCTGCTTTTGAAAGGTGTGCAGGTTAGTTTGGTGACTTCACATTTGCCCAATACAAGATGTATTTTAGTTCCATTCTGGCCTGGTTTCTGTCTTCTCCCTAATGCTGTTAGGATAAACTTTGGGGCCCTACAACCCAATAACAGAATGATTGGGTTAAGAATATGAAAGGACAAAAGGTTTACCATGTCATGCAAAAAAAAAAAGTTGTCAAAATGTTTCAAATGAACATGTCCAAATAGTATCATAATGTCATGACTCAGGATTAAAAAAAAATAAAAATAAATTGAATTAAAAATAAATAAAAAAGGTTTAGTAAAGACCAACAATGTGCTGCAGAGTCACTTTGCTTTTATTTAGTTATAGGAAGACAAAAAAGAATACAGTAAAAGGCACTGAAAAAAGACAGTGACAGTCTAAATAAAGAATGTCAAGGGCAGATGCTATAGCGATGAGTCCTTTATTGTTTTCTTTGCTCCCCTGTGTCCTGTGCATTGTGATTTGCCCAATATAGAAGGGCAGAATCTCTAGAAACACCCCTTCGCAAAGGAAAGTTTATCTATTAAAGATTTCAAAAACCAAAATCCAAGTTACAAATCACATAATGCAGTTCAAATTAAAAACCAAATATTGAAAAACAAAATCCAAAACAACATTCAACATCTAAAACACTAAGTTCAAGTCTTGAAATTCAGAAAAAAAAGCAAAAGAAAGGATATGCCCTTGAATTTTTTACATCCCAGAAATGCATCTGGCATCTCATAACCAACTTCAGCTCCTGTTTGGCAGGAGCATCCTCCTATTCCCACTGAGGTCAATTAGACTGTGGTACAAACAGAAGAAAGCAAGGCTAATGTTGGAATGATAGAGTCACCAGACTAGTCTGCAATGAATACCAAACCCCTGGTCCAAACAAACTGTAATTGGATGGCTGAGCTAGACATTGCCCCAGGCCATTAACAAGCTGAAACACCAGGAGGGGGTGGAAAGAACCTAAACAGGGAGAAAGAGTTTCAGTTAGGCAACAGCCCCTGTGGTGTGGAACTTAGCCTCAACAAAAGAGCGGAAAGAGCTGGTAATCTCAGAAGTACTTAGAATGGAAGAGTTTATTACTATGGCGTGAAAGCAGTAAGGCAACATAGAAAACAAGGCTGGACAGTCTGGGAGAGGGTGGTCAAATGAGAACTGAACTGGAAAGACACATTACAAATACTGCAAGCTAGATTGCTTTTCCTCATTAGAGTCACATATGACATTCTTCCAAGTTCCACCAACCTGTGCCTTTGGTATAGCTCCACTGAAAATGACCTACTATTCAGTGCCCACCCCAAACCCAAGACTACAGCATATCCAATCCAGGTACAAAATTGTGCTGGTACAAGTTGTTAAAGATGACAACCCAACTAAGTGATAAAGAAATTGAGAGAGATCCTGGAGGCAAGCAGACAAGGGACAAACAGAGTCCACTCTTCTCAACACCTGCACCTGATATTGTACATTAGATAAGGAATGGGGGCTGCCAGCACTAGGAGGAATCATTTCTTACCCCAGAAAGCAGCTAGAACATGACTGTCAGCACCAGGTTTCAAAGGCTATTACTATAGCCTGTTTCTAGCTAGATATCTTACTCTGGTCTACAGACACAAGGAGAGCCATACTTGTAGAGCAGACTGTTTCGTAGAAGGAAGGGAGGCCGCACATGAGAGGAAGAGAGAGAAGTGCACAGGTCTAAATGACATAAGTATAGGAACAGAATGGAGGGCATTCATCTATCCCACAGAAGTAGGGGGTTGAGGTTTTGTGGGATCATACATATAATGTAGTTAAGAAGCATTATAGTGCCAGTGACCCAAAATGATGAAGGCCCTGAAGGAGATGGTTATGGAAGCAGAGATGGGGAGTTACTGGCTGTGATTAAGAAGGAAGAAAAGATGTCACATGGAGTAGAAAGAGATCAGAAAACCACAAGATGTACAAAACAGGAGAAAAAGCAGAAGTGAAACACATTTACTAAAGCTAATGCCATTTCAATGATGCAGTGGCCATGTGTAGATTTTAAAAGCCTTTAAGCAATTAGAGGTCATGTCCCATTACAGTTAATTGATTTAATAACATCATTAACGTGGACAAAAGGTAAGCAACTACACTAACACTGGCAGTAAGTGATTCATATATGAATGACAATTAATAAAGAGAAAAGTAAAAGTTAGAAAATGAAAGGGACCATAAAAACGTATATTAAAAATATCAAAGGTGAGACCCCTGTGTAGCTAGTGGTGAGTGCCTGTCTAAAACAACCCACCTCTAAAGAGCAGAAAAAAATCAGAGATGGGAAAACTAAAAAGAAAATAAAGCCTAAAATAAATGCGCCCAAAATTAAAAAAAAAAAAAAAAAAAATGAACAGCACAGCAAAATGCAAGCTAAAAAGAATCTCTGTGTAACACTCCCTCCCTCAAGTTTATCTAGGTGTTACAAATTGTTACCCCTTAATGTTTAGTAAGATAATGGAACATAATGTTGTAATATAAGGTATTCTGTTCAGCACTGCCTCCTTCACTACCATCATGGACTGTGTCCTTTGATGCCACATGATTCCTCAAGTGCTTTTTCATTTTCAGACCATCCTATTTTGTCAACAGGAAGACAATAGAGAGCAAAGGATGGAGAGAACAGAACATAGATTTGCATAAGTCACTTCCAAATGGAGTCTTCAAAAGCCAGTGTCACAAGACATTTTATTGAAGGATTGGACTCCTCTTTCTACCATGACTGATTTAACCTTTTTGCATGTTATTCTCATTTTCAATAAATAAAAATACTATATTAGATTTAGTCCCACTCCCACGGTAATTTTAACATTTTTAATGAATAAAAGATTAACAGGAGAGAGTTGGAAAAGGTGTGGTGTTCTCTGTAATATAAACTTCATGTACTATACACAAAATCTGAAAAAATATCCACCTCTTCAACTCACCAACTTACCAAACATATTCAAAAAGATATAACACATACACACACACAAAAGTAAAATCAACAGCTGGAGATAATTGAGGTGAATTGCCAAAATGTGAAATTTACACAGAAAACTAGAGAGAAATGGCTATCGATATACACACAAGACAATATATGAAATATCAGCAACATTAATGCAAGTATCAGTTACTGACATGTAGCCTTGAAAAGCACATGTGCGGTTCTGATGCTCAGATGTTCGCAGTACAGTGAAGTGGTGCAAATAACAGGTCTGAGATATTGGAAGGTTTTAAAATAAAAAATATCTCTCACAATTTTTATAGCCAGCATATAAATTAGGCATTCAACATACAGTATATGTAATGATTTTTGTATTATGTCATATTGTAAAATCGTACACTTGTATAAATGGTCCTCCTTCACCAAAGTGTTGCCTGAGGAGATCATCTTGTCTACTCACCCCACACGCTGGTCCTGGCTTTCACAACACCATTTGATTTTGTCTCCATCACTTGGTCTGTGTCCCTTGCCTTATTGACAACTCTAGCAGAGCACCTTTACAGAGGCTGTAGAAATGTTCATGTGATGTCACACACCAATCTATTTGAGCATGCTTGTCAAAGCTTAAGTTAGCATTGTTTTCATGTTATTATTTTTCATTTCTACTTAATATTTAATATAGGTCTTATAGATGTTTGTAACATTTATAACATCACCAGTGTCATTGTACATCATAATGGTTGGAGATGATTCTCCCTGTGCTGGGGCATGCATGCAAACTTGTTGACATGTGACATAGTGGTGGCTGTATTATTTAAGGACAATGTATTTACCTACAGGTTATGGAAAACATAATGAATGAGCTGCAAATGGAATATAAACCTTTTGGTTCAAATAATGTTAAGTAAGACTAGAAAATGATTTCAATAAGAATATTAAGTGATTAAATGTTCATTTTGTTTTGAACAGTATTTAGGAAAGTGGATTCTTTCTCAGATGATCTTGTCAAATCAGAATCATTTTATGAGAAAAAAATTATCACAGTGCAGGAGACGATCCAGGGACTTGGTAAGAGAGATACCATTTTTTCTTAATGTCACAACAGTATATAGCATGATTCTTTTACTGTCATGACTGGTCTACTTAGAAAATTTTACTATTGAAATTATTGCCACATCAGCTGCAAAGTATTTCCAAATGTTGCCAGGGAATATTTGTCTCATTCCATGAATAAATTACACAGTGATTCAAGAGAGGAAACAGTCTTAACAAAATATAGGCTAGACCTTCAGAAATTAGAAAATGCAGGGGTGGTCTGGCACAGTGAGGGCAGCCTGTCATCTCAGTGTTTTTATTTGGACATCAATGGAAGGAACTCACTCGAGACCAAGAGTATATGAGTGTAACTAGATAATTATTTTATTAATAGCAAGGCAAAATGCCCAAAAGGAAAGTCTGTATGTTTCAATTGCATTGTGCATTCACAAACCTCTGTTCACATCATATCTTCCTGTCCTCTGCATCTTGCTCTGTTACACCCCTCACCTTCATGTTTTCTCTCACCACATCCATAAACCGTCCTTGGGCCATCCTCTTTTCTTACCTGACAGCTCCTCCCTTCTCCCAATACACCCAGCATCTCTCATCTGCACATGTCCAAACCAATACAATTTCCTCTCTGACTTTGTCTCTACTAATGTCTAATCCTGTCCTTCCTTGTTACACCCAATGTACATCTTAACATCTTTAACTCTACCACCTCCAGTTCTGTCTCCTGTTTTTGGTTCAATGCCACTGTCTCCAACCCATAGCTGGTCTCACTACTGTCCTGTAGACCTTTCCTTTCACTCTTGCTGATATCTGTCTGTTACAAATCACTCTTGACACTTTTCTCCACCCACTCCACCCTACCTGCACTCTCATCTTCACCTCTCCTTCACAGTCCCTGTTACTCTATACTGTTGATCCCAAGTATTTAAACTCACCCACCTTTGCCAACTCTACTCCCTGCATCCTCACCATTGATCTGACCTCCCTCTCATTCACAAACATGTATTCTGTCTTGTTCTTACTGACCTTCATTCCTCTCCTCTCTAGAGCATATCTCCACCTCTCCAGGACGTCCTCGACCTGCTCCCTACTCTTGCTACAGCTGACAATGTCATCTGTAAACATCATAGTCCATGGGGACTCCTGTCTAATCTTCTCTGTCAACCTGTCCATCATCATTGCAAATAAGAAAGGGCTCAGAGCTGATTCCTGATGTAATCCCACCTCTACCTTCTGCATCTCTCTATCACACTTCTTGTTCAACAAACTCTTCCTCTGTATCTCTCCTTTACTTCTCCATTCCACCACCAGGTTTTCTTATCCTCCTTCCTCTGTCCAGATGTCACACCAAGCACACTTCTTGTTGGCACCCTTCCTTCTTGTGCTGTAGTTGCCCAGCTATCTGGTAACTCTTCACTGTTACCCAGTGCCTGTCTTACCCCCTCCATGAACTCAGCCTTACTGTCTTCCTTTTCCAACTTCCACTATTTGATCCTTGGCTCTGTCCTCACTCTCCTCCTCTTCTTGATATCCAGCTTCATCTTACAGACCACCATTCTATGCTGCCTAACTATACTTTCCCCTGACACAACTTTGCTGTGTCCAGTCTCCTGCAGACTGACCCTCATGTATTGTATACAATCTACCTGTGTGTATCTTCTTGCACTCTTGTACGTCATCCTGTGTTCTTCTGTCTTCTTAAAATACGTATTCACCTCAGCCAAGTCCATCCTTTTCACAAAATCCACTATCATCTGACCTTCTGCATTCCTCTCCTTGACACCTTACCTACCCATCACCTCCTCATCTACTCTGTTCCCTTCACAAACATGTCCATTGAAATCCACTCCAATCACCACTCTCTCTCTCCCTTGGGTACACTCTCCACCGCTTCATCCAACTCACTCCAGAAATTTTAATTTTCATCCATCAAATACCCAACTTGCAGGGCATATGCTCTAACAACATTCATCATCACACCTTCATTTTCCAGCTTCATAATCATCATTCTGTCTGACAATCTTTTCATCTCCAAAACACTCTTGGCATACTGTTCCTTCAGGATAACCCCTACACCATTTCTCCTCCCATCCACACCATGGTAGAATAATTTGAACCCACCTCGGATACACCTGGCCTTACTCCCCTTCCATCTGGTCTCTTGATTCAATGTAATACAAAAAAATGTAAAAACTTTTAAAAGGGTAAATACTTTTTATAGGCTCTGTATGTACATCTTATGCCATCAGGAGCACAGTTTATAAATAGCATTACATCAGTGTTTTTCAATCAGTGTGCCGCAGCACAGCGGTGTGCTGTGAGAGATAACCAGATGTGCCATGGAAATATTAGTGCAGTACAAATGGGTGTGAACCTGAGAGGGACAAGCTCTGCAGGAGGTTGAGAGCACTTCAGACACATCTCCTGGCTCCTAAAGTCCATCTGCTGGGGTGTCGCCAGCAAGCCTCACAGTACTAGTGGATAGTGCGCATACGACTTTCCTCTGAGGCAGAGAGGGGTAGGCAAAGAGATGAAGCATTTGGGAGAAGCCACCTAAGTGCTCACTAACTGTCATTTCTGCAATGTCTTTGATCTTGCAGCTGCTTTTTTACCGGCTTCTCCAGTAGTCCCATCCCTTGTGACAGTTGAGCATGTGTATGAGATATACTGTGTTAGGGGTTAGCAAAAAATGTGGTGTGCCTTGGGATGTTTTTGCTTACAAAGAGTATTCCACCACAGAAAAAAGATTGGGAAATACTGCATTACTTCATTGCAATTACTTATCACAATATAAATTAATCGTAATCAGTTATTAAAATGCTAATTCATGGTAATCAGTAGCTTTCTCAGTAGAGTTTGAACACTGATAGTGCTGCTTTTAAAAAGTATAGATTAGGTACATTAAGGTCAAACCCACAAGGAAATTCCTCACTCATTTGCTCTTTCATGGCCAGATGTGAGCGCCTTTCTAATCAGCTAGCTCCTAAATGATGTAGTCAAGGAAAAAAGCTTCCCAACAACACAAAACATATGCAAGAACAGTTAAATAGTTTTGGAATCTTGTACAACCACTCTAAGGTTATGCACAAAAGAAAAAAAATTAATAATTTTGTGTTTTGATGCCACTGTGTATTGTTTTGTATGGGATTGGGTGCTCAAAAAGGGAGCTTAAATGAGGTAACAAAATGCAGAAATTTTCTAAATGGAGTTTTATTTATTTATGTATATATATCTTAACTATTTGCTTGTTTAAAATGTGACATTATTGTCAATTTAACAACTTTAAATTTTGGTGTACATTACAGCTGTCTAAAGCTTATGCTTGTTTGTTAAAAATTTATTTCAGATGGCAAATCTTCGAATAACTGTACAGACTGCCACGGCACAGGATTAGAGATCAACAAGTTACAAGAGGAGTTTGAAGATATTCAGAAATTGATTCTTGTCCAAGAACAGACATTGGACCAAGCAGCAAAAACACAACAGACTTTATTTTATTCAAACAACAGATTATTACGTGATTTTCAAAATTACTCATTTTCTTTGAGGCTAATAAATCAGTCTTTAGAAAGATATTTAGAGTTGGTAAATGGCTGGCAGATTGTAATCAGTGAAGTTGACTCATCCTTTAAATCCCTTGTTCAAGATCAGTTTGATTTGAAGGCCACAGTTCACCAAATCAATTCTACAGTGGGGTTAAGTGCTTCATGGATAAGTGCAATTCAGAGGAAGACGGAGGAGGAGACAATGGTTTTACAAAAAATTGTGACAGACTGGCAGAATTACAGCAAAGTTCTTGGAGCCATTAGAGCTTCTTCAAGCAAGTCAAGTGATGCTGCAAGAAGCATTCAAAATGGTATCTCGACCACATTGCAAAGAATCAGTCTCAATTCAGATACCATGCATGACCTCGTACTTCAAGTAATGAACCTGCAAATGCAACTGGACAACATATCTGCCTTTCTGGATGAACATGAAGAAAATATGCAAGATCTGCATTATCATTCAAAATACTATGAGAACAGGACAAGTGAAAGATTTGAGACTCTCGAAGGACGAATGACATCCCATGAAATGGAAATAAGTACCATATTTGCTAATATCAATGCAACTGATAACCATGTGCATAGCATGCTGAAGTACATTAATGATGTAAGGCTGTCTTGCACTGCAGGTCTGAATGCTCACACGGAGGAACTCCAGTTTCTTAACCAAACGGTCCTTCTCATGCTCTACACCACTGAATCACTAAGGCAACGGTTCAGCTTCTTAAATTCAAGACTTGACTTTGATATAAGAAACCTTTCAATGGTTATGGAGGAAATGAAGCTTGTTGATATTAAACATACACAGGTTATCAAGAACTTTACCATTTTGAAAGGTAAGACATAACTTTAGCTACCATTTCATGGTTGCCTATCATGAGATGAGCAGTTGTGATGCTATTATGGCATATTTCTGCAAGGGTTTTCTTGAGTATTGTTGCTTATTTCCACATGCTAAAGACATGAATGCTTAGTAGATTGCCAAGGCTTAAAAAGTGTAAGCAAGGTCGACCATAAACATCATGTAGATGCAAGTCACAGGAATAGACTGCCTCAGGATGGCAGAGCTTCGGGAAATATAGCATCCTGGCAAGAAGAGGCATGTCCAGGCAGGTGAACGCCGAGGTGACTTTAGAGATATTAAAGTTGTCAATCTTCCAATCTGCAGAGAGATAATAAGGAAAGGTATTAGTCAATAGTGCCTTCTGGTGTTCCAGCGGGATATTACTATTATCTGAGCCTTTAAGCTGCCCACCCCGCCATACGCATGCACGTG
Organism: Polypterus bichir lapradei; assembly: GCA_026402145.1. NCBI lineage: Eukaryota > Metazoa > Chordata > Cladistia > Polypteriformes > Polypteridae > Polypterus > Polypterus bichir. Next base: position 44,173,775 of record JANRMT010027041.1, on the reverse strand, counting down.
ATAATGTTCCAGAAGTTTAAATTTAAAGATTAATATAGCAAAAACTATATAAACAAACTAAATTTCACAATATTACAAATGAGCCTTCTTCAAGGAACATCAAATAGGTTACAACCTACAGATGTTCTGCAGTAAAGTAAATTTAAAGTAAATTTAGCCTTGCAAGTTGAAGCAAACAATTTGCACAGGTGTCCCAACTTCTGCTGATTACTCACAAACAGAGTTGAAATAGACTAGTGAAACTAAATAGTGAATTCATTGTCAAATACTGCAAAATTAAAACATTACATAACAAATTCCAACATGACTGTTGCTTCAAGAAGTCCAAACAGACTATGAATAAATGCCTAGCAAACTGTAAAGGAAGGCTTACCCACCTGCCCCCTGTACAGAACATCTTGAGCATCTCCTGTATCAACATCCTACCAGTAACCATTTTGCTCATGTAGCAGCCAAGGGTAGACTCATTTTTCTCTGGTGAAAGATTGCTATACAAAACCATTCTTTCTTTTTTATTTATTCTAGGCTTATCTCCATAATGAACTTAATGTTGATACCTCTTTCCACCTTAATCCCAACATGAATTCTGTAAAACATGGTAGGAGATCATTATTTATGCTCCTTTTGCTGGGTTTTAACCACAGGGCACTTTCAAAATTACTTCAGGTTCAGGGGCAGTTCCATTCAGTTCTGCCTATCATAATGCCTCAGCTCCCTTGCATGGTACAGTATTTGAGTTCTTTACACCCCAGCTCCATGGATTGTTTTGGAGGTACAAAAATATTTAATTTTCCTCTGAGGACTCCCATTTGTTTGGCAAGGCCACATTGCCACTTATATGTGCAGACTGTCACATGATGCCAGTTGTCACAGAGCATTTACTGATCATCAATGTCAGGCATTGGGTCAACAGTGATGTAGCAGCTATTCACTGCCCCATAGGTTTGTGGAGTTTTCACCTTTTATTATGCTACAATATGGAATCTCTATGTGTAATGACAAAGACTCTACTGTATAATGTGAAAGTGAACATTAGCATGCAGTCATTTGTTATATACAGGACACTGGGCAAAAATCTTGTTGTTATGTGAAAGGCTTCTAACCTGTTTACACATATTTTTCTCTTCCAATACACTATATGAGAACAAAATAAACAATTTAGGATTTTTATACTACACAGTCAAATAAAATAACAATGATTGTCTAAGTTACTCGGAAAGAGCAGACTTTTATTTTCCAATAAGAAAATAAACACTATTGTTTGTAGTCTCTAAATGAAAGGAAAAATGTTTTAATTCATATTTCCAGGCTCAGTTATCCCCAAACTGTAATTAAGACTTACAGTTTCTTTAATCACTCAAGTATGTCTATCCCAGATGGAAAAATGGGCTATCCGCTCAATAAACAAAAGTATTGTGTCGTACTGTAAAAGGATGCAAACATCATCAACATAATTGTTTTGATCATATTTTGTTTTCAAATTCCATTTAAGCTTCAGAATCCTAGTAGAAATCCATAAATTAACTTTTTTTGTGTAGAGCATCTTTTAAAAGAGGTAGACAGTTGCAAAAATAAATCCTGAAGCTGGTATAATTTCATGCAAAAGGTCCAGCTCTAATCCTGGAGAGCCCTAGTGGCCCCAGTGAATTTCTTAATCTAATATAAATCCTTGTTATCCGATGACTCCCCATTAACAGTATGACTGCACTCTTGGAGATTAATAATAGTGTATCTTTTAGAAATTCTGAAACATGCTTGTTATTGTCATGGGTTTTCATGTGCACTGGTGTATTCAAATTATACGTTTCTGCTCCTTTTAAATTTACTTGCTTGCTACTAATAATTTTTTTTACTGCATTTAC
>JANRMT010027041.1:44098555-44161913 GCA_026402145.1 Polypterus bichir lapradei | reverse complement strand
ATCTTCAGGTTAAGTTAAATATTGGCTCTAAATGTGGATGTGTGTGCTCTGCAAAGTACTTGTATCAAATCCAGAGGTGTTCCCTGTCTTACACTCAGTGCTGCCAGTTATGCATTATAACGAGAGCACAAACAAAGATAAAGAGTTGGGGACACCACCAGGTGACCCCATATAATTGCGCAGAAATAAATAACAAAATAGCTTTCAGCAACACTGAAAGGACATCTTTTCAGATGCAAGTTCAAAATAAAATTGATTCAAGATAGCGATGTCTGTGTTTTTATATGATCCCAGCAGGATGGGGCAGGTCCAGGAGGGTGGACAGAGGAAGCAACGTCAGTAGTGGAATGGCAGTCAGTCTTCCATCCTGCTTAGGGAGGAAAAGAGAATGCATTAGACAACAGCTCCACCCCAGGTTTTGGTGGGTTATTATCATCCTTAGAGCTCTTAAGTTTCCTCCAATGCACAAATACAAACAATAAGCTCTTAACGAACTGAACCTCTTCATACATTCTTCTTCTTCTCAATCCTTTTCCTAAATAAGGCTGTGAAAAAAATCAGACTTTCAAGCCTTTTCTATCATTTAAAGATGCCGTTAATCCAGATTTCAGCAGCATTTCTGTTTTCTTAATATTTTCACCAGTATTATTATTTGTGGAAAACATCAATCTTATGTCAGGAAAAGCAAAATAATATACAATATATATGTAGCTCCTCAAAGTTTGGCAGAAATCTGCCTTGGGTAAAGTCCAAGGGGTTATTACTAATGTAAAGAAACTGCAGGAAGTTCAAATGGTTCTGCAATGCTTAAATACTTATGGCTCAATTATTGACAATTGGTTGTATTTTGTATTTAAGCTTTGGAACATCTCATTACTATAGCAAGTAAAAAGTTTTATAAACTGTTATCTATATGTCTTTTCAGAATTATTTGGGACTGCCTTTTTTTTACTAAAGTATAAAAGTAGTGGGGGAAAAAGCTTGATGACCCGCAAATTTTGAATAGCTTACTTCAAAAAACAGCACTTACAGTAAACACTATGATGTATTAGTAAATGGGAGTCAGTACTATAAATGCCATGATGCATTAACAGGAAACTCTACTTACAACGGGGCAGTGGCTAAAGATGCATAAGTTAAATAATGATCCAAATAATAGATATGGAGGAATTTCCAAAGTGCTGGACAATGTTTTTAAATTCCAGTTCTTTATTTTACTTTAGTATAGTACTCCATAATTAGTACAAAAAGTTATTTTTTCCTTTAAAAAAATAAAGCCCAATCCTTGAAGCTAAAGAATGATGGCAAGGCTAGAATGAGATGCAAGTCAGCACTCAATCAAATATAGCTGCACACATATGCTTACTGTACTAATTTAGTGGCACAACTGTCTTTCAGACAGGATTTTACATTATAAACAAAAAAAGTCTTTGTGTAACACTAAAGATCTTTCATTCCCTTTTCATATGTTTATTGCATATGTAGCAATTTCAACAAACAATTTATAAATATTTAATATTGTCAGTTCAAGAAATCTTCCCCATTTCTGGACAATTTGGATCATGTTTAAGACAATTTTATATTAATATTTGTGTTTTGTATACAGTGAGAATACACAAATGAATCAAACTAAAATTTATTTTTAGAATAAAAATGTACAGTATGAATGGTATAGTGTACCTGTCAATGACGCCATCTGATGATTGAACAATCAAAGGAATATCACCTCTACCATTGCTTTTAACCATTTCTTCTAAAATGTTGGCAAGGCCAACTAGTCCCTGCCACCTTTAACTGATTTTTAAAATGTATTCCAAATTCTTTACAGGTTTACCAGGGCCCCCTGGTCCAAAAGGAAGCAAAGGAGAACAAGGCCCCAAAGGACCTGTTGGGCTAACTGGAATGAAAGGTGATCAAGGTACTTTAGGAAGTCGTGGAATACAAGGTGAGAAAGGGAATGCTGGGCCTCTTGGTCCCCCAGGTGAAAACGGTCCTCAAGGAGCAAAAGGAAGTCAAGGAATGAAGGGAATTAAAGGATCTTTTGGAGTATCAGGTGGAAATGGAGCTAAAGGAGAAAAGGGTGATCTTGGGGCACCAGGTACGGATGGACTTCCTGGGCCTAAAGGACCAACAGGAGTACAAGGTCACCCAGGTTTGCCAGGAGTTCATGGACTTCCAGGACCAAAAGGCGATCAAGGCCCCATGGGGCCACCAGGACCGCCTGGAATTCCAGGACCACCAGGTCCACCTGCCATACAGTAAAGTACTGAGTCATTGCACTTTCTATTTGTACAGTTTTTGTAAAACGTCCAAGAAATGAAACTATAATGACCTATTTGGTTATTATTGCAGCCTGGAAGAAATAAGCACAATGGTGAGTGAATGGAAAGAAATTTTGCAGTATCTGTTCGGCTATATCAGAGGTTCTCATCTGTTGTTAATGAAGGAGCCGGATTTTAAGTTCATGCAAGTTTCTCAAACCTGCACATATTTTTCTTTATACTAAAAATGCTTTAAACGCTTTGCAAAGTCTATGGATGACTTCATATTATAATTGTGAAATTATAGCCTGACAGAACAGGCTTGCTGCAATTCATTCTACTCTTAACTTGGTAAGATCAACACTTGTATTTTTCATTTCAACTGAGGTAGAAAATTTACCATTTTAAATATAAACATACTCTGAACTGCCAACTTAATAGGTACTCGTGCCTAAAAGCTATATGATTTTTAATGTCTTCTCAGAAGAGCTCAGATTAGTTAGGCAAAGAAGCCTAAAATATGCAAAAAAAAAAAATCAGAATAAGAATGCTGGCCAAAATTGACTCCAAATAATAGTTAATAAATATTAGCTGGCTTGAGGTAAATGATTAAACTGAGGTGTGGTGGTTAAAGAAGTCTCTGAACTAAGCTGAGCCATTGTCATGTTCACAAAAGCATCTCTAGGACTTTCCAACAATGTTGAGACATCCTGTCACTGTGCCTACATGAAGGTCTGCCACAAAAACACACCACACAAATGACTTCATTGTCACCAGCAACTCTCGTGCTGGCACAATTTCTGAAAACTGGATGCATGCTGCAAGTTACTTTCTATCCATAAAGCTGTGGTTTTAACAGTAAAATATTGTAGGGCTATTTATGTGAAAAACACAGAATCATTATCCCAGTTGAGAAAAACCTACTGAAATAACTTTTCACAAAATAATAGACTTATAGCATTTTACAACAGTAATAACTGTGCCAGGTCTCAGTCTGTTTTAAGTTATCCTTCCATAGACATGCATTCTGACACAAAAGCAGACATTCACACAACAAGATACTCACCACTCCAAATGTGGTCAAATTGTGTTCTGTAGTGCCTTAAACATTAAAATCTATCGAAAACATTTCTTTTTATCACAATACTTTCAATGTACTGTATGTACAGTATGTAATTAATTTTACTTCATTGCAATGAATGAAAAGTATATTCCATTGGACAGATTTATTAATAAAGTGTGACAGAGATCAAAGGCAGGATTCTTACAGGGCCAAACTAAAGGACTGTTGTTGTCTTGAGCTAAGGTTGTTACACAGGGATTCATTAAATCATTCACCAAAATCATTTCAGGATAAAACCAAAGTCATAGTAAAAACAAAAAAGTCAAAGTCATAATTTTTGGTTATGTTAACAAAAATAAAAATAAATAAACAAAAACAGAGTAGTGGCATCTCGTGAGATCTTTCCTTAAAAAGGTAAGTTGGGAAAATGCGCTTTGACATCCTTTATATTATGGCTTCCATAATATCACCAATCACATGATTCTAGCAGTTATATAGCATCATAGTAACTAGCAATGAGACAAAACAAAAAAGCACACAAAACTTTAAACACAAAAAAGCAGAGGAACAATAAACTCAAGCTACAGAAACAAGCCAAAAACAAAACTGTACATTAAAGTCAAACTTCAAAGCTAAAATTCATTATTTAGGAAACACAAAAGAAATCTGCATGCTAAATATCAAGAGATATACCCACAATCTCGGATGCCATGAAATGCATGCCGCTACCCTTTATACTATTGCCGCAGTGATGTCACACGTCATGCATATTTGGTATAATTTCCTAGCAATGCAGTGGCAACCGCACCACAGACTGGCCCATACAAAAGAAAATGGCACTGGAAAGAGATGCAAACATAAATTATTATAAATTACTATTATTAAAACTGAACTTTAAACAGTTCAAAACTCAAAATGGGTATGAAAAAGAAAAGAAAAACAACAACAAACTTAGAAAAACATATAAAACAAACCCACTTCATAAAAACCAATAGAAAATTGCTTTGAAGAAAAATATTTGGGGTATTCATAAGAAATGTAATGATTCATTAGAAGTTTATAATTAATGAGTATTTGCATCATATATTTCAAATATTAAAATGTGTGCTTCAATTGAAATGTTCTAAGTCAAAACATTCTGATTGTAATAGATATTTGTAATTTTTCATCCACTGAGTGAGGTCAATGGAGGGTTAGACTGTTAGTAAAGAATCAAAAGTCAAAAATAACATCAAATTTGTGATCACTGACCTTAAAGTCGTCTAAAATGATACTCCACATGGTTATGTTTGAAATTTGTCATTTTTAACCTTCTGGGAGTGACATGCCATGGTAACATCATAATGGCATGACTGTATTTTACACATGGAAGATGGCAGAATAGAGCAACAGAAGAAAAGTGAATAATACAGATAAGTCAAAGCAACTGAAATGGTGTTTTTAATCAACAAATGGAACTGTTGCTATCCAGCAAAAAGGATGTAGATGCATTCATGGAGTTTTAAGAATATCCTGGTCACAAAGCCATGAATTATCACAACCTATAAGATGAGTCAGGGATTTTTCAGTTCTCCAGCGTTTATGCTTTCCTTACCCTACAACTCTTCATTGTTGTTTTTCACTGACAGATTAGGATGTTGGCTGACAAAGAGAAGCTGTGCTGAGGTATGGTCATCCCTATTGTATTCCTCAATGAACTGCTTCTTCTTTACCTTATATATATATATCTTATATATAAACGTCTACGCGTGGAAGCGTGTCTGTCTGTCTGTCTCTCCGGCCCAGAAGTGCGAGGCTACAGCATGATGCTCAAAAAAGGTGACTCTGTCGCCAAATTGAAACCGCCAACAAAAGAGAAACTTGCTTAGCCACTAATAAACAAGCGAGATTAGCACATCTGTAAACTAAACCTCCAAGGATAGAGAAAATCATTTAGTCTCTGAAAGACAATGGAGGCGAGCACGTCGGCAAAGTGAAACTGCTGAGGAAAGAGAACCTCGCTTAGCCGCTAATGAATAACCGATGCGATTGATTGATTGAAGTGCCAGAATCCATGGTTTTTAGGAGCCCAGGCTTACACAACTAGCAATTTATGTTTGTCTCTGTTCAGCCATTTCATCCGTATTCAATTCTGGGCCTCATCGCTGCCGGTGTTTTGGATTAATGTTCCTCACCTGAGAAGGTGTGGTGTGTGTGTGTGAAAACTAATCTAAATATCTTATAATTTTCTGTTTTTAAGTAAGTATAAATTCTAGGTTTGCTTTGTATATTAAAGCTAGGACTTGTAACTTTTTAAGAACATCACTTTTTACCTAAAAATATTTTAGAAATTGAAAAGCATAATTAAATGAATAACATATTTTCAAAGTGCATGAATATTATTATGTTAGCGCCTTATTAATCTGTCAGGATTGTTATTAAGCTCATATACTATAATACATTTGTCAATATAAAACTTGTATGCAGCTATTTGTTCCAGCAATTGTGGATTTATCTTTTTGCTTGTTCTGTAAAATATAGTAGTCATTAATGACAGAGAAATACAAAACTGCAGTATATTGTAATGTTTTAAGTACATCAAGACAAGTGAGGAAAAAGAAAAAATATTTCAATTTTTAGATTCTTGGCCTTGTTTTATTCTCTTAAAGAACAAACAAAAATTACAATAAAACATAAAACAAACCAGTCAGTCACCAGAGTCCATAATCCTCCAATAAAATTTTACACCTAAAGATACCACATCAGATTGAGGCTGTATCACCTGCATTATATGATTTTTGATCATGCTCGCCTCATTAGCCAGAGCTGTTTTCAGTCATTTCTTAATATTATCATGTGTAGCAGTGTTAGCCATTGCCAGTATTTTAACTAAAGATGGTATCCTTTATCCTGAGCTTCATAGATATAAAAAGAAATATAGTGCCTTATTGTACTGAATACATTTAAGGTTATGTTAGGTTAGGGTTATTATGTTAGGGTTAGGGTTTCAGAGCAGGTTTCTGAATTTTACAGAAAATGTAAATAAAAAAATTATAATTCTGAAATATTATAAATAAATCAGTTATGCCTCAATTGAGAATATATAAAGTACTGTTATTGAGTGTTTGCTTCATTCAAGAATAATGTAATATACAATTGCAGTTATGCTGTTAATTACCATAAATAACCAGTGCTATTCTTCCAGAGCCTAGATTATTTAAACCTTTAATATCAAACATTAATTAAAAAATGTTTTTATGATGTGATGATTTACAGCAAAAACATTTAAGAAAAAAATACAGTATGTCTTTTGAAAAAGTCAATTATTACCAAATTCACCCTAACAGTGCAAACACAAATCCCCACTGTATACAGCACAGTACAGGCTCCTGCGTTTTGTAAGTAGCTGACACACTGTGAACATGTTGTCTACCATAGTGTTGATATCTTCTTAATATTAGAGAGTTTTGAAAAAGTGAATATGGTGGTCCCTAAGGACTGGATTTCTTAAAATGTAACAGGTATAAGAGACCCTTTGTCATGTATTCATATTTCATGGATTGTATATGTATATAGATACCATTTATATTCATTTATTATAGTAACTGAAGAAAATTTCATTGGATATCTGTATACTGTGATATTTACCAGAAATTCATAGATCTATTTTCCTAAACGATAACTCTCTTTACTTTTTGCACAGAAAGTTGTTCTACAAAAAAAAAACAAAAAACAAACTTGATTTATGCAGCTGGATTGCATAAAATGCAATAAAGATATATAAAATGTAAATACAAATGATGTACGGGTGTTTCTGTTTATCAGCTCATTGTATGAATGTCCTTTATGTTATTCGTTTATTTTCCAAAGAAACTTATTCTAAGACATTTTGATTTGCTACAGTAATGCTTATAAACTCCATTTTTATATGTCTACTGTATTGTATGCTGTATTATTTATATATTCACAAGAATGCTGGGTGCCAAAAGAAAATGTTTTATTTAGAATGTATTTTAAATGGAAGTGTATTACTTGCAATTCACCGGTGTCCCTTCCGGAGTTGACTCATGTCTGTTATAAGTGTAAGGGAGGAAGCACAGGTATCCGGGCCAGAATGGAAGATAATTTCTTGCCCAGACAGTAGGCCATAGTGAGAGGATGGTGGGAGTCGAGACTTGACCAAGCCTTACATTCTTCATCCTGGCACAGAGAGAAGGATGATGAATGGACTGGGTGAACAGGAGTTGCCAGGAGCAGTTAATTCTTCCGCAAAGAATATGGCAGTGTTCCTCCAGGCTGAACACAGTTGAGACAACCCACAGGGTGGCATGGGAGTTGGGGACCAGAGGTGTAACCCAAATGGCAGGGTCTCTGAGTCAGCTAGAGGGCACTGGTGGGGCAGGACTACCTAAGTTTCTGCCTGACCCAGGCATTCCATGTCGGGAAAAAGGAAGCAGTCCTCGGTCCAGTTTAAAAGAAGGCCGCAACCTCACCTCGAGAAGTCAGAGTCGGAGGCAGCGGGAAGGGAGAAAAGGAAGAGAATATGTGTTTATACGTGGGGTATGTTGGCTGGTACTTAATTAAAAACATGCTTGTGGCAAATAAAAACATTTTATTTGAACCCAGAATTGTGTTGGGTAACAATGTGTCTGTGGTTTGGGGCTCAGTGGCACCCCCTTGTGATTACACTGTTCATTGCCACTGAGGTAGGCATAGTATCCTAGCCACCTGTATCTGTACAAAGCAGAAGAGAAAATGAGTGACTGGGTGGATGACAGCCATACTTTCTTTTGAATATATGGCTTGATTTATTAGTTCAAACATACTATAACATTGTTCATAAAAGACCCAATTTCTTTAATCAATCTGGAGATGTGTTGCAACAGTAATATGATTTTAATACAGTAGTGCAAAGGAATGAATTTCATTTTCTGAAGTAGTTATGTTTTCATAAGATATTTTAAACACTACTCTTACATGATGAGCACACTCAATAGCTTCAAATTAGATTTAAACACAATGAAAAGATACTCTTTTGATTAAACTGGTATTTGCTGATCATTTCTCTTTTGAAGTGTATTTAAATCTCATGTAGCAATCAAGAGGACCCACCAAAACAGCCATTACCACTGGCTAGAGCTACCGCCATGTCATTGGTTATTAACCTCCTTGATCTTTCTTCTGCCTTTGACAGTGAATCATCCGATTATCCTTGCTGCCATCTCTGACCTTGGCATTATTGGAACTACTCTGAAGTGATTTAAATCCTACCTCTCAGGCAGATCCTATTGTTTGGCGTTGAGTGGAGAGATGTCAGAGCTGCATAAGACAAACACAGTGGTGCCCCTGGAAAGGTGCTGGGTCCTTTTCTCCTTGTAAATCACTAGGCCCTATTATCTTGTCCTATACTTGCACATTTTGTGAAAGTGTTTATTTAATATTTGGACTTCAGTCTTCACATATTATACGCTTCATGTGTGCATTTTGTCAATTATTACTAAAATATGAGAAACGTTTATTTTTTAGTTATATGTTCAACGATTCCTGCCTTGCAGTTCATCCTGCAATTTACACAGATTGTTGTAAACATGGAACACACATGAAATGTATGTATTCCAAATGACGATATATTATTTACCCTGTAAAACTCCAGGCACCACGCACACAGATTAGGAGCCTTGGCTTGAACTGAGAGAACTTTTTTGCCCCAGATGAGCTCCAGCGGTGAGTGCTGGGTGTGGGCTGGGGATGGTATAGCAGGCTGCTTGCTGCTTGTGCTGATAGGGATTTAAGGTGGGCCGGAATTACAAGTTTTTTCGTAGGCTTCAGGAATTCTAGTGCTAATTCTTAAATCACAGCTGTGTCGATATGCTCAGCTGTATCCAGAAGATTACATGGTCTCATCTGGAATCTCAGCATGTCTTTCTGATATCTCAGCTTGGATGAAGGAAAACTATTTCCAGCTTATTCTGCCAAAGTCTGTATTTCTTCTGTTCAACACCCTATCCCTGTAAAGTGTAGCTTGTTATCACTAACGTCTACCAAGTCAATTCGTAACTTTGGGAGATGATCAATGATCAGCTATTCTTCACTGACCACATGACAGCTGTTTCCTTTTTATGCAGATTCTCCTTATATAACATCTGCAAGATCTGACCATATCTGGAACAATATGCTTGTCAACATCTCCTCGAAGCATTGGTCTGATCACATCTTGATTACTGCAACTTCTAAATGACAAGGTTGTAATTGTATACTATACAGAATAAACACTTCAAGAAAAGTACACATCACAAGAAATAGACCTTTTTAGGGTTTTCAGAGTCCTAGTCTCTATTTACAAAATTATGGGTTACGAGAGTCCCAGGCTTTGCTTAAGGCCATTTCACAGCCCAAAAAAGGTCCTTTCAGACATCTTTAGTACACATTTCTTTCCTAGGTTTTAGGGTTAGAATTTTTTCTCTTACAGGTTACACCTAGTACTACAGTAGTCAGAGTCCCTTCTTTAACTGATCAGTGTCCTGGTGCCTAAAAGAGGTGGGGCTCTTGTGAATTGTTCTGATCGCATGGGGCAGTCTCTGCTTCCAAGTACATCTAACTCCCTTACTGAGCATGTCCTTTGAAATGCCAGCAGTCCCTTGTCTGTTTCCTTAGGGTTTTCCATGTTCTCCCAGCTCGCATTTCACAAGGTGAAGTAGGAGTAAACTGTGACACTATAAATGTATTGTATTTTCAGGGATACATGTAACCTTAAGCAGCATGAACTTTCCGCTCACTGGCCATTACACTATGTATAGTAAATATAGAGAAATTGACTCAAATAGAAACAGTACCTATTCTTAAAAAATTTGTTGCTGTTTCACAGGTTGGACATTGCTTAATTGGGTGACAGTGTATCATAGAAATAAATTCAGATTAAATTATAATGCATTATCCATCCATCCATCCATCCATTATCCAACCCGCTGAATCCGAACAGGGTCACGGGGGTCTGCTGGAGCCAATCCCAGCCAACACAGGGCACAAGGCAGGAACCAATCCTGGGCAGGGTGCCAACCCACCGCAGTAATGAATTATTACAGTGCCAATAAAAGTCATTCACCCCCTTGGAAGTTTTCACATTTTATTCTTATACAATATATTAAATCACAGTGGATTTAATTTTGTTTTTTGACACCTATCAACAGAAAACACTTCTGAAAAGTGGTCTAGATTAATTACAAATATAAAATACAAAATTATTGATAACATAAGTTTTCACTTCCTTTAATATGACTTACTGTACTTAAATCATCACTGGTGCAGAAGGTTGGTTTTAGAAGTAAGAGAATTAGATCAGTGGAGATTCCCTCTCTGTATTCAAGCGGTTTTAGCTGATTGTAATATAAATGAACCTTATCTAGAAGGGACAGCCTGTGGTGAGTCAGTATCATGACTTAACCTACACATCACAGACCAAAAGAACACTCCAAGCAACTCAATGAAAAGGCAATTGAAAAGCACAAGCTAGGGGATGGAGAAAAGAAAATATCCAAGTCAATGAATATCCCTTGGAGTCCACTTATATCAATAACTAAGTAAAGGACAGAGTATATGAGTGTTCGTTCAAGAAGAAGAGAAGTGAGGTAGGCCTCCAAAGAGACCTATGAGAACTCTAAAGGAGTTACAAGATGTAAGCCTCCAACTGACTCTCTCACTGTGTTTAAGAAGCACTTGAAGAATCTCTTGTTCTGTAAATCTGTCAAATTGATAATGACTTTGATGGGCCCTTTTAAATGAAGAAATGTGTTTTTCTATTTGGGTGAAAGGTCTTCACTTGTGATGATCAATTTTGTAACCTTGTTCAATAGCACTTGTTTCAAAACAGCCCTGCTGGACTGATGGTTTCTCGATTGTGCTGACCTCTTTTGTCATCTTGCAATAAAAGTGTCTGCGAAGCGAATAACTGTAAATGTAAATATAAAAGTAAATAGGCAGATGCGTTCCAGCAAAAACAGCAATTTTGTTTATAATTTAAATGTATTCTTTTTAGCATTTTCATAAACATTTGTTCTTTCACACATGTTACAAATGTAATTTCCTTTCCCTAAAAGTTTTGTGGGCTGCATATTGTCATAGATGATAATGCTGCTACCCCACAGATCCAGCACCTTAGCTTCAAATCTTATGCATGGTCATCATCTATATATAGTTTGCAGATTCCCTCCATGTCAATGTGAGTTTTTTCCCTTGCACGTTCGCTGTCTTGACAAATTCAAAGATGTGTGTGACAATTTTAAATGGTTCCTGTGTGACCCTGTGTGCTTGATTGGACTCTACAATGGACTGGCATCCCTTCCAGGGTTGGTTCATACTTAGATATGCTAAGATCTCCCAGGACACGGATTTGGTTTAGGTGGATTTGACAGCATTATGTTATTTTTAAAAAGGGTCTTAGTGAGAAAGAGCAGATTTCAGCAACACTGTCCTTTGAAAGCAAAAGGTCACTGTAAACATGTTCACAAATAATTAAAACATCTGATGTGGGAAGAATAATGTGCCTCATATTAATTACAGCCAATATAGAGCCATTTTTAATGAAATGTTCTGTTTCATTAAAAAAAAACACATTTATCTATTGTAAAAGACTGAGGAGGAGACAACAAAAAGGTTTGGGGTTTTCCGGCCCCTTATATTGTTTACAATCCAGAGTAAACAAAACAAAAAAACAGGTCAACAACAAAAGAAAATCTTTCATCTGCGTGACGCCATACTAGGCGTCGGCGGCCATTTTATAAGGGAGGAGCCGGAAGTGAAGGAATACTGGGAAGGAGGCCTGAAGGATGACGGGACTGCTGACGTCAGGAAAGATGGCGGAGGAAGGGCGGAAGTAAACGTACTGCGGTCAGGGTCCTTATGGCGGAGCGTCTTTCGTTCTGGAAAACAAAGAAAAAAGGTTAGTACCCCGCCACTCGCCGCCGGCGAACGTCTTTCGAGGTGTTTTAAGGTCCCTCCGCGGCTTCCTACTCGCGCATGCATGACACTATGCAAGCATGTCATTTCAGAATCTATTGCACTATTGCAAATCAAGGTCAAAGTGAGTCTATACCATCTGAGTCTAATTTTTATAAGCACAGATGTGTTTTCAGATTGTAGAAGAAACTAGACCAGAGGGTCCAAGCTAAAATAAGAAGATATTTCACAATATGTGGGCGTTAACAAAATAAAGAAGATCCTGATATGTTTTTAATATAGTAGATATTCAAAATGACATAGAGTGACTGATTTGTTTAAATTTTTCCAAAAAACAAATAAACAGTACAACAATAATCTGCTAACAAATGTTATTCTCATCAGAAATAAAGATGGTGTGGGGTTGATGATAAATACAATGACTGGTTCTTCTGTAAAGGCCTTGTGTGTTCCATTCATCTATTTTCCAAACCACTTATCCCATTTGAGGTTTTGGTGGAACTGAAGCCAAACCACTAGGAATGAGCTTAAGTCAGGATTATGCAATAAATGGGGCACACGTTAAAAATGCGGTCGGCTTCAACTCAGCAGAAGCACCCAACAGCATAGGATGTTTGGAAAAAGCAAGATGAATTATTTTAATTTAGTCTTTACCATGGTCTGCAATTACTAATACCAGAACTCGTTCGGAACAGGAACTCCAGAGCTTTCTCAGGAACTCTGAATTAATTTAATTTGACACCAAATGTTGCAAAGCCATTTCACAAAGCAAGAGCAGGCGCCAGAGTGTAGATACGCTGAGAACACTGATCCCACTACTATATCACAGATAAATGGCAACAAACTAAACTTGTTTAGTTACGATTCATTACCTTTGTAAGGAGTGACACTGTGCAAAATCCTGTAAAAATACATCTACTTAACCATATATTTTCACAGTACAAAACTGCAACACAATTAAAGGGTAAGTTCGGTATTTTTCAGGTCAAAGTTATTTCTTCACAATCATAGTATATGTTAATTTGCCACATAAACTTGTGTACTAAAGTGAAGTATATTTTATAATGTAAATAAATAACTAACCTGCTCTTGCATTTTAAAATTGAGCTAATGGGTACCGGTTCCCAATGTAAACAAAAGCCTTAAAACTTCTCAAATATGTCCATTTAGAAAAAGCAAAAGTTTTGATTTAAGAAAATGTACCTTCCACATTAATGAGGCATGCTTGTGGCAACAAAATTAAGCTAAAAATAATAAATTTTATCACTGATTCTTAGCACTATTTTCTCGAGGTAGGAAACGTTTCTTGCTTGCTTGTCTGCTCAGAATGGGTGCTGTGGATGGAGTCATGACAACTAAGGCCCCTCTGCCCAATGCCAAACTATATTCTACTTATTCTCCTACATTTACTCTTGATTGGCAGTGTAGTGAAAACAGCATATATGAGTTTCATCATATATTATACAAATAACAATAAATCTGAACTGGACAATTAAACTACATTGTATTTTTAATAAGATTCCTAGAATTTTGAAAGAGCCAAACCACCAGTAGGTTGCATATGCTGAGGTGCATCATGCGCAGGCTTGATAAAAAATATACTCAGAAAATGAAAAAGGCAGAGTGAGTCACCCTTGATGAGGATATGGTAATAAAAGAATGGTGGGCAATGTTTATGAGTGAGTAAACTCATTGACATTCATTGATATGAATCAATGCACAAAAGCATAGAGAAAAGAATGCAAACTCCATGCAGACTCTGGCACTGAGAGCCAAGTGACAGCCCTGCGCTACATCAAATTAACTACATACTGTAAATGCCTATGCTGAGTTATCCGTACTAAACTCACTAAACTTCAAGTGAATTAAAAACTTAACTGAATTGGCATCGATAAAAAGGCCCAGGTGCATGTATTTGCCCTGTGATGGATTGGCACCCTGACCACGAATTGTTCATGCCTTGCATCTGATGCTTGCTGGTATAGGCTCTCGGAAAAGCAGGTTAAGAAGATGAATGGATGTATGCTTATAATATCTATTCCGATCTTTTCATTTGATTACATGCTACATATGTGCTCAATATCCTCTCCTACCAAAGCCATGATAAAGAAAACATTTATTAATGAGGTGGCTGCAGGAAATATTGTAACATCCCAAGAGCACAATGGAGGAAGGACTGGCACATAGACATAAGTAGCTGTTTAATGGTCCTTTAAGTTTTCAAATCCCGGCTGAAGACTCACTACTTCATCTAGTATACCCTGACTAGAGCTGCTGATTAACTGTACAGACTGCATCTCTGTTGTTAGACATTAGCACTAAAACATAAGTAATATGATACTTTTAATTTGTTACTAACCTTCACCTATTCAGTTTCTCTTCTTGGTACTCAAATGTGGCACTTGGACCCACTGCCCACCTGGTTGTCTTCTTTTCTTTGTCTGATCTCCTGCATGGTTCAGTGCACCTTCTTTTAAGATTCTTCAGCACGCATGGCTCCGTCTTCCATCCTGCAGAGCCTCATCTGAACGTTCTCTCATAGTTCTAGTTGACTCAATATCTTTGTTAAATAATGAAATAAGCTACCTTAGAAAGAAAAAATAGAAGCAAATACAAGTGTAACTTCTTTCAGTTATTATTGTTTAGCCATCTACTTAACAATCAGGACAATTGTAATCCACATGTAATGTCAATAACAGTTCTTGGCAATGACTTTCCGAGGTGAATCCACACCCCTGGCCCAGAAGGTGCTGCAGAGGAAGACGAGAGGTGAAGTGAAGTGCACAGCCTGTCTCCCAAAATAATTACGATTAACAGCTTTACCAGTTTTCAAATTATCCTCAGGAAAGACATTATGGAGGCCTGAAATGATTTATTAGACACTCCCATTTTTAATTTATATGTGTGCTGCTGCAAAAATGAAATTTCTAGAGTTTAAGAATTCTGCAAAATTGTGAACAAAGTCTATCATATGTGGCAGGTCATCAATACTGACCTCAAATGGTAATCTTTAAAGTAATCACTGGCGACAATTAAGCTCTCTGTCAGGGCCCAAGTGTTACCCTTGCTAGAAGAACATCAGGCTAAAACCTCTAATGCCCCTTGAAGTCTATAGTGTTGTTACACCTGTGAGCTTTGAGTTGTCCTTAAAGTAGAAAGTCACTGTTGGCAGCCATTACCTTTAAAGGAATAACATTGTCCAGGATGTTTTTACCTGGCATTTGATGTCATTGACTGATTCAGTGGACAACCATTTTATTTTTCTCTGAACTTTCCAACTATGGAGAACGTCACTGAACCTTGCCGTCTATGGGTTGGAATATTGCATATTGTCTAGGCCACAACTTTCTGGCGGGTGCCCCTGCTTTTTGCCTTATCACACATGCACAGAATAATGCCCTTTAGCAGCTGTTGTATTCCCACACTTGTATATACTCTGCTACGGTTAATGTGGTCCTCTTTCTGTCTAAGAAGTCATGTCAGACTCTTGCCTAACCTGCTAGATTTCGGTGGTGCCCCTTCCCCTGCCAGCCTCTTGCTAACTGGGCACATCCTCACACAGTGCCCTCTGCTCTCAGAAGCAAACAGGATTCATACAGTAAAGACTCCAGATGCAGTCTACAATTTCAATCGCAGATCTAGAAGCAGCAAAATAATCAACAACAGATTTAGTGAGTGAGCACGATGATTAGGAAAGGATGTTGTAGAATGAAGGCTGATACAGAGGAAAGAAAGCTTTCAGTACATTCTATGAATTCCACTGTGAAATCAGGTCAAGCTGTTGGCCATCTTCCAGGAAAAGACAGCTGCAGCAAGAAACCTTTTTTTTAAGTTTTCTTGAATTCTGTCTAAATTTAGAATAGTAACAGGAGAAATATAGATAATAACGCAAGGGCTTATTTTTCTTTGTCAATTAGAAACAAGATACAGAACAGAAAATACAAATGTATAATTAATAAAATAATTTCAAAATAAAACAACACAAAATAAAAACTTTGTTAGAATGATATTGTGGAGACTAGAAAATGGATATGGTGTAATGGTAAGCCTGCACGGAAATCAAATGCATGCAGAAGACTGAAGATTGAGGTTGAGAACATCATTCTATAATGAGACCAGACTTTACATGTATTGTACGCATACACTGAGGCTGAGCCTCACTTTTGGAGCACACTCACAAACTAGGATTTATGATTTGATATCAGTGAACTGTATGTTTAGAAATTAACACATAAAGCAAGTGTGCACATTACATGACTTCTGCTCGTAGGGGATGTCAGACTTAATGAGTGCATTGACTCATGTTGTCACCAGATAATGTCAGATTACACAACAAGTCATCACAAGGTATGACAAATTATATGACAACTTTCAAGCATAGTTTCACATGTCGAAAGTATTGCAAGCTTGTCCCATTCCTGACAGCGAGTAATGTGCTGCCGAACATGTAAAACATGAGACATCAGAAAGTCAGGCCTCTCTTCTGTTTGTGAGGTCCAAAACACCCGTTTTCCATATTCCCCATAGTTGTATCATATACAGTATATATTGCACATCCTATAGAACTTAGAGTTCTTTGGGTCGCAGCTCGCACACGCACAGAGCTCACCCTGACAACTTACGACAACATCAGATGAGTCACAGACTTGTGCCTAGTCGGGTGGGTATGTCAGACTATACAACTAACACCACAACTGCCTCCATCTCTTTTTATGAATCACGTCTGTAACTGGAAATCGCTGGAAAGGCTGTGTAACGTGACAGGATCTTTAGTTTATACTGGGTCTTGGGTATTGCTTTTATTTGTACTTTTAATTTACTTGTGTTTGTCATTTTAAGATTCTGTTTTGAACTTGGATTTTTTGGCTTCCTGAAATCTTGTGTGGTTCAATTCTAGACTACCTTTCTTGTTACTTATAAATTTTTACAGTCATTCTATTGATGGTAATTTATGTTTTGCTTTCTGCATACTTAACACAATATCTTTATATCATTCTTGCTGTGTGGCTGTTGCCATTTGCTCTGCTTGTTTCTGATCACATGACATATTATGTCATCATGTCTATTCCATATACAGCATGAAGTATACAAGCTTTCAGAGCCACATTCCTTTAGTAACATTTCTCTTTTGTGTAGTGGGAAATAAAAATCACTTCTAAGAAGATTTTCCTGTGAAGACCTTTTCCTTAAAATTAAATTTATGATTTTATGTTTCTGTCATTGACATATACAGTATTTATTTGTCATGATATCCGATATGGTGTTCCACAAGGCTCTATCCTGGGTCCACTGCTTTTCTCAATCTATATGCTTCCGTTAGGTCAGATTATCTCAGGTTACAATGTGAGTTACCACAGCTATGCTGATGACACACAGCTGTACTTATCAATAGCACCTGATGACCCCGACTCTTTCGATACACTAACACAATGTCTTACTGGTATTTCTGAATGGATGAATAGTAATTTTCTCAAACTAAATAAAGAGAAAACTGAAATTTTAGTAATTGGCAATAATGGATTCAGTGAGGTTATCAGAAATAAACTTGATGCACTAGGATTAAAAGTTAAGACGGAAGTAAAAAACTTAGGGGTAACCGTTGACTGTAATCTGAATTTTAAATCGCATATTCATCAGACCACTAGGACAGCATTTTTTCACTTAAGAAACATAGCAAAAGTTAGACCTCTTATATCATTGAAAGATGCTGAGAAATTAATTCACGCTTTTGTTTTCGGTAGATTAGATTACTGTAACGCACTCCTCTCAGGACTACCCAAAAAAGACATAAATCACTGGCAACGAGTGCAGAATCCTAACTAGGAAAAGAAAATCCGAACACATTTCTCCAGTTTTGATGTCACTACACTGGTTACCTGTGTCATTCAGGATTGACTTTAAAATACTGCTTATGGTTTATAAAGCCTTAAATAATCTTGCTCCATCTTATATATCGGAATGCCTGACACGTTATATTCCAAATCGTAACCTTAGATCTTCAAATGAGTGTCTCCTTATAATTCCAAAAGCTAAACTTAAAAGAAGTGGTGAGGCGGCCTTCTGCTGTTATGCACCTAAAATCTGGAATAGCCTGCCAATAGGAATTCGCCAGGCTAATACAGTAGAGCACTTTAAAATACTGCTGAAAACATATTACTTTAACATGGCCTTTTTATAACTTCACTTTAACGTAATACTGATACTCTATGTTCAATTCTTCATAATAACTATTCACAGTGGCTCCAAAATCCATACTGACCCCTACTCTCTCTTCTGCTTCTTTTTCCGGTGTCTTTGTGGTGGCGGCCTGCGCCACCACCACCTACACAAAGCATCATGATGCACCAACATTGATGGACTGAAAGCCAGTCTACGTGACCATTATCATCAAGTCCTTCCATGAGTACCCTAAATACAAAGAGGACTGTTTGATTTATGTTAGGTAGATTGCCCAGAGGGAACTGGGTGGTCTCTTGGTCTGGAACCCCTACAGATTTTATTTTTTTTTTCTCCAGCTTTTGGAGTTTTTTTTTGTTTTTTCTGTCCACCCTGGCCATCGGACCTTACTTATTCTATGTTAATTAATGTTGACTTATGTTTATTTTTTTATTGTGTCTTTTATTTTTCTATTCATTTTGTAAAGCACTTTGAGCTACATTTTTTTGTATGAAATGTGCTATATAAATAAATGTTGATTGATATTGGGATTCTGATCTCTGCCTGTTCAACAACTTGCTTCTCGCCTACCCCAATTTCCTTTTGTCCATCTCCTGGTTATTTTGTTTCCTCTCTTGTTTTCTTCAATACAGTTTTTACCTCAAGGAGACTCCAAAAGTTTATAGCTTTTATCACAAATACATTTGAATACAGAATCATTTAAACTTACAGCTTGGTGTTTGCTATCTTCACTTATTCTACAATTTCTCAGCTAGCCATAATCCCATTCTTGTGTTTCAGCAGCAACAAAATAGCAAAAACAGTGAGCAGGCCTCAAAAAAAAAAAAAAAAAAAAAATAAACATAGTGTCGACACAAAAAAAATAAAATTATAAGGATTAATGTTGGAATCAAAGTCATAAAAGAAAAAGAGGACAAAACAAAATCATAGTCAAAAGGTATAGGGGGTCAAAAAAGAGAGATGAACCTTACACTTGAAATAAAACTAATCAACATTAAAGAGAATGAGAGATTTTGCATCGACTAAGGTCTGGTCCTGGAAGGCCACAGAGGCTGCAGGTTTTCATTCTAACTATCTTCTTTATTAGTGACCAGTTTTTGCCGCTAATTAACTTCTTTTGCCTTAATTATCATTAACGTGACACAGACCCCTTAGTTGTCTCTTTTTCCTTAATCAGCAGCCAAACAATAATGAGACACAAAACAAGCCACCACACGACCAGCTCACCTTTGCCCATCACACAATATCTGAAAATAAAGAAAGGTGAAGGTCTCAGGAAGGTTGATCTCTTACGTCACCAATACATTTTGACGGTGTTCTTAGAAAAAACAGAAAAATCAACAGTTTTGGAAATGTCTGCTGTGGCAGAATGAGAGCAGCAACAAGCCATGGAATTAAATAACGGGTTTTATTAACAGCAAGAATCAGCTTCTCGTTAAGAGATTGGCTGGAGTGAAATTGGTTGGAGTTTGAAATCCCAGTTTAGCTGGTCATCTCTTGGCTCGTTTCACATCTCATTTCTGTTTGGCTGTCATTTAATGAAGAAAGGAATACATTCAGAGGACTGAATCCTTAAAAACAAGGTTATTAAAATGAAGGGAAAAAAAGTTAATTAGCAGTGAAAACTGGTTACTGATTAGGAAAAGGGTCAGAATGAAAACCTTCAGCCTGGAGTTCAACAACCAAACAGAACAGGGATAATAGAAAATACGAATGTTGGAATATTTATACAGTATGTCAAGTTCCATGAGATCACAGAGGTGGCTGATGTGGTCATGTGATCAATAAATAAATAAAAATGTAGTTTTTAATTACAATTCCAAAAGCAAAGATAATTATAAAACTAAAACTGTTATATATGTAAAAACCCAAACAAACTCAAAATACATGTATAAAAACATGTAAGTACTGCACAGTCCAGGACTCTGATAGGTGTGGACCTTAAGAGCAGGCCTCACTTCAGGTAGCCTAGCTCCAAACTCAAATAGCAGACTTTACAGCTTGCACAAGCCCAAAATGGGAAAAGATTTTAATCCTTAGAAGTAGACAGGCCCGACAACAGACCTGACACACAAAATAGGAAGCACCCTGTATTTAAGACCTTATTTTAAATGATCGGTTTCACTTAGAAAAAAATTAATCTGAACATTCATCTGAATGCTCATAAATGAAAATGACTGCATCTCTGTCAAGCAGTTAGCGCTTCTCTGACATCACTGTAAAGTCAGGAAAAAAAAGTTTTGAGAAGTGTGTCTGTGCACACTTTGACATGCACATTACTCTCTAAGTAGGTTGGGTTTATTGGTCTCTAGTTATGCAGTACTTTCATATATGTACTTCCTATAAAAATATAAGGAATGACATTTTAGAGCAGGGGTGTCAAACTCCAGTCCTGGAGGGCTGCAGTGGCTGCAGGTTTTCATTCTAACCATCTTCTTAATTAGTGACCAGTTTTTGATGCTAATTAACTTCTTTAGCCTTAGCTTTAATTAGCTTGCCTCAGGCCCCTTAGTTGTTTTTTCCTTAATTAGCAGCCGGACAGTAATAAGACATAAAACAAGCAGGACATGACCAGCTCACCTGTACCCGTCAAACAAAATCTGAAAATAAAGATGAAGGTCTCAGTAAGGTGGATCCCTCAGGTTACCAAAACATTTTAGGAGTTCTTAGAAAAAAACAGAATATCAACCGTTTTGGAAATGTCTGCTGTGGCAAAATGAGAGAGGAAACAGGCCATGGAATTGAATAACGGGTTTAATTAACAGCAAGAATCAGCTTCTCATTAAGGAACTGGTTGGAGTTTGAAGCCCCAATTTAGCTGGTCATCTGTTGGCTCATTTCATGTCTCATTTTTGTTTGGCTGTCACTTAATACTTAAGACTTAATCCTTAAAAACAGGGCTATTAAAATAGAGGGAAAAGAAGTTAATTAGCAGTGAAAACTGGACACTGATTAGGAAAAGGATTAGAAAGAAAACCTGCACCCACTGCGGCCCTCCAGGCCTGGAGTTTGACACCTGTGTTTTAGAGAACCAATCAAGTACTAAATTGTGTTCCTAAACCAATCAGAGGCTAAGATAAAGTATGGGTAAGATAGGCTCCCAATCACAGAGACTTCAGGTAAAATCAGCATGTATATAGCTCTGCCTCATCCATTGTTTCATCTTCAGAAAGCATTTGATAAAGTGCTTCATGAGAGTTTGGGCATCAAACTAAAAGAAGTGGGAGTTCAGGGTGTTGTTTTTAGATGGGTGCAGAATTGGCTCAGACACAGGAAGCAGAGGGTGATGGTGCGAGGAACCTCATCAGAATTAGCCGATGTTAAGAGTGGTGTCCCACAGGGGTCAGTGCTAGGGCCACTGCTGTTTTTAATATATATAAATAATTTAGATAGGACTATAAGTAACAAGCTGGTTAAGTTTGCAGATGATACCAAGATAGGTGGATTAGCAGATATTTTGGAATACGTTATATCATTACAGAAGGACTTGGATAGCATACAGGCTTGGGCAGATTTGTAAAGTATTACATATTAGAAAGTAAAAATGTGATGTTTGAATACACAATGGGTGGTCGAGAGTACACCTTATTAGAAGGATTTAGAAGTCATAGTGGACTCTAAGCTATTGAATTCCTGAAAGTGTTCAGAAGCCATTAAGAAGGAAAACAGAATGTTAGGTTGTATAGCACGATGTGTGGAGTACAAATCCAAGGAGGTTCTGCTCAACCTTTATAATGCACTGGTGAGGCCTCATCTGGAGTACTGTGTGCAGTTTTGGTCTCCAGGCTACAAAAAGGACATAGCAGTACTAGAAAAGATCCAGAGAAGAGCGAATAGGCTGATTCCAGGGCTACAGGGGATGAATGATGAGGAAAGATTAAAAGAAATGAGCCTTTTCAGTTTAAGCAACATTAACAGGAGACGTGATAGAAGTGTTTAAAATTATGAAGGGAATTAGTCCAGTGGATCAAGACTGTTACTTTAAAATGAGTTCATCAAGAACATGTGGACACAGTTGGAAACTTATTAAGGGTAAATTTTGCACAAACATTAGGAGGTTTTTCTTTACACAGAGAACCATAGATACTTGGAATAAACTACCAAATAGTGTGGTAGACAGTAAGACTTTAGGGACTTTCAAAACTTGACTTAATGATTTGTTAGGCTGAATAGCCTGTTCTTGTCTAGATTGTTTTAATATTTAGAGATCAGGAAAAGAACTTGGATAACCACAGAGTAAATGGATCATCAGGAAAAGGACAAGTATAATTACAGCATAAACTGATCTTCATTCATTTACATGGAGAGACAGATAAGGTGCACATCACTATTGAAATAGCATGGCCAAAAAGCATTTACCACCAAACAAGAGTGCTATTTTGATAGTTATAATGATGATGCTGACAGTTGGTATTTATTAATTGAATAACTGGAGGAAAAGAAGTAGCCTAAGTATAGAAAATGGTTGAATGTCAGTAAATCAAAAGCACAGCAGTCAAAACCAAAGTGTGAAACAAGAATTGGGGTCAAAAGGTTCTAAAGGTCAACACCGATAAAGAATCTGGCAAGCAAAAAACAATTTCAAAATGAAGCTTTTTGGTTCCCAAGAACTCAGGTAGAAAAGTGAGCTAAAGGTGACAATTTTTTCCCATCGCTTCATGAGCAATGTGTAATGACATCTGAGAACACACCCCTAACAAGATAGCAGTAGTTCTAACTTCTTCTTCTTTAGGCTGCTCCCGTTAGGGGTTGCCACAGGGGTCCTCTCTCACCACATCCATAAACCTTCTATTAGGCCTTCCTCTTTACCTGTTCCCTGGCAGCTCTGTCCTTAGCATCCTTCTTCCAATATACTCAGCATCTCTCCTCTACACATGTCCAAACCAATGCAATCTCGCCTCTCAGACTTTGTCTCCCAACCATCCAACTTGAGGTGACCCTCTTATGTATTAATTTCTAATCCTATCCATCCTCGTCACGCTCAGTGCAAATCTTAGCATCTTAGCATCTCTGCTACCTCCAGCTCTGTCTCCTGCTTTCTGGTCAGTGCCACCGTCTCCAACCCATATAACATAGCTGGTCTCACTGCCGTCCTGTAGATCTTCCCTTTCACTCTTGCTGATAACCGTTTGTCACAAATTACTCCTGACACTCTTCTCCACCCATTCCACCCTGCCTGCACTCTCTTCTTCACCTCTCTTCCACAATCCCCATTACTCTGTACTGTTGATCCCAAGTATTTAAACACATCCACCGTTGCTAACTCTACTTCCTGCATCCTCACCATTCCACTGACCTCCCTCTCATTTACTCACATGTATTCTCTCTTGTTCCTACTGACCTTCATTCCTCTCCTCTTTAGAGCATATCTCCACCTCTCCAGGGTCTCCTCAACCTGCTCCCTACTATCGCTAGAGATCACAATGTCATCAGAAAACCTCATAGTCCACGGGGTCTCCTGTCTAATCTCGTCTGTCAACCTGTCAATGGAAACAAAAAAATGGTGCGGCCTAGTAATAAACGAATATGGTGGCAAAAACGTCTCGAATAAATTATGAAATAAAAAAATATACACATAATAAAAGATATGTTATCAAAATTATGTCCTTGGGTTCAGAAACTCCTAAAATGAATGCCATTATGCGGAAAAAGATCTTAGAAAGCTGCAAAAAATTAAACAGATCAAAATTCATAAAAACACTCAATGACTCTCTACATGATCCAAGCCTTCACCAAGGATAGGCCAAGGGTTACTTCAGCATGGTAGACCAGAGACAGAACACAAGGAATGTAGCAAAGAAACATGTATGTATACAATATTTAAGCACTAAGTAATGGTTAAACAAAACAATAATAAATACAAAATGACAAAAACACAGTAAACTAATAATCCAATAAAAACAGAAATACCCAAAAAAAGAGGAAAATATATGTAAACCATGGATCAGACCCTAGCTAAAACATAATGTTACAATATCAGTTAAAATATCAGTCATGTAATACATATTGTGTTTTGTTTACATGTTTTTCTGTCACAATGCATATGTGTAAAAATAAGTACAATTATATAAATTCTGCTCAAAATATACCCTAGAACAGAGCCTTCAGTTATAATCACAAAGTTATTGGCAAATGCGCAAAACTTCTTCATTTCACCATGTGCTTAATTCTGTGTGTTGTCATGGCAAAAAACCTTTTAAACCCTTAGGAATTGTTCCTAAACATGGTTTTCAAAAAGGCTGTTCTGATTCTGAATGTTTGTGTAATAACTAACTCATTTTGCTCTTTTGGCTCTGTAGTAATGTTTCATGCAATGAGCATCTTTTACTCAGGATGGATTCCTCCCCATGTTATAGTTTGTGTTGAATCTGTAATGAAAGATAATTTGTAGAAATAATTAATAAAAATCAGAACTACTTGCAAATTAGAAACACAGTGTAAAAAAAGTGGTGCAGAGTGCTGAACTTCAAATTGAAATACTGCACTCTGACATATTTCTGTTTGTAAGAATTTATTACTTAGCACATACTTTTTATCTATACTCTGAGTACTGACAAAGAGACATGTCATTCTCTTCCATAAATAAACCCCACATCCTCAGTTTCTAATTCTAGATTGATGAATATCTACAGAACAGGTGCAAACCAGGATTCAAACTGTTTCTGTATCTTACTATAAATCAAGAGCTTTACTTAAATCTAAAGTTCAAGCTGGACAAACCCAAGAGCCTTGACTGGCATGTTGCTATTCAGCTGAAGATGCAAAGATTAATTAGCTATTCAGTTATTAGAATGAAACTGAAAAAAATGTGTTAGTATAGACAATTATTAAAATCTATCTATTGTATAATAAAATGCTACATTTGTGTGTGCTTGAGTTTGGTCCCTCTGAGCAATCTGATTGGTTAGTTTAGCTTTGATCTGACTGGTCAGTTTTACTTTGGTTGCTCAGTCAAGAGACAGCACACTGGCCACGAGAGGCTTAGAAAACGCAAGGCTAACATAGTAGAATTTTGATGAAATAAAAAAAAACATTACTTGAAAACGGATTAAAAAGTTATTTTGAGCTGAATATCTTCAAAAATCTTCCTTGCATCCTCTCAATCCAGATGAGCAGCGGCTCAAGTCTGTAGTCCTCAAGATTGTTAAATTCTTCACTACGCAGCAACTCTATGAAGGAATTTCTTTTTGGAGATCTTTGTTTAAGATCTAAGGCTGTTGATTCAACACCACATGGTAATATGACAAGAGTTCTGCCACCACTGCACCAACTCAATGTGGCAATCCTGTTTTGTAAATTAGAAGAGAAAAACACACTTTTTAGAGAAAGAAGGTGGACCTCAGATTTGGAGGTACTGCATTTCATTTCATTCACTTTTTTGTAAAGCTCTGAAGTACAAACTAAAAATCAAAGCCAGAAAAGACTCAAGGAGGACATCATGCACAAATAGTATTAAAGAAAACTTGACACTGATCACGTCTTGGCTGCAAAGTGACATGGTGGAGGAGATTAAATTTGTGTGGATGGGACGGGCAGATCCACTGTTTACTAAGTAACCATTGTAAAGGTCAGCCCTGACACAGACAGGCGTAGGATACAGGTTCAAAGCACACAAGAAGTTTTTATTTTCTTTCCGCTCGTGGAGAACGTCTTCCCCGTTCTCACGAGCCCACAACACAGTCCCAAACACAAGCACAAGACTTTTACTTTTCTTCTTTTCTTCCTCCACTCCTCCCAGCAAGCTTCATCTCCCTCCTCCTGACTCTGGCTCCTGTAGTAGTGGCTGCTGGCTCCTTTTATAACGCACCCGGAAGTGCTCCAGGTGCTTGATGACCTACTCCCGGCAGCACCTCCGGGTGTAGTGGAAGAGCTGCTCTGTAGGGCTCAGCAACAGCTACAGCATCCCCTGACGGCACCCACAGAGCCCAACAGGGCTACACCAAACTCCAACTCCCATGAAACCCTGCAGGAGTCCTAGGCACTGCTGCAACCCAGGGGGGCTGCCATCTAGTGTTCCGGGGTAGGTACTGTCCTGACCAGGCTTGCTGCCCCAGTCAATACAAGGGACACCATTTAATATTTTTATTTTGTTTTCTTCTTAGTCCATGATCAATATCCAGCATTTATGCAAACAGACAACCACAAAACCACAAATTGAAATGGAAAATTCCAAGCAAACTAAAGTTTCTGTACCCATTGAAACAGAGAAACAAGAGTGTAATTAGGCAAATAAGTCAATTAAAGTGAAAGGACTTCTACAGATACTGCAGCCTTTAAAAAATGGAATATGTTGCTTTAAACCTATGCGCTGACTTCTAAAGAGTTATAGAGTGACGGATGAAGCCTGCTTAAGAAAGGATTGGTGTTAGAAGATACAATTAGATTAGAAGCTAAGCTGGAAAAGAACAAACAACAACCACAGTAGCCCTCTAATAGTGGTATACTGAATGAAGAATACAGGAGGAAGGTGCAGATTTTAATTGTAGCCAGGCTGTTAATCAAAAGCTAAATCATTTGATTAGTGAGCTTGAGTACATTTGTGGATTGAGAATGAGCTCTTGGTTGGGGCTTTACCTGAGTCCAGTTTAGGAACTTTAACTTACAGAACTATATTCAGCTTGCTTAATGTTCTTATTATACTATTAAATTTCCGGGAGTTTGAGTGCAATAAACCAAAAAGGTGAACTGTAATGAGCACTACAGAGGTCAGGCATCCAGTTTATAGAAAAAAACTGTGCTTATGAATTCAGAATTCAGAAAGTATTCAGTCTCCTTCGGTCCTTCACCTGCAAAGAATCTTGTGAAAAAAAGTTTAATGTGTTGCAGATTTGCCATGTTTGCCCATCAATACACATTCAAAAACCCATAACCGCAATGGGAAAACATGTTTTCAGAAAGTTTTGCTAATTTATTAAAAATTAAAAACTGAAATATCTCATTAATATACAATAACTGTTCAGACTGTGCTTTGAGAAGCCCCTTTGGCATCAATCACACCTCTGAGTCTTCTTGGGTAAGTCTCTACAAGCTTTGCACACTAGATCTGGAGAGTTTATCCCATTCTTCATGGCAGATCCTCTCAAGCTCCATTAGATTGGATAGAAAGCTTCTACAAATTGTCATCTTCCAGTCTCTGCAGAGATGTTCTGGGCTTTGACCAGGGCACTCAAGGACCGTTAGAGACTTGTCCCAAAGACATTTAAGTGTTGCCTTGGCTGTATGCCTCAAGTCATTGTCCTGCACAAAAGTGACCTGTTGCTGCAGTGTGAGGTCACATGCACTCTGGAGCAGGATTTTTTCATGGAGCTCTCTGTATTTGGCTGCATTTATCTTTCCCTCAATTCTGACCAGTCTAGCTATCTCTGTCACTGTCACCACAGTGCCTCACTGCAGAGATGGCATTAAGCAGGTGATGAGCAATGCCTGGTCTGTGCTAGATATAGTACCTGAAGTTCTGCCTAAACAGTTCCATTTTTGCTTCACTAGACCAGAGATTTTTTTTTCCTCGTGCTCTCCCAGAATCTTTTGAATACCATTTGGCAAGAGTGGCTTCTGTATAGCCATTCTACCTTCAATGGCTGATTGTTGGAATACTGTCGAGGAAGTTCTGTAAGAGTGGCCACTGGGTTGTTGGTCACCTTCCTGACCAAGTACCTTTTTGCCCGTGTTACTCAGTTTGTACAGAGAGCCAAGACTGCAAAGAGTCCCAGTTGTTCCAAACATCTTTCATTTCACAATTAATAAGTCTGCTGTGCTCCTGGGAACAATCAGAGCTTTAAAAATGGTTTTATCCCCCTGTCCTAATTTATGCCTCACCCCAGTTTGAGCTCAGAGTTCTTCAGAGAGTTCTTTGGACTTCATGGCTTGGCATTTGACAGACAGAGTAAATTGACTTTTCTAATTGGCGTATAGTCAGTTCAGTTTGCCACAGGTGGGCTCCAATCAAGTTCTCGGCACATCTCAAGGACAATTCAAGGAGCACAATTTGGTTTGCCATGGCAAAGGGCCTGAATACTTCTATGAAGGATACATTTCAGTTTTTGATTTTTAATAAATATGCAACCTTTTTGAAAACATGTTTTCATGTCATTATGGGTTATTGAGTGTAGAATGATGTGCAAAAATGACATTAAACCTACAAGAAAACAAACTATGCAGATATGAAGGGGTCTGGGTACTTTCTCAATCCACTGTAAATGCACCCATATGAACTAACGTTAACACACCATTTTCCAAAGTTATTTTCAGAATTCAAACCTAAATAGACTCTGACTGAGCAACTGATTATAAATAGCAAATAATACATAAATGCACAATTCTAATGTATCATGACTTTGTAAGATGTCTTGGGTAAAGGTTTCTGCCAGATTTAAATTAATAATAAAATTGTCAATAAATATCTGCTATTACCAGAGTTTCTAGAGCATTGTAGCTCTGCACTGAGACCTGAGTCTGAGGCTTTTAAAATGTGAATTTCTTTGATTTGGAAATTCCTATATAGGTGAGGATTTTTCTAAAAGGATTTTTCAGCACACGACTGGATTATCACACCATTCGATTCTGTATTTACTTTTTTCATACTACACATTTTTTGATACATTTAATTTAACAGTTTCGATTAAATTACTTGGCATTTAGGGGCAGCACAGTGGTAGCATTGCTGCCTCGCAGTTAGGAGACCTGGGTTTGCTTCTCTGGTCCTCCCTGCGTGGAGTTTACATGTTCTCCCCGTGTCTGCATGGGTTTCCACCTGGTGTTCCGAAGACATGCGGGTTAGGTGCATTGGCGATCCTAAATTGTCCCCAGTGAGTGTTTGGTGTGTGTTCGTGT
The DNA here is from genome assembly GCA_026402145.1 of Polypterus bichir lapradei. Classification (NCBI taxonomy): domain Eukaryota; kingdom Metazoa; phylum Chordata; class Cladistia; order Polypteriformes; family Polypteridae; genus Polypterus; species Polypterus bichir. Next base: position 44,132,651 of record JANRMT010027041.1, on the reverse strand, counting down.
GTGCCCTGCGGTGGGCTGGAGCCCTGCCTTGCACCCTGTGTTGGCTGGGATTGGCTCGAGCAGACCCCCATGACCCTGTGTTAGGATATAGTGAGTTGGACAATGACTGACTTGGCATTGGCACTGTTGAAAAATAAGCACCTTTTTGGATTTAGGCGTTGCTTCCTCAAAAGCTAAAAAAAATTAACAATTAGAATCAGAAAGTACAGAATAAAAAATATATCAAAAATAATATACTAAATTCTAGTTCAAAATTAGCATTGCTTTCTCCTGCTAGTGCTGTATGAGGTGTTATTTAAAACAGAACTCTCCAGAATCTTCTAAGCAGCTTAGTGCCCTCTGGTGGTAAAAAGCAGGAAGTTCTAAAATTAAAATCTAAAGCACATTTTATGTAAGAAAACAAATGTTTCTAGGCCTCCATTAAGATTAATGTACCGGTTTACTGCAAGAGCAACTTGGATTTTTTTCCCTAAAATCTGTCCACTTCAGCTGGAATGACCTGGGATAATTTAATCTCTGATCATCAGCATAGGCTGTACATAACTGACAATTAAGTGAGAAGACACTGTAGAGACTACACACAAGAAAAGTTGTGCAACCAAATGGAGTCAGCCGTCAAGTTCTTGTGGTCTGTCTGACCAGCTTTGTGATGTCCTCTGTCACCCGTTCAGTCTGTCATTAAGGCTGCAAAAAGTGTCACTGCTGCTTCTCCACCTAATAACTACAGTGACACGTGCATCTCACATCACATCACATCTCACCCTAAAACTTAGTCCAAAGCACTAACCACTGTGCCATAGTGCTGGGATAGAAAAATGTTACATTAAATTATACTGTATACATAATCTGTAGAATTGGGTGTTGTTCATTGCTAAACTGTATTTTTTGAGTCTCTTTGTATAATATATTCTTCTTTACTTATATGGTATTTGTTGTAGCTCCAGTTAATTCCAAATAATGATGCTGAAATAGAAATGGAAACAATAAATGTTTTTCATAGCAAGCTGAACAGTACAGTGACATACACTACCCAACACGCTATCCTGCAACCCCAGCCAGCTTTTTATTTCCAGTCCCCCAACTAAAACCCACAACCTAGGAAAATACCTAGAGTTCCACTTACAGAATATATTATGTACATAATACATCACTTTACTACAGTAATGTTTGTAATTTATTATCACCATTGCTAAATTTTGGAGTTTACATTGTTATTAAATACAGTAAGACTGCTATCACCATTTGCTCACTTATGCATAGGCTCACAGGCTTATCTGGACTGCAAACTGTATGTTACCCACAGCAAAATAAACAAGGCCAAGCTGATAAGAAGTCAGTGATTTTAAGAAGACAGAATTACAGTAGGATTTAATTAACCCTTTTTTTCTTTTTTGAATCTAATGGAATAATCAATCATAAATAATGATTTGCTTACATACAGTGCATCCGGAAAGTATTCACATTGCATCACTTTTTCCACATTTTGTTATGTTACAGCCTTATTCCAAAATGGATTAAATTAATTTTTTTTCTCAGAATTCTACACACAACACCCCATAATGACAATGTGAAAAAAAGTTTACTTGAGGTTTTTGCAAATTTATTAAAAATGAAAAAACTGAGAACTCACATGTACATAAGTATTCACAGCCTTTGCTCAATACTTTGTCGATGCACCTTTGACAGCAATTACAGCTTCAAGTCTTTTTGAATATGATGCCACAAGCTTGGCACACCTATCCTTGGCCAGTTTCGCCCATTCCTCTTTGCAGCACCTCTCAAGCTCCATCAGGTTGGATGGGAAGCGTCGGTGCACAGCCATTTTAAGATCTCTCCAGAGATGCTCAATCGGATTCAAGTCTGGGCTCTGGCTGGGCCACTCAAGGACATTCACAGAGTTGTTCTGAAGCCACTCCTTTGTTATCTTGGCTGTGTGCTTAGGGTCGTTGTCCTGCTGAAAGATGAACCGTCGCCCCAGTCTGAGGTCAAGAGGTTTTCATCCCGGATCTCTCTGTACATTGCTGCAGTCATCTTTCCCTTTATCCTGACTAGTCTCCCAGTTCCTGCTGCTGAAAAACATCCCCACAGCATGATGCTGCCGCCACCATGCTTTACTGTAGGGATGGTATTGGCCTGGTGATGAGCGGTGCCTGGTTTCCTCCAAACGTGACACATGGCATTCACACCAAAGAGTTCAATCTTTGTCTCCTCAGACCAGAGAATTTTGTTTCTCATGGTCTGAGAGTCCTTCAGGTGCCTTTTGGCAACTCCAGGTGGGCTGCCATGTGCCTTTTACTAAGTAGTGGCTTCCTTCTGGCCACTCTACCATACAGGCCTGATTGGTGGATTGCTGCAGAGATGGTTGTCCTTCTGGAAGGTTCTCCTCTCTCCACAGAGGACCTCTAGAGCTCTGACAGAGTGACCATCGGGTTCTTGGTCACCTCCCTGACTAAGGCTCTTCTCCCCCGATTGCTCAATTTAGATGGCCGGCCAGCTCTAGGAAGAGTCCTGGTGGTTTCAAACTTCTTCCACTTACGGATGATGGAGGCCACTGTGCTCATTGGGACCTTCAAAGCAGCAGAAATTTTTCTGTAACCTTCCCCAGATTTGTGCCTCGAGACAATCCTGTCTCGGAGGTATACAGACAATTCGTTTGACTTCATGCTTGGTTTGTGCTCTGACATGAACTGTCAACTGTGGGACCTTATATAGACAGGTGTGTGCCTTTCCAAATCATGTCCAATCAACTGAATTTACCACAGGTGGACTCCAATTAAGCTGCAGAAACATCTCAAGGATGATCAGGGGAAACAGGATGCACCTGAGCTCAATTTTGAGCTTTATGGTAAAGGCTGTGAATACTTATGTACATGTGATTTCTCAATTTTTTTATTTTTAATAAATTTGCAAAAATCTCAAGTAAACTTTTTTCACGTTATCATTATGGGGTGTTGTGTGTAGAATTCTGAGGAAAAAATGAATTTAATCCATTTTGGAATAAGGCTGTAACATAACAAAATGTGGAAAAAGTGATGCGCTGTGAATACTTTCCGGATGCAGCGTAACAGTGAAATCGATTGGTAAATCATAAAGAATCCAAATCTCAAGTTCCTACATATTTAAACAGGTCATACCCTGATAATAAAGTGAGGATATTGATAGAGGGCAACTTCAGTTGTAGTTTTTATGCGGGTAACATTCATACTCTTAATACAATATGAAACAAGACAAGTTTTACAACTGACTAGGAAGCATATCTTTTAATGTTTTTATTCAAAGGGTATATAGATTTTAGAGTTTGGTGTCACTTAACTGACAAATAATCCCCGAATCTTCTTTTTTTTAGAAACCTTTGAAAGAATGTCAACAATGACTTCTTCATTTTCCACCACACACTTTGTGACATGATCTGACATTGCGGTGACTTGTCCAAATAATTCCTAACAACTTTTTGAGGCAGGCGCATGTATTTCTGAGACACACAAAGTTGCCAAATGTGCTAAACAAGTCAAAGAATCTTTTTGCTTAAGATTCACTTTGAATTGCATGTATAATTGAGCTGATGGGGTTTTGAATCTGCCTGCTTAGCTTATGCTTAAGTAACGCTGAACACCTTCTTGCACTCAGGTCATCTTTAATGCTTCATCCATTTCATTATATTGTCCGCACTGAATCCAGTCTGAGTGAGTGGCTGCTACATTTCAGTGGCAATGTAGTCTGCATCCAAGTGTCTCATCTCTAGAGAATCAAGCAGATGTTCTACCAGAACATCATTACACAAAAAGTGGACAATCATGTACAGATTATCAAGGCTGTTCTCATTCCTGCTATTACTTTTCAGAAATAATGTAGTTGAAGCTACAGTGTCATATTTCCTTTTACGGTATACAGTTTTTGGAAGTATATTTTGCATTCTGGACAATTTTTGAAACAATGTCAGCAAGGTATTGATCTTTGTGTATTTAAATAGCTTAACAATAAGCCTTGCAGCTAGACATCCCTCCTCGGGCTTGCTGTTTAAAGTCTTGTGATCTCCATAAACAGGAAATTCATTGGCTGTTAAAAATCTGATGATGTCACTCAGTACTTTAGTGCACTTTTGATTCTATTGGATCTGTCGAGGACAAAACAGCATTTCAATGCACTTGCCACACAGTCAAAGCTTGCAAATGACCTTGTCTTTTTTTGCAGCTCCCTTCACATTCGAGTACTGCTTTCATGTTTCTAAACCCAGTGGAAATAAATGTGTTCTTTTCTGAAAAAGCAGCATCAACTATGCTACAAGGGAAATGAAAGCAATCCATTGTTCTTAATGGAATACTCAATTCACAGTCGTCTCTGGTACCAGGCAATGCCAAGGCTCCTTCTCCTACCACCATGTTCTGGCATGTGTTATCTTCATTTACATTTTTCAGGACTGATGTGGTGTTTTTTGATTAGGTATAAATATTCCTTTTCACTTTTGCTTGTCACAGAGAAGGACACTTTCTTCTTTTTCTCCATCCTCCCTGCTAGAGTGTAAAGGGCTGTGGCTGCTGCAGAATGGCTGTTAGCATTAATGCTTAGATCTTTAGCAGTAACAAATCTGTGCATGACTTTTGTTACCTATCTGTAAACTACTAGTTTAAAAACTTGGTAAAATATGATGAACTATTTTGAATTCTGTTGCATTATCTGATTTAAGAAACAATTGAATTAATTTAAACTAAACACAAATGCTCACTTTGCTAAGCAAACTAAAAGTAAAATTATCTTGCTAGCCTGCTGCCCAGGGTGTGCCAGAGCTTACTGTAACAAAAAAATGACTAAAAAGAAAAGACAAGACAAAATATTTTAGCGGACTGTACTGTCATTGGTAAAGGGCAAACTTTTAAATAACTTTGTGCAAAATGTAGTAACAAGATGGTTTGACTAAACAGACTAATTTCAGAAGTGAACTTAGTCTACAGAGCATGAGTGTAATGGAACAACAGAATAGCCTGTTGTTAAATGATGTTAATTTTAAATATAAAAATGGAAAAATATTATTTTAGTCTAACATTTTCATGTTCTTTTTTTTAAGACTCAAATAAGGAAATTGGCTCCTTAGCACTCTGGTTCCCATTTGGAGCACAGCCAGCACCGAAGTAACAGATTTATGTTCAGATTTGTCAGATGCGTGAATGGTCCAGTCAAGTGCCAATCATTAACCTCAACGTGTCCCTTTCACTTGAAATGACACACTGTTTATAAATATGTATGTAGGCCGTGCAGGTCAGTGACCTTAATGCCCCACCACTGAATCTTCATTCAACTTGATGGAACGTTGAGAGACATATAAGCGTCTGAAGATTCCTGAGAAATAGAGAAAGACCTATTATCCCTGTATTTAACAAACGTACATATCAGAATTACTCCTAGGAACTCCTCTAAAAGTCTGACTAGGATAAGAACTTGTCCTTCACCAGAGCAGAACATTAGAAGCAGTCATGAAGCTTCCTACACCAACTCCCAGCGAGGAGTACGAGTTCACTTTTTAGAGTGAATGATGTCACAGCACATCTCAAACTACAAAAAGGCATATTGGAGTTTCCTTGGAAATCATGATGACATTTTGTAGTTTTCTGATAATAATGCTAAGGCTTCATTATAAATATAATAATAATAATAGCCTTATCTCATCTCATCTTCCCATTCACTTTTCCTAATGAGGGTCACTGTGATAATAATAATATTCAAAGTAAGAAAGCTGAGCACTGGCCATTGGGTTTGGGAAAGAAGTCATCACCAAACTCTTCTGAGGATGTCTCTTATCTCCAAGAAGATGACATCCAGGAAGGACATGATTATGTTCAAATAAAATGCTTATGCCATTCTCATGGAGTGCTCTAGGGTCATGTGTTACAACAACATCAAGAATAATATAGTTTGTATCCATCACCATCTTGTCACCTTGACCACAGTATTGCTTGTGATTCACATATGCATGCTTATTCACACTGGGGACAATGATCTTTATGTGCATACTCCCAATTACACCAGCAAAACCAGGAAAACCAGCGATCTGCATGAATGCCTCTTCCTTTAAACATTACCTCATGTGGAGTGGTGGGGAAATCTAGTCATCAATGTATTACCTCTCACATTGTAAGGGCATTCAAAGTTTGGTGCAAAATCTGTGACATGTTTGTGAAATAACCAGATCATCACAATTGTAAAGCTGCATTTTTCCCATGGCAAAAAAACATAATGTTACCAACATTTATTTTAGCTGACAGTGCATGGTTTCTTCACCTAGATGGAAAAATCACTTAACGTACAAGACTTGTTACGAATACCATTCCAAATTGATCTTTTTAGAAGTTCTTTGTTTTCCAGCATTTCCAAAACATTCAGCCATTCCTAAAATGCACGTGAACATCTGTGTGAAAGCCATCATCTGGCAGGTCCTAACAAGTTAGGACAGCTCACAAGCTTTCCTAAGTCCTACTGAAGTTAGGAGTAGTTTCCTAAATTAGGAAAACTGATAAAACACTATTTCTCTTACGCCTATGAGTAAGACCAAATTTGCGTCACTCTGAGATTCTTGATAAATATGACTAGAGAACATAATAAATGCAGACGTAAAAAGTCAACCAGAAACAAGAGGATAAACGAAAATTGAATGAGAAGCCAAAAAAGCAAATGTTAACCAAAAACAAAATCTGATACTAGGATCTACTTTAAAATAAAGCTAACCACTGTATGCTATAGATTCCAATAACTTGTATATTCACTGAGAGATAACATAAACTGAACCCTTTGCCCTGCTTCTAAAGTAATTTCCTCAGCGCCATTAATAGAATAATTGAGGTCATGTGACAGATCTAATTGCATTGCGCAAACAAGGAAAAATAAGCTGGGAATAAAATAAAGCTTTGTTAAAACAAATCAAAACTAAAAATAAACCTCTGAAAGGGAATCCTGATAATAAAAAGTACAAATAAAATAATCTAAATATACAGAGAGAACTTGTTTCTTATCAAGTTGAACTTCCAGAATTTGAGGCCATCACTTTAAACGAATATAGTCCTTTGACCTTTAAGATAAATAAGTTTAAAATGTTTGTTACTTAAGCAATTTACAGTGATACATTTCCTCCGGTTTTTAAAGAGAATCTGACTAATTTTAAGAAACCAACTTTAACCCTCAGAATCTGAAACTTCCAGAATCAGCTTTAAATGGACAGTTTATATGTAATGGCCTCTATTCTATACACCATTCCCAAAGCTTTGTGTTTTCCCAAAGGTTTAATACGTGAACACCTAATAATAATAATAATAACATAACATTTTATTTTATAACACTATTGCAATGTCCAAACTGCTTATTATATTATCCCATGTAAACAGTCTCAAAAAACTGTCCAGATGTCTACAGGTTTTTCCGTACAGAAGTAATACATAACTCCTCAATGATGGATAAAGGTTTATTGAAGAAATTGTATGGCAAGACAGCATTAGCTCAGCTACAGACAAGCACACATATGACAATAATGCAATGTATTGCTAATTTAAGTGCAAACAACAATGTATTAGGTCACTACTTGCTACTTCACTACTTACAGCTGTGAATATCTTTACAAAATTCTGATTTGTATAAACATAGTCTTCTGTGACATGTATAACACTGTCCATGCCAGTTTTTTCAGGAGGTCATCTGCTAGCCAGTGTCAGGTCAGCTTAAATTGGCCAGTTGCAGCACTTGCACCGGTCATCATATATAAGACCAACATAACATTTCTTGATGTAGGTCACTCCGTTGTAGCAGTGGAAAAACTGGTTGGGGTTGCTGGGGTCAGGATAATAGCCATCATGTTTGTCTCCACAGAAGCCAGGTTGTGGAGGCCCAGGTGGCTTTGTGGTTGTGGTTGTAGACCCAGTTCCAGGATTAGGGGGAGGTAATGTTGGGAAATCTAAAAAATAAAAGCAAGGTAAACAAGGTAACTTGTTTTATTGTATTATTGACACAATACCTTCTACACTGAATGGTTACACTCAAAAATATCCATCAAAAATCCATTTTTATAATCCACAATTGAGCTTCAAGGAATATTCTACATCAAATTCACTCTAGGAAGCTATTTATATCCAAGGTTATTAAAAAGCAGGCAATAATTCCAATACATTCCAAGTGATCTCATGTGCAAGGCAGGAATCAACCACTGAAGGAATATCAGTCCATAATTAATGCATTGGTTAGCACACTAACATACTTCTACTCACTCAATAAATCAAATTTTGAGTTTCTATACTTGTCCTTAGGCTGTGGGATTAAACTGGAGTATTCAGAAGGACCTCAGGTGGACAGAGTAAAAATGTAGAAACACCATGCAGAAAGCAAACAGGCAGGAATTCAAACCGACATCCCTTGTGCTAGGAGGTTGTGCTTCTAACTATTGCATCACTGTGCTTTCCATTGAAATTATTTGTAGATATCGATATTCATTATTTTTAATTATAATTCAGTAGCACAAGTGACTTATTCTGCAGATCTACAGCTTTAAGATCCCTCTCTCAATAGCTTTTTAGTTAAATGAAGCAGAAAATTAATGAGGCTCATCAACTTTTGTGATTTTAGTTAAATTCAGTAAAATTATAATACAACATAAAAAGAGTTGATGGTCATCCAATCCAACTTAAGAACTCAAATCAATTCAATTTTGTGTTCAGAAATGTTGGTTCATCATCTAAAGTTCTACTTCCAACTCCTCTACTAAGTGCCTTAAACCAGGCACTTGTATAAAGTATCTTTTGAGAAAGTTTCATGGTGCAGGACCTATTTTAAAATAACTGCTAGAACCTCTAAAAAATTTTACATTCTTCAGGTTTTTCTGCCATGACCCCCATGTCCCTGAGTTGGATTGAATGAGTTTGAGTCTCTACTGAGTGGATAGTTGTATCTCCTTTAACATTTCCTCTTAACTCATGGTGAGAGTAGTTAGGAGAACCTCTTTTGTCTATCCTTCTGTGACAGAGCCTGTTTCTCACAATATTTAATTTGCATTACGTGATGTAAGCACTTCTTGAGGTGGAGTCAGCACTGGCAAGGAGCAGAGAAGTCAAGATTATTTTTACAGATGATCATTAACAATCACAAAAATAGAAATAAGGGAAAATTTTGGACAGCTTAGGAAGAGAATTGGAATTTTTTTTTACCTTTCTGCTTTTCTAGAATAGTAGACATTTCACATTTAGAATATTGCAGGTATCAGTTAGAGGAAACGCTGCCTATATTATGAAAAACAAATCTGATCCAGGACTGCCACAATAGCATTAGGTTTTCACTCCAATCTGTTTTTATGTTAGAAATCAGTGGTTGCTGGTTATTTGAATAGATTACTTTATCTTGCTTTTATTTTGCCATGGCAGAGAATTCTACCCAAGAATACAAAGTTCTATTTTGTATTCCTGAGAAAATCATTAAAATGTTCTGTGAACCCCAATTCATTTATACCACGCAATTCTAAACTTTTTCTTTCCTTTGTCACACACGTGTGCATGGGAGGCAGGTGAAGGGCTTAGAGAGGACTGATTATACATCTGCCCGGGGGGGGCGGGGTACGCTGACGGTCTTTCTGAGTTCTCTACAGGTCTTTCCCGGGAAATCCCACCAGGAGCCGACACCTCGAAGAGGGACACATCCCTTCTGGTTCCGGCACAGAGGACGACATCACTTCCGGTTCCGGCACCGAGGACGATGTCACTTCTGGTTCCGGCACAGAGGATGACATCACTTCCGCCCTCCGTCCTATAAAGCCTCCTGCCTTTGCTCTGGCAGGCAGTTCTGTTTTGGACTCTGTTAAGTAAACTTGACTGTGATGAATCGGATACTTTTGCAGCCAGGAAACCGGATTAAACGGGTGGCTGCCCCAAACCTTGCCATGCCTCATGTCTCTTCTTCTTACAGTGGCGTAGTCGGCAGGATGATGTCCCTGAAGAACCCAGGACACGATCCTAGAAGGAACCAGGTGGGAAAGTACCGGGGCCGAGTTTCAGGGCGGGGAGTGCGCCAGGGGGTCGGGAAGGACCCGGTGCAGGCTCTGCTCCACGAGGGCAACCCTGGGTTGAAGCCCCATCTGGTGGAGAAGGTGGAGGGGACCCACAGGCGTGGGCTGGTTTCTGGGGAACACACACAGGTGGCTCAGTATGCTCTCCTGGGCAGGAGAGCCGAGCCGCCCATCGGGACCAAGGTCCCTGATAATGATGGGTTGACCCCAGGCCAGCAGGTAAAGAAAATACAAACCTGGGAGTTTAACCCAAGTAGAGGGCTTACAGAGCAGGCTATGGCTCTCTGGCAACAGGTGGGTCAGTGGCTATGGCCATTCGAATTGACCCCGCTACAAATTGTGCAGCAGGTTGCCTGTATTTTGCTATTACAGCACCTACCCCAGGATTTTGCCCAGCCGGCCTGGGGCGAATTCCATTCCATGCAGGAGCTCCTGCAACTCCTAAAGACCCCGAGGCCGGTTGTGAAACCTGGGAGGGCAGAACAGCTGCTTTGTGGACTACCCGGGAGCTATGTCCCACTGAGGCAGTCCCTACCACGCAATCCAGAGCCTGTTCCGAAGTCGCCGGACCGTCTGGCCTGCGACCTGTCGGGGAACAAGGCAGACCGTAGGGGGCAGCGGCAGTGTAGTTTGTGTGCCCTTAGCAATCCCCTGGCAGACAACCATACGGGGGAGCTTCTCATTAACAGACATAAAGTAACAGCCCTGTTTGATTCCGGCAGTAACGTGTCTGTCGTTGCTCGCCGTTTTGTTTTACCGCAACAGTGGACTAAAAGAAAGACCAGCCTAAAATGTATACACGGAGATATCCGCATGTACAAAACCGCCCGGTGTTACGTATGTCTCGGAGGAACCCTTCGAAAACTTACCGTAGCAGTGCACCCGGATCCTCCGTTTCCCGTAATCCTTGGGCGGGACTGGTCTGAAAGTAACAGCGGTAGCCTAGCAAGCATTCCCGGAAAAACTTTAGGCCTCGTTATAGGTGAAAAAGACTCATCTCAAGCTGCTTCCACACCGTGTAATCAGCCGACAGGGAGTGGGGCGGAAGGCCAAGAGAGTGACGAAGGCACTCCCGGACCGTCGAGGGCTGCTACGTCATCCACCAGCCCCCCGGCAGCGAGGGAGGAGTCTCCGCCCCTTGAGGTCAGACCGGACCCGCTCTCTGAGTTGCACTTTCAGTTTAGAGCGACGCCGGCTTCTTTCAAGAGAGAACAGTGGAATGACGACTCTCTGAAACACGCAAAGAATGCAGTTGTCCTCGTTAACGGCCAACGCACTCATCAGCCCATGCCACAGGGACCTCACTTTGTCATTGATAATGATTTGTTGTATCGGGTCGCTGAGCATGAGGGGAAGGTCCGGAAGTTGTTGCTAGTCCCGCGAACCTACCGGCGGCAGGTCTGCGAGTTAGCACACTCCCACCTTCTTGGAGGCCATCTCGGCTCTGACAAGACACTGGAGCGAATCAAGCTCCGGTTTTTTTGGCCGGGGATTAATGAGGAGGTTCGCCGCTTTTGCATTTCCTGTCCGGAGTGTCAACTGCGGCAAATTCCCAGGAGGGACCGTGCTCCTCTGGTCCCCCTTCCCCTGATTGACGTTCCCTTTGACCAAATTGGGGTCGACATAGTAGGACCCCTAGAACCCTCAGCCCGAGGATATAAATATATACTCGTCCTCGTGGATTATGCAACCCGATACCCAGAAGCCGTTCCGTTGCGCTCGGCTACTTCTAAAATAATTGCACGGGAACTAGTAGGAGTCTTTGCGCGGGTGGGCATTCCTAGAGAAGTCCTGACGGACCAAGGGACGCCTTTTACCTCGGAAACATTCAAGGAGAGTGCCAGGGAGGACTTAGAGAGGACTGATTATACATCTGCCCCCCTACGCTGACGCTCTTTCTGAGTTCTCTACAGGTCTTTCCCGGGAAATCCCACCAGGAGCCGACACCTCGAAGAGGGACACATCCCTTCCGGTTCCGGCACCGAGGACGACATCACTTCCGGTTCCGGCACCGAGGACGATGTCACTTCCGGTTCCGGCACAGAGGATAACATCACTTCCGCCCTCCGTCCTATAAAGCCTCCTGCCTTTGCTCTGGCAGGCAGTTCTGTTTTGGACTCTGTTAAGTAAACTTGACTGTGATGAATCGGATACTTTTGCAGCCAGGAAACCAAATTAAACGGGTGGCTGCCCCAAACCTTGCCATGCCTCATGTCTCTTCTTCTTACACCTTATTTATTTCTAAAAATTTCATTTACACCCTTTTCAGTCTAATTGGTATAATTAGTGACATATATGGTGCCTATTTATTTACATTTCATTGTTAATTGTTTGCTGGCTAAGAAACATAGATAAGAACTCAAATTAACAACAGTATGAACATAAAATAGAGTTCTGTGCACAATATGTATGAAAAATAATCACTTTTCACAGAAAAATTAATTTAACAATATTGGACATCACTAAGATTGCAGAGAGAGTAAATCAAAGCATCAGATTAAAGAAGAAATTCAGTGTGCAGCAGGAATTCATATCAAAGCTTAACAGCAAACCAAAAGCCAGTGATAATGGCTCACGTAGCCTGGAATATGCCTGGGGTATTGAAAATTTTAACAATCGATAACATCTTCTATTTCAAAGAGTATATTTAACTAAAGTGCAGTAAGGTCATGATGTTCCCAGGTTTCTCTTTCTTGAAATCCATGGTTGTCATTGTCAATATTTATTTTAGTTTTCACTAGCCAAAGTACCCAGAATTACCTGAGTATATTTATGCAATGCATTAAAGGTAGAAAGCAAAAATGTTTGTATTGTTTAAATGTTGCCTCTTTTGTCAATGCTGCCTGAAATGCTAGTGTCCCATCTGACATCTACACTACTTCTCTATCAATGTCTCAGTTGTCATTAATTTAAAATGTATTCAATTTGTGTATCATTGGATTCCATAATTGGGATAATGCTTTGCTGTGTTAGATTCATGAACACTATGATTTTGTATTTCTTGGTTTAATTTTGTTATTGAATAGATGTTTAATCTCACATTAATAGACTACAGGTATATGGCTTGTTGGATAATTGAATCAATAAACCACAGAAAGCATCTACAGTAGCGGAGGCCAAGGGATTGGGGTTCACAGACCTCACTACAGGTCTCTGTATTATTACAGGAGTCATCACCAGTGGCAGAATTCAAAATAAAGACGATTTGAACTTGATTCATTTAACATTGACCCTGTAATGACATCAAAGCCTAAAATTATAACTGCTTCTTCATAAAATTGACTTGAATAAATATCTGCAATCAAGAAATAGTAGAAGTTACTAATGTTGTCCTCAGTCATTTTCTTTTTAACGTATTCTGAATATCAACTTGGCATCCACAAAAAAAAAAAAAAAAAAAAAATTGTGCTTCTTTCTGGCTTATATCTATAACACTTACTACAGGTGTATAATACCATTGACTTTTATAAAAATGTAAGGTTTTGCTTTCATAAAAATGTAGTATCATCATTTGATTTCAAAGGTATTGCCACGTGTTCACAGTGCAATGAAATTCCTATGGTTTGACCAACACAGAGCAGGCCAATATCGTCCTCACAACATAATAAGTAGCAGTGTGTGAAATTTTGAGTTTCTTACATAAAGTTTTACGAAATCAAAGTTAAGCTTAATTTCCCATGCCACTTTCACAAACTGGAAAAAAACAGACTTTTGGAAATTCAGCATAGCTTCACACAACACACAATGAAACAAAAACTTTTACTGTTAAACAAAGGCCGTAAAGAAGAACTTCGATCAATCTCTGCAACACATTTAAAAAACAATGTTTGTCCAAATGGGATTCAACATCTTTCCCATTTACAAATAAATATTTATGTAAACTGTTATTACTCCAAACTACAGATAATTGCTGTATGTCAATAATAGCATCACATAGTACCTTTAAAAGATGGTGGCATAGTAAAACAGATATCCATATATGACATTCTCTTAGTAAACAAACCAAATGTTTTTATAGTTTATTTAGGAGAAAATAAATAATAGTGAAAGGACCTTTTGATTGGTCTTTTTCAATTTAGATTTTGTTTGCGTATATTGGGCTTTGGCAATAAGTACTTTTGACTCCCCTCTGGCATCGTGACCTTTTGCCAGTCCGTGATCTGGTCTTTACTCTTCTGTCTTTTGCCTCCTCATTTAGCATTAGGGAAAGCTTAAGGGCACTTCCAAGAAGACATTAATGCTAGGATTCATCTATTTCTTTCACTACAACTTTTGTTCTGTAGTCTCCCATTAAAAAGTCCTGCTGCCTCTTGACATATGATTACTGCCTATCCTGATTGGTGCCATCTTCCGATCACCACTCCTCCTTCAATCTCCATCATAATCTGAACTGAGTTCTGAAACTTAGAAACAAATGACTGCAGAGACATGCATCAGTTGCAACTTGACCCTCTAATCAAGTGATAACTTGTATTAAGTTTCTGTGTGAAGTTTACACATAGTTCCTGTGTCTATATGTTTGTTTGTTTTTTTTTTACCGTTTGGCCGGATTTTTTTTAAATCTTAAAGATGTACAGATCTGGTTGACTGAAAGTTATAAACCAATCCAATGTTAGTGCTTCCATGAGTATGCCTTGCAATGGCATACATCAAAGGCCAGTTCTTCCTTTGGAGTTCATTTAATCTTGATTTTCTCCAGCATTCCATGACCCTGTATTGGAGTAACTATTTTTCAGGAAAATAACAAGCAGCTTTCATGAGTTTGAGATAGTTAGGAAAGGCTACCCAGAAGCTTTAATAACACTATGTCAAACCTTAAAGGTCTGATTCAAGGCATTTCAATTTAAGGATGTTGGTCCTGCACAAGTTACAAATTCTGATTACACCAAAACTGACCATTTTGTATCAATAAATGATAAAATGGTCACCACTTAGAAAATATGCCAACATGGACCAAAAAACAAATATACAAATATATTCCTCATCATTATATGGTAAGACAGGGAGAAACACTGTTGAGGTTGTAGATAATACAACTGTTACAGCAATCCTTGATATCCATTAAAAATGTGACTGCTGTCCAAGAATAGTATCAGGTTACTCAAGACACTCATTACTGTATAAACTGTGCTTGATTTACACCTTTACACCTTTTACTTTTCAGGCTGTGACTTTTTCAGTGTCCTTATCTTGAAGAATCTGAGCAGCAGTTCCTTGAGAAGCCTGCTCAATACTGCGTACTTTTCTCGACCAACTGAAAGAAACGTTACTTGCCTACATTCAGCAGCTGACGCAGTTTGGATATGAGGGGATTGATGCCTTCCTTGCAGAACTGCCCTGAGAAATCATCCAAATCAAGGGCCCACACAAATGCTCCTCCTAGATTCAAACTCTTCATCCATTGCACCTACAATAACAACAACAACATTTATTTATATAGCACATTTTCATACAACAATGTAGCTCAAAGTGCTTTACAAGATGACAAAAAAGCTAAAAGGCAAGAAAAACATTTAAGTGCTATGCAGAATACAGTTAAGAGAAAAACAGGCTTTATTGTTGGTTTTCACCTCATGGGTCAACACATCCATAATCACATCAAAGAGGTAAGAACTTCAAGAAGACCCCTGGTGCAGACCTACTCTAAGTGGGATATTGTCTGTTACCTCAACACTGCATTTAACCTGAGTTCTCACTTCCTCATACATATTCTGCATAATTTTCTCATACTTCTCTTGTACCCTTGTTTCTCTCATTCACTTCCAGACCACCAAGCCAACTTCATAACTAATAATTCTATTCATCATTGCCATCTACATCTTGCCTTTACGCATCTAATTTGATAACAACAGAGTTGCTGTAAACCAACATACTTGTTTACAAGATTTGTCATTGATGGCAAACTGCCTCCTGTAACATACAGTATGTGGTAACCAGCATCACAATATACCAGTGTAACCTTCAGATGGACACATGGCTACAGAGTTACGTGCAGTTAAATTAATCAATGTAGTTACGAATAACAAATTATAGGTTGATTCAAAGATACTGAGAAGAAGAGGAGCCATAATCAGAGTACAAATCTGGAACCAAGAAATGATTAAAAACATAAAGAATGTGTAAAATTCAACCAACTTTCTTCCATTTTCATTTTTCTTTGTTTAACAATTTTTTAAAGTAAAAATTGACATCGATCTTAGTTATTTATAGACTTAATTATTTTTTTCCTCTACCTAATCTCTGCTTGCACAAACAGAAAGCTGTCATTGTTTTTTCATCTTATGTCACAGCTCATATGTCTACAAACTGAAATTTAGACTTTGATTTCTTTATTAGCATTTCTCTAGTATAATTGACAAATTCTGAAACTACACACACACAGTAATACTGAAGATATGACATCAAAAGTACAGTAAAAAATAAATAATCTGAGAATAGAGGAGATCATTCAGTCTACCAAGCTCATGTGATTAGCCAACAGCTAAGAAGTCTCATCCAGGTACTTTTTAGGTGCTTCTTTGTGAAACAACTTGACTCCCAGGGGGTCTGAATTTACTGAAATTCATTTTCACTTATTCTTCAAGGAAATTTGTCCAAAAAGTTGAAAAAAGTGTATACATTTATGAATTTTCAAAAACTACCATTTAAAAGCATAGGCAAATTTTCAAAACTGTATATTTTAAAACAGAGAAATATTCTGTGTGCCTACAATTACGGAATAATTTACTTTTTCAAATGTAACTTAGGAGAGGTTATTTCAACTTGAATATTTGGTATATCTTTCTCTTTTACTCTAATAGCCTGTTCTTATGGCAAAATACATCCAAAATACAAGTCATTGAAGCCACAGCAGAGTCACATGCATGTGAAGACAGTGTCACATCAGTGACTTGCCTCACCTCGTGGTTGAAGTCATACCACATCAGTTACTATAAATGATGTTATTAACCATCAAAGGGGAAATTGAAAACAAGGACAGAATAAAGTAATGTACAGTGGGTACAGAAAGTATTCAGACCCCCTTCAATTTCTCACTCTTTGTTATATTGCAGCCATTTGCTAAAATCATTTAAATTAATTTTTTCCCTCATTAATGTACCCACAGAAAAATGAAAGAATTTTTGAAATTGTTGCAGATTTATTAAAAAAGAAAAACTGAAATAACAAAAAAACAACATGGTCCTAAGTATTCAGACCCTTTGCTCAGTATTTAGTAGAAGCACCCTTTTGAGCTAATACAGCCATGAGTCTTCTTGGGAAAGATGCAACAAGTTTTTCACACCTGGATTTGGGGATCCTCTGCCATTCCTCCTTGCAAATCCTCTCCAGTTCTGTCAGGTTGGATGGTAAACGTTGGTGGACAGCCATTTTTAGGTCTCTCCAGAGATGCTCAATTGGGTTTAAGTCAGGACTCTGGCTGGGCCATTCAAGAACAGTCACAGAGTTGTTGTGAAGCCACTCCTTCGTTATTTTAGCTGTGTGCTTAGGGTCATTGTCTTGTTGGAAAGTAAACCTTCGGCCCAGTCTGAGGACCTTAGCACTCTGGAGAAGGTTTTTGTCCAGGATATCCCTGTACTTGGCCGCATTCATCTTTCCCTCGATTGCAACTAGTCGTCCTATCCCTGCAGCTGAAAAACACCCCCACAGCATGATGCTGCCACCGCCATGCTTCACTGTGGGGACTGTATTGGATAAGTGATGAGCAGTGCCTGGTTGTCTCCACACATACCGCTTAGAATTAAGGCCAAAAAGTTCTATCTTGGTCTCATCAGACCAGAGAATCTTCAGGTGTCTTTTAGCAAACTCCATGCGGGCTGTCATGTGTCTTGCACTGAGGAGAGGTTTCCAAGAGGCCACTCTGCCATAAAGCCCTGACTGGTGGAGGGCTGCAGTGATGGCTGACTTTCTACAACTTTCTCCCACCTCCTGACTGCATCTCTGGAGCTCAGCCAAAGTGATCTTTGGGTTCTTCTTTACCTCTCTCACCAAGGCTCTTCTCCCCCGGTAGCTCAGCTTGGCCGGACGGCCAGCTCTAGGAAGGGTTCTGGTCGTCCCAAACATCTTCCATTTAAGGATTATGGAGGCCACTGTGCTCTTGGGAACCTTAAGTGCAGCAGAATTTTTTTTTTAACCTTGGCCAGATCTGTGCCTTGCCACAATTCTGTCTCTGAACTCTTCAGGCAGTTCCTTTGACCTCATGATTCTCATTTGCTCTGACATGCATTGTGAGCTGTAAGGTCTTATATAGACAGGTTTATGGCTTTCCTAATCAAGTCCAATCAGTATAATCAAAGACAGCTGGACTCAAATGAAGGTGATCTCAAGAATGATCAGAAGAAATGGAAAGCACCTGAGTTAAATATATGAGTGTCACAGCAAAGGGTCTGAATACTTAGGACCATGTGATATTTCAGTTTTTCTTTTTTAATAAATCTGCAACAATTTCAAAAATTCTTTTTTTGTCTGTCAATATGGGGTGCTGTGTGTACATTAATGAGGGAAAAAATTAATTTAAATGATTTTAGCAAATGGCTGCAATATAACAAAGAGTGAGAAATTGAAGGGGGTCGGAATACTTTCCGTACCCACTGTAACTCATCTAGAAATTTAAGAAAGAGGAAAGCGGCTCTCTACAGTAAGTATGGCTCAGTGCATCATCATTCATACAGTACAGTGAATAAACATGCACTCAGTATATACTTAATACAAAAACCAATCTCTTGACTGAATTATCACTGAAATAATTCTATATTTCTCTGACATTATAATATACCTGTAAAGTTCCACAATGACCTGCTATCTGTTTTGGTACATTGCAGTCAACAATTTCAGCTTGACTCTTGAACACAGATTTTACCTCTCCATCAAGTAGTTTAAAAATAGTATGTTTAAGAAATACGAATTACCATTCGTAACATACTCCCCACAGCCAACAACTAATATTACTAACATTAACAAAAATGTTCCAAATTTCAGAAGAGTTAACTAAGACCCTGAATGTTATACTATGCATACATTTTCTAAATTGTTAAAAGTAGTCAAGGTTTACACATCAACTACATCCTTCAGAGGTTTGCTCCTAGCTTCTGTCTTGAATACACTATTTAACTGACAAAATTCTGCCACTGTACATCAGCTTTACAAGTATCTTTAAAAGTTGTGACAATCTAATTTAGGTTCTAATGTACCCTCCTACTATCTTTTAGTTGTAAAACAAAAACTTGCAAGTGTATTGTCAGGCATGATAGCTATGGAAGTGTCTAACTGGTTCTCACGTGGGGAAACATAGAAGGAAGGTTAAGGTAGGGATTTTCAACCTGTGTGGCGTGCCCCCCGAGTGGGGTGTGGACACAAGTTAACGGGGGCACAAAGTATGATTGAAATCTTATTGATCTTTCAAAGTCACTAATTCATTATTTATCCTCTAGGGGGCAATCTCACAACAATAACCATATCTGTTTTGTGATCGCTGGTGACCACTTGTTTGTGCGTACTGCTTATAGTAAAGGACAAATTAATAGAAGGCTAAAAAGTTCATTGTTTAAAATAAAACAGTGGCTGGCCACAATTAGAAAAGTAGGCAATGGAAATACTACTAATGTAACTCAACATCAACAAAGATGTCAGGGTAATGGCAACCCAAATCCACCAATGAACCTGACGATGATGAGCCATCAACATCACATGCAGCCTTAGCATCAGAACAGGGAAAGCATGCTGTCAAAAGTGCAAGCAAACAAAGGAACTATGATGAACGGTACATAAAATATGGGTTAACTTCTATCATAGTAAATGGCGAACAACGTCCACAATGTGTTATATGTTCTGAAGTACTGGCAAATGACAGTCTGAATCCTGTTAAATTAACAAGACATTTGACTATGAAGCACCCAAACCTCAAAGATAAACCCGCTTACTTTTTTCACCGTAAAGAGTCAGGGTTGACAAGCCAAAAACAAAATATGCTCAGCCAAACCACCACACCAGTTAAAGCACTGATGACTTCATTTGAAGTGGCATATTTGATCACTAAAGCGAAAAGGCCGTATACGATTGCAGAGACTCTAATTCATCGAGCAGCGATGGCGATTTCTAGAACTTTGAGTGGAGATAATTTTGCCAGCGATAATGAGAAAAATCCACTATCCAATACCACAATTAGACGTTTTCCATCCTATCATACATCAAAAGCAAGTGCTGCTCACGTTTACTAACAGTGGAGGAGAATTTAAGACTGGCAGTGTCCAGCATTGAACCCTGAATTCATAAGATGGTGTGTCAGAAACAAGCTCAACCATCCCACTGAATAAGGTAAGTTCTTGGCTTAAATCATATGGTGAATGTAAACAACCTGCATTATGGTGTGTATGTATCGTGGATAGCCTATATTATTATGATATGTGCATCCTGATGTATTCTCTGTGCGGTCGCCCGACACGGCGCGCCCCCCCCCCCCCCCCCCCCCCCCCCCCCCCCCCGGGGCGCATTTTCAAAAAGGTTGAAAATCCATGGGGTAAGGAACTAACCACTCTTCTTTTTCTGCCTTTAGAATGGTAGAACACCCACTGGAAGTTATTTGATGTCACCCCGGGGAGAACACACATGACTCCACCTCTTCTTTCCTCCCAGCTATGTAACAGAGAATTTGACCAGAAGTCGATGTTCTGTCTGCAACCTGCTAACCAGGAGGTTAGATGTCTTGGCAGCTAGTGACTTGACCCTTGGCAGCAATGCACCTAAATCACCTGGATTTTCAATTTTCTTTGACATTAAATGGGGCATTCTCTGTGACCGCAGCATTTTATCCTCTCTAGTTTTGATTTATTGACAATATGTATTTTACTATATGTATTGTATGTATAAATAGTTTACATTCTGCGTGTTGTGTGATGTTGGTATTGTGTCGTTGTCACTATTCTGAGAAGATATACAAGTAAGAATTTCATTGATATTAATACACATGAAAACTTCAACTTCACCCTGAACTTGCAGTTACTTCTGTGCCTGTTCTGCCTCCACTCCCTACCAAGACTTTGCCTTGTATTTCCATTTTCTCGCCCCATTCTTTAGAGTGCCTATCAGGTTTATTACCAAACTTACAAGCACAAGGGGCTTCTGGGAAACTAACAATTTATAGATAAACCGTAATACAACATTAAGACACAGACCTTCAAGAAATACAGCAGAATGCTAGAGTTAAAGATGTGGGGTATTGTGACAATGAGACAGATAGTGAGAGACAGAGAGAGAAATAATGATAGCAGGGACTCCAGGTCTGAATCCCAGTGACAGAGGCTGGCATGGATAGACATTGGGCTGAGGGATGGTTATATATTTTTAAGATAAATATGTTAAAATTTTGTTGTAGAAATTAAAGAAAACACAAACAGACATACAGAATTGTGCTGGAAAATACTGACAACTACCTTTGTCACATAGCTGTCGACAGTGTCAAAGCCAACCCACTCGTTGCCTTTAGTGGCATAAGGAACCTTCTGATCATCAATCCACTGCATTGTGGTGCCTTGAAGGAAACTGCATATCTGGAAGAAAATTTTAAGTTAATTATATTAGAAGTTTTTCAGGGCAAGTGCTGTGAATTAGATACTTTACATTTTCAAATGTTTAGAGAATGCAGAGAATGCAACTTTAGTACCCTCTTGTGGTGTACATGAACGTGACCATGTGGACAATGTATGATCACGTGATCACACAAGCAACAAAGCATTATTTACATTCTTACTCCTTACAGCAAGACCTAAGTATTTATTTCTGAGCAAGTTTTTCATTCACAACTGACATCCTTAACTAATTAAAATATGGTGAAACATAGTAGATGTTTCCTCACCTCATAATAGGACCAGAAACCAGCCTCTCGAGTGTAGGGTCCAGCTGAGGCAGCTCCACTAGCTGGTGCCCCCACACCATTCTGTGTGCCCGACAGTCGGAACGTCCGTCCATAGGTTGGGAAACCCATGTTGATCTTTTCTACTGGGGTACCCTGGTCTCTCCAGTACTTGATGGCAAAATCCTATTGGGTAACAAAAACAAATGAAATAGGGTAAGAAGATTTTGCAGTCAAATAGAAATGTCATTAGTTAATGTTCCCTGTGAAACTTTCAGCAGGAAAATAATATTTGTTTAAAGGATTATTCACCAATTTAGAGCTCAGCAACTAAATATCTAATACTGCTTAAAGTCATTCACGTTCAAGTCTTCTGGTAGATTTTGGACTCTGATACTTACAATGTTGAAATAGATTAGTTCGCCTGAATCTGCAGAACCTCTGTATAATGGACTGTTGTGACCTGTGAAAGGATCCCAAGCACCATGGAAATCATATGTCATGATGTTGATGAAATCCAGAACTCTGCAAAGGAATTTAGTATTACAGTAAATAGCAGTGGCCTACACCAAACACAGGAAAGTCAACCTGTCTATCACATTGAGATTAAAAACAAAATCATAATAGTTTAATACAGAAGTATTACATGTGAACGTGATAAAATTTGTTCTATGTAAAGTGGATATACTGTATACATCTGTAAACTAAAACAATTTGGCTATAGACTAGCAACGTGAACTGCTTAACATCAATAGTTGTTGCCCAATGAGACATCATACAATACATTTTGCATAATGAACACTGTAAGATTTGTACTGTCCTTATACACCTACTAATACATAAAATTATATACATTAAGTAACTTTGCCTTTATCAGCAAAAAAGAAGTTGAAATCTTATACTAATTAGAGGGAATAATAAATGATATTGGAGGCTTAGAGAGAGACATAAATAATGTTGTCAAAAATATGAAATCAAATAACATTTACTCAAGTGTGTCCATGAAAAAAGTTCACGTTACTTGTGTTGCATAATCCATGTGATGTCATTTCATCCAGTTGTATGCTCACAATACCTCAACACTTTTTTTTTCTAAAATATTGTGAAATAAACCTCTTTTGAAAAAAAAAAGTAAGGTTACTGAAATGCGAATAAGTATTTGAATTGATGACCTGCCTCCCCAACTCATTCATTGGTCATTTATGACTCCAGCAGAGTAACAGTTTATTCATTGGCTAACGCTGTGCTTCATGTGATATTATCATTGCAAAGATTATTAAAAGTTAAAGAAAAGCAAATGAAAACATCACCAGCAAAAGAATAGGTCTGTCACTTTTGCATATTTCAGATGCTTCAATAAGCAGAAGGTTAATGCACCTGTGTAAACTGCCGCTAAATAGGTACTCCAGTTGTGGATATGAATATAAACGTCACAACAGACAGCAACAATTTAAATACTTATTCAGATTGGGCACTTTCATTTTTTGCTCACAAGAATGTTTTCAAGAATTGTTTTTTTGACAATATTTTTGTTAAAGTTTGTGTGTTTGGGACTTTCTGAGCATATAACTGGATCACTTGAGATGAGGATTATTATGTTTGCTGTTGTCTGGTGTTGGTCACCAGACACTTGCTCTATTAGAAACATGCTTTGTTCTCTATGAAACAAGACATTACATTTTCTTCTTGGTTCTCACTACAAACCTCTTGGGTAAGTAACATATAAAAAAATATTTAATTTTTGGGTGTAATTATTCCTTTAACCTCATCTGCATGTCTTTGGTATATGGAAGGAAAACTAGACGACCCGGGCAAAAATCTATGCAGATAAAGAAAGACAGTGCAATCTGTAAATGGGCAGGAAATACTCAGGCAGGGATCTAATTCCAGAACTCTAGAACAATGAACAGCATTAACCACTTCTCCACTTGTATCACTTTTTAAATAAATGTATTATAGTGCTCATGAAGAAAGTAGCGACATAAAATAAAACATGGTTGATTTACTACTCAGAGAATGCAAAGATTATCAGGTTTGCACTGCTTTCTTCACGTCGTCATTTGTTTGGAATTGACGACCACCCAGATGTTTTTTTAGCGGTCCAAAGCAGGCTTCACATTGGTCTCCAGCAAGTCACAGTAACTTGCACTAGTGACTGTAGTACCCCTTGACATGTAGTAATTCTTTGCATTTATATAGCGCTTTTCTCACTACTCAAAGCACTCAGAAATTGCAGGTTAAGGGCCTTGCTCAAGGGCCTAACAGAGCAGAGTCCCTTTTGGCATTTATGGGATTCGAACCGGCAACCTTCCGCTTGCCAGTGCTGATCCCTAGCCTCAGAACCACCACTCTGTGTTCGACAATAGCTTGGTGCTCAAGTGGTAGCGAGGACAAGAAAAAACCTTTTATTCTGCTAGAATCCAGGCACTTCCAGGCAAGTGGCACAAGTTCATTGAGAAGAGTGGAGACTACATTGAGAAACGACATTATCAGTTTTGTTCGTTCCATTTTCTAATAAATCCTGTATATATACATCTCTTTTTATGATCCTTTTACATGACCTCATCATTCAATAGTAACCCAGAAATTTCTAAAATTTTGGATCCCTGTATTTAATGATACTTCTTTATAACTACAGGCAATTGGGTTCATATTTCAGTACACATTCTCCCAGTGTCTGTGTCTATTCCTCCTGATACTCTATTGTTTCTTCTATATGCCAGCAAGAAGAA
Organism: Polypterus bichir lapradei; assembly: GCA_026402145.1. NCBI lineage: Eukaryota > Metazoa > Chordata > Cladistia > Polypteriformes > Polypteridae > Polypterus > Polypterus bichir. The sequence continues at coordinate 44,108,047 of JANRMT010027041.1, read as the reverse complement.
CAATAGGTTAATTGATGACTTTATATTGGCTCCATGTAAATTAATGTGAGTTTATACATGACTCCGCCCAGCAGTGATTTCTAGTCCGGGGTTGGTTCATGTTATAAACACAAAACTTGATAAATTTGATTACTGATTAGTTAAAGAACTTCATTGGGATTACTCAGCACTGTTCATTTTAAACATGGTCAGAGAACATTATGTATTTTAAATATAATAGAAATTAATCAGCGCAAAGGTAATCATTAGAAAGGGACATAAACAGCTTCTTAAATTGGCAGAGACAGAGATAATAGCAAAAATAAAGTTTATACATTAATCACACTTTAACTGTTGGCAGCTGGAGACTGTTTTTGAGACCAATGGAAGGTAGCTGGAGACTGTTTTTGAGACCAATGGAAGGTAGTCTGGACCTCTTTGTGAGTCAATAGTCTGGCAGGGATACCTGGGGCCATCAATGGGAGCTTTAGGCAAACAACCCCAGGGCTTTTGTAGGGTTATATCTGGCTCAGAAAAGCTTCAGAGGAGGACACAGTTTGATCTTGAAAGTACTTCCAGGATTAACCTAAAAGCCATTTCTTTAGTGAGTTTAGAGTTGTGATGAATGTTGTTGGCAAGAGAACACCAATCGAAAAGAGGGACAAAGAAAGGAAAAAGAGATAGACAGGGTTCAAGCAGCAAGAAGTGGGTACAATAAGGTAGGCAAGTGTGTTAGCCGCTCTACAAAGACGTTGGACGACACCATTGTACTTAGGTTTGTTTTTCTCTTTCACAGTTTGTCCTTTGTTACCCCTATGCCCTTCTGCATTTATTGTACTATTCCTTGGCTGCTCCTTGGGTGCAGAGATGGCTCAGGCATGTGCCCTTCAGGCCACAGATACTGTATAAAATAATTGCTACAGGATCAGAATTGTATATATCTTATGATTCCCTATAGATAATGTTTGTGTATTAGCAAATTATGCACAATGTAATTTAGAAAACTGTTCAGTAGATACAATTACTTTATTATGTAAAGGAATCACCTGAATGTAAATGCCCTTGTTTAACTCTTTAGTCACTAAGCCATTATGGCCTCTGACTACAGATTATTCTACTTACTTGGCAATCTCAGCAATCTCATAGCCATTATCAATGTTGGATTTCCCAGCAGCCACTGCAGCTGTAAGCATAAGTCTTGGCTTCCTAGAGGTCACAGCTTCATTTTCAAAAGCTTGCATAAGTTCCTGTATTAACATGTGACAGGTTAATTTAAAGTTGCTTTTAACAGAACCAGACATTTTTCTGGTCACCTACTTTTACCACTGTAAACTATACATTACTTATTTTTATGTTATTGCCTTTCATAACTAGAGTTCCAAGATAAATACTCCACTCAGCAGTTTTCCATATTTAGTAGTATTTCCCACACTTGTGGCTGCTACTTGACCACCAAAGAGGGTGATGAGGTCATCTGTGGTTACAAAGGTATTGGTTACCCAGTTTCGACAGTCAGTGACCTGTATTAGTTTTTTGGCAAATCAACTAAAATGGTCATCAAGGTTCATTCAGCTTTCCAGTTCATTAAAATGTGTTTACTGCCCCTGTTAAGGCACTTCTACATTTTTGTAACTACAAATAAAACTGGCACAGTCTGTAAACAGCTGTCCCTGCCAGTTTATTTTATACTATTTGTGCTATCCCTGAAATCTTAGTAATTAACATAGACCTCAGTATTAACATTTGCAGTGCACCATGCAGAGTATGTCTCTGTTATATGAGATTTGTAAAAGCAGTGTTAATGTATGTGATGCACTATCTCTATTGGAATGATAAATGCAACAAATGTTATTAATAAAAATGTTCATGATGTTCTAAATTTTAGAATGATAGAGACATAGCAACTGGACAGACACACAGACACTTATCCTTTTATTAAGGTAGATGTGGTTATTCATCAAACTTCAGCTTACAGATCACAATTAGAAGTTTTTCATAATTCTCCAGATAATGTCAAGGGAGTAAGCAATGGCTAATCACAAAGGCCATACTTCTTGACACTATTTTCTAAACAAATATATGTGTGTTATTCTAAGCAAGCCATACATGAAGCAACTCATAACTGTATGTTTTCAATATCCAAGCAATGTGGGCAAATGTACACCCTAATCTTACCACTTCTACCATCAACACTTGCTTTTGTTTTAACCATTCAAATGTGAATAGCTTTCTGGTTTATAATTATTTCTGCAACTAGAGTGTCTGTCGACCACTACTGGAGACCTATGACCTACAAAGGATCAGGTAGAAGATTGATGTGTAGATAAACCAATGGAAGGATATAAAAACAGAGTGACAGATAGAGGGCTGAATGGATAAATGCTTAGCAGACAGCTCTTTGAATCTGGATCTCTCAAGCTAGCTTAATATGTGCCTCCTTTACTAGAGGAAGTGGTTGCTATTGGTTATTTATTACTGAACCTAACATAGCATTAAGTTCATGGTGTCTTTTTAGCTGTTAATTAGGGTTAAATCAAAACAACTTTCTAAATATATTCCTTCGTCTTTTATACAATACATTTTCTGTAGCAAAACTGATTAAAATCATACCTTAACCAGCAAAGTGAACCTTGGTTTGTCCTCAGGTGGTCCTCCTCTAGCTGCAGGGTACTCCCAGTCCAGATCAAGGCCATCAAATCCATGCTGCCGCAGGAACCTAATCACAGACTGGATGAATTTGTTTCTGTTTTCAGGAGTGGATGCCATAATGCTGAACCTGTGAGACAAGATCTCTGTCAATCATCAAGAATCTAGTGGAAAGGTCCTATAAACAGAATGGACAAAACCTTTTGATCCTTTATGACAGTCTAGGAAGCTAGACTTGAATTCTAGCTGTAGATCATATCAGTGTAGAGCAATCTGGAGGACATAGCCTAAAGTTATTTGATCATCTTAACTGGTTACATTATATGTGCACATCATGAGTGAGTATGAGGGTGCTGTTATGGCACACAACCTCTCCAATGATTGATGTGAGAATAAAGAAAATAACAATGGGATAAAAACATCAGAAAAAACTTCTAGTAAATAGACCAAGTCAGTGCCAAAAGATACAAAATGAAGAGTCAAACAAAACAAGGGCAAAACGAGAATCAGATGTCAAGGGCAGAAAAAAGTTCAATATTCTGAAACAGAACCTGACACTAGGGCCTACTAGACAGAGAAGCTAACCATCACTAAAGAAAAACTAAAGTTTATCCAACTTCGGGATAATGCACAGCGCAACTGGTGCCCTATTTAAATCGTCACTACCCGTGATGTAATGGATTTAACAATCGTGGTCATGTGATGCATCATATCACATCACATAAGAAAAGATATAAGAAGAGGAAAAATTAAAACAGACTTTTCAAAATAAATTAAAATGGTTAGAAAACAAATTCTTCACCATAAAATAACTCAAAATACATGTATACAAATTGGTGACTTGTTACAGATGCCCTGCCTGTGGTCCAATCTAGGGCAGTTTCTGTTTTGCATTTATTAATGATGGAATTGACATTCATAGAGGCATTGGTGTGGTCCAAAAACAGACATACAGTGATGCTAATGATGCAAATGAAAAATGAAGTTGGTGAAATTGAGTAATTTTAATTAATATTGCAGTCTTACCAGACATGTTTCTAATTCCCCATCCCCTATGTCAACTGAAAACCCATTAATGGGTGAAATCAGGAGAGACACTATGGCAGACACTTTCCCTCTTAGCTTTAAAAAGTCTCCTTACTGGGTAGTGCCAAAATTCCATCCTCCCACTCCCAACAAGGTCTTCAGCTGGGGGTTCCTGTAGACATAATGAAAATAATCAAAATGTCAAAATGGGCTAGACACAAACCAGAAGAAACTGGAAAACAGCATCAACACAATGTTACTTATTTACATATTTATTACTTTTGTTACTTATGCTACTTATTGTTACTTATTTTAAAATTGTATATCTTGAGAATACATTTTGAAATTTTTCTCACTTGTTTTTAAGGTTGTTAAAGCTCTGGTAGAGCACCTCATCATTCCACTCATATGGGATAATTTCATTGGCATAATTGATGACAGAGAATGCATAGATGAGATGGGTGCAAAGGTTCGGATCCACATTATCAGGGAGGTACCTCCCAACTCCAGGCCTGTACTGGGACCAGTTGGTAAAGTAGCATACCAGTCGTGTAGCCGAAGCTGTAATAAAGAGATTGGGAACTTTAGAACAATGCACAGAGAATAATAAAAAAAGAGGCATTTTTATACATTAATTCCTTTACTGTACCTGCTTGCAGGAAAAACAGCAAGCCTAGACCTGGGGAGAAAATAAAAATAAAGTATTACGAAAAAAGTACCAACATATTTCACTGCTGTGCAAAAATCATTAGAAACAGCTGTGCTGATGACCACATTTTTAACAAATTACTTCAATAACAAAAAAAAAAAAAAATTGCAAAGCTGTGAAAACAAAGTTCTCTCAGATTCCCAATACAGCATCCCACGTCCCTATGTGTCATACGCTTTGCTATTTTCATTGAGCAGTACATCTTACATATATTGAAGGAAATGGCATCTTTTTGGCAATGTTGGGAAGTGTTCAGTGATACGCCTGATTTTTATTACTTTTTAAGGTAGCATTTAAGAGAAATAGTAAAACTACCTCTTTCTCAGACTTCACACCTTTTATCTCCTTTTTCTCAGCTTTAGCTACTACCCTCCATCATTTTCTGGTCATTGTTACATTTTTGTTTATTCATCAGTTATAATTTTCCCTAAACGATATGAAGAGGTTTTTGCTTTTACAGTGTTACGACTCCTTCCTGTTCCTGACTATGTGTTAGCCTCCCCTGTGTTGTCCTGTGTTGTCCATGACCTATTCATGCTTTGCCCTCAGTCATTACCCTATTTGCAATCAGCACCTACTGCTGTTTTGGAAAGATAGTAGAAAAACATTTAAGATTTTGTCACACACGTGCGCTTGGGAGTCAACCAAAGGGACCAGGAAACAACAATTCCACGCCAGGCCAGGGGCCGGTGGGGTGCACTGAACCTCTTTCTTTTCTCTCTGCAGACCAAACACGAGAAATACTTCCTGTCCCATCCCCGAGGACGTCACTTCCTGTGATCCAGCTATAAAAAACCCTCTTCCTCCATTCTTTAACAGTTCTGTTTTGGACTCTAACCAGTACACATTGTACTCCACTTTAAAGCCTTTTGCAGCTAGGGAAACTATATGGGTGGCTGCCCCAAACCTTTGTTGTGTGCCCGGCTGTTTCTTTCACAATTTATCATTTTAACAATATAAAGGATAAGTTTGATTAAAGTTATTTCTTCACAAACATGGAACATGTATTTTTTTTTAATTTATAGAAAACGCTTAACTTTAAAACAAAATTTTGCATGGTAAATGCATATATTTCCATGTTTGTGAATGAATGATTTCAACTTAAAAAATACTAAACTTATCCTTTTTCAGTGACATTTGGTTTTAGCCTTCATTTACATGGTATCTGCAAGTCAGAGGTAGCTGGCAGTGCACTTCCATAAAGCCAGTTGACTAGTTTGGCATGCCCAACATATCATTTCAGCTAGTTCAGCTAGTCACAAAATCAAGCATGGGACGAGCTCTGTGTACATGACAGGTGACAACAACTAAAAGATCATTTGGAAGTTCAATGCATATAATGCAACATTGAGGAATAAGGAACCTACATGGTTTGAACTTCACAAACGCAAGATAAGTTTGTTTATCTGTTATCTCATGTTTATGTACCATGACAGAATGGAAAAAAGAAGTAAAAGGGAAGAGATTGTGTGTCAACTCACCATAACTGTTAACCCTTCAAACAGAACTGGCTCTGTCAATCAGCTTGCTATTGGCTGTCACCAAAAGGAACGAGCAGTCAGTAAGTTAGACGTGCCTAACTATTTTAAGTTGTTTAAATTGACATGGTACAGCGACAGGATCAGCAACAGCAGTCAGTAAACTTCACATGCCCCACAACTAAAAGTCGTGTAATGTGACATTAGCTTTACACTAACCTTTTGCCTGTCCTAAGAATCTTTTTGGTTATTTTTCTACTTCTTACAAGCTGCATCTTCCTGATTTTTTTTATCAAGATGGATTTGCCTTTGTGGTACTGTTTATTGTCAATGACTTTTTTATTGGCTACATATTTGCTTCCCCACTCTCTCTGTTGCAAATAAATTTAGTTTTCAAAGTCTTTGATGTGAATTGCCATTCCAAGGTTCTATTTGCTGATTTTACATTGCCTTTTAATGCAGTTTCGTCACTTATTTTGGTTAAAAGATTAACAGTAATAAACATATCACTAGTTGTATACAACCTGGTGGCTGGATCCTTCTATAGGCATATTTCAGGAGACAGAATCAGGCAAATAAGGAACAGTAAAATAGAATAATATATATATATATTTGAAGGAGTTCAATTTTTTTGCTAAATCCCCAAACCATGTCTCTCACCAACCACATACATTTTAATAGTTCAACTCATAAACTAAAATAATCCCAGAAACCATTCCCACCCTAATCAACCCACCTCCCTGTACAAATAATAATAATAATAATAATAATAACCTGCTAAAAGAGTTAACTTTGCCATGTTGTGTCTGCGGTGCCCTTTTTCTTCTGCTCGTGTGGAGTGCAGGCTGGTGTGTTAGGCTCAACAAGAAAACCCTTTTTATATTGCAGGACTGTGAAGAAAACGGAAAGAATAAAGGAAGTGAAATTTTCTCTTAGTCAGTGTCAAAATGTCTGACTTGTGAGTCATGTGGATCAGAACATCAGATTTGTCCATCATAATCTTGCCATTCAGCTTGACAGAAACAATAACCAATTGATTCAAATATCTGTGACACTGCAGACACAATTCACACCCACATTCATTGTTACCCAATGTTTTCGTCAGAACAGGTGAGTTGTTCACTAAAAACAATACAGATATTAAAGTTTTGGCTTGTGGTTTTATTTGCTGAGGAGCAGTTGAGAAATACAGTCAGGCGTCATTATCTGATGATAACTTAATGAAACACAAGCAGTCAAATGAACTGGTCGGCAACTTTAACTAGACAGTGCTGAGTATAATGATCTTCATCTCTGAAATTTTTACCAGTAGATATTTCAGTTGAATGTGCATCTGTTAAGATATTTTTAAGTAATTCATCACAATACAGAATATCCATCCAGCGATTCCAGCTAGTCTAAGTGAAGAGTAGCAGCAGCACTCAACTGGAGTGCAGAAGGAAAATAAAAATCAATCTATTTAAGGTAAAGCATGTGTTGTAAAGATATTTGTAAAAATAAATAGTTTTCTTAAAGCTGTGACATCACCCTTAACAATTGCTCTTTGTTTTGTGTGTAAGGCATTCACCTATCATATATATATATATAACCCATCCATTATCCAACCCGCTATATCCTAACTACAGGGTCACGGGGGTCTGCTGGAGCCAATCCCTGCCAACACAGGATGCATACAGATATATTATGGTCACAAGTTTCCCTACACACAGTACTACCAAGTGATTTATTACTTTCCTCCTGGTAATTCACCAGTGTCAGGGGTTATCGAATGGGCACCTCCCTTCCTTTGTGTTTTATTCTGTATGCCCATGACACCTCCACTGCTAGGCTCAATGCGTATGTTAATATTAAATAGGTGTTCACTAATTATTTATGAGCTGCTTTTCAGAGGCAACAAATGACAAATTACAAGAACAAGATACAGCAAAAATCCAAGTGCAAAAGTTAGAATTTATGTGGTATTTATTTATATTTGACTATATAAAGTTAACTTTTAATTAATACATTCAAAACAGTCATTAATAAGATCTTTTAATCTAAAAATGCTTCCTATAAAATGCCATAAAAGTTTGTGGACACTATACTTTTTGTGGTGTGAGCTGAGACATATTTAAAAATATTCATTATTTTCATATGTTTATTTTTTATTTTAAATGTATTTATTCAGAGTCATGCACATTGATTGCTTAATAGCTACACTGATTACTTTTAAATCAGGTTTACAAGCGTCACTATCTTAATGTGCTGCATCATCATATTTCTCTTCTTTTTATGATGCAATCTCTTTCTGCTTTAATTTTAGAAACTCGGTCTTTTGTAAATCATTCACCACAAGATTACCACCATGTTTTATTTACAGATTCATTCTAAATGAAAATCAGGCACTAGGCATGCAAACGTTATGGTTTGTTCCTGAATCAAAGTTCAGGTTCTGGGGATCAGCTCAATAAGTGCGCATTTTTTCGTGCATACATCTATTTGTTGGCTGTGTTTGCCAGCTGTCTGTTAGGACTATTATATTTCTGAACATCCTGGCACATGCTACAAAACCCCGTGACACAAGCATTTTACCTGTACTTTAACACTCTGTGCAGATGAGATGGTCAATGTAATGACAGACCCCAGCTGATCTGTAGGTGTCCTCCTCTGAATGGCAGAGGTGTGGAATAACAGTTAGCCAGGGAATGCGCACAGGTATAAATACCACTGACATGCCCATCACAGGAACAGCCCACCATGTGAATTACATGTTGAAGTGAAGTGGGGGGAAGGGGTCAGCTGGAAGCACTGGAACTAACAGAAATTACTATATGTGAAAAGAGCTAACAAGGTCATTGCTGGTTTATGGTCAGTCACGTGCCATCCCAGATGGAAGGAGACTGCAAGGTCTGGGAATAGCACAAGGTGAGCAGGGGGCCAAGGACCACTAATTATCTACAAGGAAAAGGTAGATTATAATTAGCAAGATCAAAAAAGGGGTCTGACTACTTATTAACACGGTGCTGCAGCATTTACAAAAAATAAAGTATTATGCTATGAACACTTAAATAACTGGTTATTTTTTGTAAAAGGCGTTGTTAATTCAAACACAGAAGCTGTATGGCGTGATAGATTATGCAAAATCCAACAGGTAAACACATATCGCAGTTAAGTGAAGCAAGGGGGTGCAGCTCAGTGTAATACCTGAGTGGGTTTAGCCCGACTAAATGCCCATTGTAGCTGGGCCTGCTTCATACAGAACTGTTCGAGCTACTAGATACCACTGAGTGTTGTTAAGAATGCCACCTAGAGTAGTGATTCTCAACCTTCATGATCGATCAACCCAGTTTTACCTTTTTAAATTTATTGACAACCCACCAGCAGCCATTGCAATTATAAATCACCTCCTTGGTGAAACAAGAGCGGCTGGTAGAGTGTGGAGGGGGACCCCCTTCCTAAAATAAGCGCAACAATGGGGAACGGAATGAAATGAATGGAATTGGAAGAGTGTGGGGAAATGAGCTCACTGGGAAATATATTGTGTAGTGCTGTTGATCACTTAAGCATCCCACTGCAACCCACTCATGAACCAAAAATGGTAGCCTGTGACCCACCACCTTTTAAATTCTGACTTTATGCATTAGGTTTAACTGATGAATAGCTTTTAGCTCTAAT
>JANRMT010027041.1:43997156-44088555 GCA_026402145.1 Polypterus bichir lapradei | reverse complement strand
ATATAGATATAGATATAGATATAGATATAGATATAGATATAGATATAGATAGATAGAGATATATATATATATAGATATATATATATGTATAGATATGAAAACAACACTCATATCAATGACAAAACAATTACATTAACAATCATGTTACGTTATTTTTAAAATTTTTCCTTTTCTTTTTCATACCTTCTTTAACACACTACTTCTCCGCTGCGAAGCGCGGGTATTCTGCTAGTATTTTATAAAATTGGGGTATTGCATTACCTTCGTGCGAAAGAGGAATTTTTGGTACTTCAGATTTGTAGAGTCATGTTATTTAAATAAACAAATATTGCTTTATTAGTCAGCAACCTTTTCCTTGTCTAAAAAAAATCATTGCTTAACACAGACTAAATGAAATAATACATTTTGTGAAAGAGCTAGCAGCTGATCGGATATTGTGCAACAGATGTCATTTTAAAGAGGAAGAAAGAAAAATGTACAAATCTGATAGGGATAATCTAAAAATTATTCAGCAGTAAAGCATTTAGATTTTGAAAGGAGATTAAATAATACAGGGGCAGCACAGTGGCGCAGTGGTAGCGCTGCTGCCTCGCAGTTAAGAGACCCGGATTCGCTTCCCGGGTCCTCCCTGCGTGGAGTTTGCATGTTCTCCCCGTGTCTGCGTGGTTTTCCTCTGGGTGCTCCGGTTTCCTCCCACAGTCCAAAGACATGCAGGTAAGGTGCATTGGCTATCCTGAATTGTCCCGTTTGTGTGTCCTGCCCGGGATTTGTTTCTGTCTTGCGCCCTGTGTTGGCTGGGATTGGCTCCAGCAGACCCCCGTGACCCTGTAGTTAGGATATAGCGGGTTGGATAATGGATGGATTAGAAGTGGGCCAACAAAATAAGTTAACAGAGGATTCATGCTGATATTGCATTTCAATGTTTACCATCAATGATTACACATCTCACCCAAGTAAGTGACACTGGTGCTTGGCAGAGTACAAAAAGGATACGTTTTTATTTTACCTTTTTATTACGCTAACAAATACACTGATCTCTGGTTGTCTCCAGATCAAGGTCCAGCCCCAGAAAGTGACCACATTGCATGTAATTAACAATTTATAGCCTACCTGATAAATAAAAAATGATATTAACTTGTAACTAAAAGGACTGTATGGCACAATGCTAAGTAGTCCATTGATAGTATTGAATATAAAAAGTTTTCTGTCTACATGTTCTTATCTAAAAAACTCTAATAGACTATGCCTCTGTGTGGTCCAAATGCTCTCAAAAAGCTTAAAAATCCATCTAAAAACCCAGATGAGGCAACCTGCATCATTTCTGGATGTACTGGCAGAGCCCTTTAGTTAGCTATTCTGGAGAAAATGTGCGGATACTCCTCCTCATTCATGCTCTCAGTCTCCCTCTTTAAATTATCTTGCCTGGGGCATCAGAAATCCTTGGGCCAGCCCTGTATGCCAGTACACGTAAAACTTTAACTAACCCTGGATGAAGACGCCAAAACTTCTCCCAAATTCAAATGATGTGCATGATTGGTTATTTGCAGTCTCTAAACTAGCCTGATAACAATGAGTTTGTGCGAGTGTGTGTAGGTGAGCTGTGTGTTAAACATGGGTCCGTCCATGAATTAGGTCATGCCTTCCACCCAAAGCTAACTGATTTGGCTGAATTTGTTTAATAATTTGGATGAAACGAAATGGATGGTGTCACCCATGTGTACATGGGAGACAGCTTAAGGGCTTTGTTGATGTTAGTGACCTACCGGACCATGGCTTGGTACTGTATACTTGTGTCTTCTCTTCTCCTCCCTTTGCAGAATGGAAGATTGGCAGCCACTTCATCTCCGATGTCACTACCGTGTCCGTCCGCCTAGACCCTCCCCTTCCTGCCTGAACGACCTCATAATTCAGAAATGGGCCATCTTGAGGCAGTTCTGTGATGAACTCACATCCACAAAGATGTTCATACAATCGCTGCATGTATTTTTGTTGCTTTAAGCTTTCCATTTATACGGGGTCACCGAGGTGGTGCCTAAACTCTTTATTGTTATTTGTGTCCTGTTTTACAATTGATATGTTTTTCTAAGATAAAGAAGAGCACTTGACATTTCAACCAGATGTAATGTGAGAAGAAAAGAAAAGGTGTAGGACATTATCTATCTGACCCCATGAAGAAGATGTAGATAAGCACAAGAACTGTAATAATCCTTAAATGTTGAGATGCAATAAGACTTACTAATGTTTGGCCCAAAATATTTTCGAGAAAGCATGTACCCTGAAATTAAAATTGGTGAAAGGAGAACTGATATATCAAAAATATAGCTCTGTCTTATTGTTGGCATGTGTGTCAGAGGGGGACATTTTTTTGATTTCCTGGGCAATCCCTTTACTGATTGTTGTCATGGCTGTCTGCAGGATGTAGGTATTTGCTGTCTTGCAAAGGAGTCACCGCTTTGAAGTTTTGGCTGGTTGAGTATACAAACAATACAAAGTTGTGATAACAGAACTGCTCCTTCCTTGGAGCATGTTTTGTATGTACCTGACTTGGAAATTACATGTCTGACAATTTTGGCTTCTAATCAGCATATCTGTACTTATTCATGGTTGGTAACAATACACTTTGTTAACTTGTGTTTTCATTAATTGTTAAACCCAGGAAATTAAGATGTGCAATTGGTTAAACCCATTAGTCCAGGACTGACAATGGCAGGGACTGAAGGAGATTTAAACTTCTGGGCAGGAGAAGGCAGTAGGAGGGACAGTCCACTGAGAATGCTGCCAAGACACTCGGACAGAGCACAGGGGCTCACAGGCAGATGAGGGTACGTGGCTGGCACGACGTGAAGCACAAGGAAGGCAACACTTACTTCGAGGGAGGAAGAGACAACTCCACAAGGAGAAGACGGTTTTTAGTCCAGTGAGTGAGGGAAGCTGCATGAAAGGACCAAGCAAAGCTGGCAGACAAGAAATGAGGTGTGCCTAGATCACAGCAACACGAGGGGCCCAGAGTGCAAAAAAGGAACGACGAAGAGACGCTGACAGGGATTCCACGATTTTGACAAAACTTCTGTTAGGAAACGAGTGCCCGGTGAACAGAGTGCTTACGTGGACAGTTGGACGATTAGTTGTTGGGGTAACACAGTGCGCAAACTGGACTCCGCACCACTAAAGGTTGTATCCTCAACTTCATGTTTTTAACGGACTTTTAGAGTATGGACTGTGTACTTTCCTTTAAAAAAAAGGAATTTCGTTCCTAATATTTTTCGATTTTTTTTATGTTCATTTATCTTTTTAATGTACTTTATATTGTCTTGTGTAATACAAGTTACTGTTGCTTTTCCTGAAATTACTGTTGTGTTTTTCATTGTGTGTTTACTCACCGCCCAAATTAAAGAAACCTCTGCGCTATTATCAGTAAATTTCAAGAGTTCCCAGTCTCTTAAAAAAAACTGGGTGGTGTAGTCGGATATTTTAATGGTGGTTAAGTTAGATTACCTGTAAGTGTGACCAGAGACCTGTCACGTGTGGAGAGTTCTCAAAATGTCTCTGATTATAAACACTGCAGCAGCGTTTTCTTTTACATGGACATGATGCTTTAAACATAGAGAACAGCAAATGTTTCACAGTAATTATTGATTTTGGCTTATTTACAGAGGGTGTGTGAATAGAAATTACAGAAAGTAGTGGAATGGAGCCTTTGAGGTTGCGACATAAGATATCAACTATCGCACAATAATTTACCTTAAAAGGATTTAGACTCAGTATTCACCACTACAGATTGCTGCTATCAAGAAAGAGAAATTACTGTAAAACATGCATGGATTGATTTCTACCGAGGTATCCATTTGATATCATGAACATTTTTTATCATTCAATTTTTAAAGACTAGAAGTCAAACCAGATCAATTCCACATTCACAAATATTAAATAATGTCATTACAATCAAGTAGTTAGATACACAATATATGGAGTAAACATGAGACAAAATCCTTAATTCCTACTTCTTTATTTATTTTTTTTCTTTATTTACAAGTGCCTTTAATTTCTGTCCAGATTTGCGTTTTTAATGAAGGCTTTGGTGTCCCCTCTACAGTATGTAACATACAGCATGACAGGAAGAATGCAAACACAACCTTTGGTTTTCCTAAGAAAGACATTTTCTTTCTAATCATCTACTCTTTAACTTTCTGAGAAAAAGCAACACCTTGTCTCGTGTTGGCATCATGGAAACAGCAAAAGACAATACACAGAGAAAAACAAGGGATGGATGTTTATCTGCATTTTTATACCTATCTCAGAGCAATTAATTTTACAAATTTCAAAATTTTACATACAAAGGTGAGCCAAATTGTGGAAATGACTAAATTCCTAATAATGTAGGCCAAGTAAAATCAAGTGTGATGTGCAAGAATTACACATTGTTAAGTGTCAGAAAAAGCATCTTAATATACATTTTGTTTGTGAAATACAAACACAAAGTAAGTCTCACACACTTCTGCAATCACCCTTCACTGAGTGTTAGGTCCCCTTTAATAAAATATTGCTGGCCAGTTTTTATGTTTTGAGACACAAGGGAATGGTTACAAATGCCTACTGTAATAAAAAGCACCAGGCACACAATTGCAAAATGGGTAAAAATTCTTCAAGCTCGTTCATAGTAACATAAGAAAACATGCAGAAGAGTTTTTTTATATGTGCAGCCAGTTTAAATGAATATATGTATTGAACTGGGTACTGAAAAAGGAGCAAAGCAGCAATAATCATCATTCATTAACCCATCACTTCACTGTTTCTTTTTTCATTTTAGAGGCAGCAGGGTAAATCTGTTCAATGCCAGATAAGATCTTGGATTACTTTTATACACCCTTCCATTTTCTGTACCTCCAAATCCAATTGTAGGGGTTGCAGGAAACAGGTGACCAAGTGCAGATGGAGCACCAGTCCATCAGAAGTCACTCTTTCTGGGCCAATTTAAAATACCACGTACATCTTTGAGATGTGACAGGACAGAGTTCACACAGACAAGGGCAGAAGAGACAATCTCAACAGACTGTGACTTGGCCAGCATTCAAGCTGTGCTTTCTGGAGTTGGTAGGCTGTAGCATTATTACCTCTACATGCATGATTTTAATGTTTATTTATTAAAAATAAATGTGATTTAAAATATATGAGGCTCATTAAGTCAAAAAACAGTATTTATGGATTAACAGAGTGATTTCTGCTTGGGTGGAAATTCTGCTTTATTTCAAAAATGAATGCACATGCTGCAGTACATGGCCAGATTTATAATACATAAGATGAAAGTCTTTGGATAAGTAAAAGAATAACTAAAGAGCATCTGCTAGGCTATTTTAATAAAACGGCAGAATCACCACTCTGCATCTACAGTGTTTACTTACTGGAGCCTTCATTTAGCATTTTATAATAGATTATCATGAAGTTAGAGTTAGTAAATCTAACAATGGCATTGACTCAAAACTGAATTTTAATACCAGGCCACAATTCAAAGGCATCCCATCATTATTTAACAGCTTTCACAAATATCAATTATCAGTGCTGGATGAATTTCTCTGTATTACATCAAAAAGAATATTAATTATGCAGTAATTCTTTCTAACCAGGTGTCTTTGTGCAGATCAATGTGTGGCACCTGTTTCGTTTCTTGGATTTCCACCTCAGCACTTTTGATAAAGAACTCTTCAGCAGCCAGATCACAGGGGACTTCCGTTATTAAGCAAGTACATCGACAAAAAGCCCAATCATTCAAATTCTAAAAACATTCAGCAAGTGTCATACATCAAATTCCGTGTTCCATGTTTTCTCTGGTTCAATAAAAAGGTATATTTACACTATAAAAAGAAAAGTGCAGCAGTAAAATTAAAAGCCACTGTGACATGTGACTGGTGCCACTTACAGAAATTAGTGAATCTAAACCAAGCATTATAACATTTCACTTATGGAGAGAAATTGCTAGCTATCACTTGAAATTTGCTGGAGGTCTGCTCTTTTCCCACTGTTACATTAGAACAGAGATATAATTTAGGCAGGCGACCATGTGATAAGTACCTGACCTGGAAGGTACAGTATCTTTTCTGTGGGCAGTAATTCATCAAGAAAGACAATATATACAGTATACGTATCAGGAAAGATATTCCAGCTCACCAGATCAGAGTGCCATTTTTATAGCTAAAATCCCTTTAGTGTATGGTTTATGTTGGAGGTGGTCCTGGACAAAACAGGAGTCACCAAGCCTGCCGTCATCCTCAGTGCTCACCCATGTCTAGTTTTATTGAATGGTGATGCATCAGCTAACTTATTTGGTCACAGAGGAGCAGACTGTGCTCCTATCAACTGGTCCACTACAATACTACCAAAAAAGAGCCATATGGTCCATTTTCATTGTTTGTATGGGCACTCAGGCATCCTGGCAGTATATGCCATAAATAATGTATATTAAGGGCACCCACATAATTTATGGAGTTACCAAGACAGAGAGAGAGAAAGAGAGAGAGAGAGAGAGAGAGAGAGAGAGAGAGAGAGAAGAAGAAGTAAATGTATTTTCACCAGCAGCAGCTTTTTTTATATTGATATATTAAGAATTAGCAGTATTTTACCCGATGACATCATCTTAGGTGGGAGTTTCAATTCAGAAGGTTCTATAACCATTCGAAAAGGCATGACTTTATATGATGGGGACACAATTGCCAAAACCTTCATGATCCTGATGTGGGGTGGACTGAAAAGTTCTTTCCACAATTTACAAACGTAGGTCAAATCACCTTCTTTTCTTCAAAGAGAATTGCAAATCATGAAAATTTAAGGAGAAAAACGTCTCATTTCTTTTTTCGGTCTGCAGTGAGCACAGAATATGTCCACTGACAAATGAGTAAACATCTTACTGTAAATTTGAATTCTTGTAGTCCTTTCTTTTTTTAGAGTGAATTATGCAAAAAAAAAAAAAAATCAAGTACAATAGCAGTTCAAGCTTTGTCGCACCTAATAAATAAGTTTAAAATCTTGTGATCACAGCTGAGTATCCTTCTGAAGCATTTCCAGCATGTCTATAACCCTGTGTCCACATACAGTATTAATATTAGACAACAGCTACGTATCATACTCCATAAGGCAAATTTCTGCATTATAACCCTTTAAAAAATTTACACTTTTAAACTATCTTTTTGACGTCCATAAAGGTCTGACGATCCTTTAAGATGTTGATACAACTTTAAAGGTGGTACAAAATCCTGTATTAAATTACTTAAAAAAGAGGTGAAAAAAATACAACCAAAAAGTGTGGTAGCACTGACACCATCTTTTTCCCAACATAAAAAATAAAATTTTGAAAATGAAGTGTCTCAACATTACAGTTTATCCATAGGTAAAAAATCTCCAAAGGACTGTCTAAAGTCAAAGCTCCAATAAACCAATCAGTGCCAGCATTATGAAAGTGGTGCTGAGGATGACGTGTGCAGGAGTGAGGTCAATTGCAGAGTTGAGGACCATCATACTCGTCCCTGGGGAGGGAAAGGAAAGAAAAGGAGAAGAACAACTCTTAGTCTGGCAACACATGATACCCAATAACTATCTTGTTACTGTGGCAAGCTGCCAGATATGGCTCACCGTATTAAAGTACCTATGAAAAGTACTCACAGCCTTGGAAGTTTTCACATTTTATTGTTACACAGCTTTGAATCACAGTGGCCATTTTAATTTGTCTTTTTTGGTACTGATCAACGGAAGAACACTCTTTAATGTGAAACTGAAAACATGTAGGCAAAGTTAATTACAGATATAAACAAGACTAATTAACTGATTGCATAATTATTCACCCCTTTAATATGACACACCTAAATCATCATTGGTTCAGCCAACTGGTTTTAGAAGTGACTTAATTAATTCAATGGAGGTCACACATCTGGAGTTTCAGTTAACTATAGTATAAATGCACATGGTCTGGAAGGTCACATCTCTGGTAATTGTGTGTGTGGTGGCCTAATCTACACAATGAAGACACATGAACACTCCAAGCAAGATGATTTAAAAACAAAAGTCAGGATGGAAGCAATATTATATCCAAGTCACTGAACATCCTTAGAGTCCAGTTAAATCAGTCATTAAGAAATGGGAAGAGAATGGCACAGCTGTAAGGCTGCCTAGAGCAGGCTGTACACAAAAACTGAGTGGTCATGAAAGAAGACTAGTGAGGAAGGCCACCAAGCTACCTCTGAGAACTCTGAAGGAATTACAAGCTACAGTCATGGAGATTGGGGAGACTGTAGACAACAACTGTGCCCAGTTCTTCACCAGTCACAGCTTCATGGGAGAGGGGAAAACAAACAAAATTCACATGACATCTCTGCTAGAGTTTACCAGAAGAAATGTTGTGTGATCTAATGTGGAAAATCTATGAGCAGGAGATAATAATACTAGAGGAGTGGAGGAACAGTGTGATTGTACCCATAAGGAGAAGGAAAATCTGGGAAAGAGTTAAAGAGAGAAGGCTTGGGGAAGCCACCATCTTTGCATTGGGATGGATAATACAGAAGCATCGAGAAAAACAAAAAGGTTTGCATATGGCATTTATTGATTTGAAGAAGGCTTATGATAGAGTACCACGTCAGGAGGCCTGGAGGTGCATGAAAGAAAAAGGAGTACCAGAGAAGAATGCAAGGATTGTCCAGGGCATGCATAACTTAGGTTAAAAACAATGGTGGGGTAGCAGACAAGATCCCAGTTAGAGTAGGTCTGCACCAGGGACCTTCTTTAAGTCCTTACCTCTTTGATCTGATAATAGATACATTGACTTGTGGGATAAAAGACCCGTCCCCAGGTGCATGCTTTTTGCTGATAACATGGTGTTGAGTAGCACAAGAAAAGTGGAAGTGCAGAGGAAGTTGGAAGAATGGAGAAAGGCTTTGGAAAATAGAGGATATAAGAAGAAGACAGAATATATGACATTTAAAGACGATCAGAATTCAGAAATTAGCATGCAGGGGGTGCTACTGAAAAGAGTGGATGAATTTAAATATCTAGGATCAGTGGTATTCCAAGAAGGAAGATTAGATGCAGAGATAACCCACATAATGCACTGTGGATGAAACAATTGGAAGAAGGCATCAGGAATATCATGTGACTGAAGAATTAAAGCAAAGGTTAAAGGTAAGGTTTTTAAGACAGTGGTAAGACCAGCAATGATGCATGTACACAAATGCATGGGCAGTAAAGGGAGCACAGGAAAAGAATTTACATGTGGCAGAAATGAAAATGTGATGGATGTGCAGAGTTACAGCATAGGAAATGAGACAATCAGAGGTACAACACGAGTGGGAGAGATATCTAGAAAAGTACAGGAAAGTAGCTTGAAGTGGTATGGACATGTGATGAGGAGAGACAATGAATATGTAGGCAAAACAGAAAATGGAAATACAGGGGAAGTACAAATGAATGATTCCAATGTGGGAGTGGATGGATAAAGTAAAAGAAGATCTGAAGGAAAAGGGTTTGACTCGTGAGGAGGTGCAGGACCAAACTGTATATGGAGAAGGTTGATCAGCACATCAACCCCACATAGAAGTGGAAAAGATGAAGAGGAAGAAAGAGAAGAAAAAGAAGAAGAAGAAGAAGAAGCACATTTACATTCTCCCCTGTGATAAGTGATGGTAGATCAGTTGGCCTTTGGGGAATTTTACTCAACTCAACCTGATATCTTTTGAGTGAAATTGCATGAATATTATTTACTAGCTTGTTTGAAAGACCTGTTCTTGTCAAAATTATTCTAATGTATCTTGAGCTCCTTACTCCCACTCACCTGAGTCCCGGGAGACTATAACTTCAGTTGGTGTCCCATCTCCACCTTCACCCCAGGCTCTAATTTCAAGTACAGCAAAGTTGTCATCCCGTGGAAGAGGCAGACGAATGGAATTTTTGCCTTTTTCCACAACTTTAAGGACAGCCTGGCCTTCCTGTTTGTAGAGGATCTGGTAGGGAGAGCACAAAATAAATCTTGCCTTCAGTACTGCTAGTTTGTTATTAGCTTATTTCATTTTTCAAACTGAATTACAGGGAGAAGGGCATGAGCCATTCAATGAGACACATCAACATTTAGTCCCAATCTCCAGTAAACTTGACCTGCATGCATTTGAGATGTAGGATGGAAAGTAAAGTACCTGGAAAAAGCCTGGTAGACATGGAGAGAATGCATGTAGCTCTCTTGACCTAGACAACCTGGGGTATAAACTATGCCTTAAAAAACAGTTTCCCATTCTAATTAATTATAAAAAAAAAAATAAGAAGGTTGATATTTTATAATAGTTTTGTGCTGCTTTGCTTTGGACACATTTACAATTCTATCAGATTTTACATTTGCTTAAGAAGAGCCAAGCAAAATGACACCTAAGGTGTCATTTTGCTTGGCTCTTCTCTACATTCATAATGGCTAACACGGTACAACACCCTAGTACTACATTTGCTTAAGAAACATATTGCAATAAAAATTCCAACAAGAACCTAATGAGACAGAGGAGCTTTCTTATGGCTTAGCAAGTTAAGCACTAGTGTGATGGAAGAACAGCAAAATTTTATACTGGGGCTGGCACCCTGGTCTGTTTCTTGCCCTGGGCATCACACCTTCAGAAGTGATACCTGCCTGACCATACAATGGGGCTCAAATGCACTTTTATTACTATGGTATATTTGAGTGACATCCTTATCCAGGGCAACTTAAGAAACAAAAATATTTCACATACATTTTTTTACAGTTTGGGGACAGGTTGGTCAAGTGACTTTCTCAGTCTTGCAAAATAAGTCCAAGGTAAGAACTGAACAGGTAAACTTGCAATCCAAAGTCTCGAGAGCTCCACCATAACACTGAACCTGGAAAATTTGTGATTATATGACCTTCAGAGACCCCCAGGTTGGGAATTATGTGAATGGAAGTTAATAACATTGTATAATACTGAATGGTGGTGATAGCTTCTAAGGAGAAGAGTAAGAAACGTCCTTGCAGCCAGAAAAGGAAGAGAATTTCATAAAATAAATACAATACTTTAATGCACTGTTTATCTTTTAGGGGGATGACTGAGGAATCATTTAGTTGAACTCCAGAACGTCTTGGAGAAGCTGATCATTCAGCCAGATTGGTCAAGCAATCTAAGGCTGATTTCAAAATTGCAGTTGCATGGCAGAAATGCTTCTGCTCAGCGCCAGGCTGCAAGCTGTTTGCTTTAGTTTTATGAGGGCAGTCAAACAATCAGAATAACCAGCCCTCCCCCAATGCCAATATTTCATGATGCAAGATGATTTCAAACTGAGCTTTGGCCAAAATGACAAGATAAGCTATCTTATCTGTAAACAAACAGTTTTTATTTTTTATTTTTTTTTTTGCAGCATAGTAGTAGGCTTCCCTCAGGGTGGCAATATAAATGGGTCAGAAATTTTTAAGAATACTTTGGACACCTTTGATCTTTTATTACTAGACAGTGTAAAGATAAGGTTATATCATATCTGTTTTTAAAACAAATGGCATTGTTCTTATCCAGGGGTAAAAACAAGTCAGAAAATCATCAGCTCTGCTGGGCAGTGCCCTGTTTTCTATGGTGTTTGGTGGCTCTTAAAGCTTCTCCACGTAAGACTTTCAAGCAGTTGGAGAAAAACTGTGAAAGTGCTCACAGTAGACCATTCAGGAACAGTTTAACTCAGTCCAACTATTTGCAACAATGTTGGAATGAGTATTATTACTATTATTATTACAAATATTATCATTGTTCTTTTTTTACAGATAAAATAAATCGATACAAGATAATCATGAAACAATGCAAACTCATCAAAACCAAACCATCACCTAATTGTGATACATATCTCTTCATATTTTTTCTCCTACCCCTTTGTCTTCATTTCCCCACAAGTGACATTCAAAGAAATACAATGTTCTCTAATACATTCTGTAACATTTCGACCTTGTGTGATCAAGGAATGCCTCACAGGCTCTGCTCAGAAGGACTGGGGTGTAATATAGTCATTGACTACCTTTCCCTCTTTTAACCTAGAATGGAGGAGAACCCTTCATAAGACCCTTAACATTGCTTCCAGTGTGGCAAAGGAAGTCCTGGCTCTTCTGACACAATGAGTATTTAAGGGAGCACCAAGCAGGAGATTGTGTGGAAGAATAATTTTAGGGTAACATAGTATTCATCTTTTAGAAGTAGCATAAAGCGTTAATAAATGTCAGAAACGCAAGTGAACAACAAAATGTACACTGAAATATAAGAACTGGTTTAGAAAAAATACTGAGATGGTCAAGTAAATAAAGAATGTATCAGAAGAAAGGTTGATGTAATATACAAAATGTACTAAAGGATGACTAAGAAATCAGCAGATGTCATATAAACTAGAATGGACAGTTGTTATATGCACAGAAATTTCAAGAGTGGTGGCTCATCTCAAAAGGTATAAGAAGAACCAGAATATAATATAATAGATTTTTATTTTATATAAATCATTTGTGTGTAAACCGATGAACCAACCAGAGCAAAATGTGTGCATTGATTGTCACTGTAGGTAAATTCGACAGTTTATAAAATGAACCTCTATCCTTTGTTTCTTGAACCATTCTGATCATTCTGACTATGCTGTAACAGACTGCTTTTGAAGAATGCTCCCTCCATGGCATTTTGCAGAGGAGTCATTAAAAGATACAATGGATAGATAGAGAGAGAGAGAGATACTTTATTAATCCCAGGGGGAAATTCACATAATCCAGCAGCAGTATACTGATACAAAAAACAGTATTAAATTAAAGTGTAATAAAAATGCAGGTAAAAACAGACAATAACTTTGAATAATGTTAGCGTTTACCAGGGGGTGGAATTGAAGAGTCGCATAGTGTGGGGGAGGAACGATCTCCTCAGTCTGTCAGTGGAGCAGGACAGTGACAGCAGTGAACAGCTTTTCTCCAGCCTGATTACTGAATTGTCCTGTTAAAGGACGTTTCTTTCTTTAATAACTGTTATCATACAGTGATACTTTCTGTATTATCTATATCTATTATTTATTTATTTATTAGTGTCAGGTAATGAGTTCCAGATCCTGGGGCCATAACAGCTCAATGCTGATTCTGCACTTTATAACTTAGTTCTGATATTTCCATATATACCTGATAGTCATATACTTGTTATAGGGAGGAGCCAGACCATGAAAACATTTAAAAAGCAATAAAAGAATTTTAAAATCAGTTCTAAAAGAAAGAGGCAGTCAATGAAGGGATCTTCTTGGTGGACTAATAAAGTGTCACCCATCTATCTACAGGTGCTTATCTGTCTATGCATCAAATGCCCTTATCATACACCTTCCTTTGTTCACTTCTCATGGTCATAACAGTGCCACTGATTTCTAAATTATTTTCCTGTAATGGTATTCTTCATGTGCACTTCTGAATATTGTTTCAAATTTCAGGAACACCCTAAATATTGAGTGTCTTTGTGAATTTATGGTCATAACGTCCTTGATAGTTTCTGAGATAAGCTGAGCTGACCAAGAAGGAATTCAATAATCAGTTGACAAAGTGCCCTGTGTTATTGGCAGTTCTCTAAAGAAATAACAAAAGAAACTCCTAATAGTGAGCAGGATTTCTGGCGCGCTTGTCGGTAGGAATGTTTGCTGTTGCATGCACATGTAATTTAATATTTCACGGGGATTTCACAAATGTTACATTCACATGGCTGAGGTGATGCCGCCCTGGAAAGAATCCTAACTTTGGCAGCTGGGCATACATTCCATTCAGCCAAGGTAAAAAGAATTAGGAAAAGGAAACACGAATGGGCCACCTGAAAAGGACTTGTGCCAACAAATAACACCTGTGCTGCTTTTTCACTTTAAACATTACAAACTTAGGGTTTCAGATTAGTGTTTGGCCTTGCAGCAGATGTCTCACTGAACTGCAAAAATAAAGTATGGGATTGAATATCAGAAATCTCAAAAGAAATCTCATTAATACAATGAAGGATTTTTTTCTTTTTTAATATCTGCAGTTTCAGATGGTCAGAACCACTTAAAGCATTGAGTTTACTATAAACAATTGTTGTAGTTTTTACAGTAAAACTCTACAGAAACTTAGCATCTAATAACTTTATAAACTGTAACTGTAGTTTGCAATGCAACATGGGCCCCCAGTACAAATTCAGAAGTGAGCAGCATGTTTCACAATAAACAATGAGCACACCGTCATCAGCATGGGGCATTGCAGAGCCCAAACCCCAGACACAACCACAGCAACACAAGTCTTGGGTTTCAATTAAAACTTTATTATAATAAATTACCTTAACAAAAGACTTCTTCACAATAAGAACAACACAAGCACAACTCTCTTCTTCCCTTTTCCTCCACTCCACTCAGGCAAGCTTTGTCACTCCAACCTACTTGGATGAAGGGTAGCAGCTTCCTTTATCCTGGTCACATTGTATCCAGGAAGCACTTCTGAGTCAAGTAGAACTTCCCCGCAACAAGACAGCCTGCCTCCAGCGGCTCCCCCAAGCAGCACCTGAGGACTCTAACAGGGCTTCCCACCAAAACTACAACTCCCATACAGCCCTGTTGGTGTCCTACAAGGAAGCACAGCAGACGGATGTCACCTCCCAGTGTATTGGGGGAGCAGATGGCCCTGGGATGCAGTCTCCCCCTATCCATCTGTTAAAACAGCCTCCCATCTAGGAAAGTAACCACTAACCAACCCAGTCGGGATGCCTATCCACCTATATCCTTCCATTAAAAAGGCCCTTTGGCCAGGTAATGAACCATCCATCCGTCCCAGCTGGGATGCCAGCCAACCCATAATGTCTATTACAATACCTACATCCAGAAGGTATTATAAAGGCGGTTTGGCTATTTTACAGTAAAATACTATAGTTCTTTTTATGTTAGTTGACAATTTTACAGTGTATTATTAGCAACATTTTGCCAGTTATTTACTGTTAACTCTGCAGTCTATCTACTTTAACAGGCAAGCAGTGTGGTGTAGTGGTTAAGGCTTTGGAATTCAAAGCCACGAGTTGTGGGTTCAAATCCTGCTAATAACACTGCATGACCACAAGCAACTTGCCTCACCTGTCTGTACTTCAATTGGAGAAGCAATAAACAAATGTAACCAATTGTATCTCTCAAATATCCCCTTAGATAGGTTAGGTGTCAGCCAAATAAATGCATTTACTTGTACAATTATAATGTTTCCAATTGCTTCAATGACAAAATATTTTAGAACATAATATTAGCGATTAAGGGCATTTACAACCATTTACTGGCAGCGCAAGTTGCCAAGTGATTACTTTAGATCAAGAAGGTTCCTAGCGGGCTGGATAATGACTGACTGACTGATTCCAAAAATTTGCTGTAAACTGGATTACAAGTACAATACAGTGTTACTGTAAAAAACAACCAATAGCTTTATTTTACTTACAAGATGAAACTGTAAATCCAGCGATGTACTGTAAATGTAAACCCATTTATTACACTATGGATTTAGAACTTTCTTTAAAACCGTTCACAGACAGTTAAAGTTCAGGACACTTTTTCAATAGTCATTCATTCAAACACAGGAAGTCCGCAGGGGTGTGTTTTATCACCATTACAGTTTTTTTTCTGTACAAAGTGACTTGAGACTGAACAATGACCACTGCTCCATTATCAAGTTTGCGGATGACACCATGCTCATAGGACGCATATCTGGGGAGGATGAAAGCCACTATCTAAATAAAGTGGACTGGATGGTAAACTGGTGCAATAAAAACTCTCTCACTCTGAATGTAAAAAGGTCCAATGAAATTATAATTGATTTTAAGAGACAGAAATCTGTATGTTCACCTATTGTAGTTCTGGGAGAGGAGGTGGAAATAGTGACTGAATATAAATACTTAGGAACTTACCTAGATAACAATCTTAACTGGAATACAAATACAAAAAAATTATTCTGTAAATACAACCAGCGCTTATTTCACCTCCATAAACCCAAACTATTTAAAGTAGACAAGGAACTCATGTTGTCCTTCTATCGCAGTCTGATCCAGTCTGTGATCACTTTCAGTTTCATTGCCTGGTTTAATAGTCTGACAAACCAAAACTCAAAAAAGCTCCAGCAGATTACGAAGTATGCAGTGTGGTATACGGCCGGCCATTCATTCCGGCCAATACCCCCACGCCGCCAGATAGAGCCATCCCTGCGACATAGAGATGCTCCGAATTCCAGCAGGGCCTCATGGTCTTTGGAGTTTTAATACACAGCCCTGCTGGATAACGTCGGGGACACCAGGGGACGCTGCAGGGAGACCCAGAGACTCGTACTTTCCATGTAGCCTGGAAGTAATTCACAATCACGGGAATGGAAGAGGTGATATACTTCCGGGCTGAAGAAAAGAGAAGTTTTGATCTGACCCGGAAGTGCTAAGAATCACATGGACTGGAGGGATCAGAAGCACTTCTGGGTCAGAGACTATAAAAGGACTGTGGGAGATCCCAGTAGTGGGCTGAGTTGGTAGGAAGGGTGACTTAGCTGCTGGGAGGTGTGGAGAATTATTGTTATTGTGAATTGTATTATTGATTTATTATTGTATAGTGGAGGTGGAGGTGCTTTGTGCACTTTATAGTACAAATAAAATAATTATTTTGGACTTTTATCTGGTGTCTGGCATCTGGTCTGAGGGTCCAAGGGGATGACAGCACCCCCTATCTGTCACAGCATCTAAAGTTATTGGGGCTCTTGTAGATGATTTGACTAGTGTGTGTCAGAGGGCAAGTTAAAGAAACTGGAAATCATCTCAACTGATGACAGTCATCCATTACATGCAGAACTAAAGTTCAGCAAATCAGGAAGGATAGTCGCTTTGAAAACCCACACAAATCGCTCCAGAAACTCCTTTCTTCCTAGTGCCATACGACTTTTCAATAAGAAATATCAGAGATAATGATTAAGGTTTTGATATATATCCTGTAACCTTTGTTTTTTGGTGTAAATATGTATTATCCAACTGCCTTACCTTAACCTTTCTTGTTTCTATTTGTCTGTTTTATTTCATTCTGTCTGTTATTAAGTGCAACTGAGAAGGCAAATTTAATGTTTTCTTGTGTAAACATGACTAAATAAAGAAACTTTAAACCTTAATTGTTTGTTTAAAGTAATTAACAATTTTATCTTGACAACTTTTTTGCAAGTCATGTACTGTAAATTCTACTGTATATTTTTTACAGCGTTGTTGACGTCACACATGCACATTTCTCACAAACTCTGGGAAACAAAACAATGGCAGCCATAAACAAACCAATTCCCTTAACGGTCGTGCTCATGCGAAAACCTAAAAATAATTTCAGCAATTTTCAAATAACCTTCTAGGAATATTCAAAATGGTGAAAACACCATTTCTCCACGTCAACAAGTGCATACAGTAAGAAGGAAAGATACAGAAAGATGGGTCAGAAAAAAATAAAAACAAAAGCAAATCATAACACAATAATGTCTTTGTTTTCAAAATGGAGTTGCTACTTTACATAGGAGTTTTAACAAAACTAATTCACCTAGCTAATGTGAGACTAAGAGCTGACCACCTTGTTTGACACTTTTCATTAAATTGCAAAAATGAATAGATTAAGTTTTTGTAACTGTAACTTTGAACTGTCCTAATCCAAATTAGTTAATGTACAAGACCATTTACTGAGAACAATATGCTCTTATTCAAAATAATTCTGAACTGAGAAATCCTGTAGAATTCCTCTGATTGATCCAATACAATGTGACTGTCATGAATAAGCATCAGTGAAACAGCACGCCATATTATCAGCATAAAGACATACTACTTGTTCAAGTCCTTCCTTTTTAGTTTCTTGAATTTTTTGCTGTTTGCTGAAATGGATAGCCTGGGTTTCAACACCAGTAGTATCTAGCTCTGATGATAATGGTCACCCCTGTGAGATTCCTTATTAAAAGTACAATACAGAAATATAACTTTGCATAAGAGCACTTAGGGAGTGTCTAAATGGCCTGACAGAGGGAAGAATGCTGACCACAGAGCAGGGCTAAAAGGATTGCTAACCAACTCTTCTCTCTTCTCCACAGAACAGAGGACATGTCCCTGGGTGTGCTGTAATATCACTCTGGGTACACTTCTAGGGGACTCGGTCCTTCATCCCAGGGGCTAGTTAAACAACCACAGCACCCAACTTCACTGCCCATTCTGGACCACGCTCCTGTATAGAGCACAACTTTGCAAAAGGGAAGCCTTTGAACAAAAGAAGCTTATGTAAGATCTGAGACAACCTACTTTTGTGAATATTTTCAACTCGTTTCTGTTTGGTTATTAAACTTTTTTCCCATCCAGTCCCCAACCCTTTATGTTATTCTGTCTGTTTTATTTAAAGAATTACAGTTCAAAAAAAGGTTTCTAAGCTGGACTGTAATTCATACTCATATGTTGGATTCAAATCGACATTTGCATGGTAGATTGAATAGATATTCCCATTTAACTCTATCAAAAGTTTTCTTCCGACCCTCCGAAATACCAGGACCTTTGAAAGCTCGTTAAACAACTGCTAAAGGTTTGATAGAAAGTGTCTACCTTTGACAAATCCACTTTGATCTTGTTATATTATAAAAGGCAGAAATTCCCTCATTCTGTTTCATTGTTCAGTAAAATGATTGGTCTGGGGATGCAAACCCTAATGGATTTTCCTTGGAAAAAAGTTCATTGACTCCTGGTGTAGTATAGTAGTGTTTTACTTTCTCAATTTTTTTTAAACACAGTTAACTTTATTAGAGCTAATGTATTAGATAGCTTATTGGACAATTCTGTTGGATAAGTCATCTGGAAGTGTGGCTTGCCTCCTCTGTAAGGAATTAATAACATCTTGAATATCAGGAAACCTCAGTTGTATATCCGTCTTAGTGCATCAAGCTGTGGAATTTCTATTTCATTGATGAATGCTTTGGCATGAGCCTCACATTAACTACACTCTGATATTAATAAAATCTTAAAATATTCCTTAAATGTGTTACTTATTTCTTTGTATGCTATAACGTTTAGTGACCTCTCTATTGATAATTCCTCTAAAACAAACTTCCAATAATAGATTATTTTTATAAGTTAGAAACACAGCTTTCCTAACGCCTCATCCATATTTATGGTTGAAACTACTGTAGTAATAATGAAGAAACTATTTCCAGTCTGTATGAACATATTTCAATAAATGCAGTTCACATTATCTAAGTCAACATTAGGAGTGGGATGTTTTAGTTAGAATCTCAAAGACTAAATGGAGTTCAGCCAACAACAAGCTACCTTTATCATTTGTTAAAAGTATTGCGTAATGCAGTTAAAAATTGTATACACAACTTTAACAACTGAAAGTTATCCAGAATATATCTGGAACAAAACAGGAATTATGAAAGGTGATATCAGGCCTTCCAAGTACTTATTGATGCTATGAAAAAATAACCAAGATGACCTTTTATTTAGCTTTCTTTACTGCATGTCATAACATAACATGAGTGATTACTTCATTTTGGGTCTCTGTTCAGAAAGGTTGCATATGATTTAATATGGAACATACAGTAAATGTATTTGAACTATGTCTCACTGATTATTATTATTTGCTTTATAAACTAAATACAATTATTAAAAAAGAGGAATACAAATGCAGAGAAACATGGTAGGTTGATTTACTATGGGTTTACTAATACTTCAAGAAATTCACTTCCCACACTTGCGCCATGCAGTCAGTGGCCTGTTCCTCTAACTTCAAGTACTTTTCATTTTATCAGTGAGAGACTTGTAAAGCTGTGATGTTCAGCTAAACAGCCACATTACACTCTACACTTAAAACTAATGTTTATGTAGCCTGACGTATACAGTAGTTCATGTTTGGTTACTCACCTTGTAGCCCAGCACAGCTGACTCATTCTTTTGTGCCTTGACATGGTCCCAGGCCACTGTCACCCAGGATCCATCAGTTTTCCAGGACACTTTGTCAGGAGCCTGATTTGGTGCTACAGAGAATTAATGAAAGTAACATTGAATAATAATGAAAAATGTCAAAGCAAGAAAAAAAAAACATTGTTTCACTGGCTCCCCAAAAAATTTGATTGGAGACAAAGATGTACAACCAAACAAATTAATTTTTCAGAAATTAAACTCATGATAAATGAAGAATGACAAGTGTTGTTTTAATATTTATAAGATAAAATCCTAACACTCATCCTCCATTTTCCATACCCATGTAATAACAGTTGGCATTCCAAGGGAGCTATCAGCAGTAGACACAAGAAAGGAGCTCACCTCACAAGAGGAGGTGACAAATATACAGTAAATAATATGAATATAACAAAATTAACGTATAAGAGGTCATTTTTCGAATAAGACTATAGCAAATAGTTACTATGATATGAGTCCACTTGGAAATTTATACTAAACACGTAGAGACCCATTGGCCTCAACAAATGAATAATTTCTTTGCTTTTTGGTAGATTCACCCCTAAACACTTGCTAGGTCACCATTGACCTTAACATTCAGTTTAGGGAATCCATTCCTGGACGGGTTATCCATTCCTGGGAATTCGGGAATCCCGCAGGTCATTCCCGGGAATCCCGGGCACCCGGGGATGACACAGTGCACGGGCATCTCACATGTGAACGGTTTTCGAACAACCAACACTTATTTTTAATAAAACTACTGCAATATGTTGACACCAATAAAAGACTAACCTTATCTACAAGCAGTTCATGCTGTCATATAAGTACATGTATCTAGTTAGTTGCGGTAATAAGAGTGTAGAAAGCACAACGTGTCCAGCGTGCGGGAGTCCAGGCGAAAGGCACATTTCAGCCAGCCGCTGAGAAAGCACACTCTGCCTCCACTGAACTAGGCGGCACAGTCATCAGATACAGATACACTTGTTCTAAACAACGCACGCGCTTGCCGTTGCTCTGAAACACTGCCATTTCAGCTTTTACTGATGCATCCAGTTTCTTGTCATCATTCTGTGAAGACAAGTTTCTTGGCACAGATAATGCAACAGACAGACGCATTGCAATTTCAAGTTGCTGTTCAAAGGTGTTGTCTGACAGACGTCAATGAAGTCTGCCCCGTCCTGGCATTCATGAGCTGCCGAGTGCAGACTCCTCCCAGTCCACTGTGCTAAGTCTTAGTGGGAGCCAGGAGACTGCTGCTGGTCTGTTGTTGACTGAATTATTTGGCAACACACTACACCATGGGCCAAAAAACCATGCCAATTAATTATTTTCAATTATAACTCTGTTATTTCTTGATCGATTTTTACACTTTTACATGCTATATATGCAAGCTTGGCCATTCCCAGTTTCCCAGGAATTACAGCACTTTCATTCCTAGGAATGCAGGAATGAAAAATGTCCGGGAATCCCGGGCTCCCGATTCCCTAATTCAGTTCCATCTGTTCACATGTAATGAACACTCTGATGTTTTGAGAGGTGTGCTAGTGGCACTCTTTTTTTGAAAACTTAACATTCTCTATTGGGTTTTTATTTTGCAATCTTTTTTCCTTGTCTATTGGAGCCAATTTTGATCATTCTGCATTTTGTAATTTCCCAACATATTTAAGTTCTAAACATTTCAATACTCCTGAGCTCCAAAATCGACTTGGTCTAAAGTGGTGGCTCCTTACTATTATGACCTACAACATAAAAAAGAATCGATTAAAAATTTGTCCTCTTTTTTCATTTTTACTGTTTTCACCTTTCATTAGTTTCATGGTGTTGATTACAGTAAATTATCAGTATACATAATACCATAAGCTAACACATTTATTGTAATGTTTGCATTTCTAGTCACATAATTCTTTGATAGAGTCCCAGAGATGCTGATATGGCTTATTCATAAACAAAATTTCACCGTGTTGTTCAAATTTGTTTTCTCTCTCTATAGTTGGAACATTTTAATATTTACATTATAAACCTGGTTTGTCCACTATACATGTAAACCAGATTGCTAGGTTTATTACACATATTGTTTTAGTGACATATACTATTGTAGGCCTAAACAATGGGTAAATTCACTCAATCTGTACAAGCTCTGTGTTTCTTTGTCTTTTTGCATAAGCATCAGCTATCCAAATGTTAAACTTGAACCCTGAAAGAAGGGGACTTGTCTCCAGAAATGCATTGGCTAATTACTTAATTCCATATTTGGACTTTTTGATGAGTTGCTGAAGAAACAGGGCTTGAAGTGGGCAGGTATGCACAGGTAAGTCTGTTTCTGGTACCTGATATTAGTAGCACTGTAGCAAAAGGAATATATTCAGGAAGTCATCTTATAATTTTATTAACAGGACCACAGAGAGTGTCAGCTGTAAGTTCTGGCAATACTCTTTATATCTATACATTTAGGAGGATCTCATCTTGTTTTCTCTGAGCATCATGCTTCAGGTCATGAACAACAATTTTTATTTAGCTTTCAATTTTTATAATATTACTCAACAAGACTTTGTCCAAGAGCAGCAACATGGTGCAGTGTTAGGGTTGCTCTCTCACAGTAAGGAGACCAGGGTTCATGTCCTAAGTGTGGAGTTTGCATGTTCTCCCCGTGTCTGTTTGGTTTCCTTCCATTGTCCAAAGACATGCAGGTTAGGTGAATTGGCCCTAGTTGTGTGTGTGAGTATGTGTGTGTATGTGTTCACCCTGTGATAGATTAGTGCCCTGCCCAGAGTTTGTTCCTGCATTATGTCCTATGCTAGCTGGGTGGGATAGGTTCGACCAAACCTTGTCTGCATTAAGTGGGTTAGAAAACAACATGACATGTCTTTTTCCAAGAAAGTGGTCAAGTTGTTTTCTAAAGTCAAGTGAATTAGGTCATTTGAAACATCATTTGAAGTGTCTGGCTGACACACCCAGGAAAACATGAAAAGGATCATTACAGAGTAGCAGACATGATCTAACTTGAGATCACAAAACAAGTGTTCAGAATTGTACTACATCTTGTGTAGCACACTGCACCACCACAGGAGAAGGACAGGATAGGCCTTGCAAGAGCCACAGTGATGATTGTTTGTGTGCAGTTTTCAAAATATGCCTGGACGATGACACTCTGATTAATTAACTCAATATATTCTGTAGTATAAAGAAGCAAAGGAAAATATTTAAAAATTATAAATGCTTAATTAGTTACCCACTTGTGAATCATTTCAGGTAAATTTTTATGTGTGTATATTTTATGGTTTAATTAAAGAGGGCCGCATACATTTACCACAGTAGGTACACAATTCACAAATTTACATTACAAAGTTTTCAAACAAATATAAACATCCTATAATATAAGAAACAGATCTTGTGCTGTTATAATTAGAATGTGACTTTAGTACCCTTTACAGGTTGGTCATGAATTCTAAGGCTGGGTTTATACTTCACGCGATGTGACGCATGCTGCAGCGGACGCTCCTGCTACACAAGTGTTTTACTGTTTATACTTACACGCGTACTTTACGGAAATCTGGAGGAATCCACTAGGTGGCAGTGTGAGATATTATCACGGTGAGAACAGGTTTGGCTTCTCTGTGTTGTGAATTGCCTGGAACACCCATTAAATTCCGATGACACCTTACTGCAATATCTCTGAAAAGGATGTTTTATGATTAAATCCATCAATCCAGGGGTGCGTCCATTCCAACTAGCATTGAGCACGAGGCTGAAACAATCCCTGGAGACTGCAGTGCTAACAATCTTCCTTATCTGAAATAACTACCTTACCTTGAAACTTCTTTAATGAGCTTTATGTTATGAAATAATGCTGAACATCTACTAACAGTTAAAGTATAAAAGCCACAGAAAAATAAGGCAATTCAATCAACATACTCTGCATGTCTTTCAAGTATGATAGAAAGCCAGAGAACAAGCTTCTTCTGATGTTCAAAGATAACCTGATTCTAAACCACTCCATAAAGTGAATGTATAAAATAATAATACATGCTTAGTATTTATCTAAACGGAAACAAAAGTGATCTCTGGCTGCACAAAACGACCCCAATTTTTGCTCAAATAACACCTAATACACACAATTGGAGCAGAATTCCAAATTAACCTCTAAAAAGATATTTCCTCTTCATTAAATACTCTTTAATAAGGCTGATTACTCACATTGTACCTCTTCAAGTTTCATATTCAACTGACAGGTATTTCAATATTTCACGGGCTTTCCCCATTCTTTCACTATATTGTTTGGAGCCACCATGTTCAGGATGATGTAAAAAGACACTTGAGAAACACGTGTGACAAGCTGACTGAACCACAGAAAGTGAGTGCAGCATCAACTGTGACTGAGACTGTGAATGTGATTAACATCCTCTCCATTCCGGAGCCTGTGGTAAGGTGTACTTGGAACGACTGTGAAGATGATCGGCTCTTAGCACTAGGGATTTGAAAATCGTGCCAGATCTGGTTTTTGCAACTGTTAAAATTCATCTTCATGTAGTTTATAAGATAAAAAAGACTATTAAAAACCTTCTCCATATACCTGAAAATTTGTAAATTGGCTGTTTGTAATTGGGAGGAAGCTGGTATCCTGAGAAAGTCAATGTGCATATATTTGCAGATTTTCAACAAAAAGTAATTGTTTCAAATCCAAAACCCTGGAACTATAAACTGCAGAACTGGCCATTATGTTAACTTA
Organism: Polypterus bichir lapradei; assembly: GCA_026402145.1. Lineage (NCBI taxonomy): Eukaryota > Metazoa > Chordata > Cladistia > Polypteriformes > Polypteridae > Polypterus > Polypterus bichir. Next base: position 44,063,889 of record JANRMT010027041.1, on the reverse strand, counting down.
TCCAACAGAATTATGTGGTCATCTAGGTGACATGGTTAGAGTTGCAGGGATGAGCAAATGCCAATTTATTCATAACTATAAAAAAAAATTAAAGAATATAGAATGAAAGACAAAGACAGAATCCTGGGATAAAATCTTACGGGGCTTCTTTGTGGTGACCGTGATAGACGGACTTGGTGGTCCTGTTCCAGCACTGTTGTAGGCTCTCACCACCACGTGATACAAAGTGCTGGGTCGCAAACCAGAAACCCGTGCTGATGACTCTAGTCCTGCTGTCCTCACTCTGTCTGCTGCTGCCTCACTGTCATTTGCTCGCCAGTAACGAATCTGAAATGAGAGGGAGTAACAAATCAAAGTCATTTTGATACAGGAGGTCTACTGAAAGTTCACTGCAAAAGAATCTACTTGTTTTGTAGAGTTGTATAGGTATGCCTTAACTGTTCAACTGCTGTCAACAAACAATACACTTTATGCAATAAAAATAGCAGAACATTAACTCTATTTGGTCAGTCCATTATAATACCATGTTGAGTACCACATTCAGCGAGCAGAAGACGAAGTTGGCAATGTAAAGCAGGAGTAATGCAGGGGGTTTAGGATTAATATTGAAGAAATGCAGCTGGGTCATGCAAGCCGATCATGGTTTACCAGGAGGTGACAACTACGAATACTTACAAAATACTGAAATAAATTGCAGAAATGTAAGCAAGGAAAGCAGGTTTTGTGGGGTTTCATGAATTAATGTGATACCTTCTCTGCTGAACTCTCATCCAGCAGTTTAATCAAGGTAAACAATTCCAAACCTTTGACCAGTAATAATGAGATGTTAGACTTTGGTCCACCTTTCATTTTCTTTGTTTTATGTAACTATATTTTTTTAAATACACTATATATTCTCAAGCTGGAACCATCAATCTATGCATGACTTGCAATAAAACTTCTATTTGAACCAGACCTTTAGACTTTAAGCTTCTTGAGTACATTTTGTGACTTGACACTGAGCTGATATCTACAGCCATAGTGCCCATTTACTTTGTACTTTAAATTTGGAGTTCATGTATTTAATACAGTTATGCCATTCCCTCCATTCCATATTCAGGTAGTTATCCTATAGATGCAAAAGGCCTCATAGCTACAGTACAGTATATGCCAGAGGTACTACACTCTGGCCCTGGAGGTGCACAGTAGTTAAAGTTTTTTGCTTTAAAGAAAATTTTAATACAAACTCATTTATTTACTACTATAGCAATATTTATGGGCTTAGTTGTAGAAAACTTGCTTGTTACAATTCAAAACCCTTAATTATCTATTATTGTGTTAGACAGCTGTATTACGGTTTTCATTGCTGTCCCTTTTCTTAATCAGCTATCATTCAGGTAAAAATGAGGTGCAAATGACAAAGGAACCAGCAGCTCTCCAACTGATGTGCTTCCATTTAAACCTGTGCACATGCATCATGAAGTATTTGTGTTAATACAATGATTTGAAATAAATGAGAGGAAGGACCAAGAGGTACAAATCTGTTCCAGATCGCAATACATATGGATAATGTTCTCAGAAAATGAAAAATCTACAATGTGAAAGATTTTTCTTGGAAGAATGAAAGCACCAAGAGCGGCATTTGGGAGTGGCAAGCGGTGCGACCGCCCAAGGCCCCGTGTCTAAGGGGGTCCCACTTCTGAGGTCTGCGTGTCCCATTCAAGTGGATTTGTCAAGTTATATTCTCCAGTATAGATCAACCATGTCTTAAAATAGGCTTTGCGGTCTGGTGATCCTATGTATAGATAAAGACATTGTATCTAGATGTCAGACTACGAAGATGTCATCAATGACTTTTCCAATCGGAAGGCAAGAAAAGTGGATTGTTGTCTATGAACCAGGAAACTGATAAGAGATTTCATGATGATACCTCTACGTTAATTTCACACTTCCTGTCGAAATACTGAAATTCACATTTTATCTGTAGGCCATAAACATGTGTAAATATTAATGCACAAAAACATGTATCGCTAATGATAACCAGCTGACATGATATTAATGTAAGTTATGACTATGATATCCTACATATCGAGACTCAGTATACTTGCAATTTGGGTACTTTTCTAGAAGAGGCCCAGCTAATTTCCGCATGACACCGTATCGCATTTCGCACTGTCATGGTATTGTCATGAATTATGAATTGCACTTTTTTAATAGATTATATCATAATATTTTGATAAAGTCCACATGTTATCTTGCAAAAATTTACCTGAATACTGTAATGAGAAAATCCGGTGCATGTTAACATTATTTTTATTAAATTCACATGCAAGTGAACCGTCCACACATACCGGTAAGAGCGTTTGACGTAACAGGCCCTGTGTGGGGTTGGTCAGCCCTAGGCGTCACACACCCCTAAGGCCGCCTCTGGAAAGCACTATCAAGCCATTTAATTAAACATCAAGTTTGCTTATCTGCTAAAACTGTTTGGAATGAAAACCTGCACCCACTGCGGACCTCCAAAACCAGAGTTAAATACCCTTGATATATACAGTACGTCAGAAATTACTTCTCTCTATCATGCTAACCAGTGAATTTCCTCTCATTTTCATTCTGATAGGAGGTTGCAAAAACAAAGAACACTAAACATTTTAAATTGTATTTTAAAAGCTATTACTTTCCACATGCATCTCTTGTGCCTTTCTACTTGTCATGTTTGATTTATGCACCTTACTGGTTTTCAAATAAGGAACATTTGATTCAGTGACTTCTATGTGTGCCGCACGCGGCTTTTGGATTCCCACACGTCTTCTCTGGTTGATTAGTTGCATTATTTCACTCATGCACTTAGCTTTTATCATCTTGGCTTTTATAGGTTTTTCATTTGGTTTATGTTTCATGCACCATATTAGCTGTCAGTTTTAACTCACACAGATTATTGGTTTTCCGTATATGACACATTTGACAGCATGCTGGTTGCTTTATATGCTTCTTGCAATATTCTGGCTTTCAAATGTGACTTACTGGCTTCTATTTGTAGTTCAACAGACTCTCTACTGTCCATTTTTTGTCTCAGTAGGTTAACTTATCTCCACGTGTGTTCTTTACTTTACTAGTTTAAACAATTCACTCACCTATCTTACTGTTTCCACAACTGCCGCATGTAGCTTACTGGTTTTTAGTGTTGACCTCTACATGTTACCTTTGGATTTCTCATGTGTCTAGCATGATGCAATGGGCTTCCAGGTATAACATTTTTAACTTGCTCCTTTTCCCAAGTGCCTCATGCAGCTTCTTAGTTTTGCTATCTGATTTGTGCAGTTTTACAGATTCCTTCATTTTCTTCAAATAATATACTGATTTCTATACATGACTTTTATACTTAATTGGTTTACTATCATGTCATGCACAAAATTCTTCCAGCTTTATTTGTTAATCATCTAACTGACTAGATGTATAGTATCCCTGTATAGCAAGTCCGTAATCTTGGTGTTATTTTTGACGGTAACCTCTCTTTTGAGAAACAGATTAATTCTGTAGTCAAGAGTTGCTTTTTCCAGCTTCGTCTATTAGGTAAGATTAAGCCTTTTTATCTTCAAGAGATCTTGAGAAAGCTACTCAACAACTACAACAATAATAAACTCATCCCTTGACACTGGCTCTGTGCCGCTCACTTTTAAAATCGTTTCTATAACCCCAATGTTAAAAAAGTCTGGTCTTGATGCTGACAATCTTAACAATTTCCGCCCTATTTCCCACTTACCTTTCCTGTCAAAAGCTCTTGAGCGTGTTGTAGCTTCCCAGCTCACCAATTACTTAACATCTAATAATTTGATGGAACCCTTTCAGTCTGGTTTCAGGGTGCAGCACAGCTGTGAAACTGCTCTGCTACGGGTAACCAATGATTTGCTTATGGCAGCAGACTCTGGACAAACCAGCATATTAATTCTATTAGACCTCAGTGCAGCATTTGACACTGTCAGACATGATATTCTACTGTCCAGAATGGAGAACATGCTGGGTATCTCTGGCACTACCCTCCGGTGGTTCAAGTCCTATCTGACTGACAGGCAAGAGTTTGTTAGTGTTGGCAACAGCAGATCCAGCTCAGCGCCAGTCACACAAGGAGTTCCTGTCCTCGGCCCTCTTCTCTTTTGTATTTATATGCTTCCCCTTGGCCATATTATTCGTAGCTATGGACTGGGCTATCATTTTTATGCAGGTGATACTCAACTCTACTTCAATGTTAAAAGTGGAATTTCATCAGAGCTTTCTCAGCTCACAACCTGCCTTAGTGAAATTAAGACCTGGATGGAGCAGAACTCTTTAAAATTAAACTGCAACAAAACTGAACTCCTGCAAATTGGGACTAAAATGCAACTTAATAAAATGAGCTCCTTCCCAGTCCATCTTGGCAGTGATCTCATCAGACTTGCCTCTACTGCAAAGAATCTTTGTGTCATTTTTGATTCATCCCTCTCTTATTTCACCCACATAAATCATATTAAGAAACTTTCTTACTTTCACCTCCATAACATATCCCATGTTTGCTCCTTCCTCTCCTTTTCTAATGCTGAGAAACTTGTCCATGCTTTTATCACATCCCGCATAGATTATTGTAACTCGCTGCTGGCAGGTGCCCCTTCTAATCTTATATCACAGCTCCATCTTATTCAAAACTCGGCTGCAAGAGTCCTTACTCCAACCAGCAGCAGCGAGCACATCACACCCATCCTGCTCCGTCTTCACTGGCTCCCTGTGTCTTACAGAATCGAATATAAAATCCTACTAATAACCTACAAAGCATTAAATAACCTCACACAAAACTACATCAGTGACCTTCTCCATCACTATGTGCCTGCCCACCCACTAAGGTCCTCTGATTCTGGTAATCTTGTTGTGCCCCACACTTTCTACCTTCAGCAGTATAGCGCCCATACTCTGGAATGACCTACCGAAATTAATCAGGTCAGCTGACTCCATGAATTCTTTTAAAAAACAACTCAAACCTCATCTGTTCAGGAAGGCTTTTAGCTCTACTTGACTTCATTCCCCTTCTCTCAGTTTACCTCTCTGTCAAGATGCTCATGTAACCTGTGTGTGTGTGCTAGACCATCAGTTCTGTTGTCTGTTAGGCTTTCTCTGAATTTACTGTCTTAATCTTCTTTATTTATTTATTTGCTTTGTACTATGCTATGTACCCTGCCGTTCTTTCTTATATTCTGTAAGTGCCTTGAGCATGGGAAAGGCGCTATATAAATAAAATGTATTATTATTATTATTATTACTCATGCTTTTATCTTTTCTCGCCTTGATTACTGCAACTCGCTGTATTCTGGGATTAGCAAATCCCCGAAACGCAGGTTGCAGTTGGTCCAGAATGCAGCCGCTCGCTTCCTGGTTGAGGCAGGAAAGTATGATTCTTTTTCTCCAATATTAGCTCTTTACACTGACTGTCTGTCAGTTTTTGAATTGATTTTAAAATCTTGTTGCTAGTTTTTAAATCTTTACATGGGCTTGCTCCTGCCTATTTATCCGAATTGTGTGTTTTACACCAGCCATCCAGAGTGCTTAGATCTTCTGGTCAGTTGTCTCTTGTTTTCCCTCGTACCAAGTGTAAAACTAAGGGTGACAGGGCTTTTGCAGCTGCTGTTCCTCGCCTGTGGAACTCTTCACCTTATTACATAAGGGGTTGTCTACAATTGAACTGTTCAAAACAAGATTAAAGACTCATTTATATTCACTTGCATTCCGTGAACTTCAGTAATACTGATGGTTTCCTCGTGATTATCTAACATTACTTCTATTTATTATTTATTTTATTTATGTTCATATATTTTATTTCTATTTATGTTATTTATGTTATTTTGTATGTTTTTTTATTCTATTATTGTAAAGCACTTTGGACACAGCATTCCTATGTTGTTTTAAATGTGCTATATAAATAAATTTACATTGACATTGACAAGACAAATTAACATTTAGAGATATCTCAGAATTAATTTTAGATATCTTAAAATGAAGTTCACCTATAAGATATCTGAAACTCAGTTTGAGATATCTCAAAATATGGTCCACTACATTTTAAGATATCTGCAGTACATTTTGAGACATGTCAAATGAGATACTTTTGAGATGCATACTGTACCTTCACTACATTTTGAGATATGGGGGGTGCCTGGAGTTATATAGGATAAAAAATACAGTATATCGCTATTTGGAATCATTGCATTTCATGTGTGTTCCATGTCTACAATGATCTGGGTAAGTGTAAGATGAAAGGAAATCCAAGAAATGCAAGAAATGCTGAACACATACCTAAAGCAGAAACTTTTTCTATGTTATACTAATAATGACAAGAAATGTATAATGTGTGAGGAGTTTAGTCCAAATATCAAATAAACAGGTGCGCTTTTATCTATACTAATAAAAAGCAAATCCCTCACTGACTGACTCACTCACTCATCACTAATTCTCCAACTTCCCGTGTAGGTAGAAGGCTGAAATTTGGCAGGCTCATTCCTTACAGCTTACTTACAAAAGTTAAGCAGGTTTCATTTCGAAATTCTACGCGTAACGGTCATAACTGAATCCTACTTATGTACATATATATGGCCATAGCCTGCAGCTCGGTCGCCGTGTAAGGCGGAGTTGCATCACCCATCACCACGCCTCCCACGTAATTGAGTGCCTGCCCATATAAGGCCATCCGTCAGCAGCAATCCAATAGACACGCTGCCGCTACAAGGCGTTTGTCATGCCTAAGACGAAATACGATATTCATGAGATACAAGTTTAGTGAGAAGACACAAGGTATAAACGAGACTTTTGATCACTTTGTAACGGAGTTAAAATTGCTGGTGAAGGACTGTGCTTATGCAAACGAAGATGAGATGGTCAGGGATAGAATAGTGTTTGGCACAAACTCAGCACAAGTGTGAGAGAAACTTTTCTGAGCTAACATTAAATAAAGCCATGGACATTGCAAGATCGCACGAGATAGCACAAGCACAGCTGAGAACCTTCGATGCATGTACTCCGAGCGGCTCACATGAACTGACTGTGAACGCAGTATGCAGACAACAAGCAAGAGCTCCAAAGAGCGCTGAACAAAAAACGCATTACACAATTGAGAAGGCAGCAAAAGAATATGAAGCGAGTGACGCATACAAGCATATTCATAAGTGCAGCTACTGCAGAAACAAAGCACACGGTGGAAAAAGTCAATGTCCAGCTAAAGTAAGACAGTGTAAAAAATGTGGTAAATTGAACCACTTTGCTAAAGTTTGCAGGACTGGGAAAGGTAAACCCGTGCATGCAGTGTGTGATGTCTCAGATAAAGAGGACGACGAGCTGTATATTGATGCAGTAAGAAAGGAACAACTCTCTGAATCTGAAGAAAGAAATAATGATAATCAAATCCTTGATGACAGCAACACTCATAACAGTCACAAAACAGTTACATTGACAATCATGTTACGTTATTTTTAAAATGTTTCCTTTTCTTTTTCATAACTTCTTTAACACACTACTTCTCCGCTGCGAAGCGCGGCTATTTTGCTAGTTCAAGAATATAACCAAAGAAAAAAAAAAGCATTTGACTTGCATGTGGCTGTCGATGAGTTAAAAACACAAGCTCAAATGTCAATCAACAGGAGGTTTACATGTATTTTTGAATAATGCAGAGGTAAGAACTGCTTCCTTATAACCCGGAGGACCTGGGTTTGAGACCGGATGCTTCATGTTTTGAGTAGTGAGCTGCTGTTATTATTATTATTTCTACAATATAATAAAAACATACATTTATTTGAGTCTGTAACACCCATTGAACATTTTGGCTACTTGTAAAAGTTAGTGCTTGTTTTCTTATTATTCAGTTTTATTCTCTCAGTGACGTTCATGTGGTACAACGAACTTGCCTCTCCCTCTTGGAATAGACAATGTTTCTGCTTTAGGTATGTATTCAGCATTTCTTGCATTTCTCGCATTTCCTTTCATCCTACACTTACCCAGATCTTTGTAAACACAGAACACACATGAAATGCATGTATTCCAAATAACTATATACTGTATTATTTACCCTATACAACTCCAGGAACATCACACGAGGATAAGGAGCCTTGGCTTGAGCTGAGAGAACTTTTTGCCCATGAGCTGAACTCCGTCAAGGCGGGGGATGAGACAGCAGGCTGCTTGTGCTGATCGATGCATTTACAAAACAAAAGACGCTGATGGAGAGGTGTAAAGGGATTTAAGGGCCAGGATTATGAGTTTCTTCGTAGGCTTCAGGAATTCTAGTGTTAAAACCACAAGTAGATGTTTCTTAGCTTACAGCATCTCTTGCCTAGTTACTTTTATTGTCTCTTGCTATGGTTTTGTTATGAGTGCTTATTTGAAATTCATTTGTTGTTTATTTTTAAGTACATTTTAAAGATAGACTTGTGTAGCCTACCATTCAGCAACTAATTGGTTTACTCATCTGACTTATTGGCTTCCACATTTGAGTAGGATGACTAAAAGGCTTCTATGCACGGTATTTTTGTCCAAATGGTATCCAAATGCAATATCATTCCTTTAGTTTACACACATGTAATCTGCACATGTGTTTCATGGAATTTAGTGGTTTGTACAAAAATGACTACTGCTGTCTACATGTACCTTATGTAGCTTACAAGCTTTTATGTTGGACCCAAGGTCCTTAACTCTCACGTGCCTTTGATTGTATATTGATTTCCATATGTGTCTTCTGTAGCTGACTGGTCTTCATTAATTCAACGCATGACTCCACAATCTCTGCCCACCATTCTTTGAGGATGTTACTTTTAAAAATAACTTACATTATTCATTCCTTACAAAAAAAAGCAACAAAATATGTTATATAGTAATGCGTTTCTAGTTTAACATGAAAAATTGCACAATTCACTGGCCAACATTTGTTATTAAATCTTATGTCCATACATGAATCTTCATGAAATTGACCAGAAACACAGCCAGATTTGATATGTATTTTATGAATATGTTTAGTCCTTCATGTGTTGTAAAGTATTAGAGTGTTGGTTTGATTTTGTTTTTTATGTTTTCTTCTTTTTTAAATGAGTTTCCAAATTCAAACAGACATTTTAGGGGGTTTACAGGCTCCTGATTATAAGTATGACATTTATTATTGGAAATCCCAACCCCGTAAAATGTTAGCAAATCTTTGTTATATGTGCTATGTTTTGTTCCCATTGTCAGGACTGCTTCATGCATTGCTAGGGGGATGTCCTCTGAGCTTGTGACCTTTGAGTAAAAGCACAACGTGATTAAAGGTCATCTAAAAAGTTACTTCAATATCCGAGTTGCAGATACAAAACCATTTTTTGTAGTGTTCTTTATAAAATCTTTGGTATTTTTTTTTTGGTTCTGACTTTTTTTGCCCTAGATTCTTAATCATGATTTTTGTCTCTCATTTTGGTTTTGATGCTCATGTCTTTGATCTCCTGGTTTTGACCTTCTTCTGTTTCTCATTTCTCAAATCTAGTCAGTTTGCTGACATAACATGATGTAAACAACATCATCCCCTTTCTGCATCACCAGTGTAAGCCCTTGGAAATTCAAGGTATGGCTACTATGCCATCTGATCACACTGTTTTAATGCCTATTGCAAATAAGATTAAACCTAAACTGGCACTTTATTTATACAGTATGTTTCTCTTACTAGACTGCATGCAGCAATTTTCTGGTTGTGCAATTCAGCCCTGCAAAAGGACTAGCATACTGGTCCACCATGTTTGTTTCTTGCCTTACACTCAGTGCTGCTGCAATGATCACTGGCTCCCAATGACCCTAAACAGGGTAGATTAAATATATCCCTTAGAACATGCAGGATTAAATGCATATGCCTATAACTTTTGTTCATTTCTTTTCACTTAATTGCATGCTATGCATCTGCTTAACCTCTTACTCCTTTGCTGTCACCAGACAGTGTGCATAATGTTACCAACCTCTGCAGGAAAATTATTTGCATAAAAACACAATTCCACAAAATTTCTATTTTTTTTTTTGAATGGTGGAGAAACGTTCCTTAGTAATGTAATAACACATATCTGTTTTTTCTCAGAAACATAGGTATTTGTACTTTAATACAAAAAGTATTAGGTTAGGGTTTGTAGAGATGTATGGCCCCCAGAGGGCAAACAGTGCACTGGCACACTAACTATGTAAACAGCATCCTGTCTACTATCCCTGACTCAACGCTTATCACTAAGATTAGGAGGCATCAAAAAATCTCTAGAATGCTGCTCTGTATTTCATTACTTTAAAAAGTAATCTGACTATGTAACACATGCTACTTTTAAAGCATTAACCCCAACACTGGTGCCCACTAATCTTCTTTCTGTCCATCTTCAAGTAGTTTCTGCTGCATTCTCTTCCTTAATCTGTTTGCCAACGACATTCTGTGCCTGCAGGGGCCTCTCCTGAAGCTGTCTTGTTCTTTCTCAGTAACTTCTCTGTCCCATCTTACTTCTTTGGTTAGTGTGCTTTAGTGGGGTCAGTAAAATGTAGCTGTTTTCTCTGAGAATCATCTGGAGAAAGAGATGACTTTGAAGAGGCAGTCAGTCAGTCATTGTCCAACCCGCTATATTCTAACACAGGGTAGAGTGTTATATTAAATATAAAAAACAGTAACTTGCAATCAATACATAGCACAAAGAAACAACTCCATCCATAACCCCCTACCCACAACTCCACCAGGAGTCATACAGCCAAGGCTGGCTGGCAGGTCTGTCTAATCCTACCAATCATCTGTTTAGTCTCAGGATGGACAGGCGATAGGATGGGATAAGCAACATGTGCAGGGAGGGGATGCTGCTCATGCATGGCGGTGGATAAAGCACATTTCATGCAAAATTAAAAATGTCTGTACCTCATACCCCTGAAGGATGCCATTAGTAAAGAGGTGCTGGACAGGGTCCCAGGACACAAACATTTCAGTCGCTGACAAGCTGCTGCCATTGACCCAGCTGGGGGCCACTGTAGGCTCTGCTCTCAGAGTAGAGAAGAAAGAGAAAGCCCGGTTTTGTCCATTTTTGCAGTTATGTAATTGTCAACAGTAATAAATGTGATAATTTTAGATACAGTGAATGCCATCTCAGGGCACTTAACAGGAAAACTGCACATTTCTTCAACTCAAATACTGACAAACTCCAACTATAGGTGTAAATGACAGAAGGTCATTTTATTTCGGAACTAAACCTGCAGCCTTGAGTTTTACAGTACAACACCATAAACACTTGATCACATTACATCCTTTCACTGAAGTAATGATCCTAAGGTAACAATTACTAAAGACTAGAACTTACACTTCTTACAAAACATAGCTGACAAGTTTTGCTTGTGCACAAGCCAGAAATGAAAAAAAAAAGAAAATGCCAACCGTCTCTAATGTGAGTAATTTTTTCTCAGACATTACTTCATAATATTTCCAGTAGAATAAAAAAATACTTCTGGAACAATCTGGGAAAAGTACATATTTTGAACTGCAGAGGACATGTCAACATTTTATACAGTACATACAGTAGTAAACAAAGGTGTGTTTAATGGTGTAGAAACAGATTACAGTAGCAAGGGAAGACCACAAGAGGGAGCTCTCTACTGCAGTAGCAACACAGCCTGGAAAAGCTCATTCACATAATTCTAAGACAACAAGGGACCAAAGAGACTGAAGAAACTCCTATGAAGACTTACCACAAATTGAGATTTGACTGGTGCTGGATCTCACAGAGATTTATGAAAGCTCAAATTATCAGGTGATAAAAGAAAAGGAGTTTGTTCCATTTGATTTCATTTATCTATTTCATCATTTCTGTATTCAATTTTGTCCATCAGCATTTATTGTGTTTGTTCATTTATCTAACTGGACTTTGCACTCTAGCCCCCATTGGAACTGATGGCAGAGAGATGGAAAAGAGAAGTATGATTTCAGTGTTATGTAATCAAAAGTTTTGATTGACAGTTGAGTCTGAAGGAAGCCTAGTGGATATTGGCATGCTGACTCCAGGTTCAGAACTGAAAACCCCAGGTTTAAGTGGAGAGACTGCATTTCATATTCTCCTGGTGAAATGTCAAAGAGGAAGCACAGCCTGTGGCTTTACTGCATGCTGAGATCTGTGACTTTTGCTCCTTGTGTGCCTGACTTCTTTAGTTTACCTGATTGCATGTAAGGCTTATTCGTCTCATAGGATTTTACAATTCTAAGATAAAAAGATTAGGCATTTGTTTTCCTACATCTGTTATTAACTTTGCAATGTGTGGCCCTTTAGTTTGCAGAGAGTGATTGTCTATTTTTGACATGTACAAAAAGGAGATTTTATTCATTCATTCATTCCTGAAACAGCTCAATTTAATTCAAGATCACAAGAAGTTGGATCCACCCCAGCAGCATTGTTTGCAGGGTAGAAACCAACTCATTATAAAGCGCACTCTATCACACATCCATACCAGGCCAATTTAGGTTAGCCAGTTAGCCTAATACATTTATGTTTTGGCTGTGGGAGAAACACTAAAGTCCTGGAAGAATGCAGACATTTCAAATCCACAGTAACAATGAGGTAGCCTGAATTTGAATCCATTCTCCTAGAGAACTGAGGCAACAGTGCTAATCCACACATTACCATTTCATCCAAATGACTATTATAGTTGCTATACAATATAGGCGTGACAAAAATGACCTCCTTGAATTGGATTCAAAATGTATGCATTTGGATCAAACATGGCCATTTTTTTGGTATTTCCAGTTCCTACAAGTATAGGGTTTGCCAGAAAGTTACTGTATTAAAAAACAGAGAGAGATGGCTGGAATATGAGGTGGAGTTCAGTGAATTAATAAAGTAACGAGAGAGGACATTTGACCGAAAGTAATCTGTGTAGGCAAACTGGAGCCACGGAGCAGCACAATTACTGGGACCTGTATTAAGAATGGAAGACACCCATCCTGTTCATCACATTGCTGTGCCACTGCTTACCTGAATAATGGAAAACTTAGACACCAAAAATTGTGGCTTATATACAAGAAGTAGCTAAAAAACTAATAAATGAATGAATAAATTGGTCAATCATTCAGTTGATTTAATAATTAACTAAACAGTAAAATATTCAGTGCTTACAATATACTTGGTTTTATATTCTCAGATTTAAGCAGTATTTGAAAAAGAACGCAAAAAACTGTTAAGTGCAATGCCTCACTTCATGAATATCATTCCAAAGAAATATATACCTTTCATGGTCTTAAGGGTTGATAAAACTGTCAAATCAAAGCCACGAAACTACAAAATCATTCAATACAGTAATGTCAGAAAACACCTAACGTTTGTTCACCCATTGTATTTTTGATTAAGACACATTGGGTGGAATGAAATCTACCAATCACAAGGGCCTCCACATTCCATCCTGTATTAGCCTGACAGATGGATGGACAGACAATGACACCAGTAGTGATGAGCAAACCCTGCTGTATTTGCTTCACCTCGAGTCTGGCAAAGTTAGTAAATGTTCAGGAACTTCACCAAACTCAGTGAAATGCTTCAGAGTCACTGAACAAGTTTTGAGTGGAAAAATGTCAACTAAGCAGAACCAATTATTGTGGCCAAAAACATGACCTGAACCATGAGGTAGCAGTGCTAACCACGTGCGCCACTATGCTGCCCCAAGATAAAATGAATAGAATTATATATCAGAACAGTATAATTTCTTGCAAAAACTGGCAGACGTAAAGCAAGAATTTACTACAAATGTGATAGCAGGTTCACAGCTCTCTCAAGCCAAAACCTATAGTTTGTTTTTTGCCTTACACTTTTCTTCATTCACTTCCACTGTTACTAAATAATTCCTAAACTAAAGCAGATGGATTCTTGACGCCTTTCTGTTTGTATCAACTGCACAGCTCTCTGGGTAATATTATTAAAAAAGTAGGCAAACATATTAAATACAGGTCACATATGAGACCATACAAAAAGATACTACGCTTAAGACACAAGTACACCAACACATTTCCAGTTTCCTTCTGTTTGTACGTTTTGTCTTTAAAACTTTTCTGCTAATTTTTAGCCCAATACTAGGATTAGCATTATATACCTGTGGCCTGTCCCATCCAACACTGGCTGCTACAGCTCTCTGATGTCACACTGGCCCTTCAAACTACTATGGAGCAATAGAAAAAAAAATTAAATAAGCCGGCCTGGAAATTTTATAGGAAACTATTCAGCGAAAAAAGTCACTGTCAAACACACCATTCGCTGTGAAAAAATTATGGCAAATTCCACCAATCAGCACTAGTCACCAGACACTAAAGAGAAAGTATCAGTGTACAAAATGCCATTGGTAATCAGGGGCCAAGTTAGTGATCCATTGTTGGCTGAACACTGAAATCTTACAATGGTACTGTGGGATGAATAATTAGCTATCTCGAATGCTATCACTTAGGATATGAATATTCTAAATAGACTAATCACATCAAACTGATATACTCAATCTGTAGATGAAAGCCACACACCTCATACTTCTGACCAGCATCCCACAGAACAGCAGCTTTTTGTGACAAACGTGCAATTCTGTGCTAAAGAGCAGGAGCCAGCAACTCACTTTCCACTGAGGTACTGATGCTAGTGTCTGATTTTTCTAAAAAGTAAATCTAAAATTTAAGAGCAGAGAACATTGTATAATTTTCTTCCTTTTCTAGTGGAGTTAGTTAAAAGGAAAAGACATCCTGCTAAACGTCTAGGTGATTAAGAGCATTTAGGGCAGAAACACGTGACATTGAGAATAAATCAGAATAAAATAAAAGGAAACACATTCACAATAATCTTCTGAATTCTTATCTGGGCCTGTTTTCTCACAAACTCAATAATGGGCACTGACTGATTGTCTAAAGAGTTAAGTAAAGTGTTTTCGACCATTTGTGCTTTGGAAAACGTGTGTAGGAAGTTCCCACAGAGACTTTATTAAAGTATATCAAGGACTGTGCTTCTGAAACAGATGTGAATAACACTGGAGCACCACAAAGAACAGTTTTTCTCTTCTCTCTGTACACCTCCGACTATAAATATAATAGCAGGTCATGTTACCTGCAGAAATTCTCAGATGATTCTGCACTTATTGGGTCTATTGATAAAGGGGACAAGATGGAGTATAGGAGTCAGGTGAAAAAGTTTGCTTTTTGGTGCAAAGAGAATTGTCTGCATCTTAACATCAGCAAAGCCAAGGAACTGGTTATTAACTTTCACCGTACCAGAGCCTCTATGTCTGGTTACTTTTCAAGTAGTGGATTTAGAAGGGGTGCATTCCTATAAGTACTTGGGGGTCCACATCAATGACAGGCTGAACTGCTCTTGTAACACAGAGGAACTATATAAGAAGGGGCAGAGCAGGCTCTTCTTCTTTAGGATACTGTGTCCCTTTAATGTGGGAAGTGAGATCCTTTACATCTGTTACAACTCTGTGCTGGCCAGTTCGATTTTCTATACTGTGGTGTGCTGGACTGGTAACATCACTTCAAGAGAGTCCCACTGAATCAACAAGCTAATTAAAAGGGCAGCCTCAGTTATGGGGCACACTGTGGACTACTTAGAGGTAATAAAGGAGAGAATCGAAACAAAACTGAGTGCCATTACGAACAATGCTGCACATCTTCTCTCCGACACACTAACACTTTCAGCTAATGAATTATTCAGCAAAAGTGTATCAAGATGTACTATGGGGGGTCCTTTATATCAACAGTAAAACATCTGTATAACGCCTCGCTGTAACTGTGACTGTCAAGTCAGAAGTTTACTTGCTTTTGAAATTGTCTTCCTTTCTATCTCTCACATACTCAAGACAGCAGCACATACTAACATTCAAGTAGGAATCTCCTTGTGCTGCGTACACGCATCAGTAAACATGAATTTAAACCTGATTGAGAACTGTCCAGAAACTGCACAAGTTAATATAGTTCAACTGCCCCCTCTAGTGGAAAACATTTTCTTTCTTATTTTTTTCCAAGCATAGCCTTAGCACACCATTGTCTAATTTGTGACTAATTTCATTCTACTCCGTCTCTTGACCAAAAATTCACTTCCTAACTTTATCATGATAGGTTGTTTCTTTACACTTCACTACAAACAAATCTCAAGCCAAGTGAGCTTTACTTCCATGAGAAGTTCTGATGGTGGTATAAAAGAGTCATCTTCCTGTCCTTTAACACTTGAACTCTCAAATGCTTTTTAGCACTACATTTTTTGCATAATTCCTTGTTGCTTACCTGTTTTTATTTATTTGCTGTATAGTTACTGAGATAACAAGCACAAATAATAAATCCAATACATTGTTATACATGCCAAACAGAAATTAAACTTGTACATGAACTCTTAATAAAGCTATAGTTGTATCTAAAAATTTTGCATCTATTAATATTTTAAGCACTTAGTTAACTATATATATATATATATATATATATATATATATATATATATATACTGTATACTGATTTTAATAATAGTATTGTACAGAAAGGAACAGAAACAGTAAATCTGTGTGATTTTCATTGGTATGTACTTGGCAGTTTGTATCTTATTCAAAAATACAGCAGAAGAAATCAGTCAACAAAATCATCAAAAAAATTAGTAGAACAATAGTTCTATGCCATCTCATTAAATAATAAAAACATATGTATTTTTAGAAATGAATAACAATTATATGTTTCATACTGAAATGAATGAGCAAAGCCCCATTACACATATACATTTAGAAACAGAACAATGAATGTTGTTTGACGGGGTGGACCATCACTTGTTGCAGCTTTGAATTAATAACAACATTATTAGCTTCAATCATGTAACCCCACAGATATTACACAAAATGGCCGACAGTAATATAATGTTTTGTCAGTATGCCATGATTGAATTTCTTGCTAGAAAGGAGGTTCCCACAGCCTATGTTTATCATAGACTTCAGCATGCATATGGAGATGTGTGCATGACTGCCAGTATTCTAAGAAGTTGGGTGAAGCATTTTAAAAATAGCTCCACTGACATCCAAGATCAGGGTCAAAGTTGATACTATTGAACTGCCTTAACGGAACACAACATTGAAAGTGTTAATGTACTCATCAGAGTTCCAATCTGGCACCCTCCAGTTACCATGTTTTTGGAATTGTAAAGGACCAGATGTCAGGATGGCACTATGAGACCACAAAGGCAATTCAACAAGCTGTGCATCAAAGGTTTTGGAAAGCTGGAACGGAGGAGGTCTTCTGTATGGAACGGTATCTTCAAACTACCAGAATGATGGGAAAAGTGTGCTCAAAGAATTGGAAGTCTTATAGAAAAATAAATAAAGCTGTGTAAATTAACATGTTGTTGTTGCTTTTTAAAGTATCAAAACTCCCAGGTTTTAAAAAAAAAATGATTGCTTGTTCATTTCAGTACGACTCTCATATTTGTTTGCTTAACTGAAGTCAAATGCAAAAAATAATTTAATTGTATTTGTCAGTCAGTCATTTACCAACCCGCTATATTCTAACACAGGGTCATGGGGGTCTGCTGGAGCCAATCCCAGCAAACATAGGGCACAAGGCAGGAACAAATCCCGGGCAGGGCGCCAACCCACCGCAATAATTGTATTTGTCTTGAGGTTTATTTTGAGTCTGTAGACCAAAAGCCTAGCTAATCCATCTATTACAAATAAACAAAGAGTCCTAATACAAGCATAAAGTGGCCACTGATTAAGATTGGTCAGAAGGAAAACCAGAAACCAAGGAGATACTGCTGCAGGGCTCAACTTGGTTACTGGAGTCCTAGTGGAACACTCAAGACTGTTTCATCCCAGCCACACCCGTAATTAAGTCAGTCTCTTTAATTAATGACACAACATATTCCCCTTTTTAGAAATATGTACTGTATTTGGTTCTGCTAAGAGTGTTTTAAAAATCCTGCTCTAAACTATTGTCATGTACAATTTTAAGTCCAATTCTCTTGCATCCATCTCCTTTACATGAGTAAATGATACTGTTCTATTCAGAGACAATCCTAAATTAGAAATATCCCTTGTGGGAGGTTGACTCACCTTCCTCAGCAGAGTAAATCAAAGCGGTCTGGCTGAAAGGTCCCTCTCCTTTATTGTTGTAACCCTTAACTTTGACTTCAAAGGGACTGTAGGCGGTGATGCTTTCATTGTGGTACACGTAGCGGGAAGACTCCACATTTGGAACCTTTACTAGATGCCAATCCTGTTTTCCTCGCTTCCGGAAAGCCAATGCATAGCCAAAGCCATCACCGTTTTGATACTCGCGTGCCATAGGCTGTTGTTGGATACAAATGAACACATTAACCCTATACCTGTACACCAGCCTGGGCTGGCAATGCAATGTTTTGCACCACTTAAACAGGAGAGAAACAGCACTCACAGTCCAGGTGATGATGAGTTCATGCCGGTCTCCTCCTCCCCCTCCTAGGCCTGAAGGTGCTACAGTAGGAGCTGCGTGAAAACACAAGTAAAACATATTTAGCTGACTTGAATGAACAATAGGGTAAGTTCTTTGACCACATCCTTCATCTGGAGTACTGTACTTACTGGGGCTTGCAGTTGATAGATAAGCTCATAACTTTCTAATGGCTTTTGTCAAAGTCAAGTAGTTTCACTCTGTCAATGTTCTAGACACAATCTAAGGTATTACCAGGTATGACCTAAAAGTGTTTTATCCCATAAACACCTGATAGCTTTTTTTTCTGACCTGCTGGTTTTGTCCGGATACTCTGTGATGGCATGCTGGGCTCTCCACTGCCAAGGATGTTGCTAGCAGTGACTCGAAACTCATAGTCCATCCAGGGAAGAAGGCTGATGATGCGGGCCGACTCAGCATTACCTTCTATGTTCATGGGTTCTATGAAAACACATAACATGATTTTATTAGTACCCCATCAGCATAATAAAGCCAACCAATAAGAAAACAGAACAGATCTTCAGTAACTGATTAGAGCCAAAGAGTGAAATGCAGACTTCGCTGAAAACTAAGAGGAAACACACACAAAACAAAACACAGGCAGAGAGAACCATAGGAGTCAGCAACAAAGTGAAAGATCTGGATTTGAAATAGATATGTTAGTTAAAAGACAGCAAGAAGCAATTAATCTGTTAGCTAAAAAAACTAGTTGAGTAGCTGTTTTTCCCAAGTTGCTCCACAGGATTAAGCCTGGAATCCTTGAATACTGCAGCGCTTCCTCTGTACCAAATAAATACAAAGTCCCAAAGTCTTTCACAAAAATTGGGTAACTAAATGTAAGCCAGACTTCCAGTGATGTTCGATAACAGAAAAGTAAAATTTCTGAGCAGCTGAAATTGCAGAAATAAAAATTGGGTGTCAAGAGCATGATTATCTCAGTGAGCCCAACTGGGCTAAGCAAAAGGGATCACAGGAGATGATTTTAGAAAAAGCCAGAGAGGTCACATGTCTGTCTACTTCCTTTAGAGCTCTGATGTCTCCAACATGAAAGAAAAACTATGACCTCTAGCTGACTTCATCATCCTCTCTGTCTATTGTCACTCCCATCTCTGGTCACTTTAAAAAGATCGGTACAACCTTAAGTATTGTGTAGAAGACAATGCTGGTAATGTTCTTATATACCTTACTATTTAGTACAAGAACCATTTCTGCAATAAACTGAATATTTTCCATACAGGACCCAAACCCATCTTCATTTTCTCTGCCTGCTTATTTTTTACAGTAGACTGAATACACATCAATCTTAATTTAAGAGAAACAAACAAAAAAAAAAAAAAAAAGAAAACCAGCACTCAATCATTCATTACTGCTAAATTGGCTTACTTGTTCTTACTTGCTTCCAGTCACTAGACAATGGGGTTCTGGCTTCAATAATGTACTTCCCAATAGGACTGTGGTTATCATAGCCTCGACTCCATCGCAGTTCCACTCCAGTTTCATTAATTGTCTTCACGACAACACCCCCTGGTGGTCCAGGAGGTCCTGTAGCAAGGACAGAACAGTTCATATTGTAGGTAGATGTATTGATAACCTACTAACAGATAGACAGATAGATAGCACTTTGTCCCTCAGAGAAATATGGCTTTTTACATACATACATACATACATACATACATACATACATACATATAGGGTGGTCCAGATCTAATTATGCAATTTTCATTACGCTATAACTTATTAAGTTTATTACATAGAAAATCACCCGAAAAATCCCGGACCATTGAGAAGTGTGTGAACTGACGACATGAAGAATCATCTTCGCGCCAAGCTGGAATTGTTCCCGCATAAATCAAAGTCATCCAGACAATCTGGATCTGCATAATTAGATCTGGACCACCCTGTACATACATACATAAATATTAATTTATTATGACAAACATTATTGCCCCTGTAAGTGATAGCAGAAGGTATCCTGAAGAAAAAAAAATCATCATTTTTTTGAAATTGCAAGGTGCTTATATTAAGTTTTAATTTTGCTCAAATCAACCATTATGAACTACAAAGAAATTAACATGACCCTTAAGGCAATTTAATTAACAAATGTACAGAGCCAATTTACATTAAAAGCATCCTCTGTTGTGGACTAATACTTTATGACCCAAATACATTTGTACGTTCTCTCTGTATTGTGCTAGTAATTTATAACTTTAATGCACCTGTTTTCTTATCCAAGGAATTTATGGTGGTTTTAGTTAAGTTTTATAACTTAATAAGCATTTATTTCTGCAATTGTACAGGTAAGTACAGGATCAAAGAGTTTGGAGCAGAGCCATCCATCACTAGGACAACTAGTTAATCATATGTGCATAATGTCACGTTCCGGAGCTTCACATGTGATTTTATTATAAATATGATTTATCTGAGAGACCAAAAATATAATGTCAGAGAATGAGACACACCAGAAGGAGACAGGCAGATAACATTACATTTGGATGTCGGAGACCATAACTTATCAATCATTTCATACTGAATCAAAAAGCCACTCTGGGTAACATCATCCCTTGTCATTGCTGACTTTCAGACTACATTTATATACAGACTTTGCTATCTACTTTATCTTCTATTACACTTTCTTCTGTTGGTATTATTATCTCTCTATATATAAAATCCAACGTCTGTCTGTCTGTATGTCTATCCGCTTTTCATGAGAGAACTACTTAACGGATTTAGTTTTTTTTTCTAAATTTGCTTGCCCATTCCAGTTGATTTTTGTGACCTCTGTTATATGGTACGTATGCGGATAGGGCTCAGTGTGTGTGTTAATATTAAATTGTGAGGTAGATAAGTATCATAGTTCACTTGTTGTACCAATTTATTTGCATGAATCCCAGAGAGATGCAGCAGACCAAGGGGAGGGTCATTATCAAGGCTGAGAAGTCACACCATAATAGGAGGAATAAATGCAGTAGAAGTAAGACATCGTTGGTTGTTAAGTGGCATATAATCAAAAGGTGTATAGACTGTCATGTGCCTCAGAGACACCTGTATGTTGTTAGTGTCGATGATAGTGAGTCCCTATGTGTAGTACTAAGGATTGAGTGCCAGTGCAGGAAACCACTTATATGGTACGTATGTGGATAGCCCTCAGTGTGTGTGTTAATATTAAATTGTGAGAGTAGATAATCTAGCAACAAACATGGCGAGTGTCACTCATTCCTCAGTTATACAGCATGTTTCACTAAGTACAGATATATTGAGGGAGTAAGTGGTTATAGTTTTTTTGTTTATAACTACAGTATATGCTATTTGTTATTACATATTTTTGATTAAAAATGTATCCATCCATTTTCAAACCCCCCTATTTCAGTTTTTGTGTAGTGCTATAAATGTTTATGCGCCTTTCTAAAGATGTAGTTTTCCATCATCTCATTAATTATCTGAGGGTGTTGCACAATTTACTCTTGGCTTTAATGCATTCTAAAGAACACACTTTTATCTTGTGTTGATAGACTACAAATTTGCCTAACTGATAAGCCTTTCATATATATTGTTTATATATTTAAATACAATTAACTATACAAACATTTTATTTGAAATCAGCATGGTAGCAAAGTGGCAGAATGGACAGCAATGCATGTTCTGGGTGTTGGGGTTTCCCGCAGCAATTCAAAGATGTGCACACGTAAACTGATTACTAAATTTAAATTGTTTTGGTATGAGAGACTGTTGGGGTATGCATGAGTGTATTCTGCGATGAAGTAGGGTCCCATTGAGGGATGCCCTCTACCTTGCACTTATGCGTTTAAGATAATCATCTTCTTTCCAAGAATCTCTGTTGTATAATCAGAAACATTCCCAAGTTTAATTAATATAAATTTATGAAAGGAAATAATTAATTCTCCTAAGTAAACTCTAAACTCCTTTGGTATTTTGCAGACAGAGGGGAAATTACAGTGAAATGAAATCCCCCCCTTTAATCAGTCATCTAAGTAAACTGATAAAAAAAACAGCTGGTCTTTCCAAATTGCAGGCCGCAGGATGTAGAACCACTGGTAACTGCGTACGGAGCCTCAAATGCCAGTGTGCACTTGCTAAAGACATTCCCATTATTGTACTCAGCATTCCCGTTATTGAACTTGCATCATTTAAAGGCCTGTACCTCTTATGACAAGCATTGAAGAAGCAGACTTGCTGTCCACTACAGTCTGTGCTGTACATGTGTATCTGCCAGAATGCTTCAGCTGGGCATTGAGAATAGTCAAATCACCAATGGCCTCATTCTGTAAAGAGAAGGAATAACTTCATTAGTTTTAGCTGTGCAATTAGATATTCTGGCTTTTTTTCGTGTTTGGCCTCTATCTTAAGATTTAACTCACAGTTACTATTCTTTGTGCATTTTTGCTACCAGAGTATAAGCCACAGATTTTGACCCAAATTAAACCTTTCCACCAACTGTTTGAAATAGCAAGGAGGCATAACGATGCATGTCAGAACGTACTGGGGTAATGGCACTACATCTCTCATGCAGTAGCTCTATAACTCATCATGGGATGGATACTGCATATAGTAACTATTGTGCTTTTATCTCAAAGAATACTGAGTGACAGTTGAACCTGATGATTATTGTTGCTAGTTCTTTGTCTTGTTGTTCCAAACAGTTTTACCTTCCTCACCAGCTTATCCACATATAAAATCTGCTATTTTTCCCCAGTATTAGTAGATATCATCATTTATAAAGAACTAATAAATATTACTACTTACAATCATAATTTCATAACATCCCGAAACCCACTTAATGTAAACTGAGACCTGTGAATTCCAAACCATACACAGAAATGAAGAAAAAGTATACACTTCACATACACAATGACCTGGTTTGGAGTTTGAATCCAGGATGCCGGATCTGTGAGAGAGCTGCATTAGTCACTTTGACACATTGTCACAACATCAGAAATTCAATTATCTTTTCATTTAGATGTTATTTAGCTTTGCTGTCACCAGCCTTTTAATCAAATGGATATTCAGTGGTAGCTAATTCACTTCATTTGAAATAATGAACTTAAGGGGATTAAAAAAAATTGCTGGTCAGAAAAGTGAGTATCACAGTAAAATTGGCCAAAATAATGAAATATTTTCAATTCTGTTTGGAAAACAACTGCTAAACATTTATAAAGACATATCTGCTGGCATTGGGTTACATTCCTTTAAATTCATCTGACACACTGTCACAACATATCAAAAAGAGCTACATGCTAGGCTGGTACAGTATTACAAAAATATTTGCTTTTTCTTTCCTTGTTGGGAAATATTTAACTGTGTCAGGAAGGGTTTAGTTTTTCCAATTTACAGAAAAAGCTGTACAATAATCAACTGTCTCTTTGCATTCTAGACACATCAGAGATGTATCTCCTGCGAATGTTCACTACCTCTGTACTGTGAAGTACAGGATACATGACATTTATAAAAAAAGATATTTAAACGAGTATAACACAGTATCCCATTTTTACAAGAAAAGGAACAACTTTCATGGTCACAAAAGTCTTCAGCATCATTTCTTCATTTCCCAGGCTTAATGACCTGGGGTTGACATTCAGAGCTTAGGATTTCAAAGGGCAGAAGAAACTAATTTTGACTGGAAAAAGGAAACTCAATCATTGCTAGAAATTTTACTTTTGATTTTTTAAAACCCAATTCAGTCCACATAAAAAAGTGAATACAAGTTAAAGAAATAGATTGGTAAGTGGACAACAGTTGACACTCTGGCATATCAAATCCCAGAATCAGGCCAAGGAGACAAAAGTATCAAAAAAAGAATTTTATTATACTAATAAGTAACAAGAAACAATGAGCAAAGGGAATACATAACACCTGCCTCCACAGTAAAACTGTGCAACAGGCGGTGTGGTCCACCAACCTGCACATTCAAAAGTAACAAACCACAAGACTCCTTTATGCCAGTTTCCTTGTCTGCTTGCTAGATGAACAGCACACACCTACCTATTCTGTGTTGGGGACAATTGCTTGTTGTGACAGGGGTGTGACATTTCATCCTGGGCTTTAGTTTCTTTCTCATCTTGGCGCTCCTTCTGAGGAGCAGAGCTGGCTCTATCATTTAGGCAAACTAAGTGGTCACCTAGGGTGACAAAATTTGTGTGCAGTGGGCCTTGATTTATAAATGCGACCACCCAACTTGTATTTACATAATCATATTATTTTTGCAATGCACTGATGTGTTTAGCCTTAACAACTTAAGATTTACCACACCCTGCTTCACAGACACTGTATTTAAATTGACTATTCTTGTTTCTTCATTACTTTTAGGTGCAAGTTCATAGTTTTATTTTTTTATTTTAGCACTGGGCAACATGTTTGTTCCTATCCTAATTTTGACATTGAATTGATGCAGATTTTGGATTCACACAGAAGCTTCTTCTCCTTTTTCTTCCTATACTCTGCAAACAAAGTGAACTACCATTACTTTTTGGAGGACTGTTTATGAGCCTGTTATGGATGCTGTCAATATTTAAGGAAAAAAATACTCAGATATTGGATTTCTGCCTAATTGCTTAACTTGTCAGCATTGTAAAAAAAATTATATATAAATATCCAAGTTACCATTTCATGCAACCATAGCTCTCGTTACCACCCCAAACTCTCTTACTTAAATAACCTCAAATTAATAAGCATTTGTTTCTGTAAAATATACTGTGCAGTACTTCATGTTTAATGTAATATGCCATCTTTTTTTTTTGCTTGAATTTCTGTATTTGTAATTTGTCATTGCTAGTATATACAGTATGAATTTGTTTCTTGTCTACAGCTAATAACACACATCACGAACACAACTTTATGCGATCTGTTCCTATAGAAAAACTGTTTTAAATATATGAATAAGGCTCTCACCGCCACCACCTGGCGATAATGTCCACCGGATTGATCTGTATCTATAAGAACGCCATCAAGGGCCCACGTGAATGTTAAATCCATGGTTGGGTCATGAGATGCATGGCACTGCAAAGTGACATTCTCACCCTGATTAATGTCAGCATTTGAGGGAGCCAGTGTGATCTTGGTGGCATCTGTAGAAAAGCACAGATAGGAAATTGTGGAATGAGAAGGTTAGAAAAAAAATCAATAAAATACAGGCATCTCGGCATACTGTATACTTTAAAAAAAATAATAATTTCATGAGATTTATACAACTTTAATGACAATGATAAATAACACTGCCAAAACAAAACAAAATGTGATGAAAAATTTCAGACATTGTAACTTTTACCTTTGTTAAATTTAGATGTAGACTTAAAATGCATTCATTAGAATAGATTATTATCAGGCTTTTGGGAATAAATTTGATTAACTCAATTTGTATCATATTCCCTAAGCACAAAAAATACATGAACACAGACCAAAAAGAGGCATTAAGACATTATGGTATTTAAGCCAATGTCATAGATGTAATAATTACATTACTCAGCTACAGGAAGTGTGGGTTTTAATAAAAAAGACAGCTTACTGTTATCAGAGTCACCAAAATGTGGTCAATACTAATGTATCATTAAACATACAGTATAGGCATACATAGACATTCTGTACATAATATCCATCCATCCATCTAAACACCGGGCCTGAACAACATTGAAAAACAAGAAAAAAGACTTAAAAAGGCAATAAATCTCACAAGATCTGAAATGTGCATAAGACAGATGGCATTCATATTCATTTCAGTCTTGCCAAAGCACTCCCATATGTATAATTTGTGTCATACACATCTGGTCAATTTTGAATGAATTACATGATGCTCCTCCATTCAACAGTTTAATGCAAATTCTCCACTGGCTCATTGGACTATTAACATAATATAGGGTTTTAAAAGAATGTAACATTTAAAATGTATAATTGCTTAAATACCCCTTAATTGCTTGTATTTTACGGTTGTATCGTATATTCTGATATATAATGAACAATACGCACGTGTAGTTACAGTATTTGCAAGTGTTTTTTTGGATGTGCTTTGTTTTGTTAATGATTCTAGCACTTTGCTGTGTGTAATATACTCTATATGTGTAAGTACATTTACTTAAAACAAATGCTTCATGTACTAAATGATTTTCTATAACCATATGTAATCACATAAACTCTATAGATAATAAAAGACAGACACTATTTTCTTTCATGGATTATAGTGACAAAATTTGCACTTTTGACCTCTTTATTTATACATGTACAGTGGGTACGGAAAGTATTCAGACCCCCTTCAATTTTTCACTCTTTGTTATATTGCAGCCATTTGCTAAAATCATTTAAATTAATTTTTTTCCTCATTAATGTACACACAGCACCCCATATTGACAGACAAAAAAAAGAATTTTTGAAATTGTTGCAGATTTATTAAAAAAGAAAAACTGAAATATCACATGGTCCTAAGTATTCAGACCCTTTGCTCAGTATTTAGTAGAAGCACCCTTTTGAGCTAATACAGCCATGAGTCTTCTTGGGAAAGATGCAACAAGTTTTTCACACCTGGATTTGGGGATCCTCTGCAATTCCTCCTTGCAGATCCTCTCCAGTTCTGTCAGGTTGGATGGTAAACGTTTGTGGACAGCCATTTTTAGGTCTCTCCAGAGATGCTCAATTGGGTTTAAGTCAGGGCTCTGGCTGGGCCATTCAAGAACAGTCACAGAGTTGTTGTGAAGCCACTCCTTCGTTATTTTAGCTGTGTGCTTAGGGTCATTGTCTTGTTGGAAGGTAAACTTTCGGCCCAGTCTGAGGTCCTTAGCACTCTGGAGAAGGTTTTTGTCCAGGATATCCCTGTACTTGGCCGCATTCATCTTTCCCTCGATTGCAACCAGTCGTCCTGTCCCTGCAGCTGAAAAACACCCCCATAGCATGATGCTGCCACCGCCATGTTTCACTGTGGGTACTGTATTGGACAAGTGATGAGCAGTGCCTGGTTGTCTCCACACATACCGCTTAGAATTAAGGCCAAAAAGTTCTATCTTGGTCTCATCAGACACCTGAAGGACTCTGAGATGGTGAGAAATAAGATTCTCTGGTCTATGTTAATTAGTGTTCCCTAATTTTTATATCTTATTTATTATGTCTTCTTCATCATGTAAAGCACTTTGAGCTACATCATTTGTATGAAAATGTGCTATAGAAATAAATGTTGTTGTTGTTGTTGTTGTTGTCATACTCTTTATTATGTAGACCTTCCCTTACCACACCATCAGGTACTGTAGTTCAGCACTTTCTCCCCCCTTCCCTTTTACATCTATAACCGCAGGAAATTAGATACAGTAAAAGAAAAGGCAGGAGAAACAGCTATACTTTTAATCATTATGTATCATAGGTAAGTACACCTAAGATGTTAAACAAAGTACAGATATGAGTGTTGACAGACCCTAACATACAACCCGATAATACTGGGAGTAGTTTCAGGCAGCACATAAACTTGTAATTACACTCGATTCATCTTCTTAGCTAGTCTACATCTGCAGGGCCAAGTAGCCTGCCTGTCTCATTATGGCTGCCAAGATGGAGATTGTTTTCTTTATAAGCATATGGCAAAATAGGGCATGCCTTTGCAATCTTCTTCTTGCCATTTACCAATGAAACAGATCTCAAACAAGCCCCTCTCCAGTTCATCTACTTTACAGTGTGAGGGTTAACATTTACTAATGAAACAGCTCATTAGTGAAGTTTCAAAGGGTGAAATTCAGTCATACAACTCACTCTGACTGTCCTATCAATAGAACTCTAGGGGTAGAAAAAATGGGATTGTCAAACTTCCTGGCTCTTTAGGCATTATATAAATCTAAAACTAACTTTACTAATAAAGAAATACAGTAAAAGTACTTACTGTATCAACCTATCTGCTAGATATGACTTTTTTTACAGTTCATCACAGTTCTAACATTCCTTTCATGTTATGACTAATGAGAACAACAGTAAAATACAGTTGTACTGTATAACTGAATATTCCTAAACCTGTTTTATCCAATTTAGGACCCCATAGGACCAGGGTGCCAGTCTATCACAAGCCCCACTTCCGTATACAATCAAACTCATACTCCTAAAGGACTTTTTTAGAACTGGCAATTAATTTAACATGCACATTTAGGGATGTGGGAGAAAGCTGAAGTACCTGGAGAAAAACTCAGACAAACTTGAGGAGAATATACAATTTCCATAGAAATTGACCAGTTGTGGGATTTGAAATGAGGACACGTAAACTGCGGCATCAATATCACATACATTTCCATCCATCCATCCATCCATTATCCAACCCGCTATATCCTAACTACAGGGTCACAGGGGTCCCAGCCAACACAGGGCGCAAGGCAGGAAACAAACCCCGGGCAGGGTGCCAGCCCACCACAGCACATACATTTCTGTAAATTAATTGTAAAATTAAAAAAAATTATAATGGAATATTTTATATGATTTATGTGGCAGTTCTAAGTTAGTGTCACATTTGTTTGCATAGAGGACAGTTTAAAGGCTCTAGTGATGATAATTCCCTGCCACTCCAAGATTGATGGCTAAACCACCACTGATGTCACTTCCAGTGTCCATCTACCTGCACCTGCCTCTTACTGCTGGAAGGACTTAAAACCAGAAGACCTGCTGTCTTGAATCAGTTCATACTTGGACAAACATCTGAGAAGACATTTTCAGGACCATTTTGAGTTTGTGTTTGTTGTTTTTTCCCAAACATTATATGGGGTCCACAATTTGGTGCCCAAACTCCTTATGATCTCTTTCATCTTTTGTTACACTAGTGTCAAAATACAGAAAAACCTTTACAAAATACTTTGCTGATATTTAAATGTGCTTCAGGAAATGTGAATGAAGAAGCTGTGAGCAAGGTGACTTGAGATAAATAGACAGACGGCTCTTGGTATAAAATATGCAATCATGCCCACTGCTTTGAACTGGAACAATCAGAAGCATGGTGTGCATCCAATTCATTTTAAATTCGTAAGTCTTAAGAAAGAAAGGCTGATGTCAGTGTGAATTATTATTATTTTTTGTTCACTTAATGCTTGCTTTGCCCAGTGAAGTGGAGGTAAAACATGAGAGTATGAAAGCTGATTATAAGATACAGTAAACTACACTGTACTGAACAAAAGTGGATTCTGTGCAAGGACGACTGTTGGAATGTACTATGTTTTATGATCAAAAAATGAGAAAAGGGAAAGCTATGTCAAGATTTTAAAATGTATCTAAATCAAATAAAAAGAAAGAAACACTTGGGAATTTAATGTTAAAAAATGGGTATAACAAGTAATGTTAAAGGGCTGATTTGTTTGAAGCCTTGAATTTTTGTAATCTGCTGATCAGTTGCCTTAATTGTAAACTTTGAAATGCTAGACAATGATTATGATAAAATGAGACTGGAAGAAGGGAGACCATCAATTACAACAGTATACCATAACCTAACATATGGACACTTATAATTTCCAGACACTTAACAGTATTGAAGAGTAGCTGAATAATCACCAGTGTGCACGCAACACATACATGCTCTGCATTATTAATAAGGATTCCAGCAATTATAAAGTTTACACAACTTAACAGTAAGAGTCCTACCTCTCACTGAGAGACTGCCAGTGCTGTTGGCTTTGCCCAAGAAATTTTCAGCAAAACAAGTGTACTTCCCTTCATCTGAGCGGCTAATGTTTTTAATCCAGAGGGTCCCATCTGCCTTGACGGTAATCCTGTGGAGACAGAAGAAGATCCCTTAAAACTATTAAAATTTCTTAAAAGCCGATTATAAATATTTTTGGTGGGATAAATCTATTACTTCTGCTCTACATAGGCTACTCTTAATTCTGATTAGCTAGGTTAATCTAAGTGGAATGAGTTCTATTTCTCCTAGCCCTTTGATGGCTCAGTATTTGATATAATGTCATTAACTACACACACCATTGCTTTATATAGAGAACAAGGTTAGAGCACAGAATAAAATATACAGGTTGATCATCCATTCCTCTAGAAGCAAACCTGCACATTCTTTTTGGGGGGTTGGCTTCAGCAAACAGAATACAGTACTAACAAACACAAGTTAAAAAACATTTTTTTTTGAGAATCTGGAACAAACTAACAAGGCATGTATCTGAAGCAAAAACCTTCAAGAAGTATCTAGATGAGATATTGGGACATCTTAGCTATTAGCTAAATAAACAAGCTTGATGGACTGAATGGTCTCCTCTTCTTTGTCACATTTCTTATGTTCTAAAAAAGAGACAGAGAACCTGACAAGTGTAGTCGTGGCCAAAGCAATTTCCCAAACCATCTTTTTAGTAACACAAGCCTTCACTAATATTAATCAATATGCGTACTTCAATTTAAAAGTTCACAAGAGATATAAAACATTTTCTGGTTTTCGCAGCAGTGAATCAGGCAAGTTTTACTTGAATATCACTGTAAAACAGTTTAAAAACATTATCTTTTTTTACAAAATGTATTTTATTCTAGCATGATTTTGTTTAAAACTTTTATTATGTGACGTGCATAGATTTAATTTTGAATTTCAAAAATATTTGATATATATGTTTGTTAAACACTCAACATTTTAAATATGTTTGGATCATTTATGTTCCATAAATGTTTTTTAAGCATTATATTGATTTTATTAAAATCAAATAACACACCATACAAGCAAGTCAAGTTTAACAATACTACGTTCGAGGCAAATCAACCCCCACCCATGAGAAAGAGAGCTAGGCCAGCAGAGTAAAACTTTAAGAACATTAGAACACTCTAGACGAGAACAGGCCATTTAGCCTAACAAAGCTTGCCAGTCCTATCCACTTACTTCTTCCAAAAAAACATCAAGTCGAGTTTTGAAAATCCCTAACGTCTTACTGTCTACCACACTACTTGGTAGCTTATTCCAAGTGTCTATCGTTCTTTGTGTAAAGAAAAACTTTGTAATGTTTGTGTGAAATTTACCTTTAACAAGTTTCCAGCTGTTTCTATGTTTTCTTGATGAGCTCATTTCAAAATAACAGTCTTAATCCACTCTACTAATTCCATTCATAATTTTAAACACTTCAATCTTCTTTTGCTTAAACTGTATAGGCTCAGTTCTTTTAATATTTCCTCATAATTCATCCCCTGTAGCCCTGGAATCAGCTTAGTTGCTCTTCTCTGGACCTTTTCTAGCGCTGCTATGTCCTTTTTGTAGCCTGGAGACCAAAACTGCACACAGTACTCCAGATGAGGCCTCATCAGTGCGTTATAAAGGTTGAGCAGAACCTCCTTGGTCTTGTACTTCACACATTGTGCTCTATAACCTAACATTCTGTTAGCCTTCTTAATGGTTTCTGAACACTGTCGGGAAGTCAATAGCCTAGAGTCCACTATGACTCCTAAATCCTTCTCTATTTTCTGACCGCCCATTGTGTATTCAAACCTAACATTTTACTTCCTATGTGTAATCCTTTACATTTACTGACATTACATTTCATCTGCCACAAATCTGCCCAAGCCTGTATGTTATCCAAGTCCCTCTGTAATGATATAATGGATTCCAAATTACCCATTAATCCACCTTTCTTGGTTTCATCTGCAAGCTTAACCCGCTTGTTACCTATATTCCTTTCTAAATCATTTATATGTATTAAAAATATCAGTGGCCCTAGCACTGACCTCTGTGGAACACCACTCTTAACATTGGCCAGTTCTGATGAGGTTCCTCACACCATCACCTTCTGTTTCCTGTGTCTGAGCCAATTCTGTACCCATCTAAAAACATTACCCTGAACTAAGGCTAGTAAAAATAAGTAAACAAATAAATTAATAAATGAATAAAAATAAATAGAATAAATGCTTATTCTAAATGTTATTGAATAGATCCTGTCAGGTTTTGAAAACTTTTTATACAGATCCTCTAAGTGAGAATTAGATTTTTTCAATTTCAGATAATATATAACATAAAAATAAAAAAAGGAATAACCTTGGAGGTCAATCATCAACCCGAAAGTGGATAGTAGATGTCACATAGTATATATGTGCCAAATTTCAGGTCAGTAGTTTAAATGGAAGTTCATCGGCCCTGACCCCCAAGCGCCTTGTTTTCGGGCGACAGAGTCAAGATGTCCCGGTGGCGCACGCTCCCAGGGTATGTATTCAACCTTCATCAGTAAGCTTAAGTTCAAGTCGGGGTCCTTAAATTATTAATAAAGCACCGCATATAATCAGTTTCATCAGTTTAACAAAACAGGTGATTTAAAATTGATCAGCCACGGTAGCATATTATATAGAAGTATCAGTTACTCACTGACTTAGAATAGGTGAGTTAGGATTCTTCCAGTTTGGTTTTTTAATTTAAGCCCATATGTGAGTACATCAAACACAGCTGCTAGTGGATTAGGAGGGATTGTGACGCCAAGGCTCTCTGAAAGGCATTTAAAGATTTTGGTCCAGAATGTTGTTAATTTGGTGCAGGCCGAAAACATGTGACCCAGTGAAGATGGAACTTGATTGCATAAATGTTAAATAAACCTTACTGATTGTAGCCCTTAAATTATTCATTCAGATGAGGTGTGTGCAAATTCAATACTTTTAAAAAAATTAAAAGAAAAGTCAATTAGAATACATCATAGACAGGATGCTTACTATATGTTACCTGCTAAATTAAGAGTCTATATAAAGATAGAAGACCTTTTGCATTCTTACAATTAGTATATGTCTTTCACCCTAAAATAGTAAAGCCTACCTTAAAGCATTTGCAATGGCAGGGTAACGTATGAAGTCATTTTAATTCCTTATTTTATAAACATCTTTCAAAGTACATTTGCCAAGTATTTAACAAAATTGCAAAATAAAGAAATCAAGCAGTACATGGGCACACAGAAATTAGCAACATCTGGCTACTTTCAGCGGGCAGTACATGAGCAAATATCACCGACTGGTTTAGACAAGTATAAAACTTACCTGCTGTTGTTGGTCAGCAGTTCTGTTCCTCGGCTCCAGAACACAGTGGCTTTGGGAGCAGCTCTTGGCCGGCATTCAATAATTACCTCTCCACCCCTGGCAGCAGGAATCAAACGGCGCACTGGACTTAATCGGAAATCAGGGGCCTGAACTGAGACCAGGACAATTACGAGTGAGAAAACAGGAGAAGACCCATAGGTAAAAAGGAAAAGACGGAGAGAGAAATTAGGGACAAAGAAGCAAGTCTGACAAAAAATAAATCGATTAGGACATAAATGCTGATAGAAAAGCCTGAAAAATCCTTAGTGTTCTTAGTGTGACTTATAGAGGTAGCAAAACTATAAAAACTAACTAACACATTAAGATTTTCATTGGGGACTGGAGTGAAGTGGAGTGGACACTCTATGCAGGTTTTATGGCAAGCATGTCTGGAAGATGACTGAGAAAAAACGACAATCTATATTTTATTTCTCATCACCTATGTTTCCAGTTAAGTTGTTTTTTTATGTAAAAGCATATACTGTATATTGTAAATTGTGATATTTCACCTTGAACCCTTAGCTCAGCATTGGCGTAAATGGTTCCGTGTTTGTTTTCTGACACACATTGGTACATCCCAGAATCTTCAAGGATCAGACCAGATATTTTCAGTTCACCACTTGTCACTTCAATTCGATCCTGGAAGAATGGAAATTAAACCATAAAACATAGATATTTCTAATACAGAATATGTTTCTGACAAATAGAGTATACTGTTTTTAAACATTTGTATGCTTTTACATTATTATGTTCAATTTTCTGTTAAGATTTCAAAATAGATAAAATCTTTATACAGGTAACATGTATTCTGAACATTTTTAAGTTAAAAATATTTTAAGGATTTCTAGTTGGGTTATGTGAGTTAGCATTAAACACTGCAGAAAAGTAAGAATGAAAACCACAGTCAAATCCATCCATCCATCCATCTTCCAGCCTGCTATATCCTAACTACAGGGTTATGGGGGTCTGCTGGAGCCAATCCCAGACAACACAGGGTGCAAGGCAGGAAACAAACCCTGGGCAGGGTGTTAGGCCACCACAGACAGTCAAATCCAATTTAGAAATTAAAAAGATTATTCCTAAAAGATCCATACAGTCATGGATGAATGGAGCTGCTTAGAGCAACTCAACAGAAACTGAGAGAGCATCCTGTTAGGTGTCTTAGTATTTATTTATGACAATAAACATTAAGCAAATAATTGTATAGACACACAGCAGAATAGAATACATCAACACCCATATTATGAAAAATTAAAACCTATGATGATGTTCAAGGTCATGCAGTGGTTATTACTGCTGCACCATAACTTTAGTGAATGGGGAAAAATCTCAAACCTGGGGTCATATTTATAAAACTTGCATATACACAAAGTGAGACTTGAAATGTGTATACACAGTTTTCCATTTAAAACTTGATAGGAGAACTTGTGTATATTTACGGCAACTCTGAATCGTGCAACATTTTGGATAAACTGGGAAATAACAATACCTTTGGTCATGTAGGACAATGCAGCCAAACCAGCTAAGTGACGACTCACATGTGTCCTAACTCATATCTCATATTAAGTGTGTTAATGTAACAAAAGAAAGTGATGAATATGATGTATGGACTCTATTTTAGTTCTGATTAAAGAGGGTCAATGCGTGTACTTGCACTGAAGAACTTTTTTATTTGTTCTTCAGTTTATATAGCCTACTTGTTATTTCTCAGGATGAAAAACCAAAGCATAATAAAAACACAGGCATGACTTCCCCTCTGCACAGAGAAAGCTCTGTGTCTCATGCCCTACGACCTATTCACTGTCTAATGGCTTGAGACAATATGGCTTGTTTAGTGCTACTTGAAAACTATGTAAATGGACACATACGTAAGGAATGGACTTTTAAACACTGGTTGGAGTTTTTTTTTTTTTTTTGCCCATGAAGATAGCTAGCTTATTAGCCAATTTAGGCTTCCAAGAGCCATTCAGATTTCCTAATGTAAACAGGGCAACTGATCATACTCACAGCAATAAGAATATGGGACCGAGAATTACACTGCTTTTGTTAGCTGTGTGTCCTATAACTGAGCTTGCCCTTTTAATTAGCCTGTTGATTCAAAGGGTTTCACTTGAAGTGATGTTACCAGCCCAGCACGCCACAGCATAGAAAATCACACTGGCCACCACAAAGTTACAGAAGATATGATAGGTTTAGAAAATGGATGCAGAGTGTCACAAA
The DNA here is from genome assembly GCA_026402145.1 of Polypterus bichir lapradei. Taxonomy (NCBI): domain Eukaryota; kingdom Metazoa; phylum Chordata; class Cladistia; order Polypteriformes; family Polypteridae; genus Polypterus; species Polypterus bichir. Next base: position 44,028,251 of record JANRMT010027041.1, on the reverse strand, counting down.
TTGAATATTCAAGTAAAATCATGTGTTTAAGAAAGTTAACTATGCATTGCTGCCATTACTCATATTTTGTATATTTCTACACAAAAAAAGCTTGGACTGGAGGACATTGGAGTGAAATAATACCAGAAGACCTGAGTTAATACTGGGCTTCCCTGAATGATGTATAACAGCAGGGAGTGAGCCATTTGTTCTGCTGAGAGTCAATGGTATTATAGTTCCCCAGGACTCCCTGCTGTGATGAATACCTGGGGCCATCAGAGGGAGTCTCAGACAATCAGTCTTTCTTGTTTTTGGACTATGGGTGAGCTTCCTGGTTGTACAATAGTACTCCTGGGTCAGTTCTTAAGGAGGATAAGGAAGAAAGGGTGGTGTAAGAGTTCAGAGTATAAGGAAAAAGATTGAAGAAGAAAATGAAAAGGGGTCTAGAGGTACACCTGTTGCTAACCCTGCTGTTAATGTACAAGGGTATTGTCCATCAGTTGTGTCTGCATTACTTTAAACTTTCCACTTGGTTAGACTTATCTGGAAAATTGTTTCTTGGATCTGCAAAACCTCTAGTCACCATAGTATATTCTCTTGAAGTTGAAGGTATGTGTGTACCATTGCAATTTGAAGCCTTTCCTTTTTAATAACCCAAATACTGTATGGTCTTAACCAAAACTACTCTACTGCTGAGTCACTCAGCAAGTAATCCTAAAGTACAATGCATTCAGATGCACTATTAATTACGCAAAGAATGGATCATGAAGTCATCATTAATTCAGTTCAGTTAATTTATTATTGTATAGAGCTCTTCAATGAACACAGAATCCATCCATCCATCCATTATCCAACCCGCTGAATCCAAACAGGGTCACGGGGGTCTGCTGGAGCCAATCCCAGCCAACACAGGGCACAAGGCAGGAACCAATCCTGGGCAGGGTGCCAACCCACCGCAGGACACACACAAACACACCCACACACCAAGCACACACTACAGCCAAGTTAGAATCGCCAATCCACCTAACCTGCATGTCTTTGGACTGTGGGAGGAAACCGGAGCGCCCGGAGGAAACCCACGCAGACACGGGGAGAACATGCAAACTCCACGCAGGGAGGACCTGGGAAGCGAACCCAGGTCTCCTAACTGCGAGGCAGCAGCGCTACCACTGCGCCACCGTGCCGCCCGAACACAGAATCTGAGCACAAATATATGCATAATACATGGTAAAAACCCTGGAAAGCATTATGAATCTAAATGATAACAAAATAATAATAATAAAAATAACAAAAACATTAACTTTATTAATGTTATAATTGCGATATGGCCATTTGCTAAAGGAGAAGGGGAAGATAATATCTCCAGCCAATCTATAGATATATACAATTCTAAGGTCTGGCCATCTTCCACATGATTACTTGCAAACTACTGGGGCAAGGACCTTAATCTCGGTCTTAATTAAAATCTTCTGATCTGATAGGTTCTAGAAATTCAAAAAAAACTATGGCCATGACAAGTGGTCATGCGCTTATGGCAAAGTGATTTAGAATCTAAGTAATAACCACCATAATGACAGAAAAAAAGAATGGCAGCAACATTTGCTTAGCAGCAAGCATATTGCAGAAGACGATTAATTGACAAAAATTGAGAAGGAAAAAGAAGATATGGATACTGAACCACACATGCAAACAAGAAATAATCCTGAATATAGCCTATTATGTTCCTGAAATGCCAAAAAGTTTAGGTCATGGAAAAGTAATACAATACATTATCACTTCTAGAAGAAATGAAAGAATGAACTATTTAGAAATATCAACAGCACCTTACAGTTTACATGGATTTTATTTGCATTTTAATTTAGGACTGTAAGTCCAAATATTTCACTACCATCATTATGTTAGACAAGTCCTGAAGTTTTAGGACAACCAATTCCCCTCCACCTCCTGGGCATTACACAGTTTTGAAAATACATGCTAAATGGTGTAATAAGAACAGAATGAATCCTTTATGACAAGAACAAGCCATTTTGTCCAAAAAACCGGTCCATCTTTATTCACCTATCTCTTTAAATAAAGTTAAGGTTTACAATCTCCAAATTACTATCATCTTCTACAAGCCTTTCTATCATATTCCTTGTATCTGTTGCTTACTGTGTCTAAAATATTTACTCTTTACCAGCTTCCTTCTGTTCTGAACAACTTATTTCAAAGAAACAGCTACCTTACCATCAGACACTCATTAGATAATATCCTAGTTCATTTGATTAATTTTTGGATTTATTACTGTTATTTTAACTGTAACTGATTTTTAGTGGTTATTGTTATGCACATACTGTGACTTCATTTTGTTTTCTTGGCAGTCATCGTCATTTTGTGCATTGAGTTAGTTGGTGCCACCATATCATTGACAGCAACATTGTCCATCACTAGCCATGTGGGCTAATGGTGATGCAATGCCTGATGCTACCATACAGTTGTTATCACTGCAAAACATTAAAAATTATGAATAACATTTTGATTTTAATAAAAGATAATTTAGACTTCCAACCCTTGCCCTTAGATTTCAACCACTCTTTAGAACAACCAAAAACACTTTTGTAACTGTTTAGAATTGCCTTTTCCAAATAATCATTACAACATATTAATTATCTTCACAATTTTAAGCAATTCTGTCTTGTCCCCTCTTAATCTTTATTTGGTTTAGTCTTTCCTTGTAGCATTTACCCTGCACTCCTGAGAATTAGAATTAGAATTAGAAAGCTTTGAAATTGAAATGAAGTTGTAAAAGCTATATCTGTAAATGGTACAAGTAAAACAAACAACAACAAACAAATAATATGCCATGCTTAATTAAATAAGGAGAGGAAATTATTATCCACTAAAGTAATCAACGAACATACTGGAAGTAAAAATTATACCAGCAATATGTATTTTTAAAATTCAAAATTCTGAGGCCCAAATCTTTTAATTATACATTTAATGCTCTTGTACCACCTGCCAGAAGACAGTAGTGTGAACAATGAGCGACCAGGATGGGAAGGGTCATTAATAATTTTCCTGGCTCTGCGGAGGCATTGGGCATTGGAGATGTCTTTCAGGAGGGCAGAGAGCAGCCAAAGACTTTCTCTGCCATGGATATTTCCCACTGCAGAGCTTTTCTGTCTGCTGTTGTACAGCAAGCATACCATATTGAAATACAGTATGCTAAAACACTCTCGATGGTTCAGTGGTAGAAGGTGAACAGAAGCTTTACCTTCATTTCCACTTTCCAGAGAAGTCTCAGAAAATTCAGTGACTGCTGGGACTTTTTTGAATACCACCACAGTATTTCCTGTCCAGGACAGGTCCTCAGAGAAGTAAGTTCCCAGAAACTTAAAGGAGGCGACCCTCTCTACCTTGTCCAACGTTAATTTAGAGTGGGGCTGGCTCTGCTCTGTGCCTCCTGAAGTCAATGACCATCTCTTTAGTTTTGCGGGTGTTGAGTGAAAGATTGTTCCTGGAGCACCACACTGACAGCTTCTGCACATCATCCCTGTATGATCCCTGATTTATCATCACCAGTTATGAGACCTACCATGGTGGACTCATCAGCGAACTTGATAATTGTGTTTCTAGAGTAATTAGATATACTGTCATAAGTGTACAGAGCAAAGAGAAATGGGCTCAGATCACAGCCCTGAGGGAAGCCGGTGCTAAATGTGATGGTAAAGGAGCTGTGGGGGCCTATTTAAACAGTTTGTGGGTGGCCAGTGAGAAAATGCTTTATCCAAGTGCAGATCGAGGGGGAAAATTTCAGATTATGCAGCTTAGTATACTAAGGATGATTGTATTAAATGCTGAGCTATAATCAACAAACAGCATCCTTATATAGGTCCCCAATTGTTCCAGATGGCTCATCACTGTATGGAGGGCTGTATTGATAGCTTCTTCTGTGCATATATTTGGTCTATAAGCAAAATGGTGAGGGTCAAAGGTGGCAGGGAGGCTGGTTTTAATATGCTGAGCAATAAGTCTTTCCAAAGCTACTGAAATGAATACTAAGCACTTTTTCCAAATATGAATATGACACTTTCTCAAAATTTTATTTGCTGTACTGAAACTGCGGATCAGTTTTAATTTAGCATTTGAACTATTAAACATGTAACTTTAATATCATAAGTGAACTTCAAACTCTTCACTTCAGATCTTTAATAAATTCTTCTCTGAGAGTTCAATATTCTTGCCAGGTTCTCCTGGATTATTCTTTCTTAAGTATTCCTTCTTGTCAAAATTGCTACTTTTTAGTTATTTCAACTCTCTTCGAACAACTTAGAAATGATTAGGATTCCAAAACACGCAGTTAAGCATTTAAAGATCTAATTTGCCAAAACCTTTAGTGCTGAAATTGAATTTTCTTTAATATTTTATACGTCACCATAAGTATCTTTTCTTTGCAGAAGCACACTTATACATTCATATATATAGTAAGTTTGCAGGAAATATAATACAATGTATCTGGAAAGTTTGCCTATTCCAATTTTATGCATGATGGTACAGCTATGAGCTTTAACCTCTACATCAAGTAGCAGTTATCATAATGTAATAATGAAATAACCCAGCACAACTGGTATGCTATGTTTTAATTTAAATTAAGTAGCAGTCAGAGCCACAGATAATAAACGGTACTGCACTATGAAGGTAGATTTTAATTCTTTCCAGGAAGAGTGTGTTTAAAGAGGCATGCTACTAGGGTTGTATATGTGTAAGAAAGAGAGTAAGAGTAGGATGGTTTTAACAGATTCACTGGAATCCACTTAAATCTGAGCAATCAAGATGGTGTGCGATAGACAGAGAGAGAAAGAGAGAAAGGGTAAGTATTTTAACAGAGGCATCGTAATACCAGCTAAGGAGGAAGTCAAAGGACAAAGATGGAGTGAATGGAAGTAGTTTAGTAATGCCTTTAGTAATGAGATTACATGGTCATAAAGTCTCCTCTGCTTGAGATTAAACAGGCTCAATCTCTGAGTCTGTCAATGGATGACATGTTCTTAAGTTCTGGGATCCACTTGGATGTTCTCCTCTGCACAGCATCAAGTGCTGCTATGACTTTTTTGTATTGTGCTGACCAGAACTGCACACAGTACTCCAGATGTGGCCTCACTAAGCATAACATTCCTCAATTTATATATCAACAACTTCACATTTTACTTGCCTTTTTAATTGCTTCTGTGTACTGCCTAGAAGATGAAAATGTTGTGTCACCATAAATCCCTAAACCCTTTTCAGAGATGGCTTTCTTAGGACAGTGTCTCCCATCTTGTATTTATAATCAATGTTCCTACGGCCAATTTGTAATACTTTGTTCTTCTCTACATTTAAATGTATTTTCCAAGTGTTCACTTAGATCAGAAGACTGTCCAAGTCTTTATAAATTGTTTTTGCTGCCTCTTCTATATCTGCCATTTCTTCAATTGTAGCATAATTTGTGAATTTCACAAGTTTAAGGTGGATAAATTTAAATACTTGGGATCAACAGTACAGAGTAATGGGGATTGTGGAAGAGAGGTGAAAAAGAGAGTGCAGGCAGGGTGGAATGGGTGGAGAAGAGTGTCAGGTGTGATTTGTGACAGACGGATATCAGCAAGAGTGAAAAGGAAAGTCTACAGGACGGTAGTGAGACCAGCTATGTTATATGGGTTGGAGACGGTGGCACTGACCAGAAAGCAGGAGACAGAGCTGGAGGTAGCAGAGTTAAAGATGCTAAGATTTGCATTGGGTGTGACAGAGATGGATAGGATTAGAAATGAGTACATTAGAGGGTCAGCTCAAGTTGGATGGTTGGGAGACAGAGAGGTGAGATTGCAATGGTTTGGACATGTGCAGAGGAGAGATGCTGAGTATATTGGGAGAAGGATGCTAAGGATGGAGCTGCCAGGCAAGAGAAAAAGAGGAAGGCCTAAGCGATGTGGTGAGAGAGGACATGCAGGTGATGGGTATAACAGAACAAGATGCAGAGGACAGAAAGCTATGGAAGAAGATGATCAGCTGTGGCTACTGAAATCAACATCATTAATATCAGTTAGAAAAAGTAATGGACCCAGAACAGACCCCTGGGGGACTCCACCGATGACCTCACTCCATGTGGACCATTCTCCTCATATCTGTACTCCTTGTCTCCTGCCAGTTAACCAATCTGTGGTCCAGTATTGTAGGTTACCTCTGATGTCAACAGCTTCTCGTTTCAAAATTAATCTTCAGTGTGGGACTGTGTGAAAGTTTTTTTGAAAGACTAAATAAATTATTTTGTACGCTTTGCTTTTGTCAAATACTGCAGTAGCTCACTCAGAAAAATCTGAAAGACTTGTTTGTCACAATCTTCCTCTAATTAACCTACGGTGACTTTTATTTAGCATATTATTTTCATATAGATACTTTCTAATTTATTTATTACAGTTTCCATTTTTTTGCATAGCACTGAAGTAAGACATATTGGTATGTAATTACCAGGATCCATTGTGTCTCCTTTCTTAAAGATTGCAGTCATTTTTGTAACCTTCCAATCATCAGATACTTCTTCATTCTGACATGACTGCTCAGATGTGTCTCATAAGGGTTTTCAGATGATTTCTTTCTGTACAATTGGTAAAATCCTATTAGGTCCAGGGGTCTTTAATGTAACAAAGAATTTAAGTAAATCTGTTAAATCAGAGCTTGTTTTCACGTGTTTACAAATACTTGGGTGAAACATTTTTTTAGTTCATTCATTATTTCCATCATTTTCAATGATTTCTCCTTTTGTGGCCCTGAGATTTCTTGAATTCTTTTTTATCATCTTTTTTACTGAGGTAGTACTCAAAAAAGTACTTGCTATTTGTTTTATCTACTCTAGCTATTTTTTAGCTTCTCTTTTGACCTTCTAATGCTTTTAGGAAGACTCAATGCAGTATTTGATATTCCTCTAAGTCAGAATTATTTAGATGTTGTCTTTAAAATTTTCTACACGGTGGTCTTTTCAGTTTTCCTTATTTAATGGTTTCCTTATTTGTCTATTTTGGCCAATTTTTCAGTCTTTTTGTTTTATTGGCTTTAGGAATATGCTAATATTGAGCCTGGATCAGAAAATTCTGAAGTGACACCGCTTATCATTAATAGTTGAAGAGTTTTTGAGATAATGTAGGTGCTCTGACACAAGATGGGAAAATTGCAGGTCACATGGGTAGTTTTGTAAAGGACTGGGAGAAAGACGCATCACAAGAAAACAAACCAAAGTTAAAAGCAGAAAGTCAGAAAACCTTGTGTCAAACCCAGAATGTAATGTTAAACTCAAAGGCATCTAATGGCACTTGAGATCCTAAATAACCAAAGCTTCACACCTGCACAATTTCATTTTAAAGTTTGTATCCAAAATCTGGGATGATCTGAAAGTGTCTGATCCTGAACTTTATACCATTAGACCCATGATGTCATGAGCTGTGCATCTCCTGTCATTCTACATGACATTACGGAAGTATCTGCTGATAACATTAACCCAAAACAGCAGAGGCCTTGGAATTCAAGATGGTATCACACAAAGATGCAAAAATATTTCAACAATTTGAAACAGTTTTATTCATAAAAAACCCAAGGAGATGCCAGAGAAATCCAAAATTACAAGAATCAAGAAAAATTAATTTTAAAATGAAAGCAAATTATACCAGAAAAAGGTTTTTGAACAGAAATAGAGTAGTCAGGAGAGGTCAAATGAACACGGTGTACTCAAGTGTGTATTTTTTATGCATAATAAAAATAATAATTTACTGTTTCAGAATTTTTATTACATCTACAACTTTGACATTTATTGTGAGCTTGCAGTATTGATTTTTGAGAGATATTATTTAGCAAGTCTGCTCAGTAAGTTAATTTTTAATATTGTAGTTGAAATCTATTTTTTTATGATCTGCTTATCCTTTGGTTCAAAGAAGCCACTGCATACCATGTTATTTATGAGTGTACGTTAATAATCCATATTGTATTGGATTTTACTCTACATTTTTTTTTTTTTACACACAAACATAAAGCTATACATATTAAATATCAGGACAGCCTAAAATTTCTGTTTAAGCAGTGCTGTTCAAACCACTCAAAGACAAAAAGAACACACAAATTCCATACTGAGGGCGATCAAATTTGAGACGTCTGAGTAAGTCGTGTGGAATGCTAAGGAACTGTGCAACCCACAATGAATCATTTTAAAATTAATTAAGTGTACTTTTCACTGAGTAAAGGAATCTATTTTATGTTTGTTATAAAATGGCAAATGCCTACAAAAAACAGATATATTGCCACACACATTTGTAGTCATTATTAAACTATTTCAGCATTATTTTAAAAATATTTTTTATCACTGAATTGTTAATATTAATTTTATTATTTTATTTTAAAAACAGTCAGCCAGCAGGTATTTATACTAATGGTTGTGTCTGTTTGTTCATAACCTTCACACACAGAGAAATTTAACTGAAATACATTATTAGATTTTAGTTTCAAGCTGCTTAAAACCAAGTTTAACGTGGACAGGATTGTGGCCATCTATGTCTTAAGCAGTACCTGTGGGATGAGTGGCTGCCCATTCCGAAGCCATCGGATGGTAGGCCTGGGTTTGCCTGCAGCTACACAGCTCCATCGTAGCACAGAATTGATCTCTGACTCTGTATCACTCATGACATGCAGCCACTCTGGCTGGGCTGAAAGTGGATAAGAAAGCAGGAAAAGGTGTAAAAAACACAAACAGAAATGTAATGATGAAGTCCATATAGCCATAGGAAGAAATGGGCAACATTATATACCTGTGAAGATCTACATTTATTACTGAAAGTAAATGTGAAGTGGAAACCACAAAATGATGTAAAAGCTTTGACTGCACTTGATCACAATCATATACGGTATTAATCCTCCAAAGTTTATGGTCTACTTAACGTACACCAATCAGCCACAACATTAAAAATTCCTGCATAATATTGTGAAGGTCCCCCTCATTCTGCCAAAACAGCTTTGGCCTGTTGAGGAATGGACTCAAAAAGACCTCTGAAGGTGTCCTCTGCCATCTGGCATTAAGACGTTAGTAGCAGATCCTTTACGTCCCATAAAGTACAAGGTGAGGCCTCCATGGATTGGACTTGTTATTCCATAACATCTAACAGGTGCTCAATTGGATTTAGATGCAGGGTATTTGGAGGTGGAGTAAATACCTTGAGCTCTTTGTTATTATCCTCAGACCATTTCTGAATAATTTTGCAGTGTGGCAGGTCACATTATCTTGCTGAAAGATTACAATACCATTGCCATGAAGGGGTGTATGTGGTCAGGAACAAACTATAGGTAGATGGTACGTGTCAAAGTAGCATCCATAGGAATGCCAGGACCAAACGTTTCTCAGCAGGACACTGTCCAGAGCATCACATTACCTCCACCCGCTTGCCTTCTTTCCATAGTGCATCCTGCTACCATCTCTTCCCCAGGTAAACAATGCACATACACCTGGCCATCCACATCTAAAACAAAATGTGATTCAACAGATCAAGTCACCTTCTTTCAATGTCCATGGTCCAGGTCTGAGGGTCACATTCCTATTGTAAGCACTTTTGTCAACGGAAATGGGTCGGCATAGGCACTCTGGCTGGTTTGCGGCTACATAGCCCCACACACAGCAAACTTCGATGCATTATGTGGTCTGACACCTTCTTCTCATGGCCAGCTTTAAGTTTTTCTCCATTTTGTGCTACAGTAATTCTTCTGTTGGATTGGACCAGACAGGCTAGCTTTTGCTCCCCATGCACATCAATAAGCCTTAGACGTCCATGACCCTATCACGATTCACTGGTTGTCCTTGCTTGGACCATTTTTGGTAGATACTAAGCACTGAATACCTGGGAAACCCCAAAAGACCTGCCATTTTGGAGATGATCTGACCCAGTCATTTAGCCATCACAATTTGGCCCTTATCACAGTCAATCAGATTCTCACGCTTGCCATTTTTCCTGCTTCCAACGCATCACCTTTAGGAATGGACTGCTCACTTGCTGACTAATATATCCCACCCTCTGACAGGTGCCATTGTAATGAGATAATTAATGTTATTCACATCACTTGTCAGTGGTTTTAATGCTGTGGATGACTGGTGTAACTAAATACTAACAGAGTTGAAATGCTTTTAAGTATTACAATGCCTGCAGTCACAAACCATATTGGTAGATCTCACTAGTTACCTGCCCATCAAGATCAGGGTACCTTGTACTGTGATCCGGCCCTGGTAGGTGTCCCATCCCTCTGAGTTTTTAGCCTCACACTCATAGACACCCTCATCATCGAAGCTTAGGTCAGGGATCTGAAGGACAGGCTGATCTGCTGTCAGTAGAGCCTTCGAGGGAAGGGAGCCATCCACTTTTCTCCAGCGTAGCACAGGGACTGGGCTGGAAAGTGGAGGTGGAGGGGAAGCACAGGAGTGTTTATTGGGAGGTTGGCAAAATGATGGTATGGGAATGGGGCATTAGTTTATTTTATGAGTTTCATGATAGGAGCGAACACAATGAGTGGGGTGGGTTTAGGTGGTGTAATGTAAAGGAACAATTCAGGTTTAGAAATAATTACACATGAGGTTGAGGAGAGGTTGAAATGGGTTGGAATGAAATGGAAGGAATAAAAACAGGCATTATATTGAAGGAAAAGAATGGTGTTTGACATCGGTATATTACCTATCATGCTGCCATTTTAGTTTATACTGTAAATGTATTGTAAAACCTAAAAAAATACTTAATTTCCCTTTGATTTCACTTTTTCCATTAGCATTGAGTACATGAGGAAGACTTTCAACAGCTTTCAATGAATAACTAACTATATGAACGAGCAACCATAAAATGCTCTTGTTCTACATACCATTTATTTCCACTATGACATTAATTGTGAGTTTGTGTCATAACATGAGTGTTAGGTGATAAAAAGACAAAGACTACTCTAACTTTGGTTACATAACAGTGACTTTTTGCAGTTATATACTTACTTGCCATAAGCAAAGCATTCCAGTTGAGCAACCTGTCCGGTAAGCGCGTAAGTCTCAGATGGGAAGCGTACCTTAATACTGGGGCTATACTTCCTGTGACTAGCTGTACAGAGAAAAGAGAATCAAAGGCAGACTTGAGGCACTATGCACAGTAAGAAGCTAGGATAAATATCCAAAACAAATAATCTTAATTTTACAATAGCATTTGAATTTTCTTTCCATTTGTGTAATTTACCACCTACCAGAGTGTACCATGATTACATTTTCTACATTTTAATAAAAAATCAAACCTAAAGGGATACATTTACATCAGCAGATTTTATCAAGATAAAGTCTAAACGAGTATTCAAACTTACTTGCCTATATTAAGGCAAGTTCTTATTTAGCAGACTTGCAAAATTCAGAGTATATTTGACTTGTGCTTAAACTCTCACCACTTATGTAAATGAATGGAATTACTGATTTAATTATGCATGAAATACCAGTAAAACACAAGAATCTAACCATCTGGGTTAACGTTGAGACGGGTGGGTTTGCTAAAGACACTCTTGGTGATGAAATCAATGCGACTCGTAGCAAAGCAGGAATAAGTGCCCACATCGTCAGCTTTCACCTTGGCCAGATACAAGTTCCCTGTGACTTGGGAGATGAAGTGTCTTCCTGTTTCCAACTGCAAGAAGTTGGGGAACTCCTTCAGCAGCCAACGATATGATAGGCCTGTTAAACACAAAATATCACAATGTAAATTTTGCAGAATGCATTTACTGTTTATACATTCACATTTAGAAATCAGAAAAACAACAATGAAGTATGGTATATTGTTGTTCAGTGGGGTAAATGAAGCCCATATTTTCAAAAGATAGAGGTTTAGAAAATCAGAATGATGTTAGCTTACTGGGATAGTGCTGGGGAGGATTGCACAGAAGTGTGGCCCCTGCTCCCTCATTCACAGTTTGGGGGCTTCTCTCATCGGGAGAAAACTCATGGAGATCTGAGGCAAAGAGAAGGACAAAGAGAACAGAGAAGTTATTTTAAATCTGATCAGTGCAGACACATGTCAACCACAGAAAGATAATAAGTTGGATTTATTCTTAAGCTTCCCACTTTTGTTCTTTGAAGTAGTGTGTGAATTTTCAAGTTCTAGAGTGTTAACTTGACATATAGAATTCTAAGTGTTCACACAATTGGTTTCCATCCTAATGCTCACTCTTAATATTTGACTTCCTCAACTTGCTCATTGAATGTTTATTTAAATATTCAGGGATAAGGATTTCATTAACTAATTAAATCATTTAATTACATTCTAAATCCATCCATCCAATCATTATCCAACCCGCTATATCCTAACTACAGGGTCATGGGGGTCTGCTGGAGTCAATCCCAGCCAACACTGGGTGTAAGGCAGGAAAACAACTCCGGGCAGGGCACCAGCCCACTGCAGTACATTCTAAATTATATAAATAATTATAATTTAAAAGTAGAAGGTGAAAGTGATTTTTGGCAGGCAAAGATATTTATGCTTTGTGGAAAAGAGCACACAGCAAAAATAAGTGTCACATTCTCTGAATAAGATAATGTCATTAGAGTGCGAACAAATGGTTGAATAATATTGTACACTTTAATTCAGGTAAGTGTTTGTCTAGTAAGTGCATTAGTGCTCAAGTGAGTCGAGTTGGCTACCAAATGAACATTCACGGCCAAAGTCCCTCACTCGTCACCCCAGATAATGGTGCTTCTTTTTGGGTTCTGTGGCCAGGACAGTTGCTTTTCCTTCTCAGTTCTGAGTATAGAACTGAAGTTCACTTCCTTGTTTGGACAGGGAAAATGTGGTGGCTGTGTGAAATTAACCCTGTTATATTGGTGCTATGACATGAACTTGTCAGGCTGGTGAAACGAGAAAGCACTTTGCCACAGAGGATGAAGTTCAGCAAGCGAGAGTATTAGGTGTAGTTGATTGCAAGATCAGCAATTGCAGTCAAAAGCTCATTACATAAAGAAGCTCAAACATCCCTGCTTATTGTATTATTCATGCACTGGTTTGGCTCAAAACTTCATTATGTTTTCTAATTTAGGAATATACAGAGTAAACAAGACACTGCTGTTTGTTCCTTTCTTTACTGTACCAATTACCCACCACTGCCTACTGGCATGTGCTTAACATGGTTTGGTAGATCAACCTACACTACCAAATTAAATATTACTGTCATCAGTCCAATGTGGCACCTCTGTACCTTTTCCTCAAAAGTAATCACTAATTTGTTTAAAGAGTATTTTTAGTATATTTACCTCGTATTTGGTGCATTTATAACTTTGACCCACATTAAATGCTGCACAGTGCTTTTCAGAGGCTATACTTCATGTGGACTCGACATTTATAACAACTTCTATTACCTTCATTAATTAACCCTTACAAATCTTTACAATGAATGAATAGTTTCAACTTTAGATTAGGTATTGCAAAAAAATCTACACATAATGAATAAATGATTTCAAAAAGTGTAAAGAAGCATCTTTTAATGCTTGTTAATGACCTATTAATGAAAATGATAGAGATACTAATATATCAATTGTCATTTAATGACATTTACAACTCTTTGAATGTACATGAACTAATAATCTGTTAAGTATTACATAACATTTTTCATAATGACTTATTAATGAGCATTACTACAAACTGTTTTCGTATTCTGCAATGATTCATTAAGCTAAACGACAAATGAGACAGCTACAAAAGCATGGCTATGACCCAGAAGCCGAAGCTAATCTTGTTCAGTCTATGTTAGACACATTACTATAACTCAAAAGGCAACAGGTTCACTATTTAATTCTGTTACATTCTCCCTATAATTTCAAAATCAAGAGTAAATTACTTTATTATATGCAACAGAAATGTAGTAGTTTTATGAGACAAAAGCCACAGGTCAACAATTCTTGGACTTAAACCTACAACTTCACACTTCACACAGCACCAAAATTCTTGGCTAAAATCATACATTATGGGGCTTTGATATTCATTCGTAATGACAGCTTGGAGCTTGTTGATCCCTAATGACGATAGGGCTTATCGATTTCAAATGACGCTATAGATTTTGTGTGTGGTCCGGGCCCTGGGAGAGTACACACGCTGTCAGGCCCCACCTGCAGCCTGGTACTCATGACAGATCCTCTAAGTGAGAATTAGATTTTTTCCAATTGCAAATAGTATAGAACATCAGTTACCACTGACTTAAAAGTGGTGGGGTGAAATTCTTCAAATAGAACTAGGTGAGAGGCGACGAAAATTGTTTCTAATTTTGGGACAAAAAAGTCATATTAGATATAATGTTTTAATAAAAATAACCTATATAAATAAAATTGTAAGCCACATGGATGTCTGTTTGTTGGCTCGCTAATTACACAATAATGTTTGACCCAATGTTTACAAAATTGTATATGTGCCTTGCTATTGGTTCAACTTAAAATATAAGCTATATATGTCACAGAGAAGTGTTATAATGAGGAGTCACCCAAAAACCAGTGCCGACACATGGACTACAATTCCCATCAGGCAGCAGGATTGCGCTATGCCTGATGATGCCATTAGTACGCACTACTGGGCAAAGTGTGATCTCGAAAACCTATATAAATAAAACTGTAAGCCATTTGGATGTGCGCTAATCATGTAAAAAAGTCTGAATCAACTTTAAGAAAATATTGCATGTGCCTTACTGTTACTTAAAATATGGGCTACGTATACTGTATATGTCATATCAGAGAGAAAGGTTATAATGGGAAGGAGGCACCCAAAAACCTGTGCTGATGCATGGACTACAATTCCCATCAGGCATCAAGAGTACGCTATGCCTGATGGTGTCACCATCCCGCACAAAGTCTTCTACTGGCCAAAGGGCAACCTTGAAAGACCACAAGTACATACAGCGTTTTCTTCTTAACTAATCTGGATAACAGCTTCATTGTCTTGCTGGATTATAGCTTTTGTCTAAGAGTCATTTTGTCTCATCACGGGTTGTGTTAGGCCATGTTGAATTTCCCAAAGGAAAATATCTCCCTGTTTATTTATATCGGCAATTCCACGTAAGTTGGTCAGTTAACTAAAAGTTTACCGTTTACTATTGACTAGGTGACAGTTCTGTTCAACTGCAAATTATTAAACATTTTTCACTTTTCTAAAGGAAAACACAATACATCCATTTACATTGACACATCTTTCAAGGATGTCACCATTGCCCACTCACTTTTGAATATTCCAAGTTACTAAAACTTACAGCCAAATCGCAGAACTGCCTCCTTGCTGATGATTGTGCCACTTGGATTGCTGGCAAGACATTGATAAGAGCCGCTGTCTTGAACCCGTAGGGGGTTGGTAATGACCAGATTCCCAGCTATTAGAGTGTAGCGTGAATTGGAATCCAAGTTCAGTTGTGTGCCATTTATTTTCCACCTGAGGAGAAGAAGTCATAACATAAATGTTAGCAGCTGACCTTTAAAATGATAATTTCAACTTGGAAATGTAGTGCTTGATAAAAAGAGTGACATCCTTCATTGTAACCAATTTGAAACATATGGCCAACAAAATGAATGAGGTAAGGAGTTCTACATTGACACCTGTCTCCATATATAGAATTTCAATACAGAGACTTAAGTAGTTGAGCTATTTTTGATAAATACCTAAGGCTGAATTTTTATGAATAATAAGGTTTTCTAGCTTTCCACCCTACAACTACACACACACACACACTCAGTACTCTTTATGACCTTTTCTGAGCTCTTACCCACCCCATTTCACCACTTTGTCTACAGATTTCAACCTTCCGCTGGTCCTGTGTCTCACTTTAAAATGCCTGAAAACAACTGTTATGAGGCTACTACATGATGAGGAGGCTCAATGTCTTTAGGCAGGCTTTATTTTAAAATTTGAGTGCTTTCTTCTTTTGATTTCTTCACTTTGAGTTCACTTCAGATCTCTTTTCACTTTATTTGTGCCCCTTTATCTTACTTGTCCTTCTACCTTTTTTTGATTGTGACATTCAGTTCAACTCACAACTCCATGCCTTGCAAAATTTGATTCCCATTTACTTCTCGTTTGCATTGTTGAACTTGTTCCCATTTGTCTTTAACCAAATGTGTACCTGGGACTAGCTCAGGTTCTTTGAGTCAGTCATACTCATAGTTCAGTTTTAATAGCATCTGTTCTTACTACATCAGATTGCAAAGTAGCACTCCATGCTCTTAAAAACCTTGCTGTCAAATGTAACCAAGAGTAAAGGCACAAGAGGAGGGGAAACATGGCATGTGTGGTGCAGGGCTGACAACTGTCTGACATGGTGTGAATCTTTTTTATTATCGTACTGTTGTAACTATTCTGAGGAGACATGGAAGTAATAATTTCACGAGAACAAATTTGAACTTGAACTTTATTTTGCCATTTTTAAATTGGTATACACTTTAATAATGATCAAAAATACTTATCTGCTGTTAGGCAGATAAACACCATTATATTACTCCTCTATCTTTGAACTATCTGACTTTTGTTTCAGGTATAATAGCAAGTGTATTGCTGATCAGCATTATGTTATGTATTTTTCTGTATGTTTTCAATTTTTAGAGACTTTTTACAATAAATATTATAATTCTTGCAAACTTTGTTAAAAATAATGGAAGAACTACATTTATATATTGTACTTTTATTATTACTATCTAATTTCAATGTTTATCTAAACCACAATCTCCAACATCCAAGTCATTTTATAACCAGCTTTGTATTAAAAACAGGGTTGTGGGGTCTACTGGAGCCTATCCGAGCTAGCAAAGGGTACAAGGTAGGAACAAACTGTGGACAGGATGCCACTCCATAGCAGGGCAAAAACACATACACACACACAGACTAGGGCCAATTTAATGTCTCCAAAGCCCCTAACCTGCATTTCTTTGGACTATAGGGGGAAACCAGAGCACCTGGAGGAAACTCACACAGACAAGGAGAGAACATACATACTCCATGCATGGAGGACCTCAACGTGAACCCTGGTCTCCTTACAGCAAGGCAGCAGTGCTACCATTGTACCCCTGTGTTGCACCAACTTCCAATCTACAAAAGTTTAATAACTGCTAGAATCCACTCTCATCGTAAGTGCTGCAGACAAACACTTCATTTCAATTTTTTTGTTGAATGCATTTGGATTATCCATCCAAGGGAAACAACTGCAACTCCAAAATAATTAACCCAGAGGTGGTAAGAAGTTATTGTTTTGCAGATTACAAGTAAGTTTCAAGTTGTTCCACTCAAGTCTTAGTTTAGGTCTCCTGAGTCATGATGGGCAAGTCTTGAGTTAAGTCTCAAGTCACGACAAGTACGTCTCTAGTCATAGTCTTAAACTTCAAGTCCCAAAATTTGTTTCAAGTTCACCAAATTGAATGCTATGTATTACATTTACTATTACAGTTTCCAACGTTTTAATACCTGGGAAAACAAAAGAAAAAACAATATGTATATACAAATGTAAAATTAAACCATTTTAAAGTACCATCACTGATTATAACAATAAAAAAAAAGTTATTCAAAACAATGAGGATATATTATCTCACAGGGCTATGATGCCTTGCATTTACAAAAGATCAAACTGGCCAACATTCATTTGGGCAGTCTGGAAGAAAAATGTAGCATCCTTGGAGCAGCATGGAATGGATTGCTTGACTAAGAAATTCATAAACTTCAAAAGTAACATTAAGTAAACTAATTGTTTTATGCATTTTAATAATGAAAAAATAACCTTTATCTCACTGAGCACCAGATGCAGAGGAGGAAAATCATCCTCAGTGTTTCCCATGACTGATTAAGGTAGTGATGGTCCCGTTTGAGAAGATGACAACATTCAGGACTGATTAAGTGGAGCTAAATGTAACCCAGCTTAATTTCATTGCTTTCTGGCACAAGAAAAATTGTGCACGTTGGAAAGCGAGAGATGCTGACACGGGATGCTTATTTATCATTTTTATCCTTTCCCCTATTCAGCTAACTGTGCGTTTATTTTTCCAAACTTAATCTATTTTCTGCCAAGTTCTTTTCTTAATGAGATGCCACTGTGCCATGTTATTGAGGTTAGGCATATCATGCAGATCTGTTTGTCCTTTTTTAACGATGACCTTCGTGGTTTGAGCGGAGTTTACATTCCTTTCCTGAACAGTCAAACAGTTTTGTACACTCAGTAGACATAATCTATACTAATAAAAGGCAAAGCCCTCACTGACTGACTGACTCACTGACTCACTGACTGACTGACTGACTGAGACTGACTGACTCATCACTAATTCTCCAACTTCCCATGTAGGTAGAAGGCTGAAATTTGGCAGGCTCATTCCTTACAGCTTACTTACAAAAGTTAAGCATGTTTCATTTCGAAGTTCTACACGTAACGGTCATAACTGAATCCTACTTACGTACATATATACGGCAATAGCCTGCATCTCGGTCGCCGTGTGAGGCGGAGTTGCATCCCCTATCACCACACCTCCCACGTAATTGAGTGCCTGCCCATATAAGGCCGTCTGTCAGCAGCAATCCAATAGATGCGCTGCCGGGAGTTAAAATTGCTAGTGAAGGAGTGTGCTTATGCAAACGAAGATGAGATGGTCAGGGATAGAATAGTGTTTGGCACAAACTCAGCAAAACTGTGAGAGAAACTTTTAAGTGCCAGGTCTGAGCTAATATTAAATAAAGCCATGGACATCGCAAGATCGCACGAGATAGCACAACCACAGCTGAGAACCTTCGATGCATGTACTCCGAGCTCACGTGAACTGACTGTGAATGCAGTACGCAACAACAACAAAGAGCTCCAAAGAGCGCTGAACAAAAAACACATTACATAATTGAGATGGCAGCAAAAGAATATGAAGCGAGTGACGCATACACGCATATTCATAAGTTCAGCTACTGCGGAAACAAAGCACACGGTTGAAAAAGTCAATGTCCAGCTAAAGGAAAACAGTGTAAAAAATGTGCTAAATTGAACCACTTCGCTAAAGTTTGCAGGACTGGGAAAGGTAAACCCATGCATGCAGTGTGTGATGTCTCAGATAAAGAGGAAGACGAGCTGTTTATTGATGCAGTAGGAAAGGAACAACCCTCTGAACAAGCCTTTGTAGACATATCAATAGGAAAGCAAGATGTAAAGCTTAAGTTTAAATTATGTTCATAGACACGCTGCTGCTAAATATTCGCAGGCAAATCCACAAATTAATACCGGGAATGCCTGTTAAACATCTTAGATTCACGAGTACCGATTTGGGTAGTGAACAATTCAATGAATGAAACCTGTTATCTTTACAACGGTTGACAAACACGGAATGTAACTTGAACACAACACATCCTCCAAATACGAACCTGATTGAAAGAAATAATGCTAATCCAATCCTTGATGACAGCAACACTCATAACAGTCACAAAACAATTACATTGACAATCATGTTATGTTATTTTTAAAATGTTTCCTTTTCTTTTTCATAACTTCTTTAACACACTACTTCTCCGCTGTGAAGCGCGGGTATTTTGCTAGTCTAAAATATAAAATATCAAAAAATAAATAGCAAGCTTTGATAAAGTTGAAATGATTGCCTTTTCGCAATTACTAAATTACCTGTGACTTACCCTTAGCTCGCTAATACTAATTACTACATAAAGTTACTGTTGTTTGTGTAGCCTCATATTATGTTCCATATCTCTCCGAGATTTGTTTCCAAAACATGTTGTGCATGTTGCAATTATTTTACTGTTAACAACTTTATAATCTTTGTAGTTAAATTGTATAATTCCTACATTAGACATATCAAGTATGCAAACTCTCAATAGATAAATACATGTAACATGTACCAAAAAACACACTTTTCTTTTTACATTGTTTTAAAGTCAATAAAAATACAACAGAATAATAAAAGAAAAGTTTGGTATTTTTCAAGTGGAAAGTATTTCTTCACAATCATGGCATATTTTAGTTAGTTTGCCACATTAAACTGCATATTTTATAAATTAAAAAAATAACTACCGGTAGCTTGCTTTTGCAATTTACAATGGAGCTAATAGGTACCGGGTTAACATCGTGAAGAAAAGCCTTAAAACTTTCCTGAATATGTCCACTTTGAAGTATCAAAGATTTGTTTCTAAGGTGTACTTGTGACAAAAACGTAAATTGGAAATAATAGATTTTATCACAGATACTTGGTACTATTATGTCAAGTTAAGTATATGTTTCTTGTTTGCTTTTCTGTTTGCGGCGGTCATCATGGGTAGAGTTATGACAACCTAGACCCTCAACCACAGACTTAGATAAATGCCCAGTAGCAACATTGTGGTGAAAACAGCACAAAGAAGTTTCACTGTACTTTGTAAACACTACATTAAATCTGAACTGAACTGATTACCTTGTACTATATTTTTAATAGAAGCCTTAAAATTTTGAAAATGCCAAGCCAATTGCACATGGCACTTTCCAATAAAACAATAAAAATACTCAGAAAATGAACAAGGCAGAGTGTGTGATAGACCAGATTTAAGTGCAACAAACCAATTATCACATTTTCATATAGATGGATATGGAATTAAAAGAACTGAGGACAAGTTTTTGAGTAAGTAAATTCATTGATACTCTCTGGTATCAATCAATCCATAAACACATGGAGAGAACAAACCCACTCCATGTAGAACCTGTTGCTGTGAGGCAGGAATGACAGCTCTGCACTACTTCTTTGCCTATGTTAAAACATCTGTACAGAATATACTAAACTTAAACCTGAAAAAGCTTAGGTAAAATAACATTCCTACAGCAGCCACATGTTTGAGTGTTTACCCAGTGATTGACTGCTCAATGATTGTTGGGATAGGATCCAGCTGCCCCAAAACTCTGCCATGGATATACAGTACAGGTTAGATGGATGGATGGATGGATGGATGGATGGATGGATGAATGTATTGTCTGTTTAGTTCTAGTCACTTGACTGCATGCTTCATGTGTGCTCAGTATTCTCTCTCACTGAAGAAAACTTGTGCATTATCAATCAAGATGTAGCAGGCAATATCTTTATGAAATAAACAAATAAGCTTCTCTACAGTGAAAGAACATAAACAATAGTAAGTGTGACTTTTATCAGTTATTAGTGCCTAATTGACTAGAGAATGGAGACAGCAATTCACATATGGGTATCAGTATTCAATGTCAACAATGGCTCTTGATTCTCACTTTCCAAAGTGGATCCACACGCTGGTCCTGAGGGTGCACAACTGTTAAAATGTTTGACTCTCACAACAATGGTTTATGTTTTGCTTTTTTTCTTCTTAAAATGACATGGACGTGCTGTTTTGCAATATGTGTGTAATCTCAATACTCAATAATATTTTTGGTTTGAGAAATGGAAGAATTTAGTCATTTCTAAGGCTTTTCTTCACAATGTAACCTCAGTACCAATCACCTTCATTATAAAATGCAAGAGTGGGCTGTTTATTTTTTTTTTAATTTATAAAACATACTTACAGTTTCTAGTGGCAAACTAATATATACCATGATTGTGAAGAAACAACTTCAATTGAAAATACCAAGCTTATCCTTCAATAATTAAGGATTACCTTACTAACTGTAAATATCCATTTGCTGCATTTGCTTTAGTAGGTCCTTTAGATATTAATTAATCTTTAGTTTGCCGTTTTGTTTTCAGAAGAAATTACTATTTAGCTAGCTGATAAGGAGCTGCTGTGGGGGAAATGACAGTGTCAATAAATAAGAAAATGATGATCTGCACAATTTATTACCAGCAAGTTCAGAGGTGGAGACTCAACTTATGTTAAATCCAATAACATATACTGTAAAATACACTTCTCCATATATTAATGTTTGCAGCATATGTCAAATGTGTTGTCACACACGTGCGATTGGGAGGCAGCGAAAGGGTCTGAATAATTGTAATTCCACGTCAGACCAGGGGGTGGTGAGGTGCACTGACTTTCTCTCTCAATCCTCTGCAGACCATCCATGGGAAATCACACACGGTACCAGCCCCACTGATGACATCACTTCCTCTCACAGCCTTTAAAGTCACCATCTTTACAACCTTAAGATCAGTTCTATTTTGGACTCAGACCTGTGAACACCTCACAAGCTAATTTACCCATTTGCAACCAGGGCACAATATACGGGTGGGTGCCCCAAACCTTTTTGATGTCTTTCAACTGTTATTGCGACAGTGTATACACCCATTAAAAATTTCAGGTTAAATGAAATCAAGACAAATACAATGAAATCTTTCTATAATAAGATACTGCATTATAATGAACAATATTTTATTGGAAACAAATGGATCAGCTTTATAGAGAATAACTAAAAAATATCTGCAGGAGACATAGTAGTTTTGTTACCATACATCTTAAAGGTATGGATGTTATCTATAAATATTTTGCATATGCACAGATGGCGTCTGCTTTCTTGGCTCACTACTTCAGAAAATAAGTTACCTTTCGTGAGGTAGAAACCCCCCAACCCAGAAGAACAGCTTGTTTTACATAAATCCTTTCAGCTTTCTGGCAGGCAAAAGCCATACATCAGCAGCAGCAGTAGATGCTGACTCTGCAGAACATCGGAGGGAAGCACAGTGGATTCATTTTCACTGATTTCTTTTTACAGCATGATTTCTCTGCAAAATAAACCTCATTTAATTTTTCTCTTTTGATCCTTTCCCAATTCGACACCATGAAAGTGCATCATTGATTCATTACCTGTGCCCATTATGATCAAAATAGTTTGTCTGATGGGTGTTTGAAAGTTTATCAAAATACAAAACTCATAAGGTTCTTGAGTATCATATTAAAATGTTCAAACTGCTTCAGAAACTGCTTGGCTCACACTAGACATTGTGATCACTCAGATGTATGCTGACACCCATTCAAATGGTGTCTTCGTGATTGCCTTGCTATGCTGTTCACTCTTTAAGACACCTGAAAGCCTTCCAAGCTGTATTCGCTTATTTCTGCCATGACCATTCAATCTTCTTCCAAGTCTACTGGTATTCAGAAGCCTCTTGAAGACACATCTCTTTGCAACGCATCTTAAGACTACTTACACATTTTGTTATCCACCTTGAAATCTGAAGCTAGACTCATCTATCATGTTTGATATTGTTTAAGTTTTGTTTTTTTCACCTATCCTGGAGGACTGTGACAATACACCTCTTGCTTCAACTTTGAATTTTTCTCAACTTCCTGTTAACCCATATTTTCTAATCACGGAAATTCTATTAGATTGTATGCATTATGGTTTTCTTGTTTAAGGAATGCTGCTTGTATTATTATTTACTGCATGGGTTATCATTTTCCCAGGTATTTACAGTTGCAGCTGTTATGGTGTGCTCTAAAGTCATCTTGTATTTTGCCCACTTTAAGCAGTTGACCTATATGAGAATCCTGCTCTAATTCCCAGCTGACTAAGTTGCCTTATTGTCATTGGACGATCTAAGTTTGTGCGTGGGCTTTTAATATAAAAGAAGCTTGTTTAAGTTCAGCATTAGAGAGGGAATGGCAAGCACTTCTGTTTAACAGAGCAAGATTAACAAATTAGGTCTGAAAGTTTTAGCTATTGTGTACTTTCAAACTTCTGCTTATGTTGTTAATTGGCCTGTCCAGGTTGTATCATGTGTAAACATCACTCCCAGTAGATTAATTATCCATTTACTTTTTATAATGCTACTTAGTGAATTTTTTTAATCCAAAGTCCTCTTCTAAGTTGGCGAACACTCCGAGCAGCAAAGGCATTCTTGGAGTTTCTAAAACAAATCTTTCTCTTTTGGATGGTTGCCCATTCACACTCACCTGTATGTCGCTGGTGGGCTAGCCCTAGCTTTACACGTCAGTGTCACCTTCTCTTCTGCAGAGCCCTCTGGGAACAGAATGCTGGAAGGCTGCTCTTCAAACACTGGCCCATAGTTGATGTTTGTGAAGCTGTTGAGCTCTGAAACAAAAGGCATATTCAGTAAAGAGCCACACTGAACAGCAGTCCTAATTCATTCAGCATATAACTATCTGTTTGTAGTATGAGCATGGCTTAACCACTTAGATTATACCTCTGCTGTGCTTGTGCATTATGACCATCATAATACAGGATACGTTCTATATTGTTTCTTACAAACTAGACTTTTACCTATTTTTATTTGCATATATGTAACATATGCAACACACCATGTAGAGTTATAACTGGCTTAAATAAGAAGTTATGTAAAACGGCACCTGCCTCTGACAATGATGCAGAATAAAAAATATCTAATCAGACTAAGGACAGCATTAAAAACCAATATGGGAAAAAGCAAAGCAGAGTTAAGTGACAAGAGACAAAACAAAGCATTGTGGTACTTTAGGAACCTCTGCTGGCGGAAGTGTGTCTGTTCACAAAGTCAATCCTAATAATTCCAGATAGAGCTAAATGACATAAGAAAGAAATCACATAGCAGAGGATGTAATTGCAATTATAGTAACTGTTAATAATACTAATAATACTTTACTTATGGCATTGTTATACTTATTAAGTATATTTCAGAGCATCTATGTTGGGCATACCAGTGGCTTAAGCTGATGCCTCTCAGGTTGACCACACTGGTTGCTGTCTGAATCCAGTCTGCACTGTAAGTTTTCTCCATACCTATGCAGATACTCTCATTTTTGTGTCAGATCTCCAAAGATGTGCATGGTAGTTTATTTAGTGATTCAAGTCATAAAGTCCCTTTCTTCAGCTCTGGAGGCTGAGTCAATTACCATCGAGAACAACTAAACCCCAAAAAACAAAAGTCTTCATCTGTGAAAGGGGAAAAAACAGTCAGGAATGTCTCCACACCCCCAGAGCTAGGCCAGCTACATTCAGCCTGTGTCTGGAAGATGAAGGCACACATTGGCACACAGAATTTGCCATTATGTCTCCAAGGCCTGGGCTAGTGTTCTGGTCTGCTTCAATACATTGTGGTAGTTCAGCCTCGGCACAGACAGACATGGACACAATCTTCCAAAAACACACACTTTTTAATTAATTCAGTCCGGCACACAACACAGTGTTCTTGCACCCAACACCTTTTGTTCAGTCCTTTCTCTCCTCTCCGGACCTCTCCTCCCGAGCTTCACCTTCTTCCTCCCAACTCGACTCCTGAGTGGTGGTTGCTGGCTCCTTTTATTAGGCACCCGGAAGTGCTCCAGGTGCTTGATTGGCGACACCCGGCTGGACTTCTGGGTGTGGCAAAACTACTGCCCAGAAGGGCCCAGCAGCTCCCACTGCAGCACCCCCTGGCGGCGCCTGCGGAACCCAACAGAGTTGCACCAAACTCCAACTCCCATGAAGCCCTGTGGGAGTCTGAGGCACCGCTGTAACCCAGGAAGGCTGCCAACTAGTGTCCAGGGGAAGGTATTGGGGCGTCCCGTTTGCCACAACATACAGTTTATATCGATGAGCTGACTGTACCATGGAAAGAATCAGTGGATGAAACATTTGAGAGTACAAAAGTTTCTCTACATAGAGCTTGCTGCTGAAGAACAACATCAGGGCTGAAGCACTAAGTTCTGCATAGTGGAAGTGGAATGCAGAGGCTTTGTGGCAAATTCTTCCACCAGGCTGTTGAAAGATGTTGGGCCAGTTTTTCAAAGAAACTTAAAATCAAATCTGCCCTAGAGGCAAAAGAGAAGAGCAGCCAATGGTTTTTGTTGGAGAGGCATGACCACAGACAAGCTCCAAAATAGTGATTCTGAAGATTACATAGACACAGAAGGGCCAATTCAAGGATGTTAGAAATCATTGTTGAACCCTTCAGCAATGTAGTGGGCTAATTGACAAAACATCAACAACTGAGGCTGCCCACTTGAAAACCTCTCTGTGCCGTCCAGTCTTCACTATCATTAACTCCAAGATTATTTCTTGTAGGTGCTTGAACAATGGATAGTAACACCTTGTCCCTTGTTTAATGTGTTTAAATATACTGTATGTAGTGTGGGCCCTGCAATTGATTGGTGTCAAAGGTATTTTTCTGTCTTGCGCCCAGATTTAGTTATAAACTAAACAAGCTACAACTTTTAGCCTCATAGTGTGAAGGAGTCTCTTTTTATAATTTTTATCAGTTTTCTTTGCATATTTGCATGAATTTAAATGTTTTTTTTAATAAAAACTGTGAAGCAGCACAGACCCCATGAGTGTAGGTGTGTGAGAGAAAAGCTATGTGGCTGTGGAGATTCTTGATGAGGGAACTGGCTAATTGTGTTTAACATGTTCGCAAGTGGTTGATGCAGCTGTCTCTCATCAGAGCTCCATGGTTCATTTGGCACACCTGTGTCCATTGAGGATTAAAGGGGTCTGTAAATGAGAAAACAAAGGTCCAAAAATAATGATGGGGTTTGATCGTGCACTCCACTGATTAAGCCTGGAAGATGAGTGAGCAGAGCGAGAGGTGTAGAGAGACGGGCACTGGGAAGAGTAATTTTTAATGACCGATTCTGCATTTGATTTTACCCTTAATTTGCTTGATTATTTCTTGATTTTATATTCCTTTCCTATATTCCTTATTTATTTAAGCACTGCACTTTTTTTTAACATTGTGGAAAATAAATAGCACAATGAACCATTTTCACCACTCTTGCTTGTTTGTGTCCTCATTCACCCTATTCAATTTGACGATGAATGCCCCAGTTTCAGAGGAATATACCATCTCTGGGCAACCTTGGGCATCACACACATGCATATGTTTGTTATACATCATGAAGGCATTCTTATCAAGTTCAATTGTTATACTGCTTTATTATTTGTTAATAGTTGCCGAATAGGGCCTTTACAGCTTCCTATAGATTTGGGGCTTACCATGTCTAAATTAGACCCTGTTTACAGTATAAGTTCTGGTCGCGTGACCCTGAAATATAGGAAGAGAATTTGAGAATGTATATGTGTGTAGCAATGTTGTTTGAATTTTCCACTTAGTCTTAGGTGAGAGTAAGCATGTCTTCAAAATATGCCTCAATGTAGGTTCAGTCAGTCTGCACTGCAAGATGTTAAAAGGATCAGAAGAAGGGATGTTGTTGTTAAAAAGGAAAAGATTAGGACCTGGAAATCCCAAAATGAGAATCAAAAGTCGATAACCAGCAGAAACCAAGATAATTAAACTGAAGTGTTGAAGAGTTTGTAGATATCCACAATCTTGGATAAAGACAGGACATTGGTCGTGACTTTTATCCCATCGCTTTGATGACATTGTGCAGATAATTCAGGGTTGTTGTCAGGGAAACTAATGACCATAAAACAAATAAGAAAGTGAAATAGCATAATAGTATTTTTAATAATGCCAAGGAAACTTTATAACAAGAACAGGCCATCACAACACAATCAAGCTTTAATTTACACAATTAGTATCCTCCATCCTACCTACAGACTCCAGATTCAATCTGTGATTGTCTCAGTGATGGTTTTAAATTTCATTGTCAAGGTGGGCTTTTTGTATGCTACTGAGATGCAAAATAGAATTCCCCTAGGCACCTTTGGTGTCATTGGCTCCTGAACTCTAACGTCTTACACATTGATTCTCATAAACAGGCAACATACTCCCACCTGTCCGTTTCTCATTTGAAACCCTGGGTTGTCTAGCAGTCAGGAGATCTTATGATTTTTTGGTTGGACACCATGACATTTGTCAACTCTTCTAAGGGGGAGGGAGGCCCAGTCCTTCCCTTGTAAGGAGTAACCCCTTGATGTCACCTAATAACCAGGAAATTTTCTGGTGGTCAGTCATCTGACCTTTAGTGCCGTAAGAATATGTTACCTGTTTTAACCCATTGTTTAACTCTGTCTGTCTCTCTCTGTCTTTGTCCTGCTGTGGTGTCCCTGCCTGTTCCCTTCCTTGAAACAATACCTTTCAAGTTCTGCACCCTCCTAATGTCCTCTGCTTTTCCACTCTAAAATGTGTAAGTTCATTCCTACTGTGAATGTAGTACTCTTCATCAAACTGAAGTCTTTTAATCTTGATAACACTTGTGGCATTGGTATGAATATGCTTTGTGATATAAAGTGGTCTGATGGGTGGCAAAGAGAAAACTGTGAGGTACCAAGTGGCAGGAAACAGAGAGAGGATAATGCTGCAACTGGAGCATTTCCAGCCTGATGAGAAGCAGCACATGGTGGGTGGCTGAGAAGGGAAGTGCTTCAGTGTAGTTAGAGGTGGGGTGGGTGAGGCACCCGATCAGATAGACAAGATCTCAAAGCCGGTTCTAGGAATGCCCAAGAAGGCAGCAGAATGATCTTGATTTACTATTTACTTTGTACTTTTGGTAGAAAAATGAATTTCCAGCAAATATGGATGACAAAGCCCAGGGAAAGTGTTGAGCAAAGCTGTAGTAATAATAAACCAAATACTGGCAGAGATTAAGTGTATTGTATTGTCCTGGAAGAGCTGACATGAGGGAGTATTTTGTACAAGTCAGCTGAAAGCAATGGCGGGATGGACTGGCAGTTGGCAAGGGGGAACCATGCCCTGGACAGTAGTAGTCTAGGTACCTAAAGGTCACTAGAGGGCTGACAACACAAACATTTTAAAGGTAGGCTTGCCCTCTGTTAAGAGTAAGAGTTTGAGTTTCCCCCCACTTAGTACTTTATCTAACCTATTTTTGTACATTTTGGTATCCTTGGCATTATTCATGAGAGACGGTTATTGTTTCCCCTCTTTACGGCCAAAAAGTTTGTGAACCCTTTAGAATGAAAAATCTTAAAGTATTAACATTAGACAAAGTGAATATGATTAAAAATGTTACACCGAAAACTTAACACTGATTCATTGCTAGCAAATAAATATGAGCTGCTTGGACTTTGGAACATACATGTAGGGAAGCATCACTCCCTGGTCAAAACAGCATATGGACCTGGGGTATAATATTGGACTCTCCTAACCCTCTAATATGGACGCTACACTCAAGACTTGGCCCTTTAAACAAAATTGGAGGATTGAGTGGTAGGGTACTCAGCGTGTGTTAGAGAAAGTTCTAGCTTGGTGTTTTATTGCAAGGACATGTCTGCAATAGCATGGCCAAAAATTATCCTAGGATGGAATGTAATGCCACCATTTACTGTAAATGAGTACTGACTTGAAAAAAGAGTTCAATCAAAGACTTGATTGATACAGAGGCACAGAAGTAAAAGATTGAGGATAATATATGTAAGGATATCTCTGGTGTGCCAGTAGAAGAGCGGCCCTATCACGTAGACAAAGAATAATATCTGTTTTTTTTTAGTGCTATGAGGCTAAAATACATATTGGTTTCCTGTTATGTTTATTTCTTAATTTGAGTTTCCCCCCGCTTAGTAGTTTATTCATCCTATTTTTGTACGTTTTGGCCTCCTTGGCATTATTCACGAGAGACGGTTATTGTTTCCCTTTTTTACGTCAGTATTCATATACAATAGTGAGAAAAAGCTTGTGAACCCTTTTGAATGAAAAATCCTCAAGTATTAACATTAGACAAAGTAAATATGATTAAAAATATTACACCCAAAAAATTAACACTAAATCATTGCTGGAAAATACATATGAGCTGCTTGAACCTTCATCTCCATTAATTGTAGTGGTGGTGATGTGAGTGCCATCTTAAAATGAATGAGATGATAGTGAGGTGCTATTCTGATGAACCCATCTCTCTAAAATAAGAACACAAACTATGGATGTCTTTGAGGAAAGAAATCATGTCCCGATTAAAAGAAATTACTGTGGCCTTCAAGCAAACTACTACTACTACTGCTACAAGATACCAATAGATGCAACAAAATTCATTATTAAGTTCAATTTATTTACTTTCCTCTATATTTATATGTAGAGGAGTACATACTCAGAGCTGTCCTTCTCTAGATGCACATCATGCACTGTGTATGGGGTAAGTGTTCAAAGGACCACAGCTAGAGTCTATGCACACACAATGCCACTGTTTCATGAATCATCAAATTAATGTTGTTTACTGTCACCTATTGTCTTCATTTTCTGATAATGAGCAGAGAGGTGGTTTCAAGTCAACACCAGTCAGGAGTACAGAAAGGACAAAAAGCTTGTGCTGAACTTGCTGATGTGTTTAGATATCTAAATTTGACAAACTTCCAGTAAGCTAGCTGGCATTATAACTGTTGCCATTTCGCTAAAGCTAGCAGTTTACTAGAGTAGCAGTGGAGTAACAACAGAATTATGTTTTAAAGTTGAGTATTTAACAGATGTTATCTGATGTTACATTATCTAGCTGACACATGGTTGAGTATTATTTATTACCGCAATACAGACTTGAGGACCTCTACACAATGTTAAAGGCCGCTAACGTTAGTCGACATATGAAGTACTCTGAGTGTTATTGCATTGAGGGCAGGTTGGTAAATTTCACCAACACAAAGGCAACTCTCCTGCTTACTAGGCATTTATTGGATATATTGTGGAAAAACACCGGGCAAGTAACTTTGACACAGAAAAAAAGGAATGAGCTCAGATTAACTTCAACTGTTGGTTAATTTAATGGCAGCCACCATTACTGATTCAGTTAATACCTTATTGGTATCTGCTGTCATTAAAATGAAAAAATGAAGTGTAGATAAATTAATAAGTCTGGAAGATATGTTCATTCATATGTAAAATCTTTTTAAAAATCTAAGCTTAATCTAAATATTCTGCTTCATTTTATTAACAGTATAACAGTAGTATTGAAAGTTTTTATTATATTATTATTATTAGTGGTAGTAGTAATAATAGTAGTAGTATTTATTATTAATATTATTATTATTAGTAGTAGTATTTATTATTATTATTAGTAGTAGTAGTATTTATTATTATTATTATTATTATTACTAGCAGTAGTAGTATTTATTATTAGTAGTAGTAGTATTTATTATTATTATTAGTAGTAGTAGTAATAGTAGCAGTATTTATTATTATTATTATTATTATTAGTAGTAGTAGTAGTAGTAGTAGTATTTATTATTATTATTATTAGTAGTAGTAGTAGTAATAGTAGCAGTATTTATTATTATTATTATTATTATTAGTAGTAGTAGTAGTAGTAGTAGTAGTATTTATTATTATTATTATTA
>JANRMT010027041.1:43941512-43991149 GCA_026402145.1 Polypterus bichir lapradei | reverse complement strand
GATTTTTAAAACATTATTGTTGAAATACACAGTCCTGAAAAAGGGACGTTTCTTTTTTTGCTGAGTATAAATATATATATATATATATATAGTGACACTCATGAGGTCCTATATGTATTCTCAACCACTCAAGTCTGCTGATGAATGCCATCTGGTGATGTCCAGACACTTTTCATTAGTAGCTCCTAGTTGGTGGAACATATTTCCCACTTCCATGCAAAAGTCTGACTCCCTCAATGTAATTACGATGCATTTGAAGAATCTCTTGTATGATGAATTTCTGTCAAATTGATAATGGCTTTGTTAGGTTTTATAACCTAGGAACTGAATTTAGCTTGTATTTTGCTCTGCATTCTTCAATTGCAGTGGTCAAATTTGTAACCTTGTCGCGTAACACTTATTCCCAAACAGTCCCCCAAGATTGATGTTTACTCAGTTATGTTGACCTCTTTTTTAAGTCGCCTTGGATAAAGCAAATAAATGTAAATGTGTTTGTGGTTAAAATTAGGAAAAGGGCCCACATCAGGACAGAGAGGTATTAGTTGAAGTATGAGAAAAACCAGAGAGTTCCCTTCATGTACACATGTCTCAGGTCATACAGGTGGTCCTTCGTGTGTGGCTTAGGGTGGACCGGCGTTGTCTCAGATTAAATTGAAAGGTAATGGCATACATAAATGGAAGATCCTACAGCTTTATAGGAGAGGAAGCAGCCCAGGAATAGTTATGGTAGCTTGACCCTTTAAATGGTGCAGTCTGAGATCAGTAGTGTAATACTATCTGAATGAAATATGGCCTGGCAGTCAGAGCAGTGAAACAAACCTAGGATGAGGTATAAATAGCAATCCCTGAAGGAGCAAACATGCTTAGATGTGAACTGAGGGAACATAAGTTATAGTGAGCTCTGTTGAGTGTAAGAGCTCAAAAGCAGGGTAACAGGACTACTTGCCATTGTCCTCAAATGAATGTGTCTTTAAATTGTTAATGTATAGTGTACAACATAACATGATTCATGCAAGGTAGGCTCGACACATTTAAAAAAAAACAACAATAATAATCAGTCCATTCATTCATTTTGTACCTTTTATAAACGTCACAGGAGCAAACACGGGGAGCACTCATGCCCACGCTAATGTTCATGGCTACTGGCCTAACAGAGCTGCTGGGTAATTACTTTAGAAGTATGGTGTAGCAGCCAACGGGTTCTGCCTAACTATGTGATTCTGAGCAAGTCTTTTAAACTGAATAGAAATCTGTAAATAGGTGTTACACATTCTGATCTTACAGTTCACCTTACATAAAGTTGTTAGCTAAAAAAACACAATAATTCTGATAATACAGTGATGTCTGTCAACATACATGCATATACAACCCATAGAGTAATACTGGCATGCTAGCAACGCTTCCTGTCTATAAACTTTATCATTATGAAGCAAACAGATGAGCATATAAGCTGTTTTATAGCTCTAATGTCAACATATTTATGAAATAGTAGAATTGAGGCAACAAAATAAAAACAGGATATCAGACAAATGTGGGTAGGATTGAAAGCAGACCCTGCTATAACAGCTGTCAAAAGCTGATGCCGTGTCCCTTACAATTTCCTGACTTTCTGCCTGCCTTGTCAACTTCCCTCATTAAAATTTTAAAGGCTGAGAAAAGATAACTTACTGTTGGCATTTCAAATTGCTACGCCCCTTCTGTGCCAATTACAGGACTGGCTCTTTTGGAATATCAGCACAATTGCCTAGAGTCTGTGTCTTCAGGAGCCATATTGCACTTGTGGATAGGATTTCAGGCTAATCTATTTTGTGTTCTGTTTATAAATTTCAGGGTTTTTTTGGAATATTAAATAATGAAATAGTTGAGAGGTTATGGGTCCTATATGATGGAGTTGAATTTTCAGTAGGCTGGGATTAACACTATTGTGGCCAGAACCAAACCTAATTGGATGCTGTTATGTGTCAACTGCATGCTGTGAGAAAAATGAAAGCGATTTGCTACAAAAAGCCACATAATTCATTCATATTTTTAACACCACAGAAATGAAAACATGTACCCTTCTTAAACTTGTATCCAGTTAACAAAAAAAAACTTTTATAAACAAGATGGTTTGTGATTAATGCTGATGTGTAACAGCTGCAAAATCCCAGGTTTCCAATCACAATTTTTGCAGACATTTTCTACAGGTTTTAGCATTGCTGCCTCATGGATCAAGCCTCCAAGGTACAAATCCCATGACAAGGTACAGCTGTATGGACGTTACATGTTTCCCTGTGTCACTGTTCTCATCTCACATCATAAAGACATGGCTGGTTAATCAAATGAAGTGAATGTTTGCTGCAATGGACCAGTGCCACATTTACAAATGCTTTCTGCCTTGTCCCCTGGACTACTGGGACAGACATTGGGCTCCAGCAAAACTGAATTACATGAGCAGCTTAGAAAATCTCTGTCCTTGTACAGTATGTCACCATCAACAAAAAAGACTTGCTCATAGTGCAAGATAATTCTCTCCACAGACCAGCATTTTTGTTTTGATCTATCTATCTAACTATCTGTTGTGATAGACGGCCGGCAGCTCAAACCAGCCAGGACACCCAGAGAATGGAAGGATGAAGGAAGGCAGCTACTGTGAGACACTGCCTTCCCCAAACATTAGATGGCAGCATACCTGCAGTGTAACGGTGCCATGGATTCCCACAAGGCACCATGGTATATGGAGTTTGACATCACCCTGCTGGGTACTGTAGGTGCCGCCAGGGGAGACTGTGGGAAATTGGGAGACAAGTAGATCACGTGGATGGAAGCCCCAAAGCACTTCCAGGCTGATTAAAAACTTAAGTGCTCCATCTGACCCTGAAGTGCTGGCAGGTCACATGAATGGAAGAACAGAAGCACTTCTGGATCGGGCACTATATAAAGGACTGCTGTGAAGTATGGAGGTGAATGAAGCTTGCTGGGAGGTGTGGAGGACAAAGAGAAGATTTCTATTTGTGTTTGCATGTCTGTCTGTTTGGTTTAAGGGGCAACAGTGACCCCTAGCGTGCACACTAACTATCTATCTATCTCTCTATCTATCTATCGACCTACCCTGCTTTACCATTACCCCCTTGCATTTTATGAGTGTCATCTATTGACCCTGCCACACCTTAGAGTTTCATTTGCCACATATTTTTATTTTGTTAATTCATTCTCTGCTTTAGGCACTTTACTTGAATATGTCATAGCACCACAACCTGTTACATTTTGCACATATCACCTCTTAGGTAGTGTGATGTAGTAGCTAAGGAACTCTAAACCAGAAGGTTGTGGGTTCAATTCCTACCTTTCACTCAAATTATATTCCTGAGCAAATAACTTAAATTTACTGGGCTCCATCTGTAAAAGCAAAATAGATTTAAATATTTTAATTTGCAGCTGTAAAATGCATTGGGAAGGTGGTCACTATAGAAAGGTGCTATAATAATAAAATAAATATTTGTTTGTCTTAATGCTACTACTCTTTTGGGTGCTTGGACTTTGTGGTCATATAGCTGAGTTTGTAGCCTGGACTAAGTGCCAGCATGCAGCATGTGGATGGCGCAATGCCCCTTTGGCACTTTACAGACAAAGACTGAAATTAAACAAGTGCTGAAGGTTTATTCCTAATCATCTCTCACATCACAAATCTGTTATTGTAATTAGAGTCTATAGTGTGCTCTTCGATAGGTTGGCAGCTTATCCAAGATTGGTTTCTGGTACTGGCTCCCAGTGTCATTCAGCTACTCAGATAAGCTCAGATAAGCAGTAGTGGATGGACTCTGGCTAACAACCTCCCTAAAAACTGAATTTTGGGGCTAAACTAATTTTGACAATATTGTTCAGAGATGGAACATTAGTACCATACGAAGCTAAACTGCAGTTAGAAAACAAGCGAATGGATTAAAGAATGTACACCTGTCCTGGTGAGTGTCATAGACAATATCCATTCCTCCTCATTTTTTTACAATGATAATTTTTCTCACAATACACATTTGTTGCATGAAAAAAGACTAAAAATATGTAGGGAACAACGGTCAAGTGTTTAGAATGACCGTATCACAAGCCTGGTCAGTTATTGCTATTCCACTGGACTTTAAGTTCTTTAACTGTAATGGAAAGCCAGGCAGAACAAAGAATAAATTGTCTTCTTTAATTATACAATTTCATGGAAAAGAAGACAGACTTCAACTCTCCAGAAATAAATCTAAATCTAAAATGCCAATCTTAACTTTAGCTCTCTCTGCTATTTGGATTCCCTGAGGCTGCGTGTCAGAGTTCTCACTTCTCCTACATTTTCTTATACACTGTGTACAAAGAACACTGAGAGTGACTAATAACTTCAAAGGCTGCTGTAGATTCTCCGCTCCTTTATTTAACGTATAGAAAGACGGGGATATTAAACGCATCTGTGGGGAATTCTTCATTTCAAGGAAAAGAGTACAGCATTTCTTAGCTTTAGCTTGTCCCACCATTCTTTTAATGATCTTGACAAAACAATTCCAAAAATAACAACGTATGTTCTTTGTGTTTTAGTGTCTAGTGGAGACAGGGCTGTGACTGCACATCTGTAGTTAGCTTTGCTATCACTGGACTGGGTGGAAATAAGACTCTCAGTGTAAACCTGGAGTGCCTGGAATAAAAAACTGAACGAGGGACTGCTGTTGTCTTGTGAAATTAAAACTGAAAAACAGTGCTGAGGGCATATACTCCAATTTGGTCTCAAAACAGAAGGGGAATGAAAAAATGGGGGAACAATATAGCCATAAGCATCAAATCTATCAAATACTGTACACTTGTCAGAAAACATGGAGTCTGGCAAGAGAAGACTTATCTCTGTGGAAAATACTGACAATAATCGATGAGTCAAGAAGTGCAGAACTACTGGACTGCAGACAAGGCCACTTATTTATTCTCTGCATTTCTGAGATTTCTGTCCCTCTGATGGCTTTTTGTCATTATGGCACATTGTCTGCCATCTGTGAATTTCTCAGTAAAATAGTAAAAGGTCAACTCCATTTGTTAATGCGCTATCAAGTCATGCTGTTCACGGATGTAAGCTCCCTGATGAAGAAAAGGAGACATTGGGGGGGTGGGATGACAAGGTGTAGTGGGCTAATGTAGCAGCACTCTGGAGGGGAGGTCTAGTCATTGTGGTTAAATTTTTAATGAAACTGCTCACTGTAGCATATTTCATGCACCATCATCTGCCCACAGAGAATTTGCTACATACCATCAGTGAGATGATTTTTTAAGGACTCTTAGACAAACATGAAAGATGATCTCATATTGAGGCCCCTACATTGCTGTCCCTGGGTCTACAAGCTCTTCCGTTAAGGTGAAATTCAACTTATTTATTTAATTTGTTAGTTGGCTCCCTTAATCTAAGGCAGAGGTGTCCAACTCCGGTCCTGGTGGGCAGCAGTAGCTGCAGGTTTTCATTCTAACTCTTTTCCTAATCAGTGACCAGTTTTCACTGCTAATGAACTCCTTTTCCCTTCATTTTAATAGCCCTGTTTTTAAAGATTCAGTCCTCTGAATTGATTTATTTCCTCATTAAATAACAGCCAAACAGAAATGAGATGTTAAATGAGCCAACAGATGACCAGCTAAATTGGAACGTCAAACTCCTGCCAATTTCACTCCAAACAGTTTCTTAATGAGAAGCCAATTCTTGCTGTTAATTAAAGCTGTTATTGAATAGCATGACTTGTTGCTGCTCTCATTTTGCCACAGCAGACTGTTGATTTTCCGTTTTTTGTAAGACCACCGTCAACATGTTTTGGTGACCTGAGTATGCCGACATGACTGAGACCTTCACTTTATTTTCAAATTAACTGGTCATGTGGCGGCTTGTTTTGTGTCTCATTATTGTTTGGTTGCTCATTAAGGACAAAGATACAACTAAAGGGTCTGTGTCATGTCAGTTAAAACTAAGGCAAAACAATTTAATCAGAAGCAAAAATGGCTCACTAATTAAGAAGATGTTTAGAATGAAAACCTGCAGCCACTGCGGTCCACCTGGACCGGAGTTCAACACTCCTGACCTAAGGTGATGTATAAGTCACAATGTAGCAACATTCCTACCATATTGACAGTCAGATCCTTAGCCGAGGAACACATTTAGTCAGTGGTGGGGACTGAAGAGGTGACCTTGACTTCCCAGTCCTGAACCTTTTTCACTTGGCTACACATTTAAGCACATCATCATGAGGGTTGGGAAGACAATCACAGTTTACACTAAAAAGTAATGTGGTCTCAAACCACCAGTTAGCTTCTTAAGCGGAATTTCCTAAGGATTTGACATTTGAAATCAGTTAGAGCTGGTGCAAGCAGTGGTTTCTTCATGCTTGTATCCTGCTGGGAGAAAAAGATTAATTTGGCCCAATCCTAATGGTGCACAAATTAACTGTCTTCCATTCTTTAATTCTCATTGTTTCAAATCTTTTCTTCGTGGTAAAATCAGCAGTGTAATAAGGTGGGTGTGGGTTACTTTGTGTCGACTGCTTGGGTATTTTACACATTTTGCTGTTCAACACTTGTTAGTAACATATTATATGATATGCTGACACCTGTACTTTTATTGATAATACAATGCTGATAATCTTTGTTAGTTAATAATCATCTGGAACCTTCAGAAAAAGAGTAGAGTAAAGCATATTCTGGATATGTATATTTAGCAGTTGGTTATTAGACATAGAAATAATGCAGAAATAAATTAGAACGATGATTTACCATCAAATAAATGTAAATGTGTGCATGTAATGGAGCAGTGGTTAGAGTCTCTGCCTCACAGCTCCAAGGACCCAAGTTCAAAACAAGTCTCATCTCTGTCTATGTGTCAGGTGCATTCCCTACCAATATCTACATAATTTTTACTACATTCTTCCTATATCCCTTTGTATTATATTCTTGTGTTTATTTCAGACTTTTTATACAATTATATATGGGTTTGTGGACTCTTATATTGTTTTTGAATTCAAGTAATTAATCTATGATGTGTTCTAGTTATAAATTAATGTAATAATTTTACTTTTATTTTACCATTTCACAGGCATTGTATGTTCTTATGGGCACAATTATTTATTTATGTGTTGCCATGTGTTGTGATGACATAGAGGGGACAAGATAAAAGGTTGCTAACTAGGACACATCTCTGTCCAAAACTGTGATATAACCCTTGTTCCTTGTTCAAAATTTTTATTTTGTTTGTGTTTTGCTAATGACTTATCGGTCTCTTTTTTGACATGGCTTCACTTCTTATAGTTTGGTGCTCAAAATATTAAACTCCTGGGGCCTCATGCATAACACCGTGTGAAGAATTCACACTACAACATGGCATACGGACAAAAGTGGAAATACACACAAAAAAATCCAGATGCATAAATCTGTACAAACGGCAACTTCCACGTTCTTCCGCTACATATATCCCGGTCAGCATGAAAAGTAACACACGTGCACGCACCTGCTGTCCCACCCCATCTTTGAATATGCAAATCAATATAATTATTGTCCTTAAGCTCAGCGTTCTGTGAAAAGGTAATGGCAAAAGCACAGGGGGAAACAGAAGAATTTCAGTGAATACCAAGTGGAGGCAAAGAAAAACGTACTATTTGTTGGTTTAAACAGTGGTATAAACAACAAAAGGATGTTGATCAAGTGACAGAGTGTCGGAGAAACTCGAAAGCTCAAGTTCACAAAGTCGCACAGTGCCCAAAATAAAAAAGAAGTTGTCAGATATCAAAGTTGCCGTGAAAAGGCGAGTCGTAGCTCACCGTCTGAATGTCATATGAAAGCTTATTCGGGTACAGAGAAAAAAAAAAGGCACACAGTGGGGAAAAAGCACGAAATGTCAACTTTAATCTTGAAATTTCCACTTTAGTCACATAGTTTATTTTGTCATTAAAGTAGAACATCATAAACTTCATCTTAAAATCATTTAATTTACTAGTTTCTCAAATCCAATCGTAACTAACGTAGCACGTTAAATGCTTTGTTTTGTATTTGATCTTCTATGTGCTCTATGTGTGTGAATCACTACGTGCTTTTTAAATGAGCTTTCTCTTACTCCGACAGGACATAGAATCCATTCCATTCATGATATTACAGCTCTCTGAATAATTCAAATACTGAGATGTATACTTGATATCATTTTCATGATGATAGGAATTAATGCATGTTATTAAACATGGGAACATGGTGGTGCCGTGATTGTTCATGTCTCACACAAGATGCTTGCTGCGCCATCCGCAACCTTTGATGAAATAATTTATTGCAGCAGTACTGTCTCTTTTGAACGTACTAACCTCCAATTCCTGTCCTTCCTTTTCTTTCTCCAAGTAACCAATCGCCACACAATCAGCTCTGTAACAGACGTTAAGCCATCTGTAAGCTTAGACAGCCGATTCTTCAAAACTTTTAAGGAACATTAAAATACCTTCGTAGTATGTGTTTAATTATTCTATCCATCTATCCTTCCAGTGTTGCATCAGCACCAGCAAGAATACAGCGTAGGCAGGAACAATCCGTGAACGGAGCACCAGCTCCTCGCTAGCACTATGGCACAGTGTCCACACATGTTTAATTATTAATAATATGGCTTATTTAAATGAAGTTAAAGTTTTATCTGTATAATATAATAAACATATTTTGCTGCATTTCATCTTAAAAATAATATCGTCATCATATGTAAATACACGCTTTATAAAGTGGCTCAGGTTGTGCAATAGTATAACTGTATCGCAAGTTCACAGTGAGGCAATTGTACTTATAAGTATACTCAGCAAAAAAAGAAACGTCCTCTGACTTTCAACTGTTTTTACTTTCAGTAGACTAAATGTGTAAATATTTGTATGAACACTAAAAGAGTCAAAACCATAAGACATAAACTAAAAATGTTTCACAATGTGTCCCTGAATGAAGGGAGGCTCAAAATCAAAAGTACCAGTCAGTATCTGGTGTGGCCACCAGCTGCTTGAAGTACTGCAGTGCATCTCCTCCTCATGGACTGGACCAGATTTGTCAGTTCTTGCTGTGAGATGTTACCCCACTCTTCTACCAATGCACCTGCAAGTTCCTGGAGATTTCTGGGGGGAATGGCCCTAGCCCTCACCCTGCGATCCAACAGGTCCCAGACGTGCTCAATGGGATTGAGATCTGGGCTCTTCGCTGGCCATGGCAGAACAATGACATTGCTGTCATGCAGAAACTCACGCACTTTTTGCCACTCCTGTCTGGTCCAGCGAAGGTGGGTTTGTGCCCATAGGCGGCGTTGTTGCTGGTGATGTCTGGTAAGGACCTGCCTTACAACAGGCCTGCAAGCCCTCAGTCCAGCCTCTCTCAGCCTATTGCGGACAGTCTGAGCACTGATGGAGGGATTGTGTGTTCCTGGTGTGACTCGGGCAGTTGTTGTGGCCATCCTGTACCTGTCACGCAGGTGTGATATTCGGATGTACCGATCCTGTGCAGGTGTTGTTACACGTGGTCTTCCACTGCGAGGATGATCAGCTGTCCTTCCTGTCTCCCTGTAGCGCTGTCTTAGGCGTCTCACAGTGTGGACATGCCAATTTATTGCCCTAGCCACATCAGCAGTCCTCATGCCTCCCTGCAGCATGCCTAATGCACGTTCACGCAGATGAGCAGGGACCCTGGGCATCTTTCTTTGGGTGTTTTTCACAGTCGGTAGACAAGTCTCTTTAGTGTCCTGCGTTTTTAGAACTGTGACCTTAAATGCCTACTTTCTGTAAGCTGTTAAGGTCTTAACGACCATTCCACAGGTGCATGTTAATTAATTGATTATGGTTAATTGAACATGCATGGAAAACATTGTTTAAACAATTTACAATGAAGATCTGTAAAGTTATTTGGATTTTTAAAACATTATTGTTGAAATACACAGTCCTGAAAAAGGGACATTTCTTTTTTTGCTGAGTTTACAAAGCGTTCTACTTGGAGCAACTGATGGGCTGATTGAGTGCGTTTATAGTTCTTGGGATGACACTGCTTCTGAACCGCGAGGTCAGTACAGAAAAGGTTCTGAAGCGTTTGCCGTGTGAGAGCGGTTCAATAGACAGCATGGTTGAAGCAGTGTGTACTAGATGCTGTATACCGATAATTCTCTTTCCAGTCAGCTGCTGTAAAGCTGTGATTCACACTCAGATACAGTAAAATAAATACACCGAGTGCTGCAGTGAGAGTATTATGGAAAAAGATGATCCGCTGTGGCAACACCCAACGGGAGCAGTTGAAAGAAGAAGAAGAAAAAGGTGCAGTGAGAGTAACAACGCTAAAGCAGCTATGGTATTAAGAATAGTTTGACCATTCTGTGGACCATTATATTGTTACAGGTTAATTACAATCAGATGCAATAAACTAATAAACAGTATGCGGTTAATTTCAGTGTATTTATAAAGCTGCGTCAGGAATGTGGATCTAAAAAAGAAAGGGAAACCACACTGGAACAATAACACTGCTTTGACGCTAAGTGCCGCCAGTTTGCAAAACCAAGCGGAGAACTTGCTTATCCCAGGGTTGGAGCTACTGCCAGGTTTAGGCTTTATACATCGTGATTTGAACATACTGTAGAAACGTTTGTATGCAACATTTTTGTGCGTACGCACCGTTTATACATGAGGTCCTTGGTTACGATCTTTGGTTGTGCACCTTCTACGTCTCTTCTCTTGATCCTTTTTCTCATTTTGTGCTGTTTTTCCGCCTTAAAACAACACATAGATGTACAGGATTGCCACACATTGGGTGAGCATGCTTTGTAATAAACCAATTTAGATAAAGTGCTGAAGGATATTGTGAGGAAATAGAACAACCAGCAGATGTTACGGAAATCAAAAGTCATGGTCTCAAATAAGCCAAGCTTTAGAACCAGAAAGTTAATTAGACTCAGGCAACCAAGCTAAAGAGCAAAGACAAATGGAAAGGCCAGAACTGGAGCTGAAGTCAAAACTAAACTCAAAATCTCAATGCTATGGCATACATGGAAAAGGAGATAACTATTGACAATAATGCTGATTACTTACAACACCAAATTGATTGGATTAGCTTGTTAAGCCTTGAACTTCATAAACAGGTGTGTCCAATCATGAGAAAAGGTATTTAAGGTGGTCAATTGCAAGTTATGCTTCCCTTTGACTCTCCTCTGAAGAGTGACATCATGGGAAACTCAAAGCAACTCTCGAAAGATCTGAAAACAAAGACTGTTCAGTATCATGGTTTAGGGGAAGGCTACAAAAAGCTATCTCAGAGGTTTAAACTGTCAGTTTCAACTGTAAGGAATGTAATCAGGAAATGGAAGGCCACAGGCACAGTTGCTGTTAAACCCCGGTCTGGCAGGCCAAGAAAAATACAGGAGCGGCATATGCGCACGATTGTGAGAATGGTTACAGACAACCCACAGATCACCTCCAAAGACCTGCAAGAACATCTTGCTGCAGAAGGTGTAAATCGTTCTACAATTCAGTGCAATTTGCACATAGAACATCTGTATGGCAGGGTGATGAGAAAGAAGCCCTTTCTGCACTCACCCCACAAACAGAGTCACTTGTTGTATGCAAATGCTCATTTAGACAAGTCAGATCAATTTTGGAACAAAGTGCTTTGGACTGATGAGACAAAAATTGAGTTATTTGGTCATAACAAAAAGCGCTTTGCATGGCGGAAGAAGAACACTGCATTCCAAGAAAAACACCTGCTACCTCCTGTCAAATATGTTGGAGGTTCCATCATGCTGTGGGGCTGTGTGGCTCGTTCAGGGACTGGGGCCCTTGTTAAAGTTGAGGGTCGGATGAATTCAACCTAGTATCAACAAATTCTTCAGGATAATGTTCAAGCATCGGTCACAAAGTTGAAGTTACACAGGGGTTGGATATTCCAACAAGACAGTGACCCAAAGCACAGTTCAAAATCTACAAAGGCATTCATGCAGAGGGAGAATTACAATGTTCTGGAATGGCCGTCACAGTCCCCTGACTTGAATATCATCGAAAATCTATGGGATGATTTGAAGCAGGCTGTCCATGCTCGGCAGCCATCAAATTGAACTGAACTGGAGGGATTTTGTATGGAAGAATGGTCAAAAATACCTCCATCCAGAATCCAGACACTCATCTGGATGTTATACTTGCAAAAGGAGGCTCGACTAAGTATAGACGTAATAGATCTGTTGGGGTGCCCAAATTTATGCACCTGTCTAATTTTGTTATGATGGATATTGCATATTTTCTGTTAATTCAATAAACTTAATGTCACTGCTGAAATACTACTGTTTCCATAAGGCATGTCATAAATTGAAAGGAAGTTGCTACTTTGAAAGCTTAGCCGACGATAAACAAAAATCCAAAGAATTAAGAGGGGTTCCCAAACTTTTTCATATGACTGTATATACAAAGTAACACTTCTAACACAAACCTATTATAAATATGATTTAACATACTGTGTACAGCTCTTAATACATTTATAATAACAATAAGATTATGAAGATTGATTGACCATAGACATTAAAGGAGATTCCAGTCATGATGAAGGTAATTTCATAGAAACAATTATCACATGCACATACAAATATAAAGATAATAAGAAACAACAATATCAAAATAATGCAATTCAAAAATATTTTTGCACCTATTCAAGATATTTTGGAATTATGTTTTTGGAATGATATGTTCAATACTTTCTAGAATGGTCAGAAAATTGATTCTGTTTGGTTTAAATTTCATTCTTTTTTTATAAATATGAAATTAATTAATAGATTATATAGTACATATTTGTTAACCCAGCCACAGGGGATGCACAAACCAGTGTGTTTCTTCGTGACGGCCCCAAGCCCGGATGAATGGGGATGGTTACGTCAGAAAGGGAATGCAGTGTAAAATTTTGCCAAATCAACAATTTTGGATGATCCGCCGTGGCAACCCCTAACGGGAGCAGCCAAAAGAAGAAGAAGAAGGTAGTTCATATTTGTTACTCATATATTTCTTAATGAGGTGGATTATAAATGATGGAATGAGAATCATTGATTAAACAAAAATGA
This sequence comes from Polypterus bichir lapradei, assembly GCA_026402145.1. Taxonomy (NCBI): domain Eukaryota; kingdom Metazoa; phylum Chordata; class Cladistia; order Polypteriformes; family Polypteridae; genus Polypterus; species Polypterus bichir. Next base: position 43,978,089 of record JANRMT010027041.1, on the reverse strand, counting down.
TGGATTAAGAAAGGTCTTCATAGTGAATAAAATAATCACTACTGTATCACCTTATTTTGAAAAGTAATGAAATTAAACAAAAACATTTCTACTGTATCACCTTATTTTAAAAGTTATAACAATAAAGAGTCAGATCGGGTCATCGATCAACTACAGGGGAATGGAACATACTGCAACAATAGGAGGAGGAAGAGGTGGTGAAAACTGTACAGGGGTAAATTTATTATATAATACTAAAAAAAAAAAAAAATACAAAGCATCATGTTTCCACTTCAGTGTAAATAAATATAAATTATGGCATAATAAAATTTCATTTTTGTCATGCTAAATATTGTAATTAAATAGCACATTAATTACTTCAGAACTACAGTTATGTGTGGTCGGCGAATTTTGGTTTTGCTGTGAATCTCACAGTGCAGAGGTGAAAAGATCAAAAGCACACTGATTAAACAGAGTCAAAGTGAGATGTATTCTATTGTTCGAAGTGGCTAAAGCTACGAAGGACAGAGAATTGAGGGAAATTGCAGTGCAAAGCCCCGCCCATTGACCCATGCTAATTAATATATATTTGCATGTTGCTTATCTGTGTCTTCATTGCTGTTCCAGATTAAAATGAAATTGCAAATGGTGTTATTACATTTTATTTCTAATTTTTCCAACATTCTTGTGTGTACTCTTTGAAAAATAAATGACAAAAGAGAGATTACATTATTAATTTTATAATTTACATTTTTATTTCCCTTTTTGCAGAAAATACCTCCAATATCAAGCATTCCTTATTGAAAGTAATGTTGGAAAGGATGGTTATTGAACATCTGAAAGTGGAGGGAGAGGTGGTGGGGCAGCAAAATTTATGGAATTTAGTTTTAAACAGAATTTGCAGATATAAAGAACAAAGTTGATTAGCTGCATTTTGATGCAGTAGGTGACTTGGTGTAACAGTGAACTACTGTAAGCAGCTGACATATTTGCTGTTATTAATGATTAAAATTGTTGAGATTATGTGTTCACAATTTCTTGGTTATACAAGATAATTTTTCTTGCTCTGCAATGATAAGACATATAGAATTAGAGGCTGAAATCCAGCAGTAGATGCAATGTTTATTATGTTCTGTGACAGATGGGAAAAAGGAGCTTCCCAATGGGAGTGCCCTTCCAAGCAGTCCTGTATCACTGAGGCAATTTAGAGAACTTTATTATTCAAATTATGTAAGCTGTATTGTAATGCTGATCTTTCACATTATTTCAACATATAAAATAAAAAATAATAACCCGATTAGCCAGAAATGACAATTTAACTACAAGCGACTGTGATACATGCTTACTATGTTAGTTGGCTTTTTATTTTCATGAAAAGTTAGAACTAGTATTGAATTGCACCTTGCATAGATAAAACGGTGAATGTATCTGACCTCAATATACTGTCTGGAAATTGAGAAGAATGAAGTGTGAAGGTGAGACATTACAAGTGGTGTCTCAGAATATTTTCATAGCACATGAATGAAGGAAAACACATTGAAGAGATTTCTTTCTTCTTTCCCTGGTCTAATGCTACACATGCTTTTAGTCGCCAGCACACACTCCTTTTACTAAAATACAACTCAGGAATCTAAACATAGTGACTGTTTCCTGAAGAGGCATTAGCTCTCTTGGAAATGTGTTCTTTTAAAATTGTGGCATATTAAATAATTAAACAATATCATAATATACCAGAAACGGCGATATCCCTCCCATCGTGATTACGGCGGTACAAGAATCACATGAGAAAAAATATCTTTTAGCTTATATTTACTGACGGTTAACGCGGTTACAGACGGGGAGGCATATGGACAGACTTAATCCAGGTGGGAAATCTGGATCAACACAGTCAGCCATTTTCTCGTCACCACGCTGGGAGGTTTTTCTTCGAACTTTGTCGATACCGCCTCCGAGGGTCTGGCTGCTGTCCAAGCCTTTTATACTGTTCTTCTTCAACTTGCTGGTCTTCTCTGTCACCAAACAAGGGCTGAATTCCTCCTCCACAAAATACAGAAATATCATAGTGCTTACATGCCGATTCTCATTCCCCCAATAAGGAAAAAAGATTTGTGCTGACAGAGGACAGAAATACACTATCCTGTGTTTAAGCTGACTATACAAGCCTCCAGTTGTCTTTGGCTATCTAATCCAATGCTTGGCTAGCAATTCTAACTGCTGAGCCCCTGTGTGCCAAATTTAACATGCACATGTGAATAAAACTCATATCAGTAGTTGTCCAGATATAGTGACATAAAGAAAAATGTAACATAACAGTGACAAAGGTAATGAAGTTAATGAAGTCTCAGATTTCTGGTTATTTCATAAAATGGCTTAGATAAATATCCAAAGTCAGCTCCTAACAGTTTTGGAATAATCCCTCTGAGCTCTACAGCTAAGATGGGAGTGCAGATTTGTGTGACACAGCACTGTCTTAAGCACAAGTGGGACCTGTGAAAAAGTGCGTGAACCACTGGGGATGAAACATCCAGGTGTCATTGAGCCGATTTCAAAGTACAAGGAGATGATGTCACCTGCTCAGAAATACTCAGGGACTTTGTGACTAATTGTGCCACACAGGTACAAGGTGAGAGCTGCTCAGATTTACACAGGAAGGTTTTATGTGAGCTGGGAGTTGACATTTTCACTTTATACAGACTTCGGAGGAGAATAAATAATTGTCATGATGCTGAATTTCTGACAATGCAGAAAACCTGTTTGGCATTATTTTAATGTAAGGAAAAATAATACAGTACACCTGTCAAGCAGAAATGTTAAATCTGAATATAAAATAGGAAGTCTGTAACTTGTAAATACACCTTATGAGAATGTCCTGGGGGTGATGTATTGTAATGTAATGTATTGTATTGTATGTGGGTTGGCAATGCAGGTAAGGTACCCAAATATTTGCCAAAGGGGCATAATCCTTCATCAGACTGTGAGATCATTATAGGGTTGATAAGACACAAGTTAAGACACCCCAGGCTGATAGATTAATCACAGCATGAATGGGTAGGACCATATTGTTCATTTAAGAAATGGCACCTATGAAGAGCGCTGGGAGCTCAGGTTGTGGGTACACTAGGATCTGCCAGTGGGCACTTTAGCTGGCAAATTCTGAACCCAGAAGTAACTGAGGATAGGATTTAATGTCTGTTTCTTGCCAGCACTAAATGATCTTATGTCAACTGGTGAACCGGGTAAAGGCCTGCTGAAAGGCGGAGGTGAGACCAAGAGAGAAGCAAAGAGGTGAGACAGATTGTGCAGTTTTAGGAGGTGAGAAAATGGGAAAGGTACTGTGCCATCGATTGGGACAACAGGCTGCATAGGAATGACAGGTGGGATAGAAAGTTTTATTTTCTGTCCCATTTTTCTTTACTGCTTTACTTCCTCCTTATAATCACACCTGCTTTGTGTGTTTTGTTATAAAAAGTGTTTTTTTTTGACACTTGAACCTTCCTTACATCACTTCAGAAATAAGTAGAGGTTAAAGGGATGATCTCCTGTCACAAAGAGTCGGGATTGAATTGTGTGAGCCTTAATTGCAGAAGTCATTCTTCTAACCTACTAACCTCCAGGGACTCACAAACTGGTAAACACTGAAATATAATGGATTGTTCAGTTGCCGGTAAGCGTTATCTGAGCAAAGAGGCAGTGTACTTGTGTTTCAAGGTCACTCACAGGTATGGATCTGCAAGCTATGGGGTGGTGGGGGGGGTCTGAAGGTTTTGTTTTCCTGCATGCAAGAAGACATCAGTTAGCACAAAACTGAACATTACTGACTGCTTTAGAATTATATATACTGTATATATATATATATATATATATATATATATATATAGCTAAATACTGCATAAAATAAGCTCTTCTAATACAATAGAGAACAAAATGTGCAACACACAATAACTCCGCGGTAGGTTCCGAAGGCCAGGCAAGATAATCAGACTGACAGATACATAATCAATAGAAACATTTATCTGGCCAAAGGGTGGAGACGAAGAGGCAGCACAAGATGCATTGGTTGCAAAAAAACCTTCACAGCTTATAACCATCTGGAGATTAAGAAAAACATACAAAATAGATAAAGTGCTGCCCTGTTTCACTCTAATTTATGAGTAATTATTTTGACAGAGAGTGGCATGGTGGCGTGATGGGTGGTGCTGATTACAAACTGCTCCACAAGACTGGCTATGAATTTCTATTTCTTTATGTAATTATTTATGGCACAGAACAAATTAACCTTGATTTTCATATAATTGCACCTATTTCAAGTTGTATGTTCAATGTGCAGCAGACCGGCAATGAAAAAGCAAAATGAGGTCATTGAAGAAAAGCGAAAATGATGTCAGGCACTCAAGAGAGTGCAAGAAGGGAATTTGCTGCAGGTTTGTTTCATATCATGCCTGGAAAAGATATCAAAGCGCTAGACAAAAGGGGCAGCGATGGGTAGTAAGGTGTCATGGAGTTAAACAGACTTAATTATGAGGATGGATACAATTAAATGTCTATAAATGAGAGTGAGCGAGGTTAGGACAGAAGCTAATGCAAGCGTCTGCAAAGGATAAATAAGGCTGAAAGGATTTGGATTTTGCTCATCTGCCGTCAGCAGCTATACAGTAGACTGATAACGCAAGGTCAGGATTTGAATTTGCTATTTAAAAATGGAGGTGGGAGTGGAAGGCAAGGGGCTCCTAGAATGAAACTAGAGGTGCCTGGATAGGCCTAGGAAAAGCTGGAGACGGGATTGTCCTGACAGATATATTCAAAGCTGTTTGCATCAGTTCAAAATACTCTGACAGCAACTGTGGGACAACAAATTTGAGATGCTCTGTGACTGAACAAAGTGTTGCAAAGGACTGCATTTTCAAATCCACTTTAAGCAGGTAATGAAAGCTCACAAGTCACCCACAAGTCCTGAACAGGGCTTCAGTCCATCACAGAGCCAATCAAATGCACTGACACTATTTCACACTTGGCCAAGTTAAAGTCTCTAATTAACATACCATGCACTACCAGGCAAATTTCTGGATACAAACCATTAAATTTGGCTGTTGTCTTTTAGAAACTGATACCTTTTTATCAGGATACTATTTAATTTATTTAAAAGAACAGCCAAGATGATACTAGTGCTTCTAATGGCTATTACTGCTTGAAATTTTTAATTTATTATTTGCATACCTTTAATGGCCTCTTGGGCACAGCCATCAGCAGTGTGTCTATCTGCGGACAGAGTGTCAAACTCATTGAGGGGCTTACTTACCTCGACAGTGACATTCATGTCTCTGGTGACTCTTCCTATGAAGTTAGTAGACGGATTGGGAGAGCATGGGGGTCATGAGGTTGCTGGAAAGGGGTGTGGTGCTTCCGATATCTATGCAAAAGGACGAAGGTCCAAGTCTTCAGAGTCCTGGAGCTTCCTGTCTTGCTATATGGTTGCAAGACATGGATGCTGTCCAGTGACCTGAGACGAAGACTGGACTCCTTTGGTACTGTGTGTCTAAGGAAAATCCTTGGGTACCATTGGTTTGACTTTGTGTTGAATGAGCGGTTGCTCGTGGAGTCTTGAAGGAGGCACATTACCTGCATTGTGAGGGAGCATCAGTTATGGCACAACAGCCATGTGGTGCGTTTCCCTAAGTGTGATCCAGCTCATAAGATCCTCATTGTTGGGGACCTGAGTGGCTGGACCAGGCCAAGGGGTCGCCCACATAACACCTTGCTGGGTCATTTCCGGAGGATGGGACTGGACTGCGTGTCTGCCTGGCGGGTTGCCAACCGGGATCCCAAGCTGTTTCGTCGTATAGTGGGTGTGGCAACACACTGTACCAGTGCATGCTCCCCAACTTGACTTGACTTGAAACGACTACAAAGTCCCATTTTCAGCAGCCATTTCTTCAGTGCCCCAATGTTCAAGTCCTTTAGCTCACCCTTAATTAGTCATTTTAAATGTTAATTGGTTATTAGAGAAACCTTTGTAATTATATTAGCAGCACTGAAATCTGTTATTCTGTTCACTTGGGTTTACAAAATACTGGCATTCTTGGCAAATGAAACAGCTTTCTAAAGAAACATGTCAGTCTATTGTTTTTTTAGTGGAGTGACGGTTACTCCATGTTTCAGGTTGCCAAGAAACTGAATATTTCATTCAAAAGTGTTTATTGCTAGAATATGGCAAACTGGAACTAACCAGGATAGAAAAAGGAGAAGGCCCTAATGTACAACTGTATAAGAGGATAAGGACATCAGAGTGTGTAGTGTGTGAAGCAAACATCTTACAGGTTCTCAGTTGGCTGCTTCTTCTTTAAATACATGGCAAATACCAGTGTCATCTGCAACAGACAAAAGATCACTCCAGGATACTTGCCATGATACACTTTACCAGTCATCTTCTATCCAATGTCTGTGATCTTTTTCCATTTTAATCTTTATTTTAGATATGACTTTTTCTTTGAAACTCTGCCTCTAAGGTCATCTTTTCACTTTCACAAGCTGGCACTGGCACCTGGAATGTTTCTTGAGAAAGTTGCTTCATTTGTCCATTTTCGAGTCATGAATTGAACTTTGGGAAAGCCAGTACCTTGCAACCCAAGTGAACAGAATAACAGGTTTCAGCTGTGGTAATGCCATTACAGAGGTTTCTCTAATAACCAATTAGTATTTCAATATGATTTAGGGATAAGCAAAGGGAGTGGACCATTAGGACAATGAAGAAATGGCTATTGAAAATGGAGCTTTGCAGTCATATGTGAATAATAAATTACAAATGAATCATTTCAAGCCATAAAAGCAGCACTAGTAATGCCATGGCTATTCATAAAATTAGTTTATTGGTATCCTGGTAAAAAATGTTATCGACTTCTATCAAAAACATGAAAATATTTTGGCGTGTTCAGGCTCTGACTGGTAGTGTGCATGTCTTTATAATGTGATAATGACCACATCTGGAGAACAGGCAATACCCACAAAGACAGCAACCAGGCTTGGAGTTGTGTGCCAGCTCTAATCACTATTCTAGCCTAAATGAATTACCTTTAACTGTAATTCCAAAAAATTAATATAGTCCACACAAAATAACATTTCTCTCCATAACTGATGGCAATGCTAGAATTTTCACCCATAGGCCGTGAAAACTGCACTCTAGATGCAAACAAATTAAATAAAAAAAGTTAAAATTCACTAAATTTCTTATTCATATCAAGGTAGCAATTTCAGTGAAGATATTTGAAGCGTATCTGAAAGCCTTCTTTCCCTCTTGTTCTAAACCTTTGTTATTTCTCTGTTTAATTCTTTTCAGCCTGACTCCTTTGTTCCTAACCCTGTTCATGCTGACTCTGCTATGTTGCCTGTCAAGATGTCCTGTCAGTCATTTCCCTGCTTTTTCATTCATTTTATTGTTTCATATTCTGACTTGATGTCAGGGTGTCTGCAGGCTGTTCTCAGTGTCTTAATATTTCCCTGTCATTTAACTTGTATTTGTATTGTGTCTCGGTCTACCATTTTATCTCAAGCTGCACTGTATTGTTTTCTTTTTGGTTTTGTAAATCACCTTGTGATGGAGCTTGCTGTGCCAAACTCACTTACACACTTAGATTCATTTATATCAAATCAGATTTTTTAAATTAACTGAACATACACATCTCTGGGATGTGAAAGGAAATTAGAGTACCTGGAGAGTAATCCATACAGTCCTTTCAGCATAGCAACAAGTCGGTAATGCACTCTCTATGGGATAAAAGGTCTATTGCAGTGCGCACATGCAGGTGTAATTTCATCTCATCTCATTTCCTGAAACCAACTTTCCCAGTGATGGTTGTGGTGGTAGCAGCCTAAGCATGTCAGCCCAGACTTCCTTGTCTCCAGGTACAGATTCTAGCTCTTCCTGAGGAATTCTCATGAGGAAGGAGGGAGATATAATTCCTCCATCATATTCTGGAACTGCAACAGGGTTTTCTCTCAATAAGACGTGTCCAGAGCAGCTCAAGGAGGTGCCTGGCCAGAAGCAGCTTTGACGGAGCCTGACACCCACAGTGAACAAATTCGACTTAACAGCAAGTATAGTATTTGGACACAACTCTCACTTCATTCATATAGGGAACAAATAGCACACAAGAGCAGTCCTGTTACCCATATTCCTGTAGCATTTCCCACAATACATGCTAAGGGACACAGTCATATCATTTTTAAAAGTCTAAAAAACACATGTAGACTGGGTGATTATAATTCAATGCACTCTACAGCAATTGCACCAGGGAGAAGAGGTGGTCTACTGTTCCAGGGTTTGGACGAAATCAACGTTGTTCCTTCCATATCTTTGTCACATCAATTGGATGGAGTCTTCCCCCAACCTGCCTTGTATATACCTTACCTGGGAGGGCTGATGAGTGTAATGTCTGTGTAGCTGAAGCACACCCTTTGTTCACCCTTAATAAATATAAGGACCACCACACGAGTCTGCCATTTCCAAGGTACTCTACCCACCTTCTGTGTAACATTGCACAGATGTGTTTACCACGCAAGGCTAACAATGTCCAGCACTTTTAACATCTCTGGCCAGATTTTATCAACACCAGCAGCTTTACCATCACAGAGTCCTTAGACCACCGTAGTGACTTCGGAAAAAATGATGGGATCCCACCATTCCGTCCTATCAGTTGCAATTTGTATATGGCAATTTAACTGATAGCATTTTTGGTAAAGTGAAACCATTCAGTCCATCAAGCTCACTTAGTTAACAAATAGCTTAGTTCTCCTACTATCTCCACTAAGAGGAGGCATTACCATTGTGCTGTGGTGGTTCATGCCCATCCATCCATTACCAAACAAGCTTAATCTCAAACATCATGGATGTGAGGGATCCAGGGGAAAGAAATGGGCACAAAGCAAGACCAGCATTACTTCAGACACTGAGCAATTGCAGGGTACACTCATTTTCAAACGCGGTCATTCACACTGAGAAGTCCTGCCTCTTCCACCTCCACCATATTTAAGACCACACCCGACCGGGAGCTGTCATTCAGTCACAAAACCATGTCTAAGAGAGACAAAGCCACTGTGCAGAGGTGATTTACTAAAGTTTTGATTTTTGCCTTGAGAATGTGATGATTTCTTTATTTTTGTTATTGACACGCTCAAACTTTGAATTTTCTTTTCATCATTAACAAGGTTTAACTATGGAGGTACCACAACTCTTTTAGATTTTATTACTGTGTATAGTTCTTTTCATTAGCCTGCTGTATTAAACTGCACAGGATGGCAGTGGATTTAAGGAAAATAATTGGGTAGAACAAGGTTGGAATAAACAAGCCAAGGTCATAACCAGGAGTCAGGATGTGAAACAATCGTGATCACGAAACAGAGAAAGAGGATCTCTAACCAAAACTTCACAAAACCAGAGACAAGACTAAGACAAAATTCATAGCCAGACCCAAAAAAAAATTGTAACCAGAGAACCATTTAGCAAAAAATAATAATGCTAGAGGTTTAGTAAAATCCACAAAATTAGACAAACCAGGAAATCTAAGACTCTGACCTTTATATTCCTTGACCTATGACGTTACACCTTTCTTGATCTATGATGCTGTTGCTAACTACTATATCGCTACCATCAGCACTAACGCCTCAAAATGGTTGTGACAAAAATAAACTAGTGCAATGGACAGTTGCTAGCATTACAATGGGAAGGACGTGTTAGATACAACAAGTCACTGCCACTGTACAAAGAAAGAAAAATGTTGTGCTACACATTAGAAAGATTTAGACGAGAACATGCAATTTATCCCAATAAAGCTTACCTCTTAATTCCTCCAAAATAACATCAAGTCGAGTTTTGAAGATCCCTACTGTCTATCACACTACTTGGTAACTCATTCCATGTATCTACGGTTCTCTTCTTGAAGAAAAACTTCCTAATGTAAGTGCAAAATTTACCCTTAACAAGTTTTCTACTGTGTCCCTGTGTTCTTGCTGAGCTCATTTTAAAATAATAGTCTTGATCCACTGTACTAATTCCCTTCATGATTTTGAACACCTCAATCATGTAACCTCTTAGTCTCCTTTTGCTTAAACTGTAAAGTCTCAGCTCTTTTCATCTTTCCTCAAACTCATCATCCCCTGTAATCCTGGAATCAGCCTAGTCGCTCTTCTCTGGACATTTTCTAGCGCTGTTATGTCTTTTTTGTAGCCTGGAGAAAAAAAACTGCATACAGTACTCCAGATGAGGCCTCGTCAATGTATTGTAAAGCCTGAGCACAACCTCCTTGGACTTGTACTCTGCACATTGTGCTATATAACCTAACATTATGTAAGCCGTCTTAATGGCTTCTGAACACTGTCTACTACAACTCATGTCTTTCTCATAAGATGTACTTTCACTGTTCAGACCTCCTACTGTGTATTCAAATCTAACATTTTACTTCATATGTGTAAGATTTTCACTTACATTAAATTTTGCTTTTAATGCACTTGCACTAATATTATTGAGCAAAAAATTAATTAAATGCAAGTATAAAACACATGTTGATTAAGGGTTTATCAATGGTTTTCAATTTACCAGGGCCAAGTATAGAAATCTTTCCTAAGCAGAAGCCCTAAGCTTCTCTAGTGGAGATTTAAAAAGCAAAGTGGGGCTACTCCTCTTGGTCTGACCCCCAAAGAATTGTCTCTCAGCATCAGCTCCTCTGTGCTTGCAAGCCAAGCGGCAGTTTTAGATGACAGCACTGTCATCTGCATCACTCAACTGCCATGTCGTGAAACATGGTACCATACCTGCAACTCTGGGCACAGTAGAATTAGGCTAGGAAATGGAATTGCTCTTATAGTTCTCACCCCTTTATGTGAACTCATCATTTTGAGGTTTTTCTTTGAATTTTATTCCTCCACTCAGCTTCACTTATTGAAAAAGCAGCCAGCTGAGACTGGGAAGCCCACAGTCATGAAGAAATTGTCCAGGGGTCAGCAGACTCCTACTGTGACTGTTCATCTGCTTGTGTTGTTATGCAGCTCATTTGTGCTCATAGGAAAAACATGATGGTGCCACCAGATAGACAACAAGTAACAAAGATGCCTTGAAACAAAAGAAAAAAAGGGATCATTGGATTTCTAGGTCTTGAAAAAACAACATGATGTACAACTTATTTTTTAGAGCCCATGGAACTGCACAGAAAAATTAAAATTGAGAGTCAATTCATGACATCTGCTTTAAAGAGGACATGTAACTGGTGCTTTTCTGATCTCAAAAGGTATTTTCTAAATGTAACTGTATCTTTAGTTCTGAGTAGTGATCATTTATCACTTGAATCATTGAACTACTTGCTCACTAAACATCAACTTTTAGATTGTTCATTTTGGCTTTTCATAACATAGACCAACATCACATCACATGCTTTGTTCATTTAAAACTGTAATAGGCAAAGTTACAGCTCTTCATATGTACTGGATTTACTGGAAACAAAATGAAGAGGCTAGATAATAAAGCTGCATGTCTTCTGTGAAAAACCATGAACTGTAACTTTTTGAAGTCCCAGACTAAATATGTTAGCAAGGAATAGTAGGGAAATTATAAATATAAAGGGGCCCTTATTGAGCGTGATAATTAGCAGATGGTTTTGGCAATTTGCTCCCATTCTTACACACTATAGAACTTAGGGAACTGGATACTTAACCCCATGCTAATAGCTCACATCTGTTCAAGGAAAATATATTTAAATGAATATTGAGATGGCCATGCTCAGAAAAAATGGGCAGATGGTGCTGGGATCTAACCCGATGTCTTAAACACCTGTGTTTTTTGTCTCTTGAACTTTATTGTGGCTTTGTTTATTTTTTCTTTTAATCATTGCCTACCTTTTATTTTCCTAGACATCAAATATAACTTCTTGCTGATCATATTCTGTTTTTACAAAGTATAAAAATTATATCCTCAAGGTTGCTTTTTCCCAAAACAAATGAGCACAATATTTACTCTACATTTACTACATAATAATTACAACATAATAATTTTTGATGTCGAGAAATGAGTTGGCTCCTCTGACTCTTATAATACACTAATTGGGTTAAGACAATAGATATACAGTATATATTCCTTACAGGAATTTCAAAACTCAGAATTTTGTGTAAAAAAATATTTCTTATGGTTTCTAAAGTGCCTTCAAAGCAGTATCCTGACATCAAAGCAGCTACAGTAGTTAAATGGTGGGCCGCACAATACTGATGAATTTGTAAATGATACTGCAGAACTGATTCTCGTTCTCTTTGCTAGCTATAACATATTTTTATGTGAAGGTTCACCCCTACCGCAGGTCAAACCAAAGAGTTAACAATGACCTCTTTGAGAAGCAATGAAGCCCATTGGTGGCAATGGCTGGGGGGATTAAATACCAAGAGAGATTGTAGAGGGGGGCACCCCAGTTTTCAACATTAAAGGAGAAATTCTAATGTCCTGCCCCTGAGGCGTTGTGACCTTTCTACAATTCTTCAATATACAACAAAGGCATTTTATTCTCTCTATATGGATGAGCATTCTTAGATCTTGTCATGTATAAACTTGGAAAGAAGAAGTCATGTTGCCCGGGATGCCTAAACAGCTTGAAATTACAATACAACTCAAGTCTCTCGTTTCTGCCTCATTTAGTCAGTCAATGCAGTTAATATCGTTACATATTTCGACTGCATACCTCAGATGATTTGGCATACTACAGTGTACCACAGAATGAAAGGTTCAGAGCTGCTGTAAATGAAGACATGTCTTCTTTGATTACTCATTCTAACAAGCTTAACTTGTTGATAAATATGGTGAGGTACAGTCTGTGGTCCCTGTCATGGTGATACATGATGACTGTTTTAATGAAGCATAAAACAGCAGAGCCAGCTCAGTAGTAAACTGTCACACTGAATCTAACGATTTCCATTAGTTCTCAGAAATGAACTAGTAGATACACATAGAGTAGTAGTGGCAGCATTGTCATATGTACAGAGAACAGTTAAAACGTTTATCAAGAAATTGCACCACTGTTTTTTTTACTGATTATATTTGCTTAACAATCATACACACCTCTCAAAACAAACAGCTAGACACATTATGTATATATACTACATACATTGAGGTATAGAGTGAATGATATTGTATATTGTGAACTGTGGTGCTCTCAAGCAAGTCAAAAACTCAACAGAACAGAAAGACGAAAGACAAACTCTAAAACAAAAGGGATTGCTCCTTGGCATCTCTTCCACGCAGAAGAAAAATCCTCCTTTGCCATCCTCGAAAATAGATTAACTCTAACAACATAACTATAGCTATTCTTTATAATAACATATCTCCAGCTCATGATGTGCCACAGTGTATGCCAGCATAATCTAATGCAGTGTTGGACCCAGCTCTAGATGTGACATCAAGCCAGACACACATATTCACATCAAGCCCATATTCATCAATCCATCCATTTTTTGATCCAGCCTTCTATTGTTTGACGCCAGCTCCAGGAGTGTGAAAGTTGTCAATTTTTGTGGCAGGATTGGCATAAGGCATGAAGATGGGTAATAATCCATCTGCATTGCTCATTCACTCCTACCATGCAAGTCAGTGACTAAACAAATATGTAGATCTTTGAATAAGACAGAAATCTGACAAAAAAGGTAATGGTCAGGACAGGATTTGATCCCAGGCTACTAGAACTGTGAGTCTTTAATGCTAACCATTGCATTGTTTGAATTTTTATTAGTATCTACTGTTATTTCTTTATTAATATGGATTTTAGATGGTCGCATAGTGTTGGCAGCATAGTCCAGCAGCTAAACGTTTGGGCTTACTATGTGACCCTGACCAAGTCTCTTAACTACAGTATACTCCAACTGTAAAAAATACTTTACTCTAAACTCCTAAATCCATTAAGTATGGAAAGGTGCTATTTAAAATTGAGAATGTTTGTGTTTAATCAAGTTCACATGCCAAGAAGACACAAGCTCTAACAGAATCTTCAAAATGGCAGTGGGACGGAGGCATTTGTAGTACCAAAAATGAATCGTTGCAATAGAGGAAAAGCAGTTAGCAATTCAAGGGGAAAGGACGTGTTAGCTACAGCAAGTCATTGGCACCGTACAAAGAGGGAGAAACTTAATGCTTTGCTTGTTTTTGGATGCCGCATTGGCTAAATTGTGCCTACAAAATGAATTAAATGTAAGTATAGAACAAATGTTGGCTAAAAGCTTATCAATGCTTTTTCAAGTTGCCATGGAAAAGTATAGAAAAATCCACCTTTTGTAGCGATTTCTTACAGAGCAAAGTTGATCTACCCCTCTTTGTCTGACCCCCAAAGACTTGAATCTCAGCATCAGCTCCTCAGTGCTTGCAAACCAAGCAGTTGTTTTAGCTGACTGCACAGTCACCTGAGTCCCTCAGCAGCCACGTTGTATAACACGGTACCATACCTGCACCTCAGGGCAGAGCAGAAATAGGCAAGGAAATAGAATTGCTCTTATCGTTCTCACCCCTTTAAGTGGACTCATCATTTTGAGGTTTTTCTTTGAATTTCATTCGCCCACACAGCTTCACGCATTGAAAAACAGCCAGCTGAGACTGGGAAGCTCATAGCCATGAAGAAATTGTCCAGGGGTCAGTGGCCTCCTACTGTGACTCTTCATCTGCTTGTGTTGCTATGCAGCTCAGTTCAGAAAGGCTTCCTACAGACTGGTGAGTGGTCCACTGACAGTAAGGTTGAAAGGAAAATAATCGCCCCAAAAACATATATTTATAGGATCCTAAAAAATTGGATTAATGATGACATGAAGCTACAACATGCAGGATAATTGCTCACCCTTTTATTTTTAGTCTCACATTTTGACGTTTCCATCATGGCCTTTCTCCCTCTGCTTTACATTACTCTTGTTCTTTCTGTTTTCCTCCTTCCACCCTTTCATGTTTCAGATTTTCTGTTTCTTTACCTCTCTGTTGTTCTTACTCTCCATCCCCTTTTCTCTCATTCACCTCACTTTTCTCTGGGTACGTCTCTTCTTGAACCCTAACTTTCATCAGCCATAACCTGCACACATGACTTGACAATCCTGTTATATCACTCAGGGAATGGCCATTCACCCAGTGGGGCATGGTTTAACTTTCATAAGATCTGTGGTGTGTCTTAGAATCAACATCTCCCCATCCATTTTCCATGCACGCTTTTCCTCCACATACTGTTTTGGAGCTGCGGCTTATCCTAGTAGAATGGGACATCAGTCCATCACAGGACATGCTCACACACACAAGTGTCAGGCTCTTAATTATATGGAGAAGACAGTTTTGACAGTGCATTTTTTTGTTTTGGGATTTAGTAGCACAGCACATTATATCCTTCTTAAAAATTAGTGTTCTTTAATGGCATTTTTTGTTTCTTTACTGGGTTGTATTGTTCCTTGTTGACCTTAGTTTCACAAAGTACTATTTCACTCTGAGAAGGCTTCTTTTCATATGAAGCTAATTCTGTGTGCTTTGAAAAACATCCTAGTATGTTGAAAAAAAACTGAAACCTTTAATATATAGTGGGTTAAATAAATGGCAGGACACTATCAGATTAAGAAAACCATTGTGGACTATGCCCGGCAGTTTATCCCAGCCAAGTCCCCCAAGCTGCCAGATGGAGCCCTCCCTGCAATGTGGCGATGCCCCGAATTCCAGCAGGGCATCATGGACTTTGTAGTTGTAATACACAGCCATGCTGGACAACGTCGAGGCCACCAGGGGATGCTGCAGGGAGGCACAGAGACATTTGTTTTTCCTACAGCCCAGAAGTACTTGCCAGTCACGAGGACGGAAGGAATAAAGTGCTTCCGGGCTGACAAAGAAAGAAGAGTTTTGATTTGACCCGGAAGTGCTAGGAAGTCACATGGACTGCAGGTCAAGGAGCACTTCCGGGTCGTGGACTATAAAAAGGACAATGAAACACCAGAGCGTTGAGCTGAGCTGGGTGGTAGGAGGGCAACGCGTCTGGGAGTGGAGGATTGGTTATTATTATTGTATTGTGTTTGGTTAATGAATAGTGTAGAGTGGAGGGTGCTTAGTGCACATTATTATAATAAAAATATTAATTGTAGCACTTTTACCTGGTGTTTGACGTGGTACCTGAGGGTTCAAGGGAGTGATATTGCCCCCTACTGCTACACCATATAAGTGCATACAGCAAGAGTTCTTTTAAAAGCAGAACTCATGGGTATTTCACAAATATGTTAACATCTATTCATGGTTAATTATCATATATAATTTAAATAAATAAAGGTTCTTTCAGAAACCTGCATGTGGATGGGTCTTTTGTGAACCAAACATGGTTAACCATGGCAGTCAGCTGAACAGCAACTCTGGAACCTTTATTTTTAAGAGTGCCCTGCTGTTTGTGGATCCAATATCCTGGATATTAATCTTGTGGTTGCTGTCAATTGACACGCTTGTCTTGGGCCTGTGTGGGTTTTCCTCCCACATTCCCAAAGATGTACAGTTTAGGTTAATTGACCATATCAAACTGGCCCCAGTATGAGTGGATGTGTGTGTAATTGAGCCTTGCAATTGACTGGCACCCCTTGAAGGGCTGTTTGCTACTTTAAACCCACTGACAGGCTCGCACTGGATTTTTGTCATATGTTTGATTTGTTTTGTGCTTTCTCCAGCATTTCATTCTTAATAAAAATTTGATCATAAAAAATCACATTCCATCCAGAACATTTTGGATGAGTGATATCCAAATAGCAGTAAACAACTCTCTGTCTCTGACATTACAAATGTATAAAACTGAAAATTGAGACTTTTTTTGGTATTTGGTTTGGACTTGGAGGTAACATGTTGGAATGTAAAGTCATAGGACAAACTCATTATCCCAGCTTAGTGGGCTCCCCATAACAAGATACTTCACTATGGTGCATCTTCTCTCTGGGAGTTTTACTTATCATGCGGTGTGCTGTGAGCTGGATGTATTATAGATTGTAGATCAGAGGTCGACAGTTGCCTAGTTTTCCCGAGCCAGCAATCTAAACATTATTCAAGAGAATGAGATTTCATCTACATCTAGTTTTCCAGGACCCTCTTTATGTCCAGCCCTACATACATCGTCAACCTGATTATGATCTAATTACTAAAGTGATGAGCTTTACATTGCAAGGCTGCCATTTCAGTCTTCATCTCTGACCCACTGCGACCCACTTAAGTGAGCAACTCACTTAACCCGCCTTTGCTCCAGAGGTAAAAAAAAAAAAAATACATGGCATTAATTCTACTAAGTATATCAGTATGTGTAAAGAAACTTGAGATGGTATTTAATTTAGAAAGGTACTGCATAATAAAAGACTCTTTTTGAGTAAGGTTATTAAAGTCTCAGCAAGAAATCAAATATGTGCAAACGTTTACACTGTTAATTTATTATATACCTCTACAAGGGTGGCAATTTAAATAACGAGGCATTGAAAAGCACTGATTTTGAGTTGGACCACAACTCAGTTTGATGCAATTCAAGTCAGTTTATGTTTGTGTAAACCTCAAGCTGGATTTCTATAATGTAAAATATGGTGGGATTTCTGTACCAGAACATAATATCAGCGGCATTTATCTATCAGTCTGTCGAGCTGTCTAATTCACACATCCTCCTCCATGAGTTTATTCACTCTTTTTAAACTTCTTTTTTCCACAGAGAGCCTCAGGAAGCTGACACTTAACTCAGCAGCACTTGGCAAAGAGCAACAACTAACACTTGATTGGGTGGGCAACCTACACATGCACCCATATTGTTTCATAATGGACGTGTGTACAGTGAAAAAGTCATCGAGGTGCAAGTTATTTAACGTGGACAGCACACTGCTAACCCAGTGTATGGTTTATTGTGTCTAGTGACAAAATGGCAGCATCTCTAGGGCAGTTTCCTGTAATTTGCTGCTTATATAGGCACCAATTCTGTGTCAGCCTAACAGACTATGAAAAGTATAAAAAATGAATGTGTAGATGGATAGATGAACTAAGAGATGGACATTAGTATTGATAATGGAATAAGTTAATGATAATAGTAATAGTTCTTTTCATGCATTCCAGTTCCATTAAAGAGCCATGTTACTCAGGGATTAAGAATAAGTACCATTTTTAAACCTTCTTAATTCAATTCGGGAGCACCAGTTCATCCTAGGGACCACTGACATTCACAAAATGGCAGTTCAGAGTTTCCATTTAAACTAACCTCCATGTCTTTGGGATGTAGGAGGAAAACCAGAGTAACTGGGAGAA
Organism: Polypterus bichir lapradei; assembly: GCA_026402145.1. Lineage (NCBI taxonomy): Eukaryota > Metazoa > Chordata > Cladistia > Polypteriformes > Polypteridae > Polypterus > Polypterus bichir. Next base: position 43,959,833 of record JANRMT010027041.1, on the reverse strand, counting down.
GCTCACATAGAAACCTTTCAAAAAGGGAACTGAAGGCAGATCCATGGGATTAAAATTCTGTCATAGCACATACACACACGCGCACACACACACAAAGATATATAATGTAGGTGCAGTTTTGTGTACCCTATGAATCTAAGGAGGAATCCCTTGTCAAACACAAGAGGAAACCTGAAAACTACAGTACACACAGAAAAAAAAGCTGGACTCCAAGCAGCAGGACCACTTAGCACAATATTATGCCATGCTTGTGAGACAAATACAAAATGAAAGTGTTCAATACAGTGTCTATATATAAAGTATTTGCCCTCTTGGAAGCTTTCACATTTTTATTGTTATATAACATTGAATCAAAGTGAATTTAATTTGGCTTCTTTGACACTGATCAACAGGAAAGACTCTTCAGCATCAAAGTGAAAACAGATCACTGCAAATTGCTCTAAATCAATTAGAAATATAACACATAAAGCAACTGAATGCACAAGTATTCAGTTCCTTTAATATGATAAACCTAAATCATCACTGGTACACCAGTTGGTTTTACAGGTCATATCATTTGTTAAATGTCAGTAGTCCAAGGATTTCAGTTGATTGCAGTATAAATGTGTTTGTATCTGGAAGGTCCAACTTGTGGAGCATCAGTATGGTGGCCTAGCCTACACAATGAAGATAAAAAAACACTCCAAGCAAGTCCATGAAAAGGGAATTGAAATGCACAAGTCAGAGGATGGAGACAAGAAAATGTCCAAGTCACTTAATAGACCCTTGAAGTCCATTTAAATGAATCATTAAGAAATACAGAGTGTGGCAGGCCATCCACAAAAACTGAGTGACCCTGCATGAAGAAGACTAGTGAGGGAGACCACCAAGAGATCTATGAGAACTCTAAAGGAGATACAAGCTACATGGGCTAAGATTGGCAAGAGCTGTTTTCTAGATTCACCAGTAATGGCTTTATGGGATAGTGGCAAAGAGAAAGCCACTGTTAAAAAAAATGTGCATGACATCTTGGCTGGAATACACCAGACTGCACACGGGGGGCTCTGAAGCCAAAGAAGGTTTCATGGTCTGGTGAGACCAAATGGCTATCAGACAAAATGCAGTATTTGAACACTGCACATTATAAAAAACACACCAACTCCACTGACGGCAGCATCATGCTGTGAGGATGTTTCTCTGCAGTGGGCCCTGGAAGACTTGTGAGGATAATTCAGCAAAATCCAGATAAATCCCGGAGAAAAAAAACCTGATGTGGTCTGCAAGAAACCTATACCTTGGGGAGAAGATTTATTTTCCAGCAAGATGATAACCCCAAGCATAAAGGCAAAGTTACACACAAATGGCTTAAAACCAACACTACTAATGTCCAGGAGTGGACAAGTCAGAGTCCAGATCTCATTCTAATTTAGAATTTATGGATGGGCTTGAAAAAGGCTGTTCACTCATGACCACCATTGCAGCCTGATTCTGTTTGAGTAGTTTTGCAAAGAAGAATCAGGAAAAATGGCAGCATCCAAAGCAAACAAAGACCTGTGTACACAGACTCAAGGCCGTCATGGCTTCCAATTGTACATTTACTAAATACTGACTTGAAAGGGATGAATACTTGTGCGATCAAATGTTTTGATTTTTGTGTAATTTTTTGAATAACTTGAAAACTCCCTGTTTCCTCTCTGACATCAAAAAGTCTTTTGATCATTATCAAAAATGCCAAATTAAATCCACTGTTATTCAATTCTATATAATGATAAAATGTGAATATTTCCAAGAGAATTAATATTATTGTAATGGCACTCTTGATAAAAATATAAGAATGAATGAGAAGAACTTTAGAGTAGGATCTGGGATCATGTACCTTAATATTAATTATACGAACGTTGTGTTTGTCTTTCTTTCTTGCACTCCTTTTTTCCCCACTGCTCTTCAGTTTCTTGTTTCTCTCTGTTGATGTTGTTAACCCCCCAACTATACCCCTTGTGTATTTCTACTTCTCTTTTTGAAAGTCAGAAATTTTGACCTCTAGCTGCTTGTTACAAACATTTATTTCTTTGTTTCTTTTCTCTGTGTAGAATAACAAAAAGGAGAAAAAGGTGAAAATTGCTGAGTGCCTGAAAGTGGGCCAGTTGAGCTCTCAAAAATGGAATGGGGGAGCAGAGCAGTGAGACTCCTGCAGCAAGCACTAACCAATCCGAGAAGTCAAGAGCTGTAACAAGCAGAGAGAGTGGGTGCCTCTGTGTGTGTGTGTGTGTGTGTGTGACAGAGTACTAGTGGAGGTGAACTAATCACACAGACCGAGTTCACCTGGGACTCTGTTTGAAAAACAGGAGGCTTAAACAGAGGGATGAGAGACTGGAAGGATAAGCACACTTTATCACTGGTGCCAGCACCTCACAGCCTGCCTGTCAATCTCTCTCTTGTTCATATTTATTTATGAGAAGCTAATATTGGCTCATCTGCTGATCAAATCCTAATGCCACTGTGAAAGCTCGGCTTTTTCTGATTTACTTTGAATCAGCCCTGTTTACAAAGCTTACACTCAAAACTATGCAAAGATTTGAAGCTCAGCCTTGAGCTGGCACGGGTTGTGGCAAGCAATAAAGTGGAATTTTCTCATGGAGGAAACACCTAAAAAGGCTGACCTCAGTTCATTTAAGAAAATGCCCACTACTGGTCTCACCAGGACTGTTGATTTCAACTCATGATGTTAAATTCCTTCTACTGTATAGTCTAGTAACCAAAAATTCCCCTAAATCCCCTTATGCCTCGATATTCCCTGTTACCTTACCTGCAAACATGATCCCTATAGCTCAATGAAGAAGAATCTGTAACATCTGCACAAAGGGCTATATGTTTTCTCTAATAATTCAAAACTGGAGTTATTTTACACTATACTTCCAGACCAGCCTAGGAATATGCATGTGGAAAATCCTCAGTCTGAAGCTGGAAATAGTTGCTAAAGAAAGAGCGGTCTTCTTATACAGCTCAAAATATGTCTGCAGTGACCCTCACCAGGAAAAGTAATAACTAATAAATAACATTTATATACAGTAGTGGTTTTCCAGCTACTCAAACATACTTCATGCAAAATACCAGTGTTTGCCATCTACTAAAATTTTCAGATGACTCGTCTATCATAGGTTGCCTTAAAAATTGAGATATTGTAGAGCACTTCATCTTGTGGTACAGGGACAACAACCTGCAACTCAACATCAACATGACAAAAGAGCTTGTGGTGGACTTCCGATGTGCCAGGAAGCCTCTTACACCAGTCAACATTTGGGGGTGAGGATGTGGAAGTTGCGCAGAGCTACAAGTACCCAGGGGTTCACATAAACGACAAATTGGACAGGTCTGACAACAGTGGTGCTGTACAAGAAAGGCCAGAGCAGACTGTACTTGCTAAGAAGACTCCAGTCTTTTGATGTGTGCTGCTGGAAATGTTCCACCAGTCCATAGTAGCCAGTGTGGTCTTCTATGTTTCAGTCATCTTAGGAAGCAATCAGGAGGTGCTCTCTTCGAGTACTTTTAGCCATGGTGTGCTAAGAAATGCCTCTGCCCACTGCTATCAGACAACTCAATGCTTCCACCCAATGTACTTGTCAAGTTTATGTATTTATTTATTTATCGACTGAATGGCTGTATTATCTGTTCTGTGAGTCTGTATCTATGTTTTTTTATGTTTCTGCTACTGTATGCATCTAAAGTTCCCAATGGGATTAATAAAGTTTATCTAATCAAATCTAATCAAAGCACTTTACCTCGACAGTGGGGAGCCACTCCTGCTACCACCAATGTGCAACATCCACCTAGATGATACAATGGCAGCAATTTTGCACCAGTGTGCTTACTTCACATTAGTTGTTAGGTGGTGAAGGGGCGAGACAGTTAGCCAACTAGGGACAGGGAATAGTTAGGAGGAAAGAATGGACAAGGCCGTGATAGGCAATTTAGCCAGGACATTGAGGAACACCCAACTCTTTTCAAAAGATGCCCAAGAATAATTTATGATCACAGAGAGGCAGGACTTCAGTTTTATGTCTCATCCGAAGGGTGGGACCATATTTTTCAGCACAGTGTCCTTATCTCTTCCCTGGGGTATTGGGATCCACACATAGACCACAGGGTAAGCAGCATCTGCTGGTCTGACCAAAGTCTCTTCCAGCAGCAAACCAAGCGTTCCTGGTCGGTCTTCCATCCATGTACTGGCCAGGCCCAAAGATGCTTAGCTCCATGTGGATTATCTTTTCTGACAGAAAGTACTGTGAGTGATGACATCTGTATAGTGAATAGGGCTTACTACCTATCATAATGCATCTTTATCTTGTTTGAAAAATTTTACAGTATCTCACAGCGATCATGTCTAATGTAACACGTCTATTTGTAAGTAAAGTAGTCTTAGTATGACGTTAACCTTCAGGGCTGTTGATGTAGGAGTCATGGAGGTATGCCCAAAAGGCTTAGACATTGAAGCGAACCTTTGTCAACAAGGTGAGCACTATTCAATGTATAGGATATGGGGCATTAATCATATTTTTGATAACTGTAATTATATTAAAATATAGTACATATTCATGAGAGGTATAGTAATTTTGTGGGCTTACTACTAATAGTACGCTAGTGTTATTCATCATGCAGATGGCTGTGCAAGCATACAGATAGTCTACGTGTAAAACCAATTACAAAGTAATGAGCTGTGACACGTTCAAATGCATTCTTATTTAAACAGATTCCCCTTTGTTGCTAATTACAGCGTAATGAGATATGCAAATTATATACAGAACAATAGATACCACAGATTACCGCACCAGCTAATTACGCCAAAGTGACATGTAGAGCGTTTATTTGTCCAACAAGCAGTAACATGATTTTTTTTCATATTTTTTATTCTTTTCACAAAACAATTATTTTTTTCTCTTTAGACTAATTAGGCTGCAACCTAATAAAAGTCATAACAAGTAAATGCAATAATGCAATTAAGATTTATTTTAAAAGTGATGACTGTTGTACATTCATGATGGAAAAACATTCATTTGGAGGTTTTCTTACAAATTAATAATGAGAGGCAGTAAGCAAGTCTTGTAACAGCCTAGTGACTGCTACAGAGTTTGTAGCATATACAGTACCTAGAATGATCCAGCTACTCAGATAAAATCTGCTATATAATAGAACACTAAGGTTTGTCTGTCCAGTCCCTCAGAGCAATCTGATTGGCCAATTTGGCTTTGGTGACACAAAGAAAAATGTGATTGACAGGGGAAGAGCAGGTTAAGAGACATTCACACACACAAATACAGAGGAAACGCGCTGAAGGTACATATAGCGCAAGCATAGCAAATACTTAAAAATTATTCTTTACCTGTCTTTGACAAGTACAATGGCCAGTAAAATAATAATATATAAATTTATGTATGAACCTGGGTTTGAATGGCAGTCCTGCACTTCAATGGAAACTCTAAACTATACCGCTTTGAATGTGTTGGGAATGTTTGCATGACAGTGCCCTGCAAAACACTGGCACCCAATACAGGGTGTGCACCTGCTTTGTACCAAGTGCTGCTGGGATAAGCTCTCCTTGACTTTATATGGAATATGCACATTAAAAAATGAATGGATAGACAGATGGGGGCTAACTCCATGATACATGTGTCTGGCATATCAAAACTCAATGTATTCCAAAGCCATGTATTGATTCATTACATAAATTATGTATCTCTAGCTACAAAATCAATTTGATGCAACAGAATACATTAGAAGTACACAGAAGACTAAAACTAAATAGAATACATAGGGGTATGCAATAACCAACAGGTAGAAAGAGAGATATATGGATAACTAGCAAAATACCCGCTCTTCGCTTGCTCGTCTTCCTCTTTATCTGAGACATCACACACTGCATGCACGGGTTTATCTTTCCCAGTCCTGCAAAGTCAGTTCACGTGAGCCGCTCGGAGTACATGCATCGAAGCTTCTCAGCTGTGCTTGTGCTATCTTGTGTGATCTTACGATGTCCACGGCTTTATTTAATGTTAGCTCAGACCCGGCACTTAAAAGTTTCTCTCGCACTTTTGCTGAGTTTGTGCCAAACACTATTCTATCCCTGACCATCTCATCTTCGTTTGCATAAGCACAGTCCTAAACCAGCAATTTTAACTACGTTACAAAGTGATCCAAAGTCTCGTTTTTTACCCTGCGTCTTCTCATTAAACTTGTATCTCGTGAATATTGTATTCTTCGTAGGCATGACAAACGCCAGCGTCAGCCTGTCTATAAACTTAATTTAAACTTAAGGTTTACATCTTGCTTTGTTTCCGCAGTAGCTGCACTTATGAATATGCTTGTATGCGTCACTCGCTTCATATTCTTTTTGCTGCCTTCTCAATTGTGTAATGAGTTTTTTGAACAGGTTTCATTCATCAAAGTGATCACTACCCAAATCGGTACTCGTGAATCTAAGATGTTTAATAGGCATTCCCGGTGTTAAGTTGTGGATTTGCCTGCGAATATTTAGCTGCAGCGTGTCTATGAACGTAATTTAAACTTAAGCTTTACACCTTGCTTTCCTATTGATATGTGTACAAAGGCTTCTTCAACGTCAGAGGGTTGTTCGTTTCCTATTGCATCAATAAGCAGCTCGTCTTCCTCTTTATCTGAGACATCACACACTGCATGCACGGGTTTACCTTTCCCAGTCCTGCAAAGTCAGTTCACGGGAGCCGCTCTGAGTACATGCATCGAAGGTTCTCAGATGTGCTTGTGCTATCTTGTGCGAACTTGCGTGACAAACACCAGAGGCAGCGTGTCTATGAACTTAATTTAAACTTAAGGTTAACACCGTGCTTTGTTTCCGCAGTAGCTGCACTTATGAATATGCTTGTATTCATATTCTTTTGCTGCCGTCTCAATTGTGTAATAAGTTTTTTGTTCAATGCTCTTTGGAGCTCTAGCTTGTTCTCTGCATACTGCGTTCACAGTCAGTTCATGTGAGCCGCTCAGAGTACATGCATTGAAGGTTCTCAGCTGTGCTTGTGTTATGTCATGCGATCTTGCGATGTCCACGGCTTTATTTAATGTTAGCTAAGACCCGGCACTTAAAAGTTTATCTCGCACTTTCGCCTAGTTTGTGCCAAACACTAGTCTATCCCTGACCATCTCATCTTCTTTTGCATAAGCACAGTCTTTCACCCGCGAATATTTCGGGGCAGCATGTCTATTGGATAGCTGCTGACAGACGGCCTTATATGGGCAGGCACTCAATTACGTGGGAGGCGTGACGATGAGGGATGCAACTCTGCCTCACACGGTGACCGAGCTGCAGGCTATGGCCGTATATATGTACGTAAGTAGGTTCCAGTTATGACCGTTACACCGTTAATTTTGGAATGAAACCTGCCTAACTTTTGTAAGTATGCTGTAAGGAATGAGCCTGCCAAATTTCAGCCTTCCACCTACACGGGAAGTTGGAGAATTAGTGATGAGTCAGTCAGTCAGTGACTCAGTCAGTCAGTCAGTCAGTGAGGGCTTTGCCTTTTATTAGTATAGATACCAGAAACAGACATTTATTGTTTAGCACAGACACCATATAAAAAACATTTCACACATCTGACAGACATAATGTACAATATTTACTAGGAAAACAGAAAAGAAATGTGAATACTGAAGTGAGAGAGACAAAAGAGAGAGAGTGCTGTGAAAAGAAGATGATTTCAAAGTCAAAAGTGTTTAACTGCTCACTAAAGAGAGGGGAGCTCTTCATTCATTTAACTGGCTAAGCTCGTGGTACTCGCCACTCTGAATGAATTCGACAGTTTGAGTTAACATACAGCAGCTCTGGGCGAGAGCAAGTAACCAAGAGGGGCATGGTATGAACAATTTTACAATCAGTAACATTTCAGGATGTGTCCAGAATTCACTGTGGTGTGAAAGGGGGTCATGTAGCAAGGCTGAAATGGACAGAGCCAGCTGAGAATAGAAAACTCTCTCATAGTCAGAAACCTGATGGGTCATGAGAGGAAGGAGTTCGCCATTAGCTTGACTAGCTAAGACAATGGCACACTGCACTCTGAATCCATAGAAGCCAAGTTTGTGTCCAGGATCCCTGACTTGAGGATCTACAACCGAAAGAAGTGCTGCCCAAGAAGATTTTTCGATTGGGACGGACTGACATCAGAAAAAAACAGAAAGACATGAAATATCTAAAACATTGACACCGCAATAACAATATGTTTGATGTTCTTTATTTATCTGAGGGTGCTGAATCCAAATCTACCAACAAAATTGTTAAATCACATCCAGTTTTTGATGAAGGTCTAAAATGAAAAAATATACTCTTTTACAGAAAAAGTAATATATTTTAATGAATCATTTACACTTAAAAATTATAACTTGCACCTATAATTGTTTTAAATATAATAATTTTTCACAAAAAGTAGTCACTTGGTAATTTTTATCCTCCTCTGATCCTCTGAAGGTGTTTCACAGTGGAATGACCAACAGAAGTCTGCTTACATAGGCTCACTCCACTTTCCGCTATAACATCTGTTCATTTGAGAGATGTCCTGCTGGAACCTCTCTCCACGCCCATTAGAGACTGCTCCCATATTTTTAGGGAAAAGATCTAAATGAAAGTGCAAGAAATAGATTTTTAAAGACATGTTGCACCCAAGTGCTAGGTAGGAAGAAAGAAACTCCTCAACTGGATTTTGATATCTCACTGAAATTGTCTGTGGTAAAGAATTCCAATTTCAGAAATGGATTCCATACACCTAAATCTATCAAATTCAGGACATTGATTTTCTTTGCAGATGTAGGTTTTGTTACAAACTAGTCTGGTCGGTGGTAGGAAGGAAAACCAGATATACTTTCAATGTTTAGTAGGGTGATCCCAGGTGAAACTATAGATGAACACATGACACTTAACACTGAGTAACAGGGAGTTTTCAACTAGATGTTATCAATCAGCAATGACATGAAGTCAGAATGTCTGATGTTAGCAAAGGATGGAGAATATCTAGCAACCAGAATGTCAGTAATAGACACGGTGAGTTAGCTAAAGACATCTGAGAGGGACTGACAGCAGAACCACTTAAAAGAAGATACAGTAATAATAATAATAAATAATAAATATAGGCAATAAAGGCAAGTGAAGATGGGCTGAAAGAAGAACTATTCAGCTAAAGCCATAGGGCCACAGTGGTGTGGCTTTTCCACCCTTTCAAACTGTCTGACAGATCATCAATGCTGTGTATCAGAACCCTGATGACTACTGCCAAAAGTATAAATCCATTGAAATACAAAGTTGAAATTTTAACTAGGTCTTACTACAGTATATAGTACATAAACATATCTACACATACGATACCTGCGAGGAAAGTAATGAATTGAAACACTTAGGTAATGCAGTCAGTTAATCGTGTAAAGTGCTTTGGGTTAGTGTTCACTATAGAATGAGACTATACAAAATGAGCAAAAAATTGTATTATAAAGGTAGTCCACAGACTAAAGTTAAAGTATATTACTGAAATATTCGGCCCTCAAAAATTAAATGAAGAAAAATGTCAAGAGAATACAGCACTGCAATTCCACAGATGACGGCTGCTGAGTAAAATGGTTACAAAAGTGTGGCAACAGATCACATGAAACAAATTAGGAGTCAAATAACGTTGTTGTACAGTTGAGTTCAAAGCACATTGGTGAATTTGGTGACTCAGAGGCCTTTCAGGCCAGCTATGCATTATGGTGAATGTACTGTAAAATTGCAGCTTAGACATAAGCATATTCGTACACTTTGAGGATAGAATTCTTAAGTGACAATACATTTTGTCTTGAACAACTGTCAACAGTTGGATAGGAATACGGTGCAATACCTTGTGGTCCTGCTCTTTAACTTTCAGATACTTTAAAATAAAAAATTAACTTAGTTTTGTAAAATTTGAATTGCTTGTATGAAATGTTATTTGCTTTTAATAAATTCAATAAATTGTTAAAAAAAAAATGTAATGAATAGAAATATACTCTAAACATGTATCACCTAACAAAAAACAACTTTAAAAACAACGTTTCACAGTTTCAGGTTTCTGGCACTCAGTTTTAAACAGACTGCATATTAATAAATTGCATAACACTTTCCACATTTGTTTTGAATGCCAGCATTACATTACAAACTTCTGCACTGGTTAGTGCTGCCATCTCACAGTCCCTGAGTTAAAATCTTGGCCCTCAACTACTGTATGTGCATCGGCTTTGTGCCTCCTCCTTGTGTCTTTGTGTCTTGCCCTGTGTTGTGTGTAACCCAGTTTTGCTTCCCACATCCCACTAGGGTACAATTCTAAATTGGACTGGCACCAATGAATATGCATGGGTGTGCCCTGTGATGGACTGGTACTTTGACCAGAGTTGTTCCCTGCCTTGCTCTTGATTCTGCCAGAATAGGCTCTAATGGCCCTGAAACACACTAAGCTTGTTCAGGAAACAGATAAATGGAATAAACTTCATGACACGTCATGTAACAGAGCTGAGAGAAGTCTCATTTTAATCCATCATCTTTATGCAATGCACAATTATCTTTACTATAACAAAAGTAGAAGATAAGCTTTTGCTCCTGGAGCAGTTTAAAACGTCTGCATTTCAGATGCAGTCATGCTGGTGCTGTGTTGCCACAGGAGTTTAAACCACCATGTTTCTCATTGTGTCCATGATTATATCTTGTATAACCCTGAGAAAGCTACTTAACCTGTCTGAGCTTCAGTTGTATCTGAAAACAACTGTAACATATCCTGAACTTACAAATAGCCTGCCTGCCCAATATTCAATATTAATGACATCTACAAGTAGGAACACAGTCGGCTGTGTCTGATGATCACTGCTGCACTGATGCTGCAGTGAGAGCAGCTAGAAAGAACACTTCTGGTGAGACTGAGCATCAAGTTACAATCGATTTGTATCTGTTTAATCAAATGTAATATATTTCATCTGAAAGGATTCAAGTGAATAATCATCACAAAGATGGTCAGAAAATGATATTTCTGAAACTTTTCAGAGCTTAGCTTATTCATTGATTTTTCCAAACTGAGCTATTCCAGCTGCAAAGTCTTGTTGAAGGTCAGTTGTACCTTTTCTGGGAGCAACCATTGCTAGACAATGTACCAGTCACTCATACTGGGTCAACGTGGAGTCACCAAATCAACCTGACCTGCAAATCTTTCAGCTGGGTGATAAAACCTTAGGGCACAAAGAAACCCTACACTTCATCGTAGGTCAACAGTCCTGGAAGGCAGTAGCACCAACTTCTGTGCAACCCAATAGCAGGGTTACTCTGTCTAAATACCTACAAAGATACTGCAGAGAGAAAAAAGAAGTGCAAAACATTGCACATCAGAAAACAATCACAAGTAAGCTTCAACTTTAATTCACAAATTTATAAATATGAATAACATGTATGACTAGAACTGTATTTGCAATATTTGCCAAATACTTCAAACATTCTAGCAAATGCACGATTGTCACTTTAAGCCACTATGAATAAAAAAATAAAAAATAAAGTCATTATCCACCTTTCCATCCATGGTGGTTCATCTCCACTTGGTACTGAATTTAATTAACCCTTTCCAGGCTCAACTCCGCCACAGGGTAGACCCATACAGTAAAAAGCTTAAATGGCTGAGCTAAAGTGGAAATTCCTAAAACTGCATGCGGCTTTTATCTGCATGGATGGCGCTGTCACTTTACAGAAATAGGATTGCATGATGAAACCAGCAAGACACCAAAATTACTGTAAAGATCATATATGTATTATTACTTTACATTTTGTAGAAACCATTAAACAACCTGAAAGTTATATTACAATTTTGTATAGATATATATTTTTTTTTTTATAATTGGGGCAAAGGCCGGTTGCTGATAATATTGGGGTCATAAAGTTTATCACCGGTAGGACTTGGACCAACAACCTTGAGGTGTAAAGACACAGTCAACCTATATATTTATCATCTTTTTGCATGGAATTTGTATAGAATGAATTTTGCATTAAAATATGCATAGAACCATTTGCCATTTCTCCAGTGACTTCAAGATACATACAATTTGTTTACAGTTACATTCAACTATACACTGTATAGTATTTTTATATATATATTTAAACATGTACAAATTTAAAAATCAATAGACAGCATCTTTACCATTGTACAACAACAACAACACTTATTTCCGTAGAACATTTTCACTTAAAGAATGTAGCTCAAAGTTCTTTACAAGAAGTCAAAGATAAAAGTTTCAAGAAAAGAAAAACAAATGAAAATAAGAATAAGAATGAATAAATAGCATACCAAAATTAGTAGATAGATAGATAGATAGATAGATAGATAGATAGATAGATAGACTACCCATATAAAAATATTACTTAGAAGCCATAATATTCAAGAAACGTTTCATTACACAATCTTAAAAATAAAGGTGCCAATGGTTCTTCAGAGCAATTCCACAAGGGAACAATTTTTGGTTCACAAAACAACCATCCACAGGAAGAATCTAAAATGAACCTTTATTTATTTAGAACTTTAAAAGATTCCATCAATAACTGATAAAAGATTTGTGAAATGAGTTAATGATTTTAATACCACAGGCTAACCTTAAATTTTCAAATTTGTGTTATATCCTGCTATGCAGCCCCTGAAAATTACAAATTCCTGTCTTGCCCTCATTTTTGAAACCCTTTCAAAGCACAAAGACCCAAATTCATATGCAAAAAGCAAAGTTTTTTTTTTTTTTGTCAAGCAGTGGCTCTACCAGGAGCCACAAACCCTAGAAAGTGCCAAGAAATATTAGTTTTAAGAGTCTATGGCTAATTATAGGGACTCCGCGGAGGAACAAAAGAAAACACAAACCGAAACAAATCCTGCTGCCCCAATGGCCCTCTTTAGAGAGTTATTTTGCAGTAACTGTCTGATGGTGTGGCTTTTTCCGCCCACCCACCTCCAAAGTATTGTGGCAAGTTGGATAGCTTCTCAACAATGGAAAAGATCAAGATTTCAGAATTTAATAGGTTATTATGATCTACAGCACAAATTTTGCGTATGCTTTAATGTATATAATACATAATTGTTTCAGTATAATTAAAACTATATTATAATACATAGTATGTTTAGATCACAAAACATATTGCCAGTGTGTATTGCACATCAGTACTTCAGAGAAGTCGACAAACAATCCTGGACACTTCAGAGGCAAGTGCATCACAGAGCAGACAAAGCAAACGCCAACATGTACTCACCTCGTGCTCAAATCACAACGTAACCTGCACATCTTTATGACAGATAAAACCAACGTACCGAAACGCAAGAACGCGCGAACTCCGCACAGATAAAGCCCGAGCTCGGGATTCACACGCATGACGCAGGACCAACATATCTGAAAATATTAAACTAACACCAAATATACTAGTCTATTTATTTAAGTACACGCTCCAAAGCGCCAAAACATCAAACTATAGTATTAATGTGGATGGAACAAGTCACTCAACGCACACACAACTTAGAGTCGCCAGTCAGTCTTCGGGATGCGGATAGAAGCAACGATAACTTGAGAAAGGAGCACGGACGCTCCTCAAAAACTGCGTCTGAGTTCGAATTATTTCACACTTTATGAACTCGTAAACCTCCATCCCACAATACAACCAAACCATTCATTTCCAAACCCACTTGTGCTGAGGAAGATCGCGGGGAAGATGGAGCGTGCCTCAGGAAGCATCTGGCGCAAGCCGTGAAAAATCCTTGGGCAGTGTTCCAGTCCACCACAGGGCGATCACACACACACACACACACACACACATCGGGATCAAATTTAGCAGTGACAGCCCATCTAATTTGCGCATCTTCGGACAGTGAGAGGACCCAACGAGAAGACGAAGAGACCCGGGAAAGGCAAGGTGTGAACCCCGGTCTCCTTAGGGAGAAGTGACAGCGCTACCTCGGCACCACCCACTAAAGATAACAAAAAAGCGAATGTTAACTAGTATGACCTTCTGTGCATTCGTTCAAAATTTAATCGTTTTATTTCATTTGACATCTCGGTTTTGCTCTGTCCTCAGGTAAACATTTTTTTACAGGAAATCACGTCAAGAGTTTTCATTTCATTTTCCGTGAGTTTATCATTATTAAAAGATAAATATTGCCGGAAAATTGTAAAATGTGATAATATAGCAAAACTTTCAGTTAGTTTATATATCAGTCTTAGATTTCATACACATCTATCAGGAGATAAGGGAAGCTTTTGTAAGTTTTTATAACATGAAATGTAAAACAAACATATAATAAGTAAGATTCTTATTAATACATATAAAAAATAAACATGAATGCAAATAAAAAGGTGTATTAATAAATTATTATCGTAATAATAATACATTTATTTATATAGTGCCTTTCCCATGACAGCGCATAATAAACGCGTGTATTGACTAAATATTTCTGAAACTGGCGCCCCGTCCAGGGGTCGCTGGCTTCTCTTCTGCTCCGTATTCTGCCGAGTGACAATATACTGTAGTCCGACTTAAGAAAACAAAAGATGGAGCTTCTTTAAAGTTTCTGATTTTAAATAAATAAATGTGCTATCCCAAAGCAACCCATAATTATATGGATCTGCGAATGGAAGGTGTGTAAATGTTCTCCGATGCAGGCACCTAATACTAGCGCCGATCTTTATTTTGAATCTTTAAACGCGCCATTCGAAAGAAACTATCAGCTGTCTTTATCGACTGTGAACTTGGCAATCAGATTTTCATTTTTATTGTCGATTGCTTAAACATGTTAGCTCGGCTGCCCCGTTGCCTGGTAACAGTTTACGCGGAAATGTCCTGCTCTCCGTCACCTGCTCACTCTCCTGTGGTTTCGGTCTGCAGCTTCCTTACTGTTGCCGCACTTTCTTACTATAAGGGTGGGTAAAGAGTGAGCCGGGTGGGCACTACTTGCATGCAGAAAGCGGAATGACAGGTGTGTTGTGTCGGAGGCAGACTATGAGGCATGAGGAGACTTGACCTTGTAGTGAACTTTATTAGTCAAGTGGTGCCCCTGCAGTTCATCACTCACTTTCAAGTATACCAGCTGCGAGACATCCACCGAAGAGCGACAAGGCTGCCGCTGCAGAGCCCAGTGCTTCTCCAACCAGTCTTATTACATTACAACCAGGGGCACATAAACAAAACAAAACAAACAACAAACAAACAAACAAAAAAAAAAAGATTTTTCCCTGAAACTGCATTGCGCCGTTTCTGCAGACTGCCAGTCTGGGTTTAGACGGGGCACAGAGTTGAAAGGCTCACGTTGTGAAAAGCTGCCACCAAGCAACTAAAACGGAGGCCACATCCCAAAGATGCAGAAAAAGGTTTTTTTCGGCATCTCCCTTTGCCTCCGGTGTCATGGGGAGCTAGTATGACAATCAGTTCAAGAACAGTTCCCTTCAACGCAGTTATAACAGTTTACAAAAAAATCGCACTCGTCAACATTATAGCATCAGAACCCACCCGGCTACTGAGGGACGGAAAAACGAAAAAAAAATCAGTGTCCTCTAAAAGGAAGGCAAAGCTCAGCTTTCCTACGTTAAAACAGACCCCCGCCTCAAGGCTACTAATTAACCGCTCGTCCAAGAAGAACTAATTACAGGTGCCAGGAAGGTGCAGGAAGCTGACGAATGATAAGAATTTTCAAAAAGATGCGCGCGGGCTTCTCAAACACTGACGTCTGAGCTGGTGCCGTGCCACCGCGTTTTACCTTGCAAAACCCAAGAGGGCAGTGATGCCAGCGGCTGTGCCCTGCAGTCCGGGAGCGAGTCAAGGCGAGGGTCCAGCAAGGGGCGTAGCGTGCCGTCTGTATGGCCTGCAGCTCCTCTGCTCCTCTCTCGCACACCGAGCTTGTGATGATTCAGTGAGGCTCCGGCTCTGTCGCATTACACTCGCTGCTCCTCCCTTTTCAACGACCCACGCTCGCTCCCTCTCCCTCCTCCCTTCCCTTCTTTTGCACTAGCAGCAAAGCAAAAGCTGCGCTCAAAAATCTTTTTTTTTTTTCTTGTTGTTGTTTCTTCTACTGAATTATTTATGAATCTTCTAAGACAATCATTTTCCGTTTGGCCAACTGTAATCCCTGGCCCATTGTCCTGAGCCCGTGCTGGCACGCTGTGAATGCAGCAGCGCAACTGTTCATTGCAGGAGATCAAAAATAAAAAGCCTCACAAGTTCAGCTGCGGAGCTGACCCACTGGCCATGTGGGTCATTGCATTTTGGGCACCCACACAAGACAAACTATTCACCAGTGCTTTAATTATTATAATTGTACTATTAACAAAAATGCCCTGTTTCTTTCTTTCTTTCACTATTAAAATGACTGAAACATGAAATAAACAAGAAGCAAAGAGTGCCACTTGCAGTGAGAGCACATGTCTGTTGCTCAAAAAATGATTCAATATCTTTTCCCAGGAAGCTCATCCATCTTCTGTCCATTCATGTCCTACATCCATTCAATAACGAGAAAGATTCGACATTTGCATTACCACCAACCTAACAAAATGTCATTGGGCTTGAACAGAAAATTTAAATAATAGGGAGAACATGAAAACTCCATTTAAAGGGCCATCCTTCTATCAATAACCAAATCCACTTGACCAGAATTTACCTTGGCAGCACTGAGCACATAGTAGAGCTCAAACATGCATCTAATTTACCTAATGCATGATTTTAAGGACGAGGGAAGAAAACTGGACTATTGAAGAAAACCCTACTGAGATATGGGGGGAGCATGAAGATTACACAATGACAGTGACAAGGCCAGATTTCAAACCCCAGTGTCTGGAGCGGTCAGGCTGTACTCTGTTAAAAAATATAAATACAGTATATGCCAACCAAAAGCTTTAAAATGACAAATGCTATATTAAAAAAGCATAACATCATAACAGTAATATTTATTACATCAATAAGTTACAAAAGACTGTTACAGATACTCCATGTATTCATAAGATAAATGTCTGTAGAAAAACATGTTTTTCACATATTGAAAAGTTTTTCATATTTCAAATCAGTATTGAGATCTTAACAAAACGCAGATCTTTTGTAAAAATATCAATTCACTAATATAAATTTATAAGAGATCTAAGTAAAAATATTAAAAACATCTTTATATTAACAGAGCCCATTCATAATTCTAGATATTTATTTAGATAACAGAGGTTAACAATACTACCAAAAATAGTAAAAATATTATTTTTCTATCCATCTATTTTCCAAACCCACTCATCCAAAGCAGGAACCCTAGAGTTTATCCAAGCACGCATCGGGTAAAAGGCAGAGAACCCAGGAGAAATCCACACGGACATGCAGACTCTATGCAGGGAACTCCCGGGACACAACCCTGCTCTCCATATTGCAAGGAAGCAGAACTGAGTATTCATCTTTGGGGCTGAAGTAGACAAACAAACAAGTTTTAATGAACTACTTATTATTTTTATTGCTTTTTCTGTGCCAAATTTTACACATTCTTAATTAAAAAAAATAACATAGAGGTGAATGAAATTGGCACTTGTTAATCTAAAGCTTTTTTTCTTTTAATAATAATAATAGTGATGCACAACTTTATTAGGATGTGCCAGTCTTGCGTTTCCCCCTGCTAGAGCTTTTGATATTCGAAATTCATTGAAATCATTGATTTGGAATCGAGTGGAGCTGGCCAAGAATTAACTGAGGTGAAGGCGAACTTGAAGCATTATCTGAAAATTCTGTAAACGCAAACTCACTAGTGAAAAAGAACCTTTTATACTCTCTGTGGTTTGGCAAAAGTGCTCAGCCGGGTGATGATGAGATCATTTAAGGGATCTTTTTACAAGATATCTGCATTCTTTAAGGGTTTTAGTACTGATTTGAAATATTTAAACTCTTTTAATATGTGAAAAACAGACATTTACCTTGAGGATACAAGGAGTATCTGAGAATTTATAGTCTTTTAATGATGTAGTAGAAATTGCTGTGATTTTAAGGGGATTTAATTTTTTTTTGCCATTTTAAGGTTTTTGTTTGGCATTCATTGCTGCCATTCTTTTTAGCTTCATTTTACGATTTTGCTTTTTTTAATGGCATATATTTTTTGTTTTTTATTTTTTTAAATAGTTTCTTTCTGTAATAGTGCTTGAATTGATAAATAAAACAGAATTTACCAATGTAAAATTGATATTTTCTTTTAAAAAGGGGATATCTTTTTTATTTTATACTAATGGACAAAATCTGTTAAGTAACAAAGGGAATGTTAAATTGAAGTCCAGCATTGTTAATATACAAGAAGATGACAGCTATTT
>JANRMT010027041.1:43906385-43941502 GCA_026402145.1 Polypterus bichir lapradei | reverse complement strand
AAATTGAAGTCCAGCATTGTTAATATACAAGAAGATGACAGCTATTTGTTATTTTCTGTAAAAATACATTTTTTTAAAGTGTAGTGCTAACCCCTGTGACATCTTGCCAGCCCATAAAAGTCACTCTACTTAGAAATTCAAACATGTAATGGCCAGCACCTATGAGCTGGCATCCCTGCTGGCACTGGCCCCTTTCCTTTAACAGGCTGGGAGGCTGGGGAAGGCTCCATATCAAGGCTATATGCTCCCCTGACCCTGCTAGATGGCAGCATCCCTGGGCTTCACTACCCATTCAGATACGTGCAGGGTATGCTGGGAACTGTAGTACAGTAGGACAGCCGTGTTGGCATCTGTGGGTGCTGCCAAAGAGCGCAGCAGGGAGTTACACTCCCTACTATATGGGACTTCGGTATGATCCAGAAGTGTGTCCAGTGAGCAATGCCCTGGCACTGTAAGAACTCCTGTGTCCTCAATAATAGGAACCACATTGCCTTATCCAGGTGAGTTATAGCCAGAAGAGGAGACGAGCAACACTCGTCTAGTAGGAGTACTGAACAAGAGAAAGAAGAGAGGATTATATTGCGGCGCTGAGGTACTCTTTTGAATAAATGTTGGTGTTTTCAACCTGGGACTGGGTCAGTGAATTTGTGTCTAGAGTTTGGAGGCTCTATTGCACCCTCTGTTGATCACAATAGATAAATAGATCGATGTGAAAAAGTAAGTACACTCCATGGAAATTGCTGACTTTTGTAACATACAGTATTTGAACAGACAAACAGTGGATTCTAATGCAAACAGTACCTTCAGATAAGGTGGTATACTTGAACAAACGGTTTATAAAATGGACACGGTGTTTTCACTTTAATAATCTATTCTAACAAAAGTGCAGATTCGTTACTAAAAAAAGTAACTACACCCCTACAGTTATCACCACGTAGAATCAGGTGTTCCAGATGAGGTGCCAGTGATTTGAACCTCCTTAGGGAGTTTGCAGTTGGACCTGTCTTATTTAAACTGCTATGTCTAGAGTCTGATGTTCTCTTTGCTGTTAACATACATGGTGTCAGAAAGAAGGTTGTGGATACCTATAAATCTTGCAAAGGGTTTAAAAAAAAAATCTGCAAATTATTTGAAATCATTCACTCTAAGATAAAAGGTTGTGGGTGCTTACAAGCCTGGCAAGGGATTATAAAAGATTACCAAATTATTTGAAATCAATCATTGTACTGTGGGGAAAATCATCTAAAAGTGATGTAGATATCAAATGACTGCTAATTTCTCCAGGACTGGCCAGCCCAGCCCTTTGGGCCCAAGAGCTGATTGTTTGATGCTAAAAGAAGACACCAAGGATACCAAAATTTCATCGCTGGATCTGCAGGTAACTTCTACAAATGTTGGTGTCAAAGTGCATGCATCTACAATCAGTAGGATATTGCAGAAATTTGTTCAACATGTGAGGTGTAGCCTCCCTCTGCCTTCAGGTGGGGGGACGGGTCTTAACTGTTTGCGCATATGCGCCAAACAGCATTCTAGAGTACCCATCCTTTTTGGAGTCCCTGGAGGAGGTGCTAGAGGGCACACCTTCTGGCTTCGAGGAGATTCTGGTCCACCATCCGGTGTCTCAGAAGGGGAAAGCGGTGCAGTGTCAACACTGTGTATGGTGGGGATGGTGCGCTGCTGACCTCAACTCGGGACATTGAGTGTCGGTGGGGGGAGTACTTCGAAGACCTCCTCAGTCTGACAAACATGGGAGGTGGGCCCTCCCATCTCTGGGACTGAGGTCACCGAGGTGGTCAAAAAACTCCTTGGTGGCAGGGCCCCGGAGGTGGATGAGATATGCCCGGAGTTCCTCAAGGCTCTGGATGTTGTAGGACTGTCTTGGTTGACACACCTCTGCAACATCGCATGGACATCGGGGACAGTACCTCTGGATTGGCAGACCGGGATGGTTGTCCCCCTCTTTAAGAAGGGGGGGCAGAGGGTGTGTTCCAACTACAGAGGGATCTCACTCCTCAGCCTCCCTGCAAAAATCTACTTGAGGGTCCTGGAGAGGAGGATCCGTCGGATAATCGAACCTCGGATTCAGGAAGATCAGTGTGGTTTTCATCCTAGTCGCAGAACACTGGACCAGCTCTAAACCCTTAGCAGGGTCCTGGAGGCTGCATGGGAGTTTGCCCAACCAGTCTACATGTGTTTCGTGGACTTGGAAAAGGCATTTGACTGTGTCCCTCGGGGAATCCTGTGGTGGGTGCTTCGAGAGTATGGGGTACCAGACCCCCTGATAAGGGCTTTTCGGTCCCTGTACAACTGGTGTCAGAGCTTGGTCCACAATGCTGGCAGTAAGTCGAACCTGTTTCCAGTGAGAATTGGACTCTGCCAGGGCTGCCCTTTGTCACCGGAGCTGAGCCGTAAGACAAAGCTCTCAATTTACCGGTTGATCTACGTTCCTACCCTCACCTATGGTCATGAGCTGTGGGTAGTGACCGAAAGAACGAGATCACGAATACAAGCGACTGAAATGAGTTTTCTCCGCAGGGTGTCTGTGCCTTCCCTTAAAGATAGGGTGAGAAGTTTGATCATCCAAGAGGAGCTCAGAGTAGAGCCACTGCTCCTCCACATCGAGAGGAGTCAGATGAGGTGGCTATGGCATTTCATCAGAATGCCTCCTGGACGCCTCCCTGGTGAGGTGTTCCAGGCACGTCTAACTGGGAGGAGGCCCCGGGACACGCTGGAGGGACTGTGTCTTTTGGATGGCCTGGGAATGCCTTGGGAATCCCCCAGAAGAGCTAGTAGAAGTGGCCAGGGAGAGGGAAGTCTGGGCATCTCTGCTCAAGCTGCTGCCCCCGGGACCCAATCTTGGATAAACAGAAGAGGATGGATGGATGGATGGATGGATGGATGGATGTGAGGTGTGCCAGAAAAAAAGCCTTTGCTGTCCAAAAAGAACATTAGGACAAGGGTAAAGTTTGCCATTGAACATCTGCCTAGGCAAAGGCCAGGCCTTCTGGAGCACCATGCTCTGGACAAATGAATCAAAGATAGAGGTGTTTGGTGCAAACCAAAGAGAGTATTTCAATAAGAAAAACCTCATATCAGCCATGAAGCATGGTCGCAGGAATGTTATATTTTGGGGTTGCTTTGCTGCTTTGTGGCCTGTGTAGTTTGCAGTCATCTAGGCAACTAAGATTTCTGCATCATATCAGTTGCTCAAACTCACAGTTCTTCCCTTTGCCCCAATATGCCACACACTAAGAAACCTCAATTGGTTAACTTATGTAAACAGACTATAGCCCACCTCTACAGACAGGTGCACCATAGTGTGTTAACTGTTCAGTTTAGAAGACATCAGCTTTGGATGCCAAAAATATATTAGTGGCCTCAGACATTTGTTACTTTTCTTAGGTCTGCTTCTGACTGATGTACACTTTTTAGGGAAGAAAGAAGGATTTGTTGTCTTTGTGAACTGGATAACTCATTTCTTTGTCTCAGCAAGTAACACATCAGCCATTTTGCGTAGCTCTCATCAATTAGAAGACTATCCCTCCATTTATCCATCTCTCTATCCTGCTTTCTTGATGCTTCCAAAGCATCTGCTGTATTATAGGTTGTAATAAACATCAAAGAAACAATATAAAGTAAAAAATGTGATATTCCACTTCAAATGAACATAATGCTTTGATGTAACAATTAAAGCAAAACAAAAACTGACCCATATTGAAAAACTGCTGTTTGACATACATTACAAATTGCAACCTGCATTGAGTAAAGAACATTTACATATGCAAAACTTCTCCTCTGTTCCCTTCACCAACATGTCCATTGAAATCCGCTCCAATCACCACTTTCTATCCCTTGGGTACACTGTTCATATCTTCACCCAACTCATTCCAAAAATCTTCTTTCTCATCCACTGCACACCCAACTTGCGGGGCATATGCACTAACAACATTCATCATCACACCTCCAGTTTCCAGCTTCATAATCATAACTCTGCCTGACACTCTTTTTACCTCCAAAACACTCTTGACATACTGTTCCTTCAGAGTAACTCCTACCCCATTTCTCCTCCCATCCACACCATGACAGAACAATTTGAATTCAACTCCGATCCACTTGGCCTTACTACTCTTCCATTTATTCTCTTACACTCACATTATCAGCCTTCCTTCTCTCCATCATATCTGCTAACTCTCTCCCCTTCCCAGTCATACTGCCAACATTCAAAGTTCCTACCTCAGTTCCACTCTCTTTACCTTCCTCCTCTCCTCCTGCCTCCGGACATGTTGAAAACCCCCCTCCTTCTTCGGCCAACAGTAGCTTAATTTCCGCCAGCACCCTGTTGGCTAATAGTACTGGTGACAGTCGTTGTTAACCCGGGGCTCAACCTGCATTGTATTGTATTGTATTGTTGTCCGCATATTGACTTGGCAAAATTTTACACCAGATGCCCTTCCTGATGTAGCCCTCCCCATTTATCTAGGCTTAGAAGACTATCCATCCACCTATCAATCTCTCTATCCTGCTTTCTTGACAAATTAAAGCAAAACAAAAACTGACCCTTATTGAAAAACTGCTGTTTGACGTACATTAAAAATTGCAACCTATGTTGAGTAAAGAACATTTACATATGCAAAACTTATTTCAAATGCACTCATCCATTTTGGAGTATACAGTTTTTTTTCAGATTGCTGGCATTGCTTCACACTATTATGTGTAATTTGGAAATATTTCTTTAGAAATGTTAATTTAAGCTGCTGGGACACCACCAGAGATTCCCCTCCATAGCACCGAACAACATACTTGAAAATGTGACCAGATGGCTGTGCTTTATATTGGCAATACGACCCTGGATTAACCAGTAGACAAAATAAGCACATGCTTAGGGTATTATGGGAAAGTTGGTGGCAGAAGAGAATTTTTTCCCACCTAGTTACCCTGCTGCTCTTAACCCTTCCATTGCCACATTCTCCAGCAGTCGAATATTTTGTTATCATTCTTATCTGCCGCGTTGACTTTTATCTGCAGTTAAAGAGTGTTTTCTTTGGCATGGTAAGTAACTAAAGCTTCAAAGTTTGGTTTGAAGGTGTCATCAGATATCACATCTGTTTGTTTCTCACAGCGTAAAGGTTTCACTTCTGCCAAATGTAAATAGCTGGCTGAATCTGGCTAGCATTTAACTCATGGGGTATCTGACCCTTAAGCGCCTATCTTCTTCCTGTTCATCTTTTCTCACTTCTGTGCGGGGCCAATGGATTGATTCCATCATTAAGATTTTAGCTAAACTTTTACAGTCGGATACCCTTCATGACACTAACCCTCTCTATTTTTCCGGGCTTGGGACTGGCACCAGGTTGGGCTGCTTTGTTCCCTCATTGGCTAGATTACTGTTATTTCTTTTACTAATTTTTTCTTATAAATGAGGTCAATTTTAATCTCTCTTCTCACCATCTGAGCTTATTGAGAAGCCAGTCCAAGACAGACAACAGTGAAAGGTCTTTGTTGGTGCCCTACATGCCAAAGAGACATAATGGGTAGTAGTAGTAGTTAATGAGTCTCAATGTCTTGTCAGCTATGTAATGGAATGCCTGACGGGAACACCGTTGCTGGGCTGTGCTTAGGATATCAGTTGTCCTTTAATACAGTCCTCCTTATATACCTTTCATAATTAGAGTGGCCTCGAGAAGAGATCAAGAACTTGTGAAATACATCAGCTCACATTTCTTCCCTGTTCATTCTGCAGTTCTTCTAATTGTAGTTATTATTCTCATTTCTGGACATTCCTTGCAGTTACTGTCTTTTGAATTAATGATTGGAGATAATTCAGACTAATGTGACATCTTCCTAATTTATATGCATGAAGTTTCCAGAGTCAATAATTAAAGATATCTTTAGAATGATTAGTTTGTTATAGTACTTTGTTACCAGAAGCTTTCATGGATTTTGTTTCCATACTTGTTAGTTATGGTGGCAAAAAGGTATAGTGAGGTAATCTGTATCCCCCCAGCTCCAGAATAATCCTAAATACTAGAGGAGTATGATCTGATAAGTCCCTAAAATCCAACAGCTATATAGTCGACAGAGTGTATAGGGTGCTCCACATGATATTTGGGGGGCTTATCCAAGCTAAATGACCTCATGAAGCCGGGCCTGGTCTGTATGTTCATAATGTATATATTATATTGTACGTGTGATGTGGCACAGTTATGGGACAAGCAGGGTTGCTTCTGACGATTGTTTTTGAATGAATTACCCAGTTAATTAATAGAGCAATGAATGAATTGGAATAAATAAATACATACAGTACCTGCAAACATACATATTAAATGGCACACAAAAATGTAGTCCTATGTATGGTAAGGAGCTCTTCCCTGGTTTTAGCATCAGAAACCGTGGTCTTTTAAAGTAGGTTGAAAGTTCCCACGAGTGCTTTGTTGTGATTTGTTCATTCTCTTTGTTAAAAGACAAGCAGTATTGATTCCAACAGGTTGGCATGTGAGGGATTCATGATGAACAATAAATATCCTGTAAAAAAAGTTCTCATGCAAAATGCACCATTCAATAATTGGTAAAAAGTGTCATTCTGTTGGTTCTGGGAGTGATGCATCAAAAGCATTGTGGTCTCAAAGGGTTCAGCAAAGGCCCTTTTCATTGATGGACCCCAAATCAGCCAACCACACCTTTCCCAAAATGTAATCCTTCTTTGTCTTTCCTCTGTGAAAACCTGAGCCACAGAATTATACTGTGCCAGCATATCTCTTGAAGATGACCAAAGTCTGAGCAAACCTCTACACTTGCAGCAGAAAAAAATATTGGCGCTCCAGAATACATCGCAATGGAGAATCAGAGTGATTGTGAAATAGGTAGGAGGCACTATCTGGATTAGACATGGTTCAGTGGAATCCATTTTAATTGAACAAATAAAGAAGAAAAAAAGGTGTGCGTGCTGAGTATACTGAATGTTCACCGCAGAAAATAAGCTTCACTGCATGAAAGTTGTACAAAGAATTTCTAGTTAATGGGAGACCCAAAGAATTTGAGAACGAGTTTCAAATGTGAACATTGTGATTCTCCAACAATAAAAAATTCAGTGTCCAAAAACCATGGCAGCAAGATACTTTGAATATGGCTATGGGTGACATTCATATTGATTACATGCCTCAACATTCCCACATAACCGGTCTGTATGACTCTGATTCGCTTTGGCATTGACAACAGTTAGAGAAAAGTTTCAAGAAATGCTGTCCACTATATATTTTCTGCTTCACAAGAACACTCCTGTTGACAATGCATGGGTTTGAAAAAGATGTTCTATGAAACTGCTATTATAAGAGATGCCACACCAAAGTACTTTCCAGATCTGCTCTTATGTGATTATCACCTGTTCCTCAATCTAAAGAACTACCTCTTTGGCACACAGTACAGTATATAGAAAATGAAGTCAAGTATGCTACAGCAAAGTGGTTTCACAAGCAAGACAAAGCATTTTGTTAATGACAAAGAAAAGCTTTGTGAATCTCTAAAAGGCAAGTTCCGGAAGGTGCCTGAACTCATTTTCCCTCCTGAATTTGAAAATCCCACACTTTCTGGGAGAACC
This sequence comes from Polypterus bichir lapradei, assembly GCA_026402145.1. Taxonomy (NCBI): domain Eukaryota; kingdom Metazoa; phylum Chordata; class Cladistia; order Polypteriformes; family Polypteridae; genus Polypterus; species Polypterus bichir. The sequence goes on along the minus strand of JANRMT010027041.1, from coordinate 43,933,908 downwards.
CACTATATACACTGGCCACCCACCAGAAGTGGCCATTGATTTTGGAACCTGCATCTGAGAAAGTCAGAACTTCTACTCCAGGATCAATCTGAAACATGGCTAAAGCTATTTATTCATGTCTTACTTTCATTTTCGATGAACCTTTAAACAACATTTACCTGGGTGGTACCCCAACTCTTTGACAAAGTTATGCTCTATGTCCTTACAAAAATGAAATATATATTTATCACAGAAGTTAGTAGACTGTATAATAGCAAAAATTCAGAAAGCATTTGTTCACATACATTAGAGAACAGCAGATACAGTACAAGTTAATGGTGATGCATTCATGGATTGTAGAATATCCAGGATGGGGTTAAGTGGTCTTTTGGCCTTGAGGATTATTTTCTCCAACATTTTGCCAATTGTTTTTATTCTTCTTTCCTCCCTGGCCATCTGACCATAGTTTTTGTCATTAACTTGGACAATATGATTCTCTAAATGTCTGTTTTTTAGTTTTTAAAACTATGTTCAGCCATTATTATTGTAAAGCACTCTGAGCTACTTTCATGTATGAACATGTGCTTGTTGTTGATGCTGTGCTAGGATGAATGGCTGTTCAGATCAAAGGTTTTCTTGTGGCTTTCTGGTCAAAGTTTCCTCTAAGGACCAGGTTGCTTTGAGCAAAAAGGTTCCTTTGTCAGCATAAAATTGAACTTAAATTGTCCTATGAACACTATTTACTATTATGTAATATAATAATCTATTCACATGTAATCATTTTTGTGCATTACAGAACACAAATATATATTTAATGTGGTGTGTTTGTTTAAATTAAGTAGGGCACAACTATTTACCGTATATACTCACATTTAAGTTGTCCCGCAGATAAGTCGGGGCCTGATTACCGGTATTTTATAATGTCGGTCGTATAAGTCAAATACGGAAAACTCACGCTATTGGTCCTAGAGATTATGATATGCTAACGCCCACCTGAGAGAGTAACCATGGAGCACACTGCCTTTTTTCTATGTATTGTGCCTACGTGACCACACGGTAATACCCAAAGTATTCCGAAGTGACGTATGCACTGATTTGGGTTTTTTGTATCTCACACTCTCATACACCTTTATCGTAAGAGTATCCCTTATCTACGATGGAATGTTCGATCAGAAGAAAATATGAAGCTGGTTTTAAATGAAAAGTCATTGAAGTGGTGAAAGAAATTGGGTGCAGCGCTGCTGCAACAAAATTTGACGTATTTGAGAAACTGGTGCGATATTGAAGGAAGCAAGAAGATGTTAAAAAAAAAAATGTGTCGCATTTTTGAACGGGACTATAAGTCGGGATCTTATTTTAAGTTCGATTTTCTGTGTTTCAAGACCCGACTTATACACCATATCTTTTCAGCTTTATGAATTACCGTATATACTCATGTATATTGCTTGTACGTGGAGGCTAAAAAATGATATACTCTGTATACCCGTTTAATAGTGAATTACATACAGCTAGTAAATTAAAATAATACAGGATTTCCATGTCTTTTAAATAAATGATTATTTCCATCCATCCATTTATGATAAAATCCTTCTAATACATTAGAGCCCAAAAGCATCAGGTGCTAGCCAGAAACCAAGCCTAGGCACAAAAAGCAAATTCTCAAGAAAAAACAAAAATAATGTAAGAAAATGAGGGGAGTGAAGGATGCATTGCATCACCAATCAAAACCATGTAGCCATCTCTAAATAAACTCATAAGCAAGAATAAGAAACTGGGCACAGGACAGGGGGTCCCAGAAATTGGGATTAGGAGCCCTGCTCTGTGTGATAGGTGGGTCTGTATCTACTCAACTGGTTTACTTTTGGAAATCTGGAATAAATCTTTTTAATCACAACTATTTATGTTATTTATATAAAATGAAAAGGTTTTCACTTCACAAACTATTTAAACTGAATGACACTGACATGAAATAATAACTGAATTGTGTAAGATTAAAATACTTTACTCAGAATATGCAGATGAACACAATAACAGAATACTAAAAAAAAAAACATGACTAATATAGGTATGTTGGAGTAACTTTATGAAAAAATATAGTTCACTTGAAAAAATTACTTTTAATTAACATAATATTTAAATGTTGAAATAATGTGTATAGGGCACTGGAAAAGCAAACAGTTCATGTGGAACCAATGACCACAATTCAATTTTGTAACCAAAATCCAAAACCAATGTTTCTTCTTTTTTTTTAGTTTAATGCAATATTTAATTGCATGACGATGTAAGTAATGTGGCTCTGAGTCTATAAGGATCTGGAGACTTCCTATGTCTATATAATGTTCTCAGACAAGTCAGCTAGAGTTGAAACTGGAAGAGAAGCAGACTCTGGGTGCCATCAGCAATGCTCCATATGTCTTCAATTCAAATTCAATTCTAGTTGAGGGCTTTACAAGCTGCTCCATAAGTGATATTTCATAGAGCTTCTCTAGTAATGGGACCAGTATGCAGCTTTAAACATTATCGGAAAAACCCCGTTGTGGTCATGCTCATAAAGCATATCCAATAACAAGAGGTTTGACCACTGTGGAGAGATGATGGTGCCCCCCAGTAATAAACAACTAGAAACTGCTGTCATGTATTATGGCTCCTTTAACCATGATGACTGACATTGGCAATGTATGTCTTTCAACAGTAAACTCTGCAAGAGCCCTTTCCGAAGGCTTTTTTTTTTTACATGACAGGACCCATCACTTGAAAAAGAACTGAAACTCACCACTGAAGGATTAATCAACATGACTGTGAGACACAGTGCCATCTTTCTTGACACCAGACAAGTTTTTGCTGTCACTGTTGACATATCAAAGATAGACATTACTTTGTAGCTTGGGAGTTCACGTTAATGTGACACAGATGGTGGCTGAGGGTGGTTGTTGAACCACAATCAGCAAGTGCCATTCAAGAAATGTAACTGTCTTCCTTATCTGTCACCCTTTTGAATAGGCATGTCCCAGATCTGTGAGTGTGTGAGTGACCCTTCAGCTACCCACTGATGCTACTTATATTGCACAGAGAGGCATTTGATTCAATGTATTTTACAAAATCTTATGAAAACCTGTCTCCCTAATACATGGGAAGGATCAGACCTTTCTCAAAGCCTAATGGTTTTTGAAACAGTTATACTACCTACCTTCTAAGCATGATCTGCTCAGAGAAAATGTTTACAACATTGATGAGTTAAATAAATTTATTAAGGACACCTAGAAAAAAGTTGAGTCAGCCACTGTAACTTATTCCACGACTTTATCATCTCTATAGAAGGTACCCAATTGTCATGGAAAAGAACAATAATTGTTTTGTTACAGATAGATAGATAGATAGATAGATAGATAGCATTACATGCAAGCGAATAGGGGACAGTTTAAAGATTCGGATTGTATCATCATCCTCTTTAATAAAACCCCAGTGTGCATCCAGGTGTCCGTGTGTGTCTGTCTTCTGGTGAAGTACGCATGCGCGGGGCCACACAGCACGTGTTCAGTCTCTTCCTGTGCATTCCCTGTGCAGAGAGAGAGACAGACACACACACACACAGGCGCGCGAGAGACAGACACACACACAGGCGCGCGCGAGACAGACACACACACACAGGCGCATGCAAGACAGACACACACCCACACACAAGCATGCGCGAGACAGACAAACACACACACAAAGACAGACACACAGGCATGCGCGAGATAGACACACACACACAGGCGCGCGCGAGACAGACACACACACACACACGCACACACACACACACAGGCGCGCATGCGACAGACACACACACACACAGGCGCACGCGAGAGAGAGACAGACAGACAGACACACACACAGAGGCGCGCGCTTAAGAGAGACACACACACACAAGAGACAGACATACACACACATGCAGGCCCGCGAGAGAGACACACACACACACACAGGCGCACACGTGCATTGTTGCAATGTTACTTTTCTTGGTTGTTTATTAAATTACGGATTTTTCAAATGTTCATTTTTTTCCCTGTGCTTAAAACTCATTAAAAAAAGTGTTTTTAGCGAGCGGGTCGTAAGGCTATAGCGCGAACTCTTGCAGTGTTAGTTTTCTCTGTTGTTCAAAGTTTTCTTAGTGTTATTCAATGTTTTTACATTTAGTTTACTATTACGCTGTGCATTCAATGGTATATTTAACTATATTTGTGCTTAAAATCTTAAAAAAATATATATTTACATACAGTTTATACGGTCTGGAATGGATTAATTGTATTTAAATACAATCCTATGGGGTAAATTACTTCGGTTCACGACCAAATCGGGTTACAACCAGAGTTTTGGAACGAATTATGGTCGTGAACCGAGGTTCCACTGTATTACTGTCAGACAAAATTACAGGCATTTTACGGAAATACAAACCAGTATTACTGAGAGAGAAAATTAAAGGCATACAATACAGTGACACATATTACAGCCACATACAAGGTCCCTTGCCATTTAATATAGACTGTTCCTACTAATGTTTATGCATTATTGTTCTAGCGCCCGTTATTATAACGGGCTTAATGTCTAGTTCCTCCATAAAGCCAGAGGGTGCTGTCGATTGTTTTTTCTCTTCCTCTCTCTGCAGACTGCAAGATTGACAACCGTGACACCTCTGACATCACTTCTTGTTTCCACCTGCCTCTTCCTGCCTAGGACCTTTATCTCCAGAAGCAGAGCTGTCATATGGAGACTTGCATTGTTTCAATGTTTGTTTTCTTTCTTAGCACACTATACCACATGTTTTATTTGAATATATGGGGCTAGCCTTTGTGGTGCTCCAAAAATGTATAACCTCTGTTTGTCTTTTTATTACAATAGATAGATAGATAGATAGATAGATAGATAGATAGATAGATAGATAGATAGAGTTTCCTTTTTTGATTAACTCATATCATTTAATTTAATTTATAATATAGTGACATCAATTGAATACTATTTTGTTGTCACATTATTGCTACATTTTTCTCTGAAAATTGTCAACATTTTATATGTCAATGTTATATTAAATCTTTTTAAATTAAATTTTTGTAAAGGGAAATGTGTGCTGTAAGATGTCACTAAATTATGAAAACGTTCATTTTTAATTGCACACATTAAAGAAATTTATTTTGATTTACTTTTATAAACTTAGATGATTATGGATTTATGATTAAATAATTCACTATTTAGGTTTTGACAAAAAGCTTAAACCCCAATGAATTGTAATAAGTTTCTGCAGGATCACTGTGTGCAGACAAAGAACTGTTACGAAATACAAATAATAAAATCAACTGACTTAAACAATGCTACATGTCAACTATAGCCACTGTCTGAAAGATGAGACAGTAATGGGCAATCAGCAGGAAAGCGTGGTTACTCCTTTGGCATATTGCTTTGTAAACTTCCATTGTGCTGGTGTTCTCCTTATAACTTTGTACAGCAATCTCTTATATATATTTCTCTTCTGGTTCATCCTGCTTCCTCTTCAAAACCGGTCCTCCTACACCCAGCCCACACAGCATTTCTCGATTCCTATTCCCCCTCTTCCAAACCCTTCCCCACGCAGCCTGCAGCCTCCCATACACCCCCACGTCACTTTTCTCAATTCCTATTCCTCCTTCGGACTACTGCGTTCCCCGCTCCTCTCTCATGACCCCATTGGTGTCACGTCACTGCCCTATATCTAGCCTGACCACGTGACCTTTCACTTCGGCCATCTGTGCGCCAGGGAGTCTTTTCCGTAGCCTGCTACAAGAAGATACTCTCTCGAACCATTGGCATTGGTTTCGCTCCTTGCTATTTTCGTTATACTGCGACGGTTGTTTCCTAAGCCTTTGTTATAAAAGAAACGACAGTATCTTCTCTGTCGACGGATTTTTGTACAATGTCATCTGTACTCCGGGATCCGGCAACTGCCTGTTCCTATCAGTGGGTTATTTCTTGACACAAACGGTTGACGAAGGCAATGCACTCTCACTACAACATAGGGCAGTTGATTTCGTTGCATCACATTGGGACAGATTTGGAGACATTCTTCCTGTTGTTCTTTCCAACGCAAGTCGAGTTATCACAACAAGTCAGGAGTACTATCAAAATATGGCAACATTTTGAGTTTATGGCAGTGAAGCTGAAATTCAAGCTCTTTCCAAGATTCTCCATGCTACCGTTGTCATTTACTTCAAACACGACCCCAACATCCCGCCTTGCATCATGTATGCAAAGATTTGCGTTAATCTACAACAACCAGTCTTCAGCCACGATCAGTTGTCCGTGGCTTTTTCTACTCATTATCTGTCGTCTCCAGCAAAACACCTATTCACAACTGCATCTTTCAAGAAGTATTTCTTTCTTCTTGATTTCTGAATTCCTTTCTCACCATTTTCCGTTCTTATTCTTACACCGCCGTATGGTACGGCGGGCGTTAGCTAGTTCTAAATATTATACTTAAATTTCACTAAATGGCCACTAAGTTGTAGTGAACAGTGCTAGTCATGTCATTTGCTAACCCACTAAATCTAGACCAGGGTTTCAGAGCTGGAGCTTATTGCAGCTAACACAGGGGACAAGGCAGGAACAAACCCAGGACAGGGCACACACACACACCCACACACATACTAGAGGAAATTTAGTGTGGCCAGTAAACCAAACCGCACGTCTCTGGACAGTGGGAGGAAACTGAAGCACCAGGAGGAAACCTACGCAGACACGGGGAGAACATGCAAACTTTATGCAGGGAGGGAAAACCTAGGAAGCAAATTCTGGTGTCCTTACTGCAAGGCAGCAGCACTACCACTGTACCACCATGCTGCCCAAACAGTGTTAGTATTAGATAAATTACGTTTTTGCAAGAGACTGAGAAATAAGAATATTTAATGTACAAATTGACAAGTTCTGTAGAATGGTTTCCACTTTTAAATCACATACAGTATATTGTTACAAAAGCCTTTCCTTTTGTGCTCACTTTATTCTGTAGAATACCATCTTTTACTGAATTAGTGTTTCATTACAGTGTCTGGTGCTTCATAGATGGATTTTTAAGCAACAATGATCATATGTGTTAAACAAAACACATTTTTAAATAATAAGGAAAACAATGAATACACGTAAGTTGACACATAAAAATAATGACAGCAAAACATACGTCTAAAATTTGAGTTTACATTGTGTGGCATGAAGCCAGTGTGCACTCCCATCTATTCCCTACAAAAAAACAATTTAGAAGTGCATACCTTTACAAAGCATTACAGAACATGATTAAAGCGTCTTTTTCATTCATTACAGGTGAAACAAAGTCAAAGTTTTTCTGCCTCCCAGTCAAGGCCTGGATTACAACCCCTAAGCTTAAAGTCTGCTAAACACCCTCGCCCTCATCCTCCACTATGCATACACATATACTTACTTGTTATGACCATCACATATGTCACTAATGAATCAGGATCAGAGATTGAGGTAGATAAAAAAATTCAAAAACTTTGGATCTGGTCAACTTCACCTTCCTTTTTATTGATTAGTGTATTACAATGAATGTAACCAACTAATTGATGAATGCAACTTCATTTGTGTGGAAAATCAAATTTCTCGTAATAGTGCACACCTTAAACCTTCTTTAAAATCATAAACCACTTTGTGACAAAAAGGCGATGTTTACCTGAATGGCGTTGTATATTCGCAGGAAATAAATAACAGACTGGAAAGGGGATTCTTCATTCGGGTTTGGCGTCATTTGGTGCAGTGGCCTCACCGTCTTCCACACAGTTTTTCATGTCTGTGTCAGTGTTATCGACTGCAGACTGCTGTTAAAGCTGCACCAAGAGGTGATATTAGCCCTCACCTGTCTAACTGTATGGTGAATATCATTAGTCTAAACTGCAATATTCCCAGATTGTGCAAAGGGTTTGTTCAAACCGTAATTTTGTGGGTTTTTTTTTTTTTAATATCAGGCATAATCTTCAATAAAACAGTGCTTTTAGCCTCTCTCTCATTTGACTTTCTTTTTGCTACACATTTTGAATGACTGTCCATGTGGACTCCTTGTTTTTTTTTGCGACACGGTAATGCATCAAATGTACAACCTCATAAAACTGACCAATAAGATATTCGCGCTTATTGCACTAGCAATATCAGCCAACCAGGACTCTTTTTTTTTTTTCTTTTAAAAGCTTTTTATTTAGATCTGATTAGATAGGTTCATAACTGCGAGGACTGAAGTGGGGTAGGGATATATTCTGAATAGCAGATTGTTGTGAGTGCCTGTCCTGTCAGTTAAAACGTGGACTGTTCCTGTTGTTGGACATTTTTCCCTTGTTTATGTGAAGGTCCCTTTGCAGCAGGGCCACAGGGTAGGCACCCAAGTCAAAGAAGAGTGGAGACTCTCTCCTCCCTAGTCATGGGTCCATGAGTAAACCCAGATTTCTCGTTTGGTCATTTCTAAAATAGTTGGCACAATGGATGAGGTAGGACTTCTGAGACATGGCTGGAAATTATGCCATATGTCATCTTTGAAATCTTCATTGGTTCTGAGGGCATAGAGGAACAGGATGTTAACAATTGCCTCACCTTCATTTCCCTTTCCTTGATTTCCTTGAGCCTTGAAGACACCGTACAAATGCATGTGTCTGACAACTTATCCCTATATATAAATATATGCTAATTAATTAGAAAGTAATAAATCATTTTGAAAGTGAAGAAACAGAACTAACAAAAGAACTTAAAGGTCAGAACTAAAAGGGATAACTAAAGAAACTTAATTTATCATGCCAAGAAGAGAATAAAAAGGTGTAAGTCCTAACACTGACCAAGCCAGAAATTTCTTACTGAGTACTTAATTCATTTTATAACAGTAACTACTACGAGAGAGGAATCGCAAAGCCAAAAGAGTGACAACCATAACAGCAATGACAGCTAAGTAAACAAAGTCTAAACTAAGAAATGACATGACAGCCACTGACATTGGGGCCAGTTACAGTCTCCAATTAACCTAATGAGCAAATGTTAGGGACAAGGAGATCAGATAATGACTGAGGTTAGAAATGAACCCAAGACGTCTGAAGGAGACTGACTGCCATGCTAAACTGTGTACCACCGTGGGACCCTAATTCTATTAATCTACTGTCTGCTAAATCCCATACTTGCACACAATGCAGGTGAAGTAAAGAGAAAAGCACAGAAGATGTTGTTTGCAAAACAAGCTGAGACATCCAGTATTAGTGCTGGCTGTCTGAATTGTGTTTCTCTAAGCTCAGGAGCAAAACCATTAATGTTCCGTGAGTAGGTTTACAGTATATCGAGTTTGGGTACAACCCCATGAGTCATTTCATGTGCCAGCCACAGTATTAAACACTGAAACAAAGATAAAGTTGGCTAACTATATACTGCAGTGCCTTCCCCTTAAAATGAACTCAACTTCTTTCTCTACCCCAAACCATTTTTTATATCGATTGCATGAATTTTTAATGGTTTCTGTTTTTTCCTCTAAATGCTACTTTTGAAGTGACCTACAATTCACTGAAAATCTCATTGAATTACCCTGCTGTTCACAATTTTTCAAATGTCAACATTTCACCAAAAAAAGCTTTTAAATGTCACCATTTAAAAAAAAAATAAGCAAAGTCCTACTTTTGACAAGTGGTGTTAAACAAATCATTTTTGACCATCCTCTCTCATACTCGCTGGAGGCATGACAAAGTAAGATCCTTTACCAACGGAAAACAAATTGCTAGAGGGTAAACTTCTGGATTCATTATTTACACATAAAATGTCCACATTGGAATTCTTTTATCATTGCTTTCAACATTTTATTATGTAGCATACAGTACATCATGTCACAAGGCAGCTCTATGTGGTAATCATTGTAAAAAAAACAAAAGCATGCACACATGGGATGGATGATTAAAGGGATAATATACAATTATTTCATCACTAAACAGAAAACAAACCCTATCTTTCATTACAACTAACTCAACACGGTTACGGAGTTCCTTTTTGCACATTAACGTTGCTTATCCACTTAATGAAATTAGTGCTACAAGCATCAAATATTCATCACACTCCTCTCTCAAGATCTCAGATTATTTTTATTCTTCACACTATGATTATATGCAGCTGAGCCATTTCCCAACTCACCTCCTGACTTTAAGGGCAAATGACTTCGTGAATGACCAAAGGGTGGCCTTATACTCTACTCTGGGAATTATTTTAAAGCAACCCCTGGAAACATTTCTGGGTTAAGGACTGCACCCATAAACAACTGTTTCCACCTAGCCTGACAATACAACTGGTGCACCACACCTCCTCTTACTGTTGTGGAATACTGTCACACAAACCACAAAAAGGGGAGCAGACTTCAAAAAAAAACTTACAGGATAGGCCTCACCCCAAGGCTACCTTGCCCCAAACTCAAAGGATGTGCTTTAATGCTCAGGCTCGAAATGGGGCAGAGGCTTTTAAAGTTCAACAGTTTTCGAAAAATCTAAAATAGAAAGAAAAAGCAATGCAGTATCAAAAGAGTTAAAATAGGTTTTGTCTTAAAGGGAAGAACCCAGTGGCGTAGCTTGACTTTGTGCCGCTCAGAGCGGGGCAGTGTTTCAATTTACTGCCCTCCAACATATCGTTAACCTATGTAAGTAGAAAATTAAAATGACGTATAGAAAAAAATTAAGATAAATTTTGAATAGATTTTTTCATATATAGTGAAACAGCAATAAATTTTCACATATAATTATTTATAAGGATCAACTAGACAACAATATAGTACACACGCACTGATAAGCCATGTTCTAATTATTAGTTTAATATAATTACGCTGTGAAAACCAGAACCAGTGTAGTGTACAAGTGATAGATGGGGATGTTTTCTGCGCAGAGCAAAAATGCATTCGGATTGATAATGAAACAAAATTATAAATTGTAAATTAGTTGTTTATCTTCCTAGAAATTATTATTGGTGTAATGTTTATGCTTATTTTTGTTATTTCCTCATAAATTTCAACTGCAGTGTCTGAGGCCGTCACAGAAGGACAGTCTGAAAATTATTTTTGAAGCATTTGTGGATAAAAATCAGAGAATTTTACTTTTTTCATTCATGAGTGATATTTTTCCAAACCCTGCTGCTTACACACGAATTGTACTGAGCCTTTTGGCCAATAACGCCACCCCAAAAAATGTGCCACCTGGGGTGGACCACCCCCTCCACCTGCCCCTAGCTATGCCACTGGAAGAACCTAAAGCAAACACATCCAAATAAATCACAATCCCAAAAATAATACCTTCAAAAGCGAGCAGGGATCACAAGCCAGAAGATGTAATCCAAATAAAAAGCACAATGCTGAAGCTAACCATTCTATCAGCAGCTTTGGCTGGTGGCCCCACCTTCTCAGGCTTCAAATAAAGGAGACAGGGCAGATAACAAAAATAAAAATTAACAATAAAATATCAAACACATTCATAATGATTCATAAAAACAAAGCAAAACCTTAACCACAAAATAACAAAATAAACTAGACATAAACTTGAACCAGGGCAACAATCCTGGCTGCACCAAAACACTTGCCTGTTAAAGACTTATAATGCAGCAGAGTGCATATTGGCATTAAATGAAAGTGAACCTGACCAAAAGAAGAAACATGCGGAAAACAGAACAGGCAAAGGTTTAAATACCAGCAAAGTCAGAAGGGAAATCAAACAACCAAGTCCAAATTACAAAAGTAACAACTGTAACAATGCAGTTTTTATGCATATTTTTGCATGGTTTGTGGTATTTGTACCTGCAGATCCAGATTCAGACATTCATTTTTAATTTTGAGCTTGTTCTAAAAAGTTGATTTTGTTTATTTTTACTATTTACAAAACACTCTTGGTTGTGTCACATGACCTCGATTGTAACATAGCAGTGGCAAAGCTATAAATGTGATGGTTTTATTATTCACCATCCCTCGTTGGATAAAAAAGTTCTTTAAAATTCCTCATTGGATAAAAAAAATTCTTTAAAATCCCTTCTTGGAGAAAACATTCTTTAAAAGAAAAATCTATGTGAAGTACACACCAAATGTATAGTAACTTCTTCACAATCTAATCTTAGATAACCCAGAAACCTTAGGTACTGACATTTATACTGGCATGTCAGTGACATCACACATTATGCTTTTTGGAGCTGGTTCCCATGGAGATCAGCTCACATGATGACAATATCTATAATGAAAACAAAACAAAGTTGAAAAAGCCATGAAAAAAATATTGCATTAAATGTATTAAAAAATCCAAAAAAATATTTGATGAGCAGGAATTACCCATGCAGGTTTCATAACACAACAAGGAGTGAAGAAGTAATGAAAAGCATGCAGAATAAATAAAAATCCTAAACTATGACATTCTTTTGCCGACCTTGCTCGATATCATTGAGGAGTAATGTTAATCATCAAAGCATTTTTCTCAGTGAATATGCTGTATTAAACAGTGACCTTGTTCACTGAATATTTTCATGTAAATTCACCTTGTGGTCAGCTTGAATGAACAGTTTTTTTCCCAGTGCCCCATGATGCTTTGCGAAGCCAGCTTGACATTATAGAGCTATAGCAGCCATGCATAAAACTTTCATGCACGTGAACTGTAAGATCACTACCCGATCTGCTCCTTGCAAGTCATTGCCCAATTAGCCTTCTACCCTGCATGTGTTTAAAGAAAAACAATGAAAGGTTGCAGTAATTTCATTGGAAGAGTATATTACAGTAGCTGACTATAATGAACACTACCACCGAATATATAACACTGATCCATGTGCACTGGCAGTTCAGCACCACAAGGCTAATTTGCTTACATAATTATTAGCCTAGTGCTGGTGCTATGGTCCAAAGCAAACCCTAAAAACACCCTCCTCCTCTGTAACCCTATGAAATAATAATAATAATAATAATAATAACAACAACAAAGAGTTATTACTGCTTACAAGGCTTTTCTATCTTCTTAATGGAAGAAAAAATTTCAAAACATCAGCTGGAGATCAGAAACAAAAATACATTCCAGCTGCACCTGGTGCCCTGAATTCAAACATGCTGCTACATTAATAAGTACCGCAAGACTGGAACTCTGCGAGTGCAATATTATATACATATATTTTTTACTTATTGCTAGTTTGTGAACATTTGGTTTACAGTGAGTAATTCTGAGACATCTTGAATTATATTTCAGATGTAATAAAATGACAACAGATTTATTTGGAGGTACCTTGAAATGTATTTGAATGCTCAGGAACTTATTTCAAGATATTTTGAACTGCATTTGAGATATCTCAAAATGAACTTATTCAAGACCAGTAACGGCACACTGCATGATAACGTGCAGCGAATACACTTGACTTGAGCATTCGTAATTTTCATACTCTTTTTCTCTTTAGCATTCGTTTGCTCAGAGGTTGATGCACTTGCTGCTTCCTGAGCAGCTGTTCTTTTCTCCAACTCCATCAGCCCCCTTCTTCTCTTCTTTCATCGCCATCTTTTCGCGTTAAAATTGATTAAGTCTGTGTTTGTGTTGCAATTATTTAGTTTGTTTTCCTTAATTTTTCACTTAGGCTGGCACTTAAGTCTTCAATCTGCCTCAAGAATGATTTAAGCTATGAAGAGATAGGGAAAGTGACGGCGAAGGTGGTAGGGAATGAGAATGGTGCCCGTACACATGCGCCGCATAGCCGCCCTGCTGTCTGCTGCCGAGAGTTGATTCTAAAATAAAATAAAATAAAAATAAAAAGAGGAATAACCTTGGAGGTCATTCATCACCCGAAAGTGGATAGTAGACGTCATGTAGTATATGTGTACCAAACTTCAGGTCAACTGGTCAAACGGTTTGCGAGCTACAGGTGATTTAAAATCCTGGACAGAGAAATGAACAGCCACAGTAGCATATAATAAATAAAGATATTTGAGATATCTTAAAATGCATTTAATGTATCATGAAAATGACATATTTTTATATATCTGTATTTCATTGTAAGATATGTTAAATGCATTTTTCAAATATCTTAATATGCATTTTAAGTCATCACTAAATGTTAATTTGACTTGCCATTTAACTTTTAAACATGATTATAACTACAGATTAATAACATCGATGCTTGCTGTTTCAGGCAGGGCGATTTGATTCCTCATCCAGTCACCCTCTGTGCGTGTATCCTGACCTGTCTTCTGTGTCCACAGTGGGTTTCCTAAGAGCTCCAGTCTTCACCAAACATCTTAAAGGTGTTCCTGTTAAGTTAACTCGTCACACTACAATAGGTGAGTGTGGGTATGCCCTTGAATGCCCTGTGTTGGACTGAATAACTGCTTGTAATGCCATAATTTGGCTAAGTAAATGTTTACTGTATTTATGTAACCTCATTCAAAATCATTTTTTAAAGTGCTTCAGAATAATTTATGTAAACTACTGTATTTTGTGGTTATCATTCCGTCTGAGTCTTTTGCTGTTTGAAGTACGGTGGTGCTGTTGTTGTTAGCACTGCTGTCTCTAAGCTCAGATCGCATTTTTGGCCACAATAATCAGTCCAGCATAGCTGGCAGCTCATAGGGACAATTAAAACCCCACTGCACCAATATAAGCCTCTCCAAACCAGTTCAGCTCCTCCTTTCCCATTGACTTCAATGCATTTTGCACTGTTCGGTGACATTTACAATCATTTCTGTGATTTCGCTAAACTCACAGCGAAGTGAACTGCACAGGGTTTGCTCATCACTACTGAGGAGGAAGGAATGCAGCTGAGCCATTAGGCTACCTATTGACAGGTGTCCCAGTAGCATTACTTTCGATTATTAATGCTTATACATACAAGGTGCGATCCAAAAGTTCCCGGAATGCATTTATTCTGTAGCCAGAAGGGTTTGGTTATATCAATCGCAGCTAGATAGCAGTTCAAGTTGTCCTTCAGAGCTGTTATCACGCGTTATAATGTCAGTGCAGTCTTTTTTCAAGTAGCAGTTCTCGTTTAAACTTCAGTTGTGTCTGTGAAGGATTGTTCGTGAAAATGAGTGATTTGAAAGACCCAAAAAAGCTCGACAAGTTCACAGCAACACCAAGTTAATGCTCATTTGCTTCTCTGATGTGAAGGGTGTCATCCACAAGGAATTTGTGCCACAAGGACAGACGGTGAATGGAGTATTCTACAGCGATGTTCTAAGGCGTTTGCGAAATCGTATTCGCCGAACACGTCCTCAGATATGGGCTGACAAGTCATTTCTTTTGCATCACGACAGTGCACCAGCTCATACATCTCTGATTGTGCGCAAATTTTTAGCTTCTACAAAGTTGACTGCCATTCCCCACCCTCCGTACTCTCCTGATTTAGCGCCATCTGATTTTTTTTTTATTTCCTAAGATGAAGATGAGGCTCAAGGGACGCAGATTTGAGACAGTGGAGGAGATCCAAGTGGTAACAACCGACGTCTTGAACACACTGACAAAAAACGACTTCCAGAAGTGCTTCGAAAGGTTAAAATCTCGCTGGGATTGGTGTATCAACTCAGTGGGTGACGATTTTGAAGGAACTGTTCACCATTAATTGTTATTTGGTGTGTATGCTTTTAAATAAATGCATTCCGGGAACTTTTGGATCGCACCTCGTACTATCACTTCCAGAGAAGAGCAACTAAACTGATTCCAGGGCTACAGGAGACGAATTATGAAAAAAAGATTAAAAGAGTTGAGCTTTTTCAGTTCAAACAAAAGGAGATTAAGAGTAGACATGATTGAAGTGTTTAAAATTATGAAGGGAATTAGTAAAGTGGATCGAGCCTGTTATTTTAAAAATTAATTTTTCAAGAACACGGGAACACAGTTGGAAACTTGTTAACGGTAAATTTCTCACAAACATTATGAAGTTTTTCTTTACACCGAGAACCACAGACACACAGAATAAGCTTCTAAGACGTGTGGTAGACAGTAGGCCTTTCAAAACTAGACTTGATGTTTTTACAAGAATTAAGTGGATAGGTTTGTTGGGCTGAATGGCCTGTTCTAATCGCCTGAAGTGGTCAGCTATAAGTGAGGCCAAATGATAAGACAGGACTGCAGCAGTGATGTATCCCCATAATCCATACCAGACTTCTAAACCTGACCAATTTAAATAACCTTTCAGTTATAGGACTCCAGATACACAAAACGACAAACCAATTAGTGGAACACCTTGATCTTCTGTACTATAAATCTCTGGTTGAGTGTATTTTGGAAATTTTCTGTAAATAGGATTTTCTGAGTTATGTTGGGGTGAATGATCTGTCCTTGAATTTTAATGTTCATTCACATTAGCTGGAATCTTCTCTCATACTGCTGGTTTCATGATCCTACTGAGTGAACCCTTGCTAGAGAATCAAACGTGACCTGGAGGTCTCAAGTCATGGCTCCCTCCTCCAACTTTCTTTCCTTACTTTGTACCTGCGATTTGCCTGTACTGTAAAGCAAACCAAATCAGGTGTGTGTTTCATGCTGTAACTCATTTCACATGCCTCTACGTTTCCTGAAGAGAAGGCAGCATCACCATAACTCAAAAATAAGTGAAAAATAGCCAAGGGCCATTATAATTCAATTTCACAGTTATTCATACACACCAGGGAGAAAGGCAACTGTAATTTAATGTGAGCAAAGACAGAAACTGGATTTTTGGAATTGCTTTTTTTATGCATTTTGCTTAGTCTCATTCTTGGTTATCCTGCGTGACAAGTCGATTTAATTTGCTCATGAAAAAGTTTAAGATTTATTACCAAAAGAAATATTTTGGGACATATTGGACTATTATGAGGATTGGCAGTAATACAGCAACTTTAGTGGCTATCAATTTGTAAGAAACAATGGTGATCAGATGCGGGAAACAGCTTGACAAAGAGGAAGTGCTTTTCAAGAGGCTGCCTACGGCTCTTACAGGCTGCTGCTGATACCCTCGGTTTCATTAACTGACATATTATCTCAGCTTGGCTTTAGCAGCTCCTCAAGTTGAAATCTGAGCGGTTTCAGGCCCCTGTGCGCTTCCCCAGTATGAACTCATTTAATCAATAATGTTACAGGACTCCCCAAGCCGAGAGGGATGTTTTAATGGACCATCAACTTAGAAAAGCCAGATAAGCTTTAGCGTGACTTAATGGTTTTGTTTGGGGTATGGGTGATGTCCAGATGCTGCCGGGACCAGCTGCCATTTAAATAATTAAACTTTTAACTTTAAAAACAGCTAATTAATTGTGTCACCCTTATAAACAGCAGATGTTGCCACTTGCAAATTCAAAAAAATTTAAATCTGGTAAGACGTGAAAAATTTCTATCTGCTCTGAAAGTCATCTATTTTTGAACCTGCTTAATCCGTTTTGAAGGTTGTAGTGTAAGAAATAAAAATAATCATTTGTATGACTGGCTTTCATCATGGTGTTTACTACATTCAATATTAATATTACACATTTTAAAACAAAAGAAAGGTCAGGATGTTCAGTGTCAACATATAAATGAAGCTGCTATGTTGAAAAGAAAAAGAACTCAGGTGACAGCATAACCTCCCCGAATGCAGTGCACCATATGAGGTGGTACGCACCAACTCCTACATTTCAAATCCTTCTTGATTTCCTCTCTCCAGTATAGTATGGTGTGCAGAATGGACTGTAAAGTACACACACATCGGCCTAACAAGGAGAAGGAGGGCATAGCCCTCCATGTTAGCTTGCTGTTGAGGCCACTAAATCAGCTAGACAGGGCCCAGTTTGTTTATGGGATAGCAAAGTCATCTTATCACATAGTGCCTGGAAAATAAGGGCTGAGGCATCATGGGGCAGAATAGACTTCTTTTGCTCTTTGTTTAGTTTATGTACTTTAATTATTCTTGGTTATCATCCTTCCTTAAGTCTTGTCCATGAAAGCACATATCGGTATGTACTTGAATTATTACTATTTCAATACTTGAATTAAAGTTATTCCACTTTTTAAAAGTATGACTCTTCCGATGGCACTTTTAAGGTGTAAATTGATTTTTTGGGGTGTTATAAAATGCTGCTGAAAGTTCAATTTGCTTGCTTATGCTTAGGACAGATGCCAGCTTACTGAAGTGCAGTAAAGCTCAGCAGCACTGTTCATGTCATTAATCCCTTATAATAGAAGCAAGTAAGAGCTGAGTGATAAATGTGACATGTGTGGACAAAGGTTAAGGATATGGCAAGCTGATGAAATATTTAGAAATATCACAAAATGCACTTCACTTTCTAATATATCAGATCCATAGGAACATTGTACTGCTCAAAGGTTGATCTTTGATGGCTCATGAGACGTAAAAGAGATTCTAATTTATATTTCTTTTGAATCACATTTGTCACAGATGTTTCTCCTAAAATTTCTTAAGAGAAAAAGCTCTAGACAAAAGGGAAACATGACATACAATTGAGGTAAAAGGAGTCAAAATTGAGAATTTCATTTGAAAATTGTGTCTCTCTATTATATAAAAAAAATCCTGCGATGAGATGAGACGTTTTGAAGAGATTTTTTCAAGTCCCATGAGATGAGACTTTGGCCATGAGATTTTTTCAAGTCACACCCACCTCTCAACCATATTCAATCACACACACGGTAATCTCACCTCTCATTCCAGTTTCTGCTTAGAAGACATATTATGTCCAAATCTTATTGAATAATTTCATAACGAAGGGTTCTCAACAGAAAAAATGAGTACATGGGCAATCCTTGCACCAAGAAACGATGAAGTCAAATGAATTAATGCCAAAAATGTCAATCGGTTACACAGCCAATTGGTTAAATGCTTATCAATAGACTAGGCTGAAACAGTTGGTGGTGATCGTGCAGAAGATGAAAACATCAACTTACAATATCCCTAAGAATATCTACAACCGTTAACACCATCCGGTCTTCCACCGCACAAATTACTGTAGAAAGAAGGATTAATCCAAGAAAAATAATGTAGTACATCTTCCGCGGATAACATTAGACAAGAAAGGAGATCTTGATATGCCATTCGTATTAAGACGTTAACAGTTTCCCGTTAGAATAACTTTTGCAAAGACAATTAACAAATCTCAGAGCCAAACATTCAAAAAAGTCATTTTATTTAACAGAGAGAAAGAAATGAAATTCAATCACGAGCAGTTATACATTGCATTGTCACAATGAAAGTCCAAACACAGAATCAAAGTTAAAATTCGATATTGACAAAAATTTAATTCAAAAAATTGTTTTTACTGAAGTTTTACAGTAAAAGTGGAAGTTTAAAAAAATATTTGTGTGTTAATTTCAAAGCCAAACAGAACAAAATTGTATTACGCAACAAATAACTGTAACGCAACGTGAAACATAATTTACTTTCAAATTATTACGTTTTACTCCTTTTAATATGGTTAATTACTCGCTGTAATGTAAAATGGTTCAATTATGCCTATGTAACAATTCCTATGAAAATAAAAATCTGTTTAAATTGTACAACCGCAAACCCATATGCGAGCAACAGAACTGCAAAAAGGCTAGCGCATAGTGCAGGCACGGGGGTTGGCAAGTGAAGCGAGCAGGAGGCAAAGCCTCCTAGTTATACATTGTGGAATTTTGTTTTCATCTCTTTCAAGCCTTCATATTCTTCCTTATTGTGGGACTGCTGTCTTTATCCAAGGTGACATACAACATTTGAGATATGGTTGGTTTAATTTCTTTTGTTTTTCCAGTTGGAGCGCAGGCAGATGAAGTGACTTGTTCAAGGTCACACAGTGTCAGTAGCAGGATTTGAACCCACAACCTTAGGGTTTGAAGTCCAAAGTCTTTACTACAATGTGTAAGAGACTCAAAGGACAATGATAAAGAGTTGGGGTACCTACCCAGTAACCCCGTATAACTGGATGGTAAGCAAACTGAAGAAGCAAGTAAATAATTGCAGAGTGGTCTTTTCAGACATCAGTTTAGAACAGTACTGGTAAAGATAGTGGAGCTTCCAGTTTTTAGTTCTCCCGGCAGGAAGAGGAGGGTCTGGGTGGACAGACACCAGCACTGACGTCAAAGGTGGTCTAGCTATCAATCATCTGGTCTGCAGCAGTCGGAAGAAAGGAAGAGTTAAGACACAGCTCCAACCCCTGGTGTGGTGGTAGAATTACAGTCACAAGGGCCCTTCAGCTGTCCCCTATGCACACGCCTGTGACAAATGCCACACTGCCTGCCTTTTCTTTCAGGAGTAGTATGATCTAATAGGAGCACAGAAATTTAAATTAGAGCAAGTAATAGTATTATTCACAAGCACAGACTACGGTTTTGTAATCATAGTATAAACAACTATCCATACATTTCACCATATATCACTGAGCACACAATGCAAAAACTTTCAAATTGCAAGCTAAAATGAAGACACTGCTTGGAAAAGTCATTGTTCATTGTGTGACTTTGCTGAGATTTCTGCTTGAGAGAATAATGGGCTATTTTGTTTCTCGAGAGAAAAATGTGAGAATCTAGAAATAAAAGAAAATGTCTCCATTTTATTTCTTTCTGATCTCATTGTTGTCTGGGAGAAATTAAGGGGATCTCTTTTTATGATTTTTCTTTTCTATGGGGAACCTCGACATTTTCACATATCTCAAAATATGTTCACATTTAATGACAACTGAAATACTTTTTCAGATATCTAAAAATTATTGACATCATTTTAAGATACCATTAATATTTCTGTGACTTTCTATTTAATTTAAGAGATGCTGTAATAGAAGTACATTTCTGATGTCTGAAATGAAAAGGAAGCTATTTTGAGATATGTGGAAATGTATTTGAGACATGTAGAAATGCACTGAAGATATCAGATAATGATATTTAGATATGTTAAAGTAAGTTAATTTCATTTTGAAGATATTTTAAAATAGAACAGAGACCTGTTCTAAGATATCATGAAATAAATTTGAGAAATCTAGAAATATATTTGAAACATTTCAGTCAATATCAAGATATCTCAAATAAGTTTTAAGATATTGTGATTACATTTACAGACATCTTAAAATAACACCCACTATGGCAAGCCAAATGAACATTGAGAGATATTTCAAAATTAATGTTGTGAAAGAATTGAACAAACACAGAAAGAGGTTTGGGTGCAGCCACCCGTATACTTGAATTAGGCTGCCAAAGATGAAGGTTTGGTTCCATAAACAATAGGTCTCAACAGACTTCAGTCCAACAATAGAACCCCACTGACAGGCAAACATGGTGGTTGTAAAGCTGGATAGGCGAAGTGATGTCATCAGAGCAGAAACCGGAAGTGATGTAATCGGGACTGGAGCCAGAAGTGTCGTCATTGGGCTTGGAACCGGATGTTACGTCTTCGGGCCAGAACCAGAAGTGACGTCCTCAAGTCCAGGTGAAATTTCCCTTGGTTGGTCTACCGATGAAAAAGAGGAAGGATCAGTGCACTCTGCCACCCCCTGGTCTGGCATGGAATTATCCCTTTGTGAGACATTCAGCTGCCTCCTATATGCACATGTGTGACAATGTCAGATATCTTAAAAGGCAGTTCACCTTTTAAGATATCTGAAACTCATTTCCAGATATCTCAAAATATATTCCATTCCATTTTAAAATATTGGCAATACATTTTAACGTGTGTCAAATGCATTTCAAAATATCTCCACTACATTTTCAGATATTTCAAAACAACTGCTTGTACACTTGAAGATATCTCATATTGCCCTTACACGCTTTTAAAAATATCTGAAATGCATTTTGAGATTATCGCAAAATTACTTCCTGTAAAATTTCCTATTTTTTTCAATTGGACTTTAAAGGGTTTATTTGAAGACATCTCAAAATGTAAAGAAAGTTATTTTGAGAGCTCTTAAAATGCATTTCATATATCTTAAAATAGATAGAAGCCTGTTTTGAGATTACTGGAAATGTATTTGAGGTATCTTAAATTAGTTTGCAGATATCTGAAAATGGTATTTAGATGTCTTGAAATAAGTACATGTGTTTTAAAACATATCTTAAAATGTATCTGAGAAATTTTTAAATAAAATACAGTGAGAAGTCAAGCAAAATGACACCTTTTATTGGCTGACTAAAAAGATTACAATATGCAAGCTTTCAAAGCAACTCAGGCCCCTTCTTCAGGGAAGATGTAATTGTAAGAAGTGTTTGACTTCTCACTACATTCATAATGGCTAACATGGTACAACCCCCTAGTACTACAGAAATAAAATACAAGATATATTTAGAATATTTTGTTTAGCTATATGAAATGGACCAGAGGCACATTGTAAGATATCATTAGACATTGTTAAAAGATCAAACTCGACACACTTAAAAAGGTTTGAGGCAGCCACCCGTGTATTATCCCTGGTTGCAATGGGTTTTGTTTTTAAAACAGAAGTATCTTTGATGGAGTCCAGATATGAACTGTTGAAGGTCTAGAAAGATGGCAGTTTTAAGTGACTAGTCCTTCTGACTTCAAGCTAGGCACTGGAAGCAGAAGTGATGTCAGTCTGGGCACCAGAACCAGAAGTGATGTCATCCTAGGTGCCTGAACCGGAAGTGACGTTGCCCTGGGCACCAGAACCGGAAGTGGCATCGTCAATGATGAGTTAGACTGGTTTTCATCGGCTGGTCTGTAGAGATAACAGGTTTAGTGCACCCCTCCACCCACTGGCCTGGTGTGGAATTACCTTCATTTTGTCCATACAATTTCCTCCTACTCGCACGTGCGCAACAACATATATAAACAAAAGACCTGTGTGTGTATGTGTATAGAGCAGTCTGCTCTGCTCATGCTCAACCACAACCACTAGATGGTGCATGCATGGAATTTTTCATTTTTCTGGCACTTGAATGCACCTCAGTTCTCACTATAAAAGACTTGTGTATATGAAGTAATCCACTGTGTTCACGCTCAACCACAGCCACAGGAGTTGGTGTGAATTCTACAGAAGATCCAGAAGCTTATACAAGTGCGACTTGCACTTGGTGAGATGGCGCATGCATGCACTTTTAGATTTTTTCAGCCCTTGCATGCACCTCACTTCTCATTCAACCGAAGCAGACAGACTCAGCTTTGTGGTACATGCATGTTGTACGTTCACACAACGAGCTACCATACGTTTGCCTGAGACAGGTTCCAGCCTGTCCCTCTGAATTTGTGCCAGGCAATATCCGATCTGTATCGACCCACTTAGCTGACGCCTCTGCAAGTTCACCAATATAGTAAAACTGGTAGGGAGTCTTCAGGTTATTTTTTGTGAAAATATTTGAGATATCTAAAAATGTAATTTAAAATAATTTATGTCTACTGTTTTGTTTTCAATCTGATGTATCCTCAATGTCATGGAGGGGATCTGAAGCCTACTGGTGGACAGCAATTAATTAAATAGACTTTCTAAACCCTACTTAATTTAACTCAGGGTTGCATGGATCTTTTTGTGATATGGGAGGAAAACCCAAGTAAACATATGCAAACTTCAAATAGACAATAACCAGGCATGAGAACCAAACACAGAGTGCTGGAGCCATTACATAGTGATTTTATTCACTGCACCATCATGCCATCCAGATTTTCATACATTGCATGGGTTCAGTCTGCAAGCTTCAGCAGACTCCTTTCTAAAAGCCCACCCATATTGTTTGCTGCCAAAATCATTATAGAGCAGATATGACAAGGCTAATGTAATCCAAAAGCAGCAGGGTCGATGGTGATGACCATCTGAGTGTGAGTGAACCCACACATTAGCATTTAAATTAAAAGTGTTTCTTGGGGCTGTCTGCATGGCCCCAAAGTCTATTGGACATAAATGATGAATGAAGTCAGACTTTAGTGATAGAGATTTAGGCAGCCAAGCACTCCAAGATCAAGATGATGGAGAACTAGTAATTAAAAGCGGGCTAGGGGTCAAAGGTCAGCAGCCCTTCTGTTGCATGAGCTTGTGTAACATAAGTAGACGGGCACCTCCATCAGTGCTTTGCTGCAGTGAGATTACAGGAATAATCTAAGTGTTTCTTATTCATTTTTTATAGTGCCATTAACATCATCACAATGCACACTATGAATGACAAGGCATGCATTAGGCCCCTTAGTTGTGGTCTGTCATGCCAGGCTCTCAATTAAGAATGTCTGATTAAGGCTTTCTCTTACTGTATATCCTGGGGTTTAGTCCAAGTCCAAGATTAATTAAGGAATCAGTGGACATCACATCAAAATATGATATTAAATGGATGCTACATGCATTGTATTGTTCAGTCAGGATCTGAGCAAAATGTAACAATGAGATTGAACTACAGCAAACAAACAAATGTCTAAAGTCATCTCCAAAGGTGAGATTGTAGTGGAATCACCCGACACTGGCAAATTTGTCAGCTTACACAGCAAGCCAGATAGATATTATGAACTCTCCTCATTTATAAATATACCATGATAGTGTCTTGGCATGAGGCTCAATGATAAAACAGACATGAGGAATGAAATGAGTGAAACTAAAGGTCAGAATGAAGGTCTTGTCCTAAAGCATGGTAGTCTGTGACACAATGCCAAAGCCAAGCTGATAGCTCAGCGATAACTAACCCTAATCCTCCTCCATATAGCCCAACCATACATATGAACACATACCGTAAAAAGGTAGATTGGTCTTTAGTTCTCAACAAACAAATATAATAATCGGAGACTCTAACTTGTCGAGATTCCCAGCACATCCACATAACCAAACCGAAATAGATAGCTTTCCAGGAGCAAAATTCATAAATCCCACAGCAATTCTGGAAAAACTTAAAACTGCATTAGGAAACTAAGACAGTAATCTATTAAGTTAGATTGACAAACAAAAAAGATTTAGAGAAACAAAGATTAAAGAAATACATAAAATGTGTAAAACTGCTAAGTTCACTTTTCCTAACAGTAGAATGTTGTTAATCTCCTTACTAAATTATTCTGAAGAATTAGACCCAATAGAGCAAACCAACTTAAAAGACACTAATCAGTACATCCAGGAAAATGTCCACCACATTCCCCTAATCCCCATAAAAGACTTTAGAACAAAAAAAAACATCCACTGGACTGAAGATATAGCAGAAAAAAATACTATTAGATTAAATACCCTGTGACCTGAAAACTGTGAAATAAGGAGAAAAATAATAGGCAGAAAGGAACTGGACATAACAACTTAAAACACACTCCCTAACAGGTTTTTAATATAAGGGGACTTTGGTTAGAAAAAAATCCTAAAAAAAATTAGTGGTGATGTTCTATGCATTTCTAGACACCCATGGGACCAAAAACAAAAAGCTAAACTTGTAGATGTGGATGGAGCTCATGGGTACTCCATAATTTCCATAACCTAACCTAACCCTAACCCTAAGCCTAACCCTCAAAATAGAATAAATACAAACAACAAAAAAAAAGACAATTAATACACATAGTAAAATTCATAAATTGAGACAAAATGCATGGAAAAATAAGAATTATTCTAAATATTACAACAGAAATCTACCAAATGGATGGAGAATTAGGAGATATGTGCCAAATAGAAACTATCAACCCAATTATGCAATAAATGGGACAAACAATCCTAACTTTTTTTGGGACAACAGAAAATGTTGCAAGACAAGAGTACAAGATGGAGAATGTTCTAACAAGGTTAAGACATTTTATAGATAGGCATAGATTACAAAACATTTACGGACTATGAAAAATTATTATGACGTGCCAATCAAATTTCAAAGTCAGATAAACAGACTTCAGATGATGATAAGACCGGCTTACGCAGATATTATGGAATTGAGGTGAATGCCAAAAATTGGGAGTTAAACAATACAAATACTTACGGAACATTACAGAAAGACTAAGAACAAGACTAAAAATGGAAATTAAACACATAATTAAAACAGAACTGAAGTGGAATCAACATTAGTTAATAAGCATGCAATGGCTGAAAAGATTAATTAAACGTATTAGCACACAAGTTGACAGGGTGTGAGAAAAGGATGAAGGATGAGAATAAAGACAAAAATAAAATCCCAGGGATAAGCAAGAAAAGAAAACATAATTAGACAAAAGAAAACTAACAAAAAAGTATTAATCTCGAAAGAAAAAGAAAGCGCACTACTGAATAGAAACAGATTGACTCCTAGTTCATTAAGCACAAGCCCCACAAATTTAAATATTGTGAAAGAATGAGTCTGAACACACAAAAAAGGTTTGAGGCAGCCACCCTTATATTGTCCCTGGCTGCAAAAAGGTATTCAAATAAGCCCAGATGTGCTCTGTTTGAGTTCCAAGACTGAACTGATTTAGTAGTGGAAAAGATGGCAGATTTAAACCGGAAGTGACATCGGTCATGGTGCTGGAGCCGGAAGTGGCATTGATCTGGGAACTGGAACTGGAAGTGAAGTCTTTCTGGTTGCTGTTAAATCAGGTAGGTTTTCCCATATCTGGCCTGCAGAGACAACAGAAATAGGTTTAGCGCACCCTGTCACCTCCTGGCCTGGCAGGTAATTACCTCCACTTGGCCCATTCAGCTTCCTCCTAATCACACGTCTGTGACAATATATATATATAGGTTCAATTACAAATAGGTGCATGCAAATCTTCAAAATTAATAAAGCAAAAGTAAAAAAAGTAAAACGTTTTTCATTATGTTTACAACTTAATTTATTTCAATTGATGTTGCATATTCTTTGGCTCACATATTTACTTCAGGTTTGTGTGTCTATGTTTTTCAGATGTGGGTGCAGCTCACACAGATGCAGAGAAAACAAAGGAGGTGCACACGTAATGCACCTCGGTCCTGATGTGAATCATGGGTCCCATCCCGCCATGAGCCACAGAACTTAAACAAATCAAGGCATACTGTAATACCTGCAAATGTCATGATCAATGTCGCCTAACTGCAAGGTTAAAAAGAAAGAAAAGGAAATGCAAATGTTCAAAGACAATCAGAGGATTCCAGCTTGCTGTTTGTCTTTCCCACTTTATGAAAAGAGCATCTCTAGACAAGCTGAAATCTAATATGGTTATTTTATAGAGACTGACTAAAGCCAAGAAAAATAACAAAGTAACCATACACACTTTTCTACAGCATTTGTCCTAATCTTGACATTGCTCTTCTTACAAGAGATATTTTTTACTAAAATCAATAAAAATAAGTATTGGGGATTTGGGACAGGAGTGAGGAAATGGATTTTGGAGGAATCTCAGCTTGAAACTGAATGTGATTTTGAGAAACTAGAAATTGCTTAGCATTCATTTTTTGTCTTCTTGGGAGGTTTTGTGACATTTTATTTAACATTGCTGTTGAAACACTTGAAAAGAAAAGCACAATGAATCCCTCTTTTAACCCATGAATTTACTTCAGAGGGTCTATTCCAATAGCATTGGATGCAAACCTGAAACAATCCATGGAATTTAATTTTTGCTGTAACTTGTGTAACTGCCAAAAACAAACTTATATAATAGTGGAGAATGCCAGGAGGTGGTGACAGCCAGTTGGCATAGGTCACCAGAAATGTGACTGTGTTTGACTTTGCTATAATCCACCATGTGACCCCCC
>JANRMT010027041.1:43818682-43906285 GCA_026402145.1 Polypterus bichir lapradei | reverse complement strand
AATTTCCTTTGTTGCTAACTGGAAATTTCACTTTTAGAATATTAATGGATTTATATTGTAATTTTTGTTATGTTAACCAAATTGAATTTGCTATGTTTGGATACATATATTTAAAGAAATGTCTATTTTATGTATGTAAATGATGAAATTTGCATTGTAGCTATAAAGCTGATACAGCACTCTAAGCCTGAAGAGGACTATACAAAAATAAGTTGAAATTGTAAAAATTCCCTTGGCACAGTGCCAGCCATTTACATTGCACATACATGCATAAACCCATAGTCACTCATAATAGGTCAGATTAGACCACCAATTACCCCAATATGTATTTCTGTGACAAAAACAGGAAAACTAGAGTACCAGGAGAAGAAATGCACAAATGAAAACAGGAATTAGGTAGTCATGAATCTGCCGCACGGACAGTGCCCTAACTGGCTCAAAAATCCTAGAGTGACACAAATTTAGTCCTACTCTTAGGAGTACAAGTAGTAGAATTTCATCAGTTTTCCTAATTTAGGAAAGTACACCTAACTACTCCTAAATGAAGCTGTCCTAACTCACCAGGGGCCTCATGCATAACGCCGTGCGTAGAATTCGCACTATAACATGACGTAAGCACAAAAGCTGAAATGTGCTTGCACACAGGAAAATTCAGATGCAGGAATCTGTGCGTACTCCAACTTCCGCTCCATAAATCCCGGTCAGCGTGAAAAGTAACGCACGTGCATGCGCGTGCTGTCCCGCCCCAATTCCACCCAGAATTACGCCTCTTTGAATATGCAAATCAATATAAATCACCCTTAAGCTCAGCATTCTGTGAAAAGACAATGGGAAAAGCACGTGGAAAATATAAGAATTTCAGGGAATACCAAGTGGAGGCAAAGGAAAAACATACTATTTATTGATTTAAACAGTGGTATAAACAACAAAAGGAAGTTGATCGAGTGACATAGTGTGTCAAGTTCACAAAGTCGCACAGTGCCAAAATAAAAAGAAGTCACATATCAAAGTCGCCGTGAAAAGGCGAGTTGTAGCCTACCGTCTGAGCTTATTAAGGTACAGACAAAAAAAATAGGCACACAGTTGGAAAAAAGCACGAAATGTCAACTTTAATCTCGAAATTTCCACTTTAATCACTTAGTTTATTTTGTCATTAAAGTAGAACATCATAAACTGCATCTTAAAATCATTTAATTTACTAGTTTCTCAAATCCCATCGTAACTAAAGTAGCATGTTAATGCTTTGTTTTGTATTTGATCTTCAATGTGCTGTATGTGTGTTAATCACTACGTGCTTCCGTTCTTTCTCTTTCTCCGACAGGACACAGAATCCATTACATTCGTGATATTACAGCTCTCTGAATAATTAAAATACTGAGATGTATACGTGATATCATTTTCATGATGATTGGAATGAAAGCATGTTATTAAACATGGGAACACGGTGGAGCAGTGATTGTTCATGTCTCATACAAGATGCTGCTGCGCCATGCACAACCTTCGATGAAATAATTTATTGTAGCAGTACTGTCTGTTTCAAATGTACTAACCTCCAATTCTTGTCCTTACTTTTCTTTCCCCAAATACCCAATCGCCACACAATCAGCTCTGTAATAGACGTTAAGCCATCTGTAAACTTACAATGACGATTCTTCAAAACTTTTAAGGAACATTGAAATATCTTCATAGTATGTGTTTAATTATTCTATCCGTCTATCCTTCCAGTGTCGCGCCAGCCTCAGTAAATATACAGCGCAAGGCAGGAATAATATGTGAACTTGCTAGCGCTGCGGCACCGTGTCCTTGCATGTTTAATTATTAACAATACAGATTATTTAAATGAAGTTAAAGTTTTATCTGTATAATATAATCAACATATTTTGCTGCATTTCATCTTAAAAATGATATCCTCATCATATGTAAATACGCGCTTTATAAAGTGGCGCAGGTTGTGCAATATTATAACTGTAGTGCAAGTTTACTGTGGGGTGATTGTACTGATAAGTACAAACAGTTCTACAAGGAGCAATTGATTGAGTGCGTTTATAGTTCATGGGATGAAACTGTTTCTGAACCACAAGGTCCGTACAGGAAAGGCATTGAAATGTTTTGCCGTGGCTGAGGCAGCGTATGCTTGATGCTGTAATACCGATAATTCTCTTTACGATCAGCTGCTGCTGTGATTCCCCACTCAGATACAGTGATAAAAATACTCCAAGTGGTGCAGTGAGAGTAATATGGAAAAAGATGATTCGCTGTGGCAACCCTTAAAGGGAGCATCTGAAAGAAGAAAAGAAGAAAAAGGTGCAGTGAGAGTAACAACGCTAAAGCAGTTATGGTATTTGGAATACTATGGCTATTCCCTGGACCATTATATTGTTACAGATTAATTACAATCAGATGCATTACATTAATAAACATTACACTAATAAACAATTAGTTTCAGTGTATTTATAAGTCGTGTCAGAAATGTGGTTCTAAGAAATAAAGGGTAACCACACTGGAACAGTAGCACTGCTTTGACGCTGGGTGCCGCCAGTCTGCAAAACCGAGCGGAGAACTTGCGTACGACAGGGTATGAGGTACCGTGGAAAAGTGTGTGGCTTTACACCAAGTGCAGGTTTTATACATCGCGATTTGAACGTGGAAACATTCTTATGCAACATTTCTGTGCGTACGCACCGTTTATACATGAGGCCCCAGGAGCTGCCAGAAGATGGCATTGAGACAGGAAAGGTGGAATATTTTGGAAATGCTGGACAATGATGAACTCATAAAAAGGAATCAGTCTGACAGAGATGGAATCATATTCATTCAAAATCTTGTACTTCCCATGACAGCTCTATCTACATGAAGAAGCTAAGTGCTGTCAACCAAATTTAAATGTGTTGCTAACACATTACTTTTTTCTGCCGCAGGGAAATTGCAGTTTTGCAATAGCAATGATTTGGGTATATCATAACCAACCATTTCTTGAATTTTGCAACTTACAACACATGAGGTAATACATAGATTTATACATTTCCCTACTATTAGATATGAGGTAATTTTAAAGTAGGCCACATTCATCAAATCAATGTTTTTTTCTTAAAGACTCAAATTAATGTGTGTATCAGCCAGAACAGGGGTTGGCGCTGTCCTGCAGTACTTTCTCCTCTTTTTCAGAAGAACAGATTAGAAGAACCCATCCCCATAACCCACATCTTCCTGTCTCCCCAATATGTAACTGCCATGTTGTCCTCTGTAATTCAGTTCTGTCTTGAACTTGTGTTTATACAGAGGTTGTTGCTATTTTTGCCAGACGTTCAAGTACAGTATATGGGGTACAATCACCAAATCTTTATGAATACAGTTTTTTTTTTATTTTCCAGCACTCATATGTAAATGATAAGCAATATCAGAGTATCATCACACAGATGGTCATTCTTAATGTTGTTGCAAAGTGTTAACAATTACATGGAGCTTACCTTATTATGCTTTCCTTCTTCTTCTTCTTCTTCTACTGCTTTAAACATTTTTATTACTATTACCTTTATGGTGAAGCCATACAACTACAAAACATCATTATCATTTCCAAGGAAACTGCTTTCATGAGTGCCATTTTGTGTCACTGGGAGCCATAAAATCGTCTCAGGCGTAGAGTCCTACTCCTTGCTGTAAGCTGATGTAGGATGCTTCATAACTACTATCCTAGTCAGACTTTCAGTGATATTCCCGGGTGTAATTCTGAGATGCTTGATAAATAAAGGCACAGACCAGGATTTGAAACTGTGAGGCAGCAACACTAACCACTAAGGCTCCTAGCATTAATAAACAGCAATATATCATCTGGGGATATGTATCCAGTAGGTGCTGCTTGCTCCCTGCAATTATGATCTTTATTGATGCAGAACAGACTGGAACCATACACAACCCTTTAGTAACCATGGCAGAAATAATCAGATGAGAGCAATATGGTACAAAAAGAGATATACAGTATGTATTTAACTTGCTTTTATGTAATTTCCACCCCAAAGAATACAATGCACAATTCATTTACACATACATATCCAGGCCAGAGAGAAGCCAATGAAACATACAGGTGCCATTCAGTCTTCAGTGTTGGGATGCTAACAGCTATACAAACCTCCAGCAGGGTGGGGAGCAGCATTTGGTTGTCTTCTGGCTTCATGATGGATTCTCTTCATTATAAACACTCACATATTTACATATTTGCCAGATATAGGTAACTTCCAACAGAGCCATTAATGTTATATTTGGACTATGCCAAAATAACACCTTCCCCTATTCTCATTGCTTCTGCAGACATTAGCCGTCGTTCACTCTGGTCATATATTGATCCAGCAAACGTCAGCATTTTAAAATAGCCTGCCTGGAGTGTCGTTCACATGTTTCTTTTCATCCTGCTAGAGACTTTCACAATGTCAGCTGGTGTGTGTGTGTGGTTTCAATAAAGGAATAATCTTTTATAAAACAATGTGTTTGTAATAAACTTCACAGATCATAGTGACACACTTAAAAACTACAGGATGGTATAGTAGTTTGCACTATTGTCTCATACTTCAAAGGAGCTGGGTTCAATGTTTGTTTTCTTTTCACTGAGGACTCCTGTTTCTCCGAGATTCAAAGGACAAGCACTTGACATTAGCATGTTGTGAATGAGTAAGCCATGTGGTAAAAAGTGATAAGTATGTCCTGGGTCCAAAAATTACCTTGAGAATTGTCTGTGTGATGGGGGTGGGGAGGCAAAATGGGGGGCTGAAGGGGAGAGAAAGAGAGCAGGCTATTTCTAATCTATCCATTTTACCCCCACAATTATAAGTGCCTACACAACAATAGGCTTCATAGCAATAACTCCTGGCAAAATTGGAAATTAAAGTTAAAGCTATCTTATATAATAATGTACAACCTTAATTTAAAACTACAAAATGTCAACAAAAGTTCAGAAGCAATGGCTATATGACCACAGAACTTTGTGAGCTGGAATGTCAAAGGTCTCAATCACAAAGTATTCTCTCATCTAACAGGTTTAAACACCAAGATAGTATTTTTACAGGAGACCCACTTATTAAGCAAGGATCAGTTTTGGTTGCACAGGGATTGAACTTGCCAAATATTCCACTCCAGTTATACAAATAAAAACTAGAGGTGTGGGAATCTTAATACATAGAACAATTTCATTGGTAGTATCAGATGTAGTATCTAATTTTGAAGGGGATATGTGATCGTTATAGGTAATTTATTTAATTGTAAAGTAATTTTGATAAATATCTACGCACCCAATATGGATGACAGAGACTTCATCCAAAATGTATTTGCTTCCATTCCTAATGTGAACACTCATAAAACTATAATGGCTCATAGGGGTGATAACATCTAACACTGCATACACAATTACACAGTTTTTAATTGATTATAATTTATCAGACCCTTGGAAATTTCTAAATTCAAATTCAAGAGCATATTCCTTCTTCTCACCCATACATCATTGTTACTCAAGAATTGATTATTTCTTTATAGATAACAATTGTTTACCCACAATCAAATCTTACAAGTACAATGTTTTTGTTATCTCCGACCACGGCCCTCTGATCATGGAGCTCAAATCATTATGCCCCATATACTCATCTCGCATTTGGTGTCTTAACTCCCTGTTATTAATTGATGAGAACTATACAGAATTAATAGCCAAACAAATTTAATTTTGTTAGAGACAAATACACCCTCAGAGGTCTTTGCAGGAATACTCTGAGAAACTGTGAAGGCATTTTTAAGAGGACAGATTATTTCTTATCTCTTCCACAAAAATAAATCAGAAACCAAGAAGGCATCAGAATTAATCAGTGAAATTACCAGAACAGATCAAGAACACACAAGGTTCCCAAATGAGGCACTTTATAGGAAAAGACAGGCTTTGCAATCAGAACTCAATATATTAACAACAGAAGAAATGGAACAACTCATTTTTAAATCACAACATCATTACTATGAACACAGGGAGAAGGCTAATAAGATCTTAGCTCAACAAATCCACAAGCAGGACGTTTGCAATGCAATGCCAGTAATTACCAACACAGATGGAGACAGAATCATTGACCACAAAAATATAATATCCACATTTAGAGACTACTATAAATCCTTATATTCTACTCAGTTTAAAGAAGACGAGACACAATCTAATGTGTTTTTTTATCGATGCATACCACAACTAGATACTCTCAGCGCAGAGGAATTGGATAAACCTCCAACACTCTCAGAATTACTAGACACTATAAACTCATGGCTACCATGCCAAATTTTATCAAAAAGTTTCAATTAAGTTAGCTCCCCTTTTATTAGCAACATTTATAGAAGCCAGAGACAATAAAATTCTACCTCAAACTTA
The DNA here is from genome assembly GCA_026402145.1 of Polypterus bichir lapradei. Classification (NCBI taxonomy): domain Eukaryota; kingdom Metazoa; phylum Chordata; class Cladistia; order Polypteriformes; family Polypteridae; genus Polypterus; species Polypterus bichir. The sequence continues at coordinate 43,899,900 of JANRMT010027041.1, read as the reverse complement.
TCACCAAGCATTAATTAAGGTCTTTTGTAAGAAAAATAAGAACTTATTACAATGTGCATCATACAAACCAATCTCACTTCTGAATAATGATGTTAAGATACTCTCCAAAGCTCTAGCTAGAAGGATTGCGAAAGTGCTTCCTTTGGTAATGTCACAAGACCAAACTGGATTTATTTAAACAGACACTTAGCTTCCAGTCTTTGATGCCTGTTTAATATAATATATTCACCCACAAAGTCTAACACCCTGGAGATCTTTTTATCTCTGGATGCAGAAAAAACATTCAATATGATTGATTCAGACTGCCTATTCACTACACTGCACAAATTTGTGTTTGGCCCGAACATATATGAAAGGATCAAACTACTGTATACCAGTCCAGAAACTTCAGTTTGCATTAACAACATTATTACAGACTACTTCAAAATAGAACGTGGTGCTAGACAAGGATGCCGCCTGTCATCACTGCTATTTGCAAGCACCATTGAGCCATTGGCTGTTTACTTTTGAAATGCTTCTGATATCAAGTCGATTATCAGAGGACTAGAACAGAAGATATCAATATATGTTGATGATATGGTACTATATATATCAGATCCACAACATACTGTGCCTGCAGTCCTAACAGCATTAGCAGAATTTCAAAAGATATCTGGCCTCAAAATTAATTTGAATAAAAGTATGCTCTTTTCAGTGAACTCTCTAGCACACGTTAGATTGGACGCCTTCCCTTTCATCATTGCAGATCAGTTTAAATACCTAGGGGTAAACATCACAAGTAAACACAAAGCTTTCTTTCAACAAAATTTTGATATCTGCATGGAAAAATGTAAATAAGACGTGCATAGATGGTCTATCTCCATCTCAATTTAGCAGGAGGAATTAACACTGTCAAGATGAATATCCTTCCTAAGCTTGTTTTTCTGTTTCAAAGCATCCCCATATACAATCAACAAATCAGTGTTTAAGAAATTAGATTCAATCATAACATTTATTTGGAATTCAAAACATCCACGTATCCAAAGGGTGACCCAACAACGACCTAAAGCAGAAGGTAGCATGGCTCTACTTAACTTTTACTATTGGACGGCAAGTATATAAGTGATAAAAGCCTGGACATTGACACAGATGGATGAACACACACAGGCTTGTTCTGCAATAGAAATAAAATCCTGAAGTTCTTCTTTATATTCCTTGCTTTGTGTCTGTGGTGAAGTGAGGTCTGTGGCTGATTGGCACATTTTTAAATAAATAATCACTGCACTTGCGGCTTTAAGGAGGGTGTGTGGTAGTGTGGCAAGAGTGTTTTCTGTGTGCGACGTGGGTGGTCTCACACATAAGTGCACAGGTGTGGAATCGCCTGTGGCCGTAATTGATGCTGAGAGCTGATAATCGCCACACCTGTGCCGCGTCCCAGAATAAAAAGGAGAAGTACGAGTGCAGAAGGGAGGAAGAAAAAAAGGAAAGACACGGATGGAAGTTGAAGAAAGAAGAAGGCAGGAGACGCTAAGAGCTGGTGTGAGTGAGCAAAAGAGAGCAGGTTCGCTGGAGAATGTAGGCAGCTGGAAGGAAAGCCCCAGAAAACAGTGTTTGGCCAACAATCAGGGGCAGTAAGAAGCTGTAACTCCAGCTGAGCAGTTCAGAGGAGCTGGTGTGACTGGAAGTGTGGACAAATTACTGCATAAGGCTGGGGAGGCAGTGGGAGTCAAGGAGGCTTGGGAGGGAGAGACCAAGTGTGAGTGTCCTGGTCAATGGGGACCCGAGTCTTGGTCCGGCGAGGGAACAGTACATAGCCAGGGGACGTAAGGCAAGTGGACGAGAGGAAGCTCGGCTGCACCTGTGGATTGGTGACTCCCCTGTTGCAAGGCCTGTATGGGAGAAGCAGGGGAGCCACCAATTAAAAGGAGAAAGCACCAGATTTTTAAAAGGAACTGCTTTCAGCCTGTTGATTTTAACTTTATTTTAATTGCATTTTTAACCTCCACTTTTCACCTCATTTTAAGGATTATTTCTTTATGGATGATGTTCGGAACACTACACTATTTATTTGAACATTGTTTTGATTTATTTTTAATAAAAGCACTTTTGCACTTTGCACCTTCCCCTTACTTCATGGGGTGTCCTCATTTGTCCAACTAATCTGGGTCACGACTATCGACGTTATCGGGTTCAAGAGGCTCCCAAATCTGGAAGAGGGAGCATGGAGCAGTACCCTCACCATCACAGTGCCCCAGTAAATGCAAGTTTTCATCAATATACTAACAACCCAGTTGTCCTTCATTCATTCAGAATATGGAACCAATGTAGGAAGCACTTCAAGATAGAGAATCTATGGCATCTCTACACGATAACCACCTTTTTCCACCCTCTTAAACTTTAATGTTTGGAAAATGTACGAAATAAAACTACTTAGAGATTTGTACAAAGATAATGTGTTTGCATCCTATGAACAATTAAACTCCAAATTTAGCTTCCCATCAACACAGATTTTCCACTATTTCTTAATTAGAAACTTTGCTAAACAAAATCTGCCCATTTTTCCTCACTTCCCACTCTTTTTTTTTTTATGACTCATGTGCTGCCGCAAGAGGCAGCTTTTCCAGCAGCTCCATGTACGACTTTATTTTTCTACTTTTTCTCTATTTTACTGATCACTCCTACCACTTTCTTTTATGTGGACTCGTTCTCTGGACACTTTTTACTACTTTTACTACTTGGACATGGATTTTTACATGCCAAGACTCGTCTATTCAAGTAGTCAGCTTCAAGCGCTGAGAACAAATGCCCATGCCTGCGTGGTTCCCTATTTCACTGATGAGGTAAGAAGGTGGTAAGCTAAGGTAAAAGCGAAGCAGCTTGCGAGAAAGTGGCGTTATAAGCCTTCGGTGCCTTCTGTGATCCTGGGAAATGTGAACTCACTACCAAATAAAATTGACGAACTGGCTGCGCTGGTGAAAAATGTCAGGACTTACAGAGAATGCAGCTTGCTGTGTTTTAGTGATACGTGGCTAACAACTACCATCCCAGATGCTAACGTGGAGCAACCCAGGTTTAGCACAGTTAGAACGGACAGAGACGCAAATACCAGCGGCAAGAAAAAAGGAGGAGGACTCGCTCTCTATGTAAATACAAGATGGTGCAACTCTGGACATATAAACGTTAAAATCTCCACTTGCTGCAGGGACATCGAACTGTTGGCCGTAAATCTGCGTCCCTATTACTTGCCCAGAGAGTTTGGACACGTCATTGTTGGTATTGTTTACATCCCTCCTCGGGCAGACGTGGAAATAGTGGGTGACATCATCCATTCCGCTGTTGCTAAATTACAAACACAGCACCCTGAGGCACTTGTGCTAATCGCTGGAGACTTTAACCATGTGACGCTGGATAAAACATTACCTGCCTTCTCCCAGTATGTGGATTGTAACACCTGGGGAAATAGGACTATTGACCTACTGTATGCAAATGTTAAAGATGCATACAGCGCCACCCCGCTGCCTGCGCTTGGGAAAGCAGATCATAACCTGGTCCTGCTTCAGCCTCACTACAAACCAAAAGTGAGAGAGCTACCTACAACCACACGCTCATTCAGGAAGTGGTCCCCTGAGGCAGAGCAGGCTCAGAGAGACTGCTTTGAAACTATGGACTGGGATATCCTGCAGGGATCACATAGTGAGAACATTGAGGAGGTTGTTGACTGCACTACTGACTACATCAACTTCTGTATGGATATTGTAGTCCCAGTAAGAACAGTACGCTGCTATGCTAACAACAAGCCATGGATTACAAGTGACATCAAGGGCCTTTTGAACCAGAAGAAAGGGCTTTTAAAGGCGGTGATCAGCATGAGCTCAAGCGCGTGCAGAAGGAACTCCGAGTCCAGCTCAGGGCAGCGAAGGAGCAGTACAGGAGAAAGCTGGAGCAGAAGTTGCAGAATAACAGCATGAAGGAAATGTGGGATGGGATGAAGATTATCACTGGATGCAGCTCGAAGCGGCGTGCCAACATCGAGAGAGACGTGGAGAGAGCAAACCAAATGAACAACTTCTTTAACAGGTTTGACCACCATAACCCACTCTCACCTCGCAGTACTGCACCCTCCACCCATCTGTCTGCTGATACCAGCATAGGTGAGACATCCCCACCCACAGTTACAGCAGCCAAAGTAAGCAGAGAGCTGAAGAGACTTCGTGCCAGCAAAGCAGCGGGTCCAGATGGTGTATCGCTACGACTGCTGAAGGCCTGTGCACTGGAGCTGGGGAGTCCTCTACAGCGCTTCAACCTGAGCCTGGAACAGGGGAGAGTCCCGAGGCTTTGGAAAACATCTTGTATCACCCCAGTCCCAAAGGTATCATGTCCTAGTGAGCTGAATGACTCCCGGCCTGTCGCTCTGACGTCACATGTGATGAAGACCATGGAGCAGCTGCTGCTTCACCACCTGAGGCCACAGGTCCACCATGCCTTCGACCCTCTGCAGTTCGCATACCAGGAGAAGGTGGGAGCGGAGGATTCCATCATCTATATGCTACACCAATCCCTCTCCCACTTGGACAGAGGCAGTGGTGCTGTAAGAATTATGTTTCTGGACTTCTCTAGCACCTTCAACACCATCCAACCTCTACTCCTTAGGGACAAGCCGACAGAGATGGGAGTAGATTCCTACTTGGTGGAATGGATCGTGGACTATCTTACACACAGACCTCAGTATGTGCGTCTCGGGAACTGCACGTCTGACATTGTGGTCAGCAACACAGGAGCACCGCAGGGGACTGTGCTTTCTCCGGTCCTGTTCAGCCAACATACATCGGACTTCCAATACGACTCAGAGTCCTGCCACATGCAAAAGTTCACTGACGACACTGCTATTGTGGGCTGCATCAGTGGGCAGGAGGAGGAGTATAGGAAGCTAATCAAGGACTTTGTTAAATGGCGCGACTCAAACCACTTACACCTGAACACCAGCAAAACCAAGGAGCTGGTAGTGGATTTTAGGAGACCCAGGCCCCTCCTGGACCCCATGATCATCAGAGGTGACTGTGTGCAGAGGGTGCAGACCTATAAATACCTGGGAGTGCAGCTGGATGATAAATTGGACTGGACTGCCAATACTGATGCTCTGTGCAAGAAAGGACAGAGCCGAATATACTTCCTTAGAAGACTGGCATCCTTCAACATCTGCAATAAGATGCTGCAGATGTTCTACCAGACGGTTGTGGAGACTGCCCTCTTCTACGCGGTGGTATGTTAGGGAGGCAGCATAAAGAAGAAGGACACCTCACGCCTGGACAAACTGGTGAGGAAGGCAGGCTCTATTGTAGGCATGGAGCTGGACAGTTTGACATCCGTGGCAGAGCGATGGGCGCTGAGCAGGCTCCTGTCAATCATGGAAAATCCACTGCATCCACTGAACAGTGTCATCTCCAGACAGAGGAGCAGCTTCAGTGACAGACTGCTGTCACTGTCCTGCTCCACTGACAGACTGAGGAGATCGTTCCTCCCCAACACTATGCGACTCTTCAATTCCACCCTGGGGGGTAAACATTAACATTATTCAAAGTTATTGTCTGTTTTACCTGAATTTTTATTACTCTTTAATTTAATATTGTTTTTTTTATCAGTATGCTGATGCTGGAGTATGTGAATTTCTCCTTGGGATTAATAAAGTATCTATCTATCTATCTATCTATCTATCTATCTATTTCTATTCCAGAAGAGGTATTGATCAGTCTTGAGGACTCCGACAGCATTTCTAAATATATAATTAATATATAAAAACATTTTAAAATCCCTCCTTTCAAAGATCCCGGAGTACAGTGGGAAAAGGATCTCTTACTCAACATTTCAGAAAAGGAGTGGAAGGCAGCCATGCACAAAATTCACTCAAGCTCCATATGTGCAAAGTATACAATTATTCAACTTAAAATCTTTTATCAAGCACATCTGTCTCGTTTAAAATTTTCCAAAATGTTTCCAGGGCAAGATCCAACCTGTGAACGCTGCAATCAAGCTCCAGCCTCATTGGGCCACGTGTTCTGGGCGTGTACTAAATTAACGTCATTCTGGACCAGAATCTTTAAATGTCTTTCAGACAGCATTGGTGTCACAATCCCTCCTAACCCATTAACAGCTGTGTTTGGTGTACCAACAAATGGGCTAAAAGTATAGAAAGATAAACAAACTGGAATTGCCTTCACTTTGCTATTGGCACGCAGACTTATCTTGCTCAACTGGAAGAATCCTAACCCACCTCTTTTAAGTCAGTGGGTAACTGATGTTATATACTACAGGATTATTCAAAAAGAATGAACCGATTTCATTACGCAATATTTTATTAAGGAAAAGTAATACAAAAATCCAGCCAAGTCACAAGTATTCTACTCACAAGCAAGTTTTATTTCCTGTCTTACAAGTGTTCAATGTGGCCACCACCTGCAGCACGAGCAACATCAATGCGATAAGAGAATTCCTCCCAGGCGCATATCAGCACATCACGTTCCACTGACTGGATCGCTGTTGTTATTCGTTGTTTAAGCTCATCAAGGTTAGTGGGTAGCGGTGGAACATAAACACGATCTTTTACATATCCCCACAAGCAAAAGTCACACACAGTGAGGTCTGGAGATCTTGTAGGCCAAGCACAAAGAGCAAGGTCTTGGGCCCCCTTCCTACCGTCCTGGACTTTTTCCTTTACACAGACACCCACTCTCTTGAAACTGTCGAAACCACCATCAAATGTTCTTAGGAGAAGGCGGATTAAAGTCAAATTGCCTTTGAAAAGCACGCTGCACCATGACAACCGAATTTGTTCTCACAAACTCGAGAACGCAGAACGCCTTTTGCAGAGGACTCGCCATTCCTAGGGTAAATAAACAACTGAACGTTGCCGGAAGAATGACGCGACTAATCATTCTTTATGAATCATTTCATGACGATGCTTAAAAGAAATCGATAAGCTCCAAAACTGCCTCATCACTTTCAGTGGAACGTGATATGCTGATACGCGCCTGGGAGGAATTCTCTTATCGCATTGATGTTGCTCGTGGTGCAGGTGGTGGCCACATTGAACAACAAGAAATAAAACTTGTTTGTGAGTAGAATACTTGTGACTTTGCTGGAGTTTTGTTATTACTTTTACTTAATAAAATATTGCGTAATGAAATCGATTCATTCTTTTTGAATAACCCTGTAGTTGAAATTGGAAAAAATCTAATTCTCACTTAGTGGATTTGTTCAAAACGTTTTGCAAAACCTGGAAGGATCTAATCGATAACATTTCAGAATAAGCATTCATATTGGGGAAAAGGATTCTCCTCCCTCTTTTCCACTCTTAAAGTTTTACTCTGGCTGTTGGCCTTCCTCTCTTTCTCTTGGGTGGAGTTTGAACTGAATTTAGTTTGACTTATTTATATGGTTTTAATAAATTCAATAAAAAAAAAATGTCTGTGTGGACTTTGCATGTTGTCCATGTGTCCACATTTTGAAATAAATTAATCACTATGAAAATATGAAGGGGGGGTGGCACCGTGGCGCAGTGGTAGCACTGCTGCCTCGCAGTTAGGAGACCCAGGTTCGCTTCCCGGGTCCTCCCTGCATGGAGTTTGCATGTTCTCCCCGTGTCTGCGTGGGTTTCCTCCCACAGTCCAAAGACATGCAAGTTAGGTGGATTGGCGATTCTAAATTGGCCCTTGTTTGTGCTTGGTGCGTGGGAGTGTTTGTGTGTGTCCTGCGGTGGGTTGGCACCCTGCCCAGGATTGGTTCCTGCCTTGTGCCCTGTGTTAGCTGGGATTGGCTCCAGCAGACACCCGTGACCCTGTGTTCGGATTCAGCGGGTTGGAAAATGGATGGATGGATGGAAATTATGAAGGAATGTTTTTTTATTTTTTATTTTTAAATGAAAACTTCTTCTTAATTAGAAATTACAATTTTCAGCTTATGGATATTTGGTAATGCTGACATATATGATTTGAGTTCAACATCATCTCTTAACCCACTGGTTAAAAAATGACTGCATTATGGAAATCTCATAAAAAGATTCCCTTGTGATTTATGATATGACATTCTTCAGGATTTTTGCACTAGTGGTAAAAAACAGAGCTGATTGAAGAGGAGACCTTCACCCCACTTTAGTAAACCAATGGCTCCCATAGGCAAAAAGCCATTAGACCCCATTATCTAGACAGTATGATTGAGAAGGAAAGTTTGGAGTATCGATTGAAGGGAAGTGGGGTACATTATCTCATCCACAATAAGGACGCTCGACCCCAAGGGACAGCCAGTTAGCAGGAAACTTGCGGTCCGGCCACACTGTGAGGGATAGCGATGTCTGTACCATAATGCCAGTAGCACTAAAACAGTGGCCCTGAGATCCATCATAAAATAAAAAGGAGCAGAGAGGAGTCATGGCACAAAGAGTGAAAAAAAAAAAAAAGATTTTAAACCTCTACGAGAGTAATCAAGCGGCAGAACCCATCCATTTGCTCTTCATTAATTATAAAGAACGCATAGAGACAGACGGTCTTTAATTAACAAAACACGACAGTGAATGTGAAGCTTTACCATGTGTGCAGAAATACTCTGTGATTCTCAGACATTTACATGAATAAAAAATTAAACTCTTTTGGTAGATCTTCTCATTGTGAATGCCCTATGTGGGCTGAACTATAGAAGAAAAATGACAAAAGTTGGAGCTGAAAATAGACTTAAAGGACAGGGTGTGAAATCAGAGCAAGAGGAGGAGGAAACAGAACTGGAATTTAGAGAATCTATCTGAAAAGGAATGAAAAAGGTGTCAGTGTCCACTCCTGGTTATCTTCATGTCTTAATATACGTTCATGTCTTCTTGTTTTATTAGTTTATAGGTGTCTTCATCTTTCCTCTCAGTTTCAGAACCTGTTTAGTCCACTTCAGTTTTTACACAGCCCTGAACAGCACATCTCCATACCAGAGCATATCAGCGCAATTTAGAGTCTCCAATAAACTTAAACCACATGTCTTGGGATGTTAGGCATTATATATGCAATGTTATTTCCCATTCATTGATCAGTTCTTTTTATGGCCCTCATTATAGGTGCTATAAAATACAAATAGCAATATTGCTGTCGATTTCATCATGGTAAACTGGTACCTACTGATATTGTCATTTAGGCAGCTTATTGTTAAACTGTGCTCTCTCACAACCCCATAGTCAGATTTGAAATCCCAGTCTAGTCTCTCCCTGCTGGAGAGTTTGCATATCTTCTCCATGTTTGTGTGGCCTTTACTTCAGGTGCTGTGATTTTCTTCTGATATCTTATTAAAGAAATGTAGGTGAGGAAAATATCGAACTCTAAATGGGCCAAATGTGTGAGAGTGTGCCCTGAAACAGAACGGCGCCCCACCCAAGGTTTGCTTCTGCCTTGCAACTAATACCGCTTTGGCTCCACAAAAAAATGAAATCAGGTAAGTCAGTCAGGCAGTCATTATCCAACCTGCTATACCCTAACTACAGGGTCCCGGGGGTCTGTTGGAGCCAATCCCAGCCAGCACAGGGCACAAGGCAGGAACAAATCCTGGGCAGGACACACACACACACATACACACACCAAGCACATTCTAGGGACAATTTAGGAACGGCAGTGCACCTAACCTGCATGTTTTTGGACTGTAAGAGGAAACTGGAGCACCTGGAGGGAACATGCAAACTCCACGAGTCTCGTAACTGCGAGGCAGCAGCGCTACCACTGCGCCACCATGCCGCCCATCAGGTAAGTAAAAGTTGAAAATAAACAAATAAACACATACATTCATGCATATACTAGTACTATTACTACATAAATAAAGTACAAGAACATGGGGAGAGGCTTCACACAGACCAGGTCGAGATTTCAGCAAAAGTGTCTGGGGCACAAATTACTGTGTCACCATCCACCTCATTTGTTACTACTCTGTTCTTTTTTGCTAATTTATTTTATTTACATTTTTATGAATTCATTTTTGTCAGCTAATTTGTCTTGATGTTTTCAGTTTTGATTAATTATTCGTTTATGGCTCCTCTACTATCTTCACAGTTTAATAGAACAATTAGGCTTTTCTTGACTAAATTGCTAGAAGCACTTTGTGGCTAACTTGTTTCATAAGTAAAGATTCTTTGTCGGTTTTTGGTTAATTCATAATTGTTAGATCTTGCTGGTCCCCGGGACACTGTATTGAACAAATCAGAGACACAAACAATGAATGAAATAATGAAGGAATGAGTGAGTTTTTACAAGTTTCGTGTCTTCCCTTTTCAGTTAATTAGAATTAAAATTAATTGACCTGTTTTTGGTGAAATGCTGTAACTTTGCACTCTAATAAATTGAATGGATTCTTTACTGGTTAATTTATTAGCTACACTTTTTGGTTAAACTTCCACCTTCACGTTTGAGATAATTTGTTAATAAACAAAGGTTATGTCCCTCCCTTCCCTTCTTTGGTGTTATTGTAAATAGCTAATTAATTTCACGTTGTTGCTGAACTTCATTCATTCACATGGGTTACATCTACAATATTCACATTTTCATTTAAAAACACTAGCGTTTTCACATCATTTACAAAAGTACCTCCATCCACACGAAAACAACCAAAAATGCAGATGACAAAGATGTTCGCCTACACTGGGCAACTGTGCATCAGCAGAAAAGTCCTTGAAGGGGTGGCACCACTGGCCATGGGATTTATCTCAAAACTGGTAAATTATTCACCATACCTTTCACAATTGCACAGCCCTCAAACGGCGCGACAGATGCATATAAGTAAGCATCACAACAAGCGCTATGGAAAGTAACTCTTCTGTGTCTGCTATGACAGAATGTGATGTTCTGAAGTGAAGGGTGACCAATCAGATAACTGGCGTTGTAATGAGTATGATCCAATCAGGGAAGGGCAGCATAATAAGCATGAATCAATGAGAGTGTGATTAAAATCGGTGTTTTCATAAAAACTGCATTCTTGCTCATCCGCACTGAAATACAGTACAGGCCAAAAGTTTGGACACACCTCCTCATTCAATGTGTTTTCTTTATTTTCATGACCATTTACAGCACTCCATTACTCTCCTTCTTGGTCAAATAGCCCTTACACAGCCTGGAGGTGTGTTTGGGGTCATTGTCCTGTTGAAAAATAAATGATCGTCCAACTAACCTGACTTCTGCACAACACAACTGCTGGTCCCAACCCCATTGATAAAGCAAGAAATTCCACTAAATAACCCTGATAAGGCACACCTGTGAAGTGAAAACCATTTCAGGTGACTACCTGTTGAAGCTCATCGAGAGAATGCCAAGAGTGTGCAAAGCAGTAATCAGAGCAAAGGGTGGCTATTTTGAAGAAACTAGAATATAAAACATGTTTTCAGTTATTTCACCTTTTTTTGTTAAGTACATAACTCCACATGTGTTCATTCATAGTTTTGATGCCTTCAGTCATGAAAATAAAGAAAACACATTGAATGAGGAGGTGTGTCCAAACTTTTGGCCTGTACTGTACGTCTATGGAGAAGTATGTGGGTCTTGCTCAAAAGTATCTGTTTTTGTGGGATGAAAACACCAGGTAGTGTAGATGAAAGGTGAAAATGGAGACAAAGCCAATCCATCACTAAGTCTTTCGGATTAGGAAGGAAATCAAAATATATTGGAAAACATAACTACACAAACATGCAGACCACCCATGGACTGGAGCAGTAATTGAACTTACTTCTCTAGAGTTGCTTCCAGCAGCACTAACCTCAGTTTAAGTTAATTTAAACGTTCACCACTCTAGTTCAGTGGTAAGCACTGCTGTCTCATTGCTCAGATACCACACTTGTGTGTGACGTTTGCACATTCTTGGTGTGTCTGTGCAGGGTTGCCCCAGGGAGTTCCCAAAAAGCTGAAAATCAGAATTTTTTTTCCTGGCAACAGAAAAGATATCCCATTTGGACTGAGTGTAGGTGAGAAGGTCTGTGCCTGTGATCAGCCAGTGTCCCATTCAGGCTTGTGCGTGACCTTGTGCCTGAGGTTTCCTAGTTCAGCTTCTTGTGCCTTGTTCAGAAATGGAAGGTGACATCACATCTTCAATTAAAAGTTTACAGCTTGCCCTGTCTGGCTTTGTTTTCTCTGTAATAATGTATTGTCTCCTGTTTTTGGCTAAGTCACACTTATTATTTATTTCCTAAAATTCCTGGAATTCTTTTATTTCCTTACAGGCTATGGTTATCCAGATGTTAATTTGTACTAATTTACTATTAGCAATTTTCAGTTTGCCTTTAGCTTAATTTCCCCCATTTAATGTGATTCATTTACTGTCCTTATTTCTGAAGTGATAATAACCAACCATCCATCTTCTAACTAACTTATCTGGGGCTGGGTCGAAAGGCAGCTGGAGCCTATCCCAGCAATGCCCAGGGCAAGGGAGTAACAACACCTGGAGAGGGTGCCAGTCCATCACAGAATTGATAAAAACCATCACTTGACAGGGGTGGGGGTCGACTTGTTCATAAATCAATTTTATTTTTTGTAAAAATTGACTGATTTGTATGGAATGATTGCAATAAAATTAATAAAACTTCAAAAAAAAAAAAAAAAAACTTGTCTCACACTCCTCAGTTTTTTTACCCACTTCTTGAACTCACTTTATAGTTAATTAATTGCCACATTTTGGAATAAATCTTCCCTGTAACGCAGGTTTGCAAAAATTAAACTTACAGAAATTGTATTAATAGTGAATAGTTATTTTAATTTGCATTCATGAACACACAAAAAAAAATATAATTAGAATGTTTCCACACATCACATTTAAGTATAAAATTGAGAAGAAATGTAATAAATGTAACAAATTACACAAAATATTCATGTATACAATATTTGTAGCTGTATCTTGTCCAAGTTCCCAAAATCAAGTTTCTACGGAGTTGGCAAGGTAGGGTCCAACACCAGTCAAACGCCTAACAAAAGAAATTTCTCAGTCCAATAAAGTTCATTTTAAAAAGGTTTAGTGAAAATTTAAAAAGGAACAAATCACAAAAATTCAGAAAAAATGATTTCATACACAGAATAAAAGGCAAAAAAGGAAAAAAGGTTTCTTGTCCGTTTCATTAAAATCTTAGCTTTCTTGTGTTAAACTTCAGTTACTTTCTGTATATAAAGGTTATAACTTACTTATGCTTTACTTATTACATTCAGTAACGTTCTATCCGCATGGCACATTCAATATGGTCAATATGTTCAATATGATAAGATTTGAAACTGCCCTCCATGCCTTACCAGCTACAAGGCAGATCGTAAACTGGGACTAATCTGTAGTCAGAGGGACAAGAAATAATTTGAATATTCCATTTATAATTAACTTGTCAGGGTTATAATAGAACCTCCCATTGTCTATGCTCAAATAAATAGGCATACATTCTAACATAACTAAGAAAACCCTTCTATCAATTTAACATAACCTAACTAACTAACAAATGGCACTTACAATATTTGGATCTGACATTAAATTATTTAGTCAATCTAATATTTTGTAACATATATGTACAGAAGACAGCCATACTTACTGTATTTATCGACCTACATATAATTTCTCTACTTTTTGTCACTTCTTAGTTTTTTTGGTCTCAGACTTTATTTGATGGTCCGTTGTTTGTCCACTTTTTCTGATGTGTCCATATGAATCAGCCAGCAGTAGACAATTATCATACTGACATCCCAACACCCCAGTACCTTCTTTCCATGTCCTGGAAATCCTGATGGAATCTTTCACCCTGCTTTTCACTCACCAGTCCAAAATGTTCAGGGAAAAATTCAAAATGTGAACTTTGAGACTCATATTGTAACTCAGTTCCTTAACCTTAATTACTGTATATACTCCTGTATAAGTTGGGTCTTGAAACCCGAAAAAATCGATCATAAAATCGGATCCCGACTTATACGCCTGTTCAAAAATGCGACACTTAATTTTTTTTTTTTTACATCATCTTGCTTACTCCAATCTCGCATCAGTTTCTCAGACATGTCGAATTTAGTTGCAGCAGCGCATTTACCAAATTCTTTCGCTACTTCAACGATGTTTAATTTAAAACCAGCTTCATATTTTCTTCTGACTGAACGCTCCATCGTAGATAAGGGATGCTCTTACGATAAAGGTGTATGAGGGTGTGAGATACAAAAAACACAAATCAGTGCAAACATTGCTTAGGAATAGTTCTGGTATTACCGTGTGGTCACATAGACACAACAGAGAGAGAGAGAGATGTTAGGAGCACACGCTGATACAGCGCATTGCCACACCCACGTAGAAGAAAAAGGCAGTGGGCTCCGTGGTTACTCTCTCAGGTGGGTGTTAGCATATCATAATCTCTTGGACCAATAGTGTGAGTTTTCCACATTTAACTTATACAACCGACATTATAATATACCAAAAATTATACGGTAAAATCAAGCCCCGACTTATCTGCGGGAGAACTTACTGTATCTGCAAGTATATACGGTAATACATTTCTCGCAATTTCTTTATAATTTAGAACTTTATTGTTATCTAAATCCTTAGGAATTATTCCTTTGAATAACACCCAAGCCTCTCGTTCCAGATCGTTGATCACACCCTCAGATTCTGTGTCAGGAAACAGTTATCTAATATCAGGTCAGCAGAAAGTGCCCTCTTTTAATTTAGCCTTAGACAAACCCTAAATCTGCAGTGCAAATACATAAAACAGGCTGAATATTTTGACAAGGGGTTGACAAATGGTCGCATTAAACCAAGCTAAAAATGAAGAAGTGGTGGCAGCACTTTATCTCGATCCACCAAGCTAGGTCTGAGGATGCTTTGGTCGCTTTTTTTCTTGCTGGCCATTCCTTCTGAACTTGGTGTCAATTCCTGGCTCTGCTGTCCAACTCACAGAGAAAATGTGGGCTTCTAATGACTTCCCATGCTGCTACCTGCTGCTATGACTCATCACTGTTTCAATTCCAACTGCAGTATAATCTGACCTTATTATTTAATAAAAGAACTGTTCGGCTTTAAAATTTTAGTATGAAAAAACATTAAGTTATCTTGAAAATATTATTTAATTAGTTATTGTGCAAAAACAATAAAAAATATAATTGACAGCTTAAACAATGTGTTTTGTGGGAAAGTGTAACATAATTGAGAAAAATTGTTTTCATTATTAAATTCAGTGCAAAGAAATATATAAAAATCACATGAACTAATTTAAAAAGTTTTTTCAATGCATATCTGTGAATGAATCCCCTATATTTATTATTTAAGTTCCTCCGCTCAGTTATTTCTTTGCTAAGTGTCTGCACAAATCCTTCATCATTCTCTCTATTAGTTGCCTATAGCGCCATGAGACAAAAGGGCCATCACCTGCAGTTGTGCGGTACGTAGCATGAGTTGTGGTGCTGATCATTGTAATTATTATTGTAACATACACGAATTGTAATGGAGGATGAAGGCACCGAATTAGCTGTATTAACGCAAGAGTAACACACACAATCCCACTCCCACACACACACTCATGCTGCACAGATCTGAAGCTTACGCGCTACCAAACGAGGTTAACTTATGGATCCTCGTTGTAATCCATGGCAGGAAAATAAGCGCCAGATATAGTATCTTCTACAAATAAGTTAAACTCAAAACTCCTGTTCTTTTGTGCAGATGAACTGAATGCGGGTATCAGGCTATAACGTCATCTTTGAAGTCTGACTGGGATGTTTAATGTAGGCATTGTTCACTCACGAACCCCTGCTCCCCCTCCATGGGGGCATCTTCCCTTTCACCTGCTGTCTTGCTGGGATTCACAATGGGGGCTGATGGCTAATTAAATGTTTGCCAACTGGGGATTGAAAGTGACTTCTTCGTGACAGAGTAAAAGGCCTCAGATGGCAGGCTTCTGACAAGGGGCTCATTACGACAGCGTGTCACTTACAATGACAGGCGGTGCAGCAGTTCATTAAGGTACATTAATGTGATCTTTGTGGGACGCAAACAGGCTGAATGAAGATGCTGGCCATTAACCATTTTCTTGATGAAACATTAACAGTAACCAGAAACCCTGTCTCACTATTTTGTAATGAATAATTCAATGGCAACATACACACACATGAGTTATGAAAACACACTTTTCAGCCTATAAACACACAGGGAATCAAATATGCCTGCTGAAATGGAATCTTTTCAGATACAGTAAAGGGTTGTAACAAATCATGTTAATGCTTTTTATTTAATATCGTTGTCCCTTTATTTTATTATAGGGACGTGACTGAAGAGCACTGACCTATTTGCCCCATATGTTTTCTTTTTACTTTTTTTTATCATAATTAGTTCTCCTTATCAAGGGATTTTTCAGATCATAACAGGTTTTAACAATGACAGAAGCACACTTAATTAGTGAAGAGCATATCCTGATTTTTTTTTAAAAGACATTCAAGTCTCTGCTTCAGCCACACACATGAGTCATTTGCTTACTGCAGGTTCCCGAGACTCTTTGTGTGAAGAACTATCTCCTGTTTCCCTGCTTTAATGCACTTCCCTCAATTTCCGCTGATGGCTTTCCTTTTGTGATTCACTACTTACTTAAAGGCGCTCTTTGCAGAGTTTTAAAAGCCTACAGACCCTTTAGTAGCTCTTACTCTTCTCTGCACATCCTCTGGTGCTGCTGTTATGTCTTATTTGTAGTGCGATGACAAGAACTGCATGCAGGACTCCAGATGTGATGTGCATAGCACTATTGTGCTTAGCAGAAAGGTTTTTGATTCCTTTATTACAATCATTGATGTTAATATTGTTATTTACTTGTATCATTTGTCTAATTATTTATGCATGTCAGATTTGGTATTTTTTAGTTTCTACCTGCTTAGATTTGCTCTCTGATTTTCCATGTATTTTATGTGTGGTTCCTTTAGAGGCAAAGTCACTTGTCCATCACCAATGAGGGACTGTCCCCATCCCGGAAAGGTTTATGGAAAATGCAGTCCCTCTCCATACTTTTATGTTGGCGGGCCAACTGCCTTAACTTTACAAGGAGAAGAAGAATTAGAAGTCCCTCAATGTTCATTGAATGTGCTTGGTGGTTTGGTGAGCTCTCCTTTTGGGACTTTTATCCGAGGCAACTTGAAAAGCAAGTTAAATTCATAAAAGAATTAGGTGCAAGTATCAAAAGTAATAGAACCAGATAAAAAGGTAGCACAAGAGAGTTAGAACAACATTATTATAGTTGAAGCTGGAACACTACAAAAATTAGTATCCAAAATTGTCATTTCAACAGCAACTACTGTATAAGAGAGAGATTAAGCAGTTCATAAATATTTAATAAAAAAAAAGTGTTTTCAAAGGATGGCAAAAAAAAAGCAATTTGGGTGCTGCTCAAATAGATGATGGGAGATCATCCCATAGCTTTGGATTGAGGGTCGGTTAAACATATTAGGACTTGTAAGCGCAGAACAACCTTCTTTTTACATCTTGCCTGAAGAAGGGGCCAGAGTTGCCTCGAAAGCTTGCATATTGTAATCTTTTTAGTTTGCCAATAATGTTAACACAGTACAATGCCCTAGTACTATTTTTTAAATAAATCTTCAGTTTTATTTAGATTTCTTGTAGACTTGACTCATCCCAAGTAGCTTGACTTTTAATAATAAAAGTTATGCAAACAAAGTATTCTTGTGTTTTTTAGGCAATATTGTTATTTTTTTAACTTGAATGATGAATATAATGAAAATGTAATATGCCATTGCTATTTAAAACATCCATCCATCCATTATCCAACCCGGTTTATCCTAACTACAGGGTCATGGGGGTGCTGGAGCCAATCCCAGCCAACACAGAGTGCAAGGCAGGAAACAAACCCCGGGCAGGGCACACACACACACACACACACACCGAACCTGCATGTCTTTGGACTGTGGGAGGAAACTGGAGTACCTGGAGGAAATCCATGCAGACATGTGGAGAACATGCAAACTCCACGCAGGGAGGACCCGGGAAGTGAACCCAGGTCTCCTAACTGCGAGGCAGAATCGCTACCCACTGCGCCGCCCAATTTAAAACAGTGCTATGTATATATTGATAACTAGTATTTTCACTGGCCTATCAGACTCCATCTCTCTAATACTAACCTGAATATAATAACCATTTTTGGACTAATATCATATACACCAAGAGTTCCCAAAGTGGTTGATATCGACCAATTTGAACTTTCTAGGTGTTGATAGTTTCAATAAAAAAATTTGGGGGTCGACGACAGCAAAAATAGACCCCATTACTACTGCTGTTTGTTTGTTACTTCAAAATATCAATGATTCCAATGGATACCTAATTAAGAAGTAAAATAATTCAAAAAAACACTTTTATGATAAAAACACATTACATACCAAACTTGCGAACGAAAAGGTAAAATGTGTCATTAAAAAGGTCACACGTAAGAATGCATGAAAATACAAACATGTCTGTGCATTGTCTTATCGAACGTATCAAAGCAAGTGCGGACATGAAAAACCGTTGCAAGTCCACACTTACTCGCGGTGGTACGAGACGACAAATATTCGATATTAGCAGAATCTATCGTTCTTGTATGGTCATGCTTTCATAAAACACTATAAATTTGTTCGTTTGATGTGACATGTACTTATTTGTGATTTGAACTTTGAATATAATTATTTATTGAGGAGCAGTACTACGAAAAAGAAAATCAGAGGGCACAGTTTATTTATTTGAGTTTGAACAAAAATCTTCTGTTTCAAGTAAGTACATACTTTATTTTTTTTTTTTTTATCGCAGGGGCTGTCAAAATTGTTTGTTAATAAAAAATTTTATTTTTTCAGATAACAATATGACTGAACCAAAAAAGAAATGCAGACAGTACAGCTTGGACTATTTGTACTTATTTTGAATTTACATATTTATTTCATAAATGTCTTTTTTGCTTTAATTTTCGTTAGTGCAGGTTTTGATATTAAATGTTGCACAAGATAATGCCATATTCCGTAGTCCTTTTATCTTTTTCAATCATTAATTACAAGTGATTAAAATGAAAAGTTTGATATCTAGTGAAATATTTAGTATCAAGTATTATACAAATTTATTAATTTGAGTAAGTAAAGTAAATGACTAGGGGGTCGACGGTTTTAAAAGTTTTTGGTAAAGGGGTCTGCGGCCGAAAAAAGTTTGGGAACTCTTGATATAAACGATGTCACATAAGAGACGTAATACCTCAAAAACTGCAAAATTTATTTTTGTTTTGTTCAACTTTGAAGTCATGCAAATCCATGAAGGGGTAACCATTTTCCTGATGTTAATTTTTTATGTTTTTCATGTAACAAGGGCACTATTGTATGAATAATGCTTTTGTGTTCATTTTCTGTGCTACTTAAAAAAATAACAAAGTTAGTGAATGTCAATTTCCGATAATCAATTTTTAAAGGACTATATGGTTTCAGACCATATAGTAAGTGATACCAATCCTCAGTTTATGCTGAGAAAAACCATTTTCTGAGTTATTTAAATATATTCATTGGTTCAGAAGATTTTTGAAATCTTGCTTCTGAATGCTAAAAATGGTGACAGCTTCCACCTTTGAATCAACGATATAAATGAATCAATGCGTGTGTGCATAGGAAACAGCTTAAGGGCTCTGGTGATAGTAATTACCTGCCAGACCAGGGGTTGGCGCTCTGTTCTAATGCCTTCTCTGCAGAATGGAAGATTGACGGCCATTCCACCACAGATGTCACTTCTGTAACCGCCCTCCTGGACCCGCCCCTTCCTGCCTGGAATCCTGCCATTTTGTGTCAGTTCAATTCTGATTTCCCGTCTGAAAGGACATTATCCACAGCTTGTTGTGTGTTTTTCATTGTTCTCTTGTTTCAATTCTATGGCGTCACCAGGGTGATGCCCCAACACTTTGATGTTGTTTTGTCTCCTCTTTACAGAATAGGCAAAGTTTCAGAGTTTTTAAAAATGAAGCAGTACACCCCTTAGGTGAACCTCCATGGAGGGAATCAAAAAGAGGAAAGAAAGGGAGCTGAGGCTGAACGCGCTATATCTGAATTTTTACAGCACTGGCTCTGTCAGGCACCATTGGCTGTCAGAAAATCAGACCAGCCCAAATCTACTGGAAATGTGAAACTATGCTGGCAGATTGTCTCAGGGTCGTGTAATTTATCTTGACCTCCGATTTGAAGTTGTGTAACCAGACATCTGCAGGCAAGAAGTTTGACACCCACTCTGGCTAGATGTCATGTAATGTGTCATTGGTTTAAGTGGATGAAACAAGGAATTTCTTGAGCTGCCCCATAATGAACTCGCACACTGACCATCGCTAAATCCTTATGCTGATGGACTGCTGTATTCAAAAGCAAATAGGAGTGGTTGAAAGATCGGTGAGAGCCCACAAGTACAGAATGAAACTTTGCAATAGAAGAATGCATCCTGCCCAGACCATCTTTTTATCGTATTCTGTTTGAATTAACAAAGTTTCAACTGACATACAATCTATGGGATGTCAGAAGGAAAAATGAGAAAATGAATATCGACGTGCAAACTCTACATAGACATTACCATGGTCTAGAATCACACCCAGGGGCCTGAGTTTTAAATCAGTATTGCCAGCCACTATGCCACTGTGATAGAAGAGATATCTTTATTTATTTATTTTTTATTTGGAACAAGGCCAGAAGTCAGCCTCCTTATGTTATGCCATCTCAGTGATGACAAGGCTAATGAAATATCAGTGTCCCACAGAGAGAGGTGACATGGAAGTGCATCCATTTCAATTGTTTCCCCTTCACTGCTCCCTACGATTGCCTCTTTCCCTCTTTCCTCACACCATATGTCAGGATTAGAGTCAAACGGCCGATTCAGAACCCTCACTCCTGCAGCTGCCTGCATGTCCAGCACCCTCTTCCTAATACAGTTCCTTCCAGCTCCGACCTGACAAAAAGCAGCCATCTTCTGCAGGCTTGTGCATCATTTCAAAGGAGCATGAGACACACAAATGTTTTAAGAAATGGTTAGACTGCCAGGATGTGTACTGCACATTTCTTTCCTGATAGGACATGACAGACAATGGCAGTCACCTGTCTTCTGGGTGAGACTGATGCATACGTAAGATTGGATGTTGGATGCTCAGAATGACAAGCATTTACTTATTTGCATGATATGGTGATGAGTTTCCACTGGGAATTTTATCTTTTAGTCCTGCCGCCTGACAGCTTTGTTAAGATGTGCAAAATTAACCCGTTAATCTGCCATGGAACAACACATATGAAAAAACAGCAACCTGCATTGCTGCACTCCGAGAATTTCTTTTACTAAATAAATACTTGCTTGCCTGAGGTACTGAAAATGTAGGATATTCTCATTATTGGCTGCTTTGATGCTGTACAATAAACCATCCATATGTTCGTTCTTTTTCATACTCACCAGATCTAATTATAGGGTCTAAAAGAGATGGAGTCTCTAAACAAACACTCCTCAGTGCGTAGAATATCGATGGCATCTTGGCTGAGCACACTTACCGCTGCTCTTGAAACCTGATGAGAGGCAGAGAAGCAGAAGCACATTCAAATTTGAATATCTGTACATTAGAATGTATGACGTATTAAATTATAACAAAATTAATGATAACGGTGAGGAGAAGGGTTAGATAATTAATAAACCAACACACTGCAACTCGGTTAGCAGCCAGAAAACAAGATTTTCCTCTCGAAGAGACAGATCAGCAGAAAGTCTTGCTCTTTCACTTTTACCCCTCACGGCATTTCAGGGCATTTGAAACATCTGCCAAGAAAAAACCCTCCATGTGGGTGATAAAATGAATAACCTGCCAAAGTCAACAAAGTAATGCATTTTTGGAAAAACAAGTGAGGCTCGCTTCTACCATCAGGGTGAAGGTCACCATGTCAGCAGGAAGCAAGTGAGTGAAGACCACCATCCAATTTGTGGACTTTAGAGTGCTGATATAATGTGTAAGGAGCCCACAAAATGGCCTCCTCTTATTTATAAACGTCATCGACTGTACGTCAGTGTGTCCTAATTTCAGCTCTCAGTTTTTGTTTAAATCCAATTTACATGCCTTTATTAATTAGTTGCTTCACTTGTGCATTGATTTTGTGTTTGTAAGCAACAAATTTAGATTGACAGACATTGTCATCCAGCCGCCTTGACTAGGATGAACAGAGATTGAGTAATTGCTCTCACACAAGATTACTTAAGCTGGATTTGAACCTTTGCATCCCATCTGGTAGTATTTTCTTTTCAGGGTTACATTAGCTGACCATAAAGAGAATATTTTGAAACTATAATATTTTGAATACTTTGTTGTTCTGCAAATATTCATTGCTGGTGTAACCACAAGGGGATGATACTGAGTCATAAACCTCAGACAAAATATTATTATAACATCATTATAGGTTCAAATAAAACTTTTTATTTTTCACCAACACTTTTCCACACAAGCCCCAGCCAAAATACTCAAAAACGTGAAGAGATTCTCTACCTCCTTCCATCTCTAGTTGAGTATCGCTTGCTAGCTCCCGACTTGCTGAGGCGAGCCTGTAGGGCTCTTTTGAACTACAACTGCTTCAGGTGTTAGGCACAGGTCATCCAGAGAACGTCTGGATTGTGTGGAAACAAAGGCAGACCCTTCCCGACCTACCTCATTTCGTTTCCTGACTCCAATTCCCATGCCACCCTGCGAGTGTTTTAATTGGATTCAGCCCTGTGGAACACTGCCACCTGTAGTGCTCCTGGTACCGATATTTGCCCAGTCCATCCATTAAGGCCTCCTGGATGGGCAAGAAATCATCCTCCATCATGACCAGGAAACTTGTCCTTCTTCCACAGCACCTATACTGGATTAAGCATGTTATGATTTTTTCAATGTAGTGCAGATTGGGTAGTGACAGGGATAGCTCCTCAAGTAAATAACTCTGATCCCTTGCATGACAGGCTTTGTGGGTGTTAGTTAGTCATAGTGATAGGAGCTTGGGGGACCCAGCAAGAGAGAGATAAAGAACTTTGTGAGGTTGGGAGTATAATTTAATCTAAAGGAGGCAAAGCAGCACAGAGGTTAGTAGCACTGCTGCCTCCCAGCTCAGGTAACACTTTTGCCAACAATAACTGTCCATCATAATTGGCTAATGTCTTCCTATCCCTCAGGGACACTTCAAAGAGTACTACATCATTATAATCCACTCAAAACTACTTCACTGTCTCCTTTCCCTGTGAGCTTAATGCACTTTGCAGGTGATTTTATTGAATTCAAGGTGAAGCAAATTGAACGGGGTTTGCTCATCAGTATCGTTTACTATCACTATGCCCATTGATGGTCATGTGACATGGAAGTCATGTGGTGTATTGTGTCATCAAGCCCCCCTCCACACTTAAGTGTTGTTGAATTCACTTAACAAAAATGTCAATGCTGTATTTTCTTAAAGTTAGCTACCTTGAAGACCTTTTTGTTAAGTTTTCTATGGCTTTGGTTTAGCGATTTGACTTTTTCTGTTGACTGTTGTTGCTTCTCTCTGTGACTCCTAAAGAGTTTTCACATTTTATTTTTAAACAACACAAAATGAATGTGGATTTACTTTGGCTTTTTAGACACTGATCAGCAGAAACAGAATCTTTAAAGTCAAAGCAAAAGGGTTGATTTTTCTTATAAAGGTGCTGCACTCCTGATTGTTTTCCCGTTTTGACACCTCTCATCTCCTGGTCGTTTTTGTCTCCTTGTCACAACAGAAACAAACCCTGCACAGAGCATCAGCCCATCACAGGGTGAATTGCTGCATACATCTTTACTTACACTGGAGGAATTTAAAGTCTTCTATTAATCTTGAAACACCCATGATGGATACACTGAGAACATACAGTACAAGGTCCACGCCAACAGTCCCCAGGCTGAAAACCAAACCAAGTGTCCTGGTGGTGTGTGTCAGAAGTGCTAAACACTGAGCCTCCCTCTGTATGCTCCTTGCTCATTTTATTGTAAACAGGGCCTTAGTGCCAATGGCATGGCATGGTACCAGGGTTTGAATCCATCCAGGTCACAACCAATACTGTTTGTAGATTGCACATATTTCTAGTTGATTTTATCAACAGTTACCGTTCGTATATCACAGATATGTTTTGTTAATTAATGGGTTCTGAACACTCCAAATGTGATAACTTATCTAACCATCCATCCAATATTGCAGGGATGTTGAACTTCGGTCCTGGAGGGCCACAGTGGCTGCAGGTTTTTATTTTAACGATTTACTTCATTAGTGACCTGTTTTTGCTGCTAATTAACTTCTTTTGCCTTCGTTTTAATTAACTTGACTCAGGCCCCTTAGTTGTCTCTTTTTTATTAATTAGCAGCCAAACAATAATGAGACACAAAACAAGCCGTCACATGACCAGCTCCCCGGTGCCCATCACACAATATCTGAAAATAAAGAAAGGTGATGGTCTCAGTAAGGTTGATCTCACAGGTTACCAAAACAATTTGAGAATGATCTTAGAAAAAACAGAAAATCAGCAGTTTTGGAAATGTCTGCTGTGGCAGAATGAGAGCAGCAACAAGCCATGGAGTTAAATAGCGGGTTTAACTAACAGCAAGAATCAGCTTCTCATTAAGAGATTGTTCGGAACTTGAAATCCCAGTTTAGCTGGTCATCTGTTGGCTCGTTTCTCATCTCATTTCTGTTTGGCTGTCATTTAATGAAGAAAAGAATCAATTCAGAGGACTGAATCCTTAAAAACAGGGCTATTAAAATGAAGGGAAAAGGAGATAATTAGCAATGAAAACTGTCGCTGATTATGAAAAGGGTCCGAATGAAAACCTGCAGCCACTGCGGCCCTCCAGTCAGGTTGCAGGTTCTTAATGTAATGCAAATGAACTTACTACAGGCTGGGTTTCTCCTTTATTATTATTATTTACTATTATTAGTCAAGACATTCCTAGCAGCTTCAGCAGACTGGGTCCAAATCTGAGCATTCTTCCTGTGACAATGTGGTCCAAGCAGCATAGGGAGTATACATACATTTCTCATACACACATAACATTTACGTTTATTTATTTGGCTGATGCCTTTATCCAAAGCGACTTACAACATTTGAGATTTCTCTTCTTGTTTCAGTGGGAGCACAGGCACGTGAAGTGACTCAGTCAGGGTCCCACAGTGTTAGTGGCAGGATTTGAACCCACAACCGCAGGGTCTGAAGTCCAAAGCCTTAGCAACTGTGCCAAGCTGCCCTGCCTCATATCAAGTGCAAACTTTAGTTACCTTCTGTAATATCAAGGCTATACATTTTTCACATATTATTCTTGAAGATTAAAGTATTGCTAAAAATAATCATTAAAATGTACATCAAATTTAAAATATACAATTTTCATATAGGTATTTATTATATATAATATTGAGGCCAAAAAACAATTTGCTATTAAAAAATAGTGAAAAATAAACAAATATGTGAATTTAATTAATTCCTATCACAAATGTAAACAATGCAAAATTTTGGTAGGAAGTTTTTATATAGAAATTGTGAATATAATAATAAGATTATATTCACTTACCTTCAAAGGTCAGAATGCTGCCTTTCAATTTTCAGTCCTCAGTTCGATTCCCAAGCTTTTGTCTGGAGTTGGCACATCAGTTCTGTTTAGCTTTTTTTGGATTTTTTTTTAGGGGGTCACCATATGAGTTTTCCTGTTTCTTTCGTTTCAGATGATGTTAGTTTGACTCCTTGAACCAATAACTGGAGAAAGTGTTCCCCACTCTAAAAAAGCTGATATTAAATTTGGGTTAAGAAGGATTAAAGCAAATGGATGTTTGATGAGAATCTGTTGTAAGAATACCTGTACTTTAAGAAGAGACCCACTGGGCCACCATAATGAGGTGACCTACAGCAGCTAGCTTAAGGTGCCCAGCATATTGGACTGAATCGATAGCGGACCTTCCTACTTTGTGGTTACTCCTGTACAATCATTTGAACAAGTCAGTATGGTAACACTTTACATTGTGTCCATAATTAGACTGTAATTACTACGTAATTACCTGTATAAGTACCGTGTAATTATCAGTTATTACTCCGTACTTACTGTGCAATACAAAGTAACTCTATAGTTAATTTCTTAGTCATCAATGTTATTCTACAGCTTATATAATTACAATGTAACAATTTATTACTGATCCAAAAACAAGGGTACTTACATAGTTGCATTGCATCTGCACTTTAAAAATGTAACAAAACATCAGGGTATGTAACTACAACTATGTAACAGATGTTCCATGGTCTGGGCAATTGTAATGGAGAATTGCAGTGACAACTGCATAGGTTTTCAATGATATTTCAAAATCTTTTTTAAAAGATGTAAACACCTTTGCAAAATGGTTAATGCTGTTGCCTCACGGATCCATTATCCTGAGATGGAATTCTGTCTGGAGATATGTGTGAGAAATTTGTACGTTCCCACCCATGTCTCCCTATGTCGTCTTTATGGGTTTTTCTGCCACATCCCAAGGACATGTAAGTTGGGTTACATGGCCATATCTGAGAGCGTGAATGTTGGCGTGTTTGTCAGTGGGATGGCTCCCCATCCTCGGCTGTTTTCCTGCCTTGTATACCCAAACAAACAACAGACCTTTATGCAAACAGCGCCTCCAGATAAAGGTGATATATCTGAAGAAAAACACAAGAAAACTTATCCTTTTCAATCATTAATTCAACAAAATATCAACAGATCTAATGGTGTACTGGGGAAAAAGTAAGTAAAACCTTGGCCTCAGAAGCTGGTGTTGCCACCCTGTAGCAGAAATGACTTCTTGTAGGTGTTTTGCATAACTGCCCACCGCTCTCTAACATCAACTAGGTAAAATTTTTGTCCACTCCTCCAGTTTCAAGATGTTTGTGGGTTTTCTTGCATGCACTGTCCATTTCAAATCCTCAAAACATTTCAATGGGATTCAAACAGGGTGTTGTCTAGGCTGGTCCATAACTCACCATTTCTTCTTTTTGAGCCATTCCTTAGGGGATTTGCTAGTTCAACTTCAACTTTCAGACAGATGGCCTCACATTCGCCTCAAGCACACTTTGATATGATGCACGATTCATAGTTGACTTGATGATTGTAAAGTGCACAGGCCCCAAGACAGCAAAGCAACCCCAATTCACATTTCCAGCACCATGCTTCAACGTTGGTGCGATTTTCTTCTCCTGAATTGCTAAGTTGTCTGTTACTGTGGCCAAACACCTCTGTCTTTGATACATGAGCAGTGTTTTAGAAGGCCTGGTCTTTGAGTAGATGTTCAATAGCAAACCACAGCCTTGTTCTGATGCTCTTTTTGGACAGCAAAGGGTTTTCCTGGCACATCTCACATGCAGGTCAAATTTGTGAAGTCTCTTTCTGATTGTAGCTGCATGCACTTTGACACGAACGTTTGCAAGAGTTACCTGTAGATCCAACAATGAATTCAGTCAGCACTTGGGCTAAATTTTCCTGAGCTGGCCAGTCTTGGGAGAAATTAGCAGACATTTGAAATCTACACCATTTCTAGATGATGTTCCCTACAGTAGAATGAAAGATTTCAAATAATTTGGTGATCTTTTAGAATCCCTTGCCACAACCTTTTATCTGACTGCCTTACTGAGCTTTTTTGATCTCGGCCTGATAACACCATCCAGGTCAATAGCAAAGACAACAGCAGACCCCTCGATAACTGCAGTTTAAATAAGACACGTCCACCTACATACCCCCTAAGGTGGTTCTAATCGTTGACACCTCATCTGGAACACATGATTTCAATTTTATGGATTTCAAGTTGTGATAAGTTGTGTAGGAGTGCAACTACTACTTCTATGTGACAAATCTGCATTTTTGTTCACTAAGATTATGAGAATGAATACATCATGTCCATTTTATGTGTCATTTAAGTAGATCGCCTTTATCTATAGGCACTCTTTGCATGAAGATCGAATGTTTACCTGTTCAAATATGATGAAAAAGTCAACAATTACCATGGGATTAACTTACTTTTTTACACTTCATTTACTCACCTTAAGAAAATATAAAAGTAGATTTGATTCAAGAACATAACAATTTCTTCTTGAATCAGTACACCATAGGAGCTCACCTTCTTTACTGGTTTTTGCTTTCAGTGGGCCAGTGATGTACGCATTCATTCCTTCTTACCTATCAGTCCGCCTTAGGGATTTGGATTTGAAAGACAGTCTGGGAGGAGGCTGCATTGGGTTTTTCTTCAGGAATTCCAGTTTGATGTCACATCTTGAACAAGTGCATGTTGGGCTAACTGGCAACTTCAAATGGCCCAGGCATGAGTAAGTGAATTTGCTTAATGGCAGGGCAGACACCTTATCAATTACTGGTTTTTGACTCACTAATGAAAATCATATTTGGAAAATGGAGGAATGGATGGCTGTTACTGCTAAGCACTCAAGACCATATATAATTGGCACAGCTTTTCCCACTTTGTCCTAGTAAAGAAGAGATTCCCAGTCTTAGTTCTTGAGGTTCATAGTGGCTGCAAGTTGTTGCTCTGCCCAGTTTCTTAACGCATTAAGATTTAAAACCCCGAATTGCTTATTGTATTCCTCAAGTGCTGCTTTTTCTTACTAATGAGACGGAAATAAAAGGTGAAACAACCTGACAACCTACTCCCAATTTGTACACACAGAATTATTTTCAAAGAAATACAAGAGAAAGGAAAAGGCCTGAAATGCACTTATCCAAATCACAAGCATTTGGATGATGGTTGCAGAAATGTGAGGAGGCCGGGGTAGATCCCTGCAAAACTGAGCAAGGCAGGAATTAATCCTGATTGAGGCGCCCACATACTGCAGGGTGAACACACTCTTACTTCACACTTTAATAATTTAGACGGAGCATGACAAACTAGAGAGTAACCTTCCCAGATGCGGGAGGGAATGTGCATATTCCACACAAACGCTGACCAGGTCAACTCTCAAAGACAGGAACACTTACTTACCACTGTGCCACCCAGAAGGACAATCCAGCCCACTCGACTTGGCAAGTACTAGCAAATCACGGAAGTAAAATAAATAATGCAGTAATGAATGGACCCTTAATGAAAAAAAATGCTAGATGGAGAGAAGACCCCTTGTGCCCTCCATTGCCATGACTGGCAGCCCCTGTCCTCAAGTTATTTACCCTAACCTGAAACTTTTGCCAAAATGAAAGACAGTGGAGTGAAAAGGTGTGTTTCCAAAAGCTATACATGTATTTTTATTGTTTTAGTAGAATTAACAGAAAAGAATAAAAAATACAAAATGAGACTTAACCCATTGGTTGTTGAGATATGTTACATATTCTGTACAAAATACTGTACAAGCCTGGATAAATGCGCTTTTGATTATTATATTTCTTTAATGATTATTCTTTGTATATTTAATTATACAAGAAAATACATGAAGATGTTTGCAGACATTCCTGATTTTTCACTTCATATTATATATTCACAGAGATGGTTTTGGCAGCTCGTCTTTAAGGTTTATATCCAAAGCAAAACAAAACTTTCTGCTCCAGGCAACATTAAAAAATAATAATGAAAATAAATGAAAACAACTCCCTAAACACACACTGAGGAGATGCCAAAGGATAATATTATTATATGTAGCACTGAACATAAATTACAAAAATGGAAGATGACAGCTTTCATACTAGTTAGGCGAAATAACAACAGTAATTAAGAGTGAAACTAGAAGAACAGAATAATTAAAGGAACAGGAAAACTGTGTTTTAATTCACCGGTTCAGTGGCTTTTATTTTTTTAGACTCTACGATAATGGCCTATCCCTCATTTTGTAGACCTTTGAAGGTTTGAGATACTATTAAAGTTCCAAAATGCGTGAAAAGTTTCCCAATCATTTAAAAATGCTCCATTTTAGTATGAGTGTTAAACATGGCATGGCTTTGTATGACACATGCAGCTCAATCTTGTTCATTTATTATGGAGCAGTGTTACCTCATAAATGAAAATTGTGAAGATGAGCTCTTAAAAAAAAAAGAGACATACCTGAGAGGGCAAGAACACACACTGGCTGTAAATATGGCTCGACTTGGTGTGCTGTCCTTGCTTTAAAAATCAAATGTTAAAGAAATGCTCATTGTGGAACAATAAAACATTCTTGGCCACCCCATTGCCAACCAAATTGCTCCCCACAGGGTGTACATTGCTTGTCTTTGAAGGCTAACACTCCTTTAATCTCGTAATGCATCTACAGTGTATTGGTAGCAGACACTCTAGATACCAAAGTGAGTGGCTTCCTTATTTAAAGAGATATCCTTCTATCTTACTCGCGTTCCTCCAAATAGGCCTATAGCTGAACATACTTTAGCACTCGAACAAGAGACATAACCTGAAAAGTGACCAAACAGTAATCCATATTCCCAGAAAACGTCTACATTTTCTGGGAATATGGATTACTGTTTGGTCACTTGAAGAGTTGAACAGAAGTATTAAAACCTCACCTCTAATATATATCTAAATTAAAAATATGAATTTCCACCTATTCATTATACAAGAAAGGACTGCTAAAACAAACTCTAACTGAGCTTTACTCCTGGGGGGAATTTCCTGGTAGACACAGAGGCATAAAATGGATTTGCATGTGCATTTTGAGTGCATGCGTACACTGCAGAGCAAAAGCTGAAATCAATCAAAAAGTTATTGTTAATAAAGTTATTTAGCGGTATTGTCTTTGAGCGGGACTGACAGGAGAGCGTGGGTTTAATTGTATTAACCCGTCCTACAGTCTAAGCAATCTGCTCTCCCCACTTCAGTCAACCATTTGCCTTGCTACCTGTTCAGGTGAATTTTTATATTAATTGCAGTGTCACCCATTTACACTTTCTGAAAAAACAAATTGATCTCATTATTTACATATCAATCAAACCTGAGGAAACAAACAAATAAATAAATAACTTTTACAATATGTAAAATAAACCAAATATAAAAAATCTCATTGCGTTCAAATATTGTCAAATCGTTTAAATCATTACTGATGGTGATACTTTAAAAAATTAATTTTCATATTTCAACTGAAGATTGGTTACATAACTGTAGCAGAAAGCAAAAAAGTAAAAATTAAGTATTTACAAATAAATATTCATCAGAGAGATACTAGGAATGCACAGCCAAAAAAAGATTTTAAAAGCAAATTTGCTGCTAGTGTAGAAAAGACAAATGTATAAATATTAAAAATGACTAAAAGTAATTATCTTTGAATAAATTTCAATGTTTTCTGTGTCTTTAAGCTTTTTTTTTTTTAAAGTTTTAGTGGCCCTTCTACATCCGAGATATTTGCACATTATATTAACCGGTAACTCTAATTACGAGTGACAGTGTCCTGCAGTGAACTGACACCCCCTAAGCTGTCTTCCATTTACTGTTTCAAGCACACACTTTGGGTCTCATTAAGCTTACAACTCAAAACTCTGGCTCAGGAAGGATGGACAGAAACACAAGTTGCTAGGGGTCTGATTGATGTTTGGTTCACTGTTACTTCTCCCTATGTTCCTGACTCTGTCAAGGTGGACTCTAGTTACCCATAACTAATGACAAGTGAAATGCTTAAGTTTCACTTTGAATACTGTTTTGCAAAACTGACCCCAAAATTTGTTTTGCAGGCAGTTTCTCGATTGTGAAACCTTACACTCACTAAAGAGTCGCTTGGAGTATTAAAAGGTAGAAGAAAACAAGGTATGTTGCTTCTTCAAGTCCCATTTACACTGCACTATTTAATTGTGTTCTTTTCCACATCTGTGTAATGCATGTAATACACACCACCACATACCACATCAGTAAAATAAATTTCATTGATGCCTCTTGATCACATCATTGCGTTAAGAGTGCAGTATGTTTTTTAAAAATATCTTATGCCGAGTATTTTCCACACCATGTCACTTCATCATGTGCATTAGTGTGTTTTCTCCACAGCAAAATCTCACAAAAACCCACTGCTGCCAAACCACGCCCCTCCACTGTTACCTAGCAACCATGTTATCCTAAATGAGGATCTTGTCACTTTCTGTGATTTTTTTTCCTTTTTTTCACTTGATTTCTTTATTTAAATACTGAAAGACAGGCAGACACCTGATATTAATGCATGAAAATGCTTCCAGACAGGAACTAAATGTTTTTCTTTTTGTGTGAATGGCATAAATATCGCTGGAGGCAAAAAACACAACTTTGC
The DNA here is from genome assembly GCA_026402145.1 of Polypterus bichir lapradei. Lineage (NCBI taxonomy): Eukaryota > Metazoa > Chordata > Cladistia > Polypteriformes > Polypteridae > Polypterus > Polypterus bichir. The sequence goes on along the minus strand of JANRMT010027041.1, from coordinate 43,867,704 downwards.
AATTTGTTTTTTTTTTTGCAAAGTAAAGCATTGAGTTTCATTGTGAATTCAATATCATGTGAATTTTTTGCTTATCCAATACTCATAACTCTACAATAGGTAAACTAAATTTATAATGCTGATAGATGAACCAACTCACTTAGGTACTAAATATAATTACTAATTAGGAAGAATTCCTTAAAATCTGTTTTATTAATTTTTTTTTGCTAATACTGCTAAACAAGTGCACAATGACAGTAAATGGAAGCTTTAACATTGAATGTGTGGATGGCTCTGTGCTAAAAAGGCAAAGACATGCGCATTAGAATGAACTCGTCTAAACCATTTCATAGAAAACCACATGGACATCCAGCTTCCAACAGCCTGAGGAAAGAGGTTCAGCAATAAAACATAGCATTTCTGCAGTATGGGATTTTTGAAGCACAGAAACAGCTAATGGCTTCCAAAGGGGGTATCTTATGAACAGACAGGACCTTGTGATGGCTGGTTTGAAGACATTAATATTTCCACATTCCACTGGGAATCGGAAAGACTACTGTATAGTCAGTACATTTAAATAATAGATGAGTTGTAAATGGCCACTGGATGATGGATATTGATTCCTGATTGATGAGAATTTTCATAAAAAAATAAAACACAAGTCATCTTCTAATGCACGCTCTTTTCCACTGCTGAGGAAAGACTGCGTCATTAAAACATCTGCACTAAAATTGAGTGGAATAAAATCAATGAGAAAGACGTAAATTCAAAGAGCTGACTAGAGTTCAAACTTTGAGCACACCGGACATGTAATTTAATGAAAAGATCTTTTACAAAAACAAATCTGGTTATTCTGCACATAAAAAGGATGTTTTGATACAGAAATTATTTTTTTCACATTAAAGATAGAGATACTCTGTTTGAATCCACTGTATGACAATTTTAAACAGAAATATTATTAAACTAAGTTCTAATAACTGCAGCTAATTGAGGGGCTTATTAAAGTGGTCAGTCCAGAGCTGATTCGGTCTTTTGTTTAACAAGAGTCTTCAGGCATGAAGACGTGAAGCCTGGTCTTTCAGATTAACAAAGTGTGTCACTCTTGTATTCACAGTCCATGAATTCCAACTCCAGCGGCCTTTGGACCATCAGTACATCTTGTGATCTGCACTGTTTACCTGATATTGGAACTGATCATCTTCCCTTCTCTCTTTATGTGAACAGTACCACCTTAATCTACTGCAATCTGCTGCCTCGGCTCCATAGCTCATCCATAGCAGAACAACAGAGATGTGGAAGGTTGGGATAAGGATTCTAAATACCAAATGAACTGGCTACACAAAGCGTCTTTTGAAATGTACTGCATGCACCACCAGACAGTGTGTTTTAAAAGGTGCTGGCGATTAGCCTGTGGGCAACCATACTCCTAGTTTTATTGACTCCTTAATAAATGCATTTTCTAACCTGCTTCATCCAACTCTGGTGACCCCTAAAATTAAATAACACTGACAAACCAGTTTAACGCAAGTAAGGTGACAATCCCCCAGAAAACACTCCTGGATATGGGACTATGTAATTGTAGGACCCACACAGGAATGACTGTGAAATCGCACATGGATAGTGTCTTGGTGCAAGACTTGAACCCAGGATAATGGCTCTGTGAGGCAGCAGTCCTACCTACTACACCACCTATAAACTATAATCAAAATGTGCAGGAACAAATGATGTTTGATGTGTTGATGTGCTGGTCGTGGACGGTATCTGCAAATCAATGCTTAGTATGCATGGAAATTGTCACAGACCCAGCAACTAGCAAAGACTCACTTTCTTCTGCTTCCTCCATCACAAGAAATGTACAATTATTAAAAATTATAATGAGACCAATTTAACTTTTTTGCTATTCTGTAAGTATTACATTATTAAATTTGACCCGTCTCTTAACACTATAAACTGCAAAACAGAAAAGGCTCTCACCTTTTTCTAGAATGTTTAACTTAATTGGTTTAACTTGTAAGTATCGGTGTCAACACAGTTCACCCTAAACATGTAAAATATCAAATATTTTTTTTTTCTCCAATGGCAAACAAAAAAGCAGGGAAACATGTTTGTCTATCTCACTCCAAATGTGCAGCGCTTTTACAAGCATAATGTGACAGAAATCCTTTTCTACCCAACATATAAAGCTGCTACCTTAAGTGACAAAGGAAATGTGCATTTTGTAAGGCGGCGTCTCATGCTAACAAAAGGCCATCAGTGGTGCTGTGCCAAAAATGGGAAAAATAAACATTAAATGACAAAATTACACCTTAAAGAACATGAATAGCAGCAATTAAGATAGGCTTTTGTAGGGCTAATTCCTCTCAGTTTGTTTTAGTAAAATGTAGAATAAATGGACTATCTTCAACATGTGCTGTACTCTGGAGTGTTTGACTCTTGTGAACACAGTGTCTAAGTAGTCTGATTTTAAATAAATGGGTCATAATGATTTATTTAATTGTTTTCTGGGGAGATCAGATTAAACAAAGTTTCAGTTGCTAGGAAAAGCACATTTTGTGATATGTATGCATTGCAAGCAAGAAGGACTAGAACAAGAGGCCAGCTGTTTTAAAGATTCTCTTTTAATATGCCTTAACAGTGGGATTTTATTTATTTATTTTTTATCGTTAGAAATAACGATCCCACAAAGGATGAGCCCCCAGATGACAACAACTGGCTCACACGACCCTTAAAATAAATGGCATGTGCAACAATGGGTTAATGAACAATTAGAAAATGAATCCAAGCAGAACAAGACAAGGTCTGCAAAACCACATAAACAAAAAACAAAGCAAATATAAATATAAATATGTATATATTTTTAAAATAAAAGTTAAATTCTTATTAATGATATAAATAAATGGATAAGCACAAAGCCTGACAAAACATAAATTGTATAACTTCAAAAATTATATACTGTATTATTATTTCAATGTAAATGTACAATAGGAATTGTTATATGAATCCACTAAATTTTTATCCGCTTTAGATATATTGTTTGAAGAACCGCTGGATGATTCTAACAAATACCACTTAGCATTAAATAAAAAAGTATAAATACATTTTCCAAACAGAATTCACTTAAATAACAGTAACATTTATGATAACATAATAATGAAAAAAAAAATCTTATACAAAAATACCAGTAATTTAAATAGCATGAAACAGGAAGTGCTGCAATTTAATCTTCTATAGTTATCCCAACAAAATAAAAAGGAACATGCACTTCCAACACAGAATTGGTAAATATTACATATTTAAAACAAAAAAATGAAAATGCAGGATAAATATGTGCCAAGTAATACAAGGAGTCCTGCATTATGAGAAAGAACCACATTCATGGCTGATGTTAAAAGGGACAGAAAGAAAAGGGAAGGCGACCAAGATGCAAACAAAGCCACTTACTTTCTGCAAAGTGTCAGTATGGAAGAGCACAAAGCCATTTCCTATGAAGCCTGGGAATGAGGTTATTGTCTTGAACCACACTGGGCATCAGATTAATTGTAGGTGATACACGTAAGACACGTAAAGAACAACTTGACTGTCACTATAAAAACGGTTCAATGGCACGATCCCTTTACATACAGTATGTGGACAAACTTGAGTTCAGCTTTACAGAAGACGTGTTGACAAAGGGCATTGTTATTAACTTTCTAATGTATCTGACAGACAGGCCAGTATGGTTTGACTACACACTGCTAAGAATGAAGACTATCTCTCAGTGGTTGAGCCAAGTTTAGCTTCTGACCTTCTTTCCACTGTTCCCATTACATTTAACATTAGTAAACTAAGAAGTGACGATCGCATTATAGACTAATTTGAGTTCCTGGTATCTCTAATAACCTTATCGAACTACTAAAACAATAAACAACACTTGAAGTTGACAAAGTTCCATCGGACACAGCATTCATCCTAGGTACTGTCTATGAAATGTTTTACTGAAGACTTCTAACACATCTTGTTCAGTAGCAGCAAAGTTTTTTGTTTTTCACCAAGTGTCCATGGTCTGCGTGCACAATCAGATATTCACGTCAATCTCGTTAATAGGTTGCATAAATTCACCTGAGTCACAAAAGATGTCCTCTGCTTCCTGATGAAGAAAACTCTGCCCAAATTTGACAGCTCAAAGAGGAAATTATAACCTGAGGCTTTATCCGATACTTAGAAAATACTGCTTAATGTCTCAATTTCTACCACTTCAACCTAGACATAATGTGAAATTTTTGCATAACTAGCATAAAACACAGACAGGTATGGGCAGCCAGAAAGAAAAAGCAACTTAAGCAAAAACTGACATGTTCAATACATAATATTTCTGAAATTCCCCAAAGGAAGACAAACTTGTCACTGCAGAAACATTATTTAAAACTGAATTGCTGAGTGGGATCTCAAACTTTAGGAAAAGAGCTAGTCTCAAATTTGTTGTGCATCACTTGACTGAATACAATAACTGGTGCACCCCAAAACTAAAAAATAAGATCCCAAGGCCTAGTCTTTGGGTTACACTTTATCATAGACGCTTCAATTCAGGAATTGTTATCTCTGGACGTCTACAGTGGTTGAGATACCTGCTTGAATATGAATTATTATAGCAAAATCAGAAAAACTCTACAGTACGATAAGAACATATGCTGTGATTAAAAAGAACATAAGTTCACACATGGTAAGTGGGAAAGAAATAAGAAGATCAAACAAAACTACATAAAAGGGAATACAAAATGAGCTAAGATAAATGTTTAGATTGCTACAGACTATTTTGTTAATGGCTAAAAGATTCCAAAAAATGACAGCATAATATTTTAACCAACCAGAATGTAAAGAGAACTGAAAGTCAACTGTTAATCAATGGCACTGAAAAGAGCTACAAAAGATGAAAGGAGACCTACTCTACATTTTTTTACATGTTTAAATTTATTCCAGTCAATATTATTTCTGTGAATCTAAAATCACATCCCCTGATCTCAGATTGACTGTTAGGAAACTAATGATCAGTGGAACAAAACATGGAAGAGCTTACTTGTTAACGCCTGAAATTTCTGGAATTAAAGAAATGTCACCAACACATCAATAATAAAAGTTATCATGTCCATAAAGGTAATAATATTTCTAACAATAATATATTGTGGTGAAAAGCACTCTTTTCTGAGAAATCTAACTCCATGTTCAACAACAAGAACACAGAAAGCTAAAACTGCAACAGCACAGAATTCACATTTAGCTTCCTGCTGACACATGGAATGTTAGCGAACAGTGGCAGCTTAGCCAAACAGCCAGCATGCTCAAATTGCCAAGTACAAAAACAAGCAACATACATTGGTATGGTGTGCAGTTCTGGTTGATCACCTGAAATTAAAAAAAAATGGCAAGTAGACAACATTAAAGGAGAACTCTTAGAACTCTTTTCAAAGATAAAACTGGAGAAACTCCCAAATACTAAGCTTAATGGTCACTTCAACTCTGCGCTGCCATATGAGGGAGTGCTCTCATCAGGAAGAACGATTGGACTCTCCAGTGAATTTGCCCAGTTTCTAAATTAGTTGAGCATGAATGTTTGCATTTGTACATGTAGTCCTAGAATAAGCCAGATACAACCTTTTTCCTGGTTCAAACAAACAAAACTACACTTGTAAGGATTCCTTACTTCAGTCTTGGTCTGTGCCAAGTCTTAAATGACATCAACCATCACATTCATTACCTGTATTAACACAAAGCCTATCATTTGAAAATGTTTTGAGAAATTGCATAGTCTACATTAATTATTACAGATTTTCACTTTATTAAATAAACAGAGAGCTGACTTGGAATGATTAAAGGCATATTATACATATTCTATGGAACTGAATACCTCTGGCTATGCTGACTTGTTTTCGATTAATATTCAACTCTAGCTCCATTTCCAAAGTCAGCTTCAGTAAACCAAATGCTTAACACCTTTTATCTATTATACTCCACTGTTTAAAGACTATACTGTAATGTATATCTGAACGACTGAGAGTGAGAAGTAAAATCAAGTGTTTCTATTGTACTGGCACAATGAGACGCAAAATACTCCATACCTGAGTCCCTATTTATTGCAGCAAAACATGGGTGGTTATTGTACTATTTTCAAATGAAAACTCAGCATAAATGGTTATTTTGACCCCAATTTGAACATTCTGACCTAGAAAACCGTACTCATTTAATATATAAACTATTGCCATTAGTAATAATGATCAGTCATCTTAGTAAGATAGGCTTAAAAGGCTTCAAGTTGCCAAACACTAAACATAGACATTACTGGCTTAATGTAAAAACTTATGCTAACGCAGGATATTTACTTCTGCAATATGTCACAAGGATCTATGATGCTTCATGTAACTAGAACTTTAAATGTCCAGATATGTTTTGGCCAACAAACTTTTTTATTTTAAGTCGCTTTTTATAATACTGCAATATTTTCCTTTTTACCAAAACTTAGATGTACCATTGTTAACAAACTCAGTTATTCTTTCTAAATGAGCCACATCTATATACAAAGCAATTCAACAAACAGCATATACCTGTTTTAAACATTGTCAGTAATTTCCTTCAAAACAATGCATAAATAATGAAATGCTAAATTGATATGGCTAGTTTCCATATTCTTTTCAAAAATATTCTGCATACCATCCCATCGAACACAAAAATAAAAACAAAAAAGTGAACAGAGATGAGGCTGAATCATTTGGTGAACATAAATAAAGTTATGCTTATTCATGTGTACTCCTTCCTTGTGTTCAAAATGGGTTTCTTTTAGTTTTTAGAGACAATGAATTAACACCTCAAGCAGTCTGTACCATGGCTGCAAATCCATTCTGCAGTTTTAAGACAGTAGCGCGGTACTGAAAGCAAGATTCCTGATGTGATCGCAGAGAGAAGTTCAAGTTTTGCATTAAAGATACCCAAAAATAAAATAGGAAAAAAGACAAAAATTGAAGGCAACAGGAAAGACTCTATCCTTTTAAGAGCCCAAGACATCAATGGCGGGCCGGCGCCTGGTAGAGTGGGATAGGATTTTTGAGTCTGCTAATTTTCAGTTTTGTTTCGAATGGCTCTCCAAGCCATCCCGTGTTTCAGTTGTTTTTCTCTTTCATTATGCCCTCAGTAAGATATTTTGTCTTGTAAAGAGTTTACATTGTCTGCCTTCTTCTTTCTTTATTATTAAAATATTAGAAACTATTAAAAAAAAAAAAACAATTGCAAGCAAGTTATTTGGCAGTTTTGTTAACTGGGTATGGTAAATTCCGTGCTCCCTGGTTGATTCATCAGTCTTCTATGGACGGTCATGCCAGATTTCTGATTAAGGGTAACACAACTGTGCCCTGGCTGGACAGGGTGAGATCTTTGAGGGTGAATCCTTTCCATCCATCTACAGACACTAAGTAAAAACTGCTCATTTGTCCTCAAACACCAGGCTGAGTAATCCAATGTGTGAGAGAGATGATGGTTCTGTATGTGCGACAGCGTAACTTTAAAAAGCATTTTCTCTTTTTTGAGCCTGATCATGCCTACAACAAACTAATCAGTCTAAAACTGAAGCTTAAATGGTAAAGCACCTCATAAATCACCCCTTTATTTCATACATATACATATTGTGAGTTTTACAAATTTAGCTGTCTACTTTACTAATTCTTTTGCTATCCAGCTTGTATGGTACTCTGACAAAAGTAGGACTACGATCAAACGTACAAAAGCAACCCTACATCCATGAACAAGGTATCTCTTCTACCTGATCTAATTTTAGTACTTTAGGAATCACTCCCTACATTAGAATTAAGCTGTTAATGATGCAAAAATACAGAAGTCTTCCATCATTGGTGAGGAACAATGACATTTTACAAATACCAATTTAGTGACTCTGTCTGCTTTGAAGGTGAATTCTACTCTTTGTGACAAATGGCCACAGTTCTGATAACAGACCTGGCTATGGAAAATGACTGGCCTTAGCACCTCACCTGAAATGTCAAAAGATCTTTGGCAAAGTAGGAAGAAGCCTTGAAAGGTTAACATGCATGTGTCACCCTTTTGGTTGAAGTAACCTACCTTCTACAGCAACAGAGTGGTGTAAGTACTTCAAAGTTGGTGGTACCTCAGCCAGCTTACAACAGTAATGAAACCAAGGAAACAAAATTAAATGCTTGTTATCAGAATCTTCAAATGTCAATAAGGTCCTGCTCACAAAGTCGAGCTCTAGGCATGCTTTACAATAATGGTTAAACTTACTAGGATGGGAAGCTAAGATTCTTTCAACATCTCTTGCATCCTTCAGCCTAACTTGTCTTGTTAACAATCCCACCCTCCCCTCAAATCTGGGAAAAAAATATTTCCTCTTTTTTAAACGTAATTGCCGGCACGTTCTTCCTAAACGTTTTGGAATTACAGTATATGTCTGAGGCAGTCAGGGAAGTATCCAAGGTTTGTGTCCCAGAGATTCTGCCACCAAACAGACTACAGCCTGCTGTATTCAGGTTTGTTTTCCATCTTGATTTTGGTTCAGATGCCTGTGGGAAAATGTAAAACATCTCCCCTCCTTCCGTCTGCCTGCATATCACTGCAAGGCTATGCTAAAGAATAAATGGCATTGACAGGAGAGGTTGCCTCTGAGCTTTCATTGCCTTCCGTCTCCTCCTTGTCCTTCTTGACAGTGTACTGGCCGATGAAAGAACCATCTTCATTGAACTGTCCATCTCCTCCTTCTCCATAGTCCACCAAGCTGTCCTCACTGTCTGGCTGCTTAATGGTTCCGTCCAGAGATGTCTGGCTGCCCTGCAGAGGCTTGTTATCCTCGTCACTAGGTCCCAAAATAAAAGAAATATATATATCAATAAATGAAAAGTAGAAAAACTACTAAATGTCACCTTTTATCTCATGTGACCATATTTCTCAGTGAAGTCCTGGAGCTACCAAGATTCAAGGCAAATATTCTTTTCAAGTTGTGATAGTTTTGACTAAGCAATTGTCTTAATATGTGCTACAATGTGCTGAGAAATACTTGTAAACTTTCAAAACAGAACTGGCTTGGATGCCAGTTTTTTAATGCAAACCAGATCATGATTTTAAATTTTAAAGTGTAAATTACTGTAAAACTGTTTTTTTTTTTTATTTAAAGATGAGACACACTAAAATGTCTTTAAAAATCTGACTAATGTTCTTTAGAAATTATAAATTCATTTAAATTGAAATGTTGCAATTTATCCATTGAATATAGCTAGATTTCAAAAATAAAACAGGCAGAATTTTTACCAAATATTTACGAGGAGGACAATGAATCTAATAGGAATGATAGTTCCATTGTATTTCCTGGCAAACAAAAATATACTGATACATGACTGAAAACAATATGGAGATGAAATTCTCAATCTTAGTAGCTACAGCAAAGCCTTAATCAGAAAACAACTAAAAACAGAAAGTGGTTAGACTCCAAAGCCTGGAGCACTGACATCAGACTTACAGTCCAAACATATTAGCCACTGGGTTACGTAAACATTTTCTTATTCATATCGTTTTCTTCTGTTTTCTGATTCTTTTGGACATTCCATGCATTTAAACGAGAAGGGCATACAATACAATTAGCACTTTATAACAAATAAGTTAAGCAAATCAAGCATATTATAGAAACAAGAAGCAGGCGGGGGTGTCAAGCAACTGGACAACTACAGAAGTGAAAGCTTCATACTAGCTAGAAATTATAAGCTATAAACCAGCAACCCCAATGCCTCCAGTATATAGGGACTGGAGTCTGCACAGGCATAGCTTTCTTGTTAAGTTCACATTATCAAGCAAATTAAAATTGTGCAAAAATAAAACTGCTCATCACACATCACATGTGGGCTAAATGTATTATCTGCTATCCATCTTAGCTATGATGATGCTGAGAACAGATGTTTCTGCTATGTATCATTTGCATTTCCCTGGCAGAGAAGTATCTATCACACATCCACCAAACAAGTCTAGGCAAATGTCCATCTGTACATCTATGTTACCCACACGATGGAGAGAAAAATCTGCTGTTGTATTTGGACAATTAATGCTCACTTTTTTGTATTCTTACTTTGATAATCACCCATGGTAAAAGTTCATGGCATACAAGACATTCTAATAATCAAAAATATTCAATTCATCTCCTGATCCATTTTCTGAACAATCTTTCTAAACCGCAGGGTTCATGGAGTTAGTGTCTATCTTGACACACAGGCACAATGAAACACCAGTTTACCCCATGGCACAACTGGGCATTTATAACTGACTTATTCAAACTAGGTCAGTTAACTTAACACATTCATTAATGCAAAGCGTTTGTTTTCTAATGATTCACAATATCTTCACCATACAGAATTTTTTTTTGACCAAAAAGAAAGTTTGCATTGATAATTTAGGAGGCAGGGTGATAGTGTGGTTGACATTGCTGCCAAACAGCTATGGGCGACTTAAATACATTTCTGTTATGGCCACCATTCTTGTGGAGTTTGCATGTGCTCTATTTTGTGGCGCAGGTTTCCTCCTACATTCTTCTTGACATCTATTAACTGGCCAAGTGTGAGTGAATATATGTGTGGATTTGAAGATGTATTGCAATAGACAAGGTGGTTTCTGTGTTGCTCTGAATATTTTGGCTGAACATGAGCCAGACATAGAATAGACGGGTATTAAAATGTATGACACTGTTTAAACTTTTCGGTCAACAAGAGGTGTTAAACAGAAGATGTTGCTTTAACCTTCTTGTAATGTATCCAGAAAAAAAATGTGTACTTTGTTTGGCTCCAAAGAATTCATCAGTATGTTGTAGGACTGCCCAAAGTTTATTCAAACATGCTGAAGGCTATTCTTCCTTAAGTTAAATATTGTCTTGAGGCCCACTCAGTATTTATAGCTGAGCAGTACTGAATATTTCTGAGAGAAGGGAGAACAACAGAGCTATTACCTTTTGAAGAGTGCCAATGGTTTGTGTTAAGTCCACCTGGGTGCAAAGGCTGACAAAAGAGGGTTCACCACTTCACAGCATGCTCCTATACCTTGCAGATCAAAGTTGACAGTAGTACATTTCTCTGGAGTGGTGACTGAAGGAAAGCCAATGTGGTAAAGTGTAGTGTATTTTGTTATGCATGTGCATCTGAAGGTCACTCTTCAGAATACTACCACTCTGGGACACAGTGGGTGCAATAGCTAACTCTTGTATCTCTCTTATCAACCATAGCTTGGAGAAGATGCCTACTGAAAGCAACTGAAAACGCCCCTCCTAGTCCAGGAGCTATAAAAGCGTGTCACTCCTGAAAGGTGTTGTCTCATTCAGGAGATAAGTGCACCGCTTTACAGAGCTCTTACCCTGTGACTAGACTGCTTCCCTATCATGGTGAAGCCAATGACTAAAACTTTACCTTTTACTATCTCTTGTGCTATCAAGCGGCTGTTATTTTTAGTTATTTTTTTCATTTCAACTAAACAAGGTGGCCCGGCTGGCACCCCAACATCCTGTTTAAGTCTTGTCCTTCCCTCAACTGACAACAGCTTGTATCTGTGAGATAATTAGTTAGCTCTGAAGGAGTTTTAACAACAAATACAACCAGAAAATATAATCTTACCATCTAAAAAACCTTCAAAGGATATATTAATAAGCATTTATGACAGAAAAAAATGTATTACTAATCATGACCTGGGCAATCATTGGAACAATATTTGCATCTTGCAGCGATCACTGACTAGCAGGATCTGGGCAGAATGTGACGAACTGATTGAAACCTGACGAAAACCTTTAAGCCTACTACAACCCAAGACTACTGGAAATGAAGTGGAGATGAAAGAAAAAAGTAAAAGAGAAAGACCCGATATATCACTTCAATTAGTACCAAACTCAAGCAAAAAGTCAGTAAGGTGTAGCAAGCAAGGACGGCAAACTGCAAACAGCAGGGTTTTAAAACCACAATGGGCATACAACCTTAAATGCAAGCCAAAACAATTACATAAGCAAATTTTAAATGCCATGCTTGGTGCAGAATTTCTTACATTTACACTCATGCAGTAAACGATATTAGTGCAGTAAATGGATTTAAACAGTTTTAAACAGGACAGAATATCCTTTACTTCCCCTATGGTGCAATGGGGAAAGCAACCCTTTGACGGTCTCTACCCGACCAAGAAAACTGTTGTAGTTAACTTCACACAGATTAGCCACAGTACATAGTTAAATAAATATTTGCTTCATTTGGGGTTTTAATCATAAGAGTTTCTTTTAATCAATTAATCAGAACACAAAATTACTATTAATCAATTAATCACATTCACCATACCTACCGTTTACGATAAGGAAGTGTTGTAGCACGGTCTAACCTAAAACATGCAGTGAAATAAAAACTTTTAAAGCTAAAAAACACAAGTAGAAAAGCTCACGACATGGACTGAAGAAAAAAAGAAAATGAGCATAGTAGTGGATTACGAGGATTGAATGAAGAGCAAACCCTGTAAACTTCCAATCAGGTTTGCTATACGAAGTCTTCCAAACTGGGAGTCACAGAATTGTATGATATTAGGAAGCTGGGATCCCGGCAAGCAAGTTGGGTTGTTCAATTCAAGGAAAATGATAGAAATCACTAATTTGATTTCTAGTTGAAAAGTTGGGATTGCAGAATCTTTTAGTGCTGAGAAAGAAACAAGCCATGGTGTGTGTGAGCTAAGAAGAAATTAGTATATTAGAGAATTGGACCTTACTAATTTTTGCAGAAAAGTAAGGACTCTAGAATCGGACAAGAAACAGCAGTGAGAAAGAGACACTTCACTGTACCATAAAAGTGTAGCTACCGAGTTAACAATGAGGTTTTCTTACTAATTGTATTACATTTAACTGAAAATATGATGATCTTCATCTAAGTTCAAATAATGGGAGAAAGGTGAACATGCCTATTCAACATATTTATCCAAAATGCAGTATCTTTGTTGGAAAAAATATGCAAGGTCTCAGTATTATCACATGTAGGTGTCTATTAACTATTGCTTAACTAAGTGCAAGATTATGGAAATGAATCATATCTCTGAAAAACACTGATGAATATTCATAGACTATTTCAAAAGACTTTGGACATCCAATCCATTCTCAGTTTGTGTACAAAAGAAATTCTAAACGAGAGGTGTTGATGGATACCAAAGCGTGCCAGGAAACAAAAGAAGTTCCAAATGTAAATATTAACCTTCATGCCGCTTAATGATATGGAATCTCCTGAAATATTATAAATGTACTCTTCCAAAATGTATTTGAAAGTCTTTGAGGTTCAGTTTGAACTTTGTATGTGCATCCCCAAATTGATTAGATCAGTCAGTCTTGCTGCAAAAAATGGTTATTATGAGGGGAGACCCAAAAATTCCCAGAATTGCTAAAAAAGAAAAAAAAAACTATTATACAATTTAGGGACATTCTCTTTTACTAACCATCAAAATACTCTTAGAGATACAATGCACTTGTCCCAGTCCTAGAAACATTTCCTGTACTCCATTTTTTGTTACTGTGTCTACAGCCTTCTGCATTTTTTGCAAGATTTCTTCTATGCAAATCTTTATTTCAGTCTCAATTTTAAAATCATGAACAAAAGATCTTGCAGGTACGGCAACATCCACATTCTTTGTGATAACATAGTGTGTTGCAGGTGTGCTGTCATGGCACTCAATGCAGTTTTGTGTGCCACTGCTCTGGATGTTTTTTTTATTGATCCTCAGTGGTTCAATGTAATGTTGCTGATTATGAACAAGTCCATCAATGTTGACAAATGTTATTATCATTGTCTCCTGAAAATCTGAAATGGTGGCTTGGAGAAATATATCACAGACGCCACCTGCACAATTGTAGAATAAATGCCAGAAATATGCACCTGATCAACTCAGCCTGATGCCACTTGGTAGACTGAGTAACCAAAATAAAGCCATAAGATACCTAGTGGCATATTTCGTAACTACAAAATATTCCTCTGCTAATGAATAATCCTGGGAATTTTTGGGTCCCCCCACATTTAATTACCATAACAATCCCAATTGGCATATATTTATAGTCACCTGTCATTAATTTTAAAAGTTCACAACATTTCTTCCAACAAAGACAGTGAATGCTGGACTAATGTGACAGTTTTATATATTTAAATAGTTTTATTATTTTGTCTTAGATTTAGATTAAGTTAAATTTGGAATGTAGAAAAACAGTGTAGGTTTACAAAATGACTGGTTGCTCATTAGGCAGCTTGACAAGAAACAAATAGTAGATAATATACAATACGGCCAAACAAAATTCTCTGCCTACATCTTGTTTTTACTTATTGATGTAAACTAGGTTAGATCATGTTCAATGTTCCTCAGTCTTTATTAAAATAATCTATAAAAGTGTGGCAACAGAAAGCGCACCTTTGTTTAAAAACTTTGCAACAACCATCCATGACATTGAGTTGTACAAAGTAGGAGAACGGAATACGGTGAACAAGCAGTTAACCAGGACATATAATTTTTATACTTTTATAATTTATTATCACCTTTTTCATTAAAAGTAATATTCAGCAGCAGATTTCATTAGTAAAGCAATTTTGAGCAATGTGAAAGCATGATTAATGGATTAAGTTTTAATTAATTAAAACCCCTCAGTACAATCATAATCAAGAACATGAATGAGAAGCTGCAGGTTAAATGTCAATGGCATTTGCTATCATAATATGTTCTTTCCCTACCTTTCAAGGGACCTTCATTGGTTCAAAAGGAAAGTGAAACAAAAACAAACAAAACAACAAAGAAAAAGACACAAAAAGAGAGGAAGAAAGAGGATGAGGAGGACATAAAGACAGATCTTGACAGCACAGGACCTTTTGGATCACCTTTACTAAACTTACAGGATATACAGTATGTGGGGACTCTTATTATTCATACAAACATGGCCAGAATGATAGGAGATGAAACATTGCTTTTGTCCAGTGAAACAAAATTTTACCTTCTGATGTTCTCTCTAATATTCTAAAAGAGTAAGGGAATATTTCAGAATGCATTTATGCATTCACAAGATATTGACAAGAGTTACTTAACCAATTTCATCAACACTTTAATGATCAGAAATGAAGGATATAAATAATATTTGAAAATCATTTTCTGAAGACAACAGTTTCTGATACTTTGAAATTAAACCTTATTAGAGGTACTTAGCTAAATTCCTTATAGCTGAGTGTGAGCTTCGTTGTAATTGGCATTGAATCTA
Source organism: Polypterus bichir lapradei (assembly GCA_026402145.1). Classification (NCBI taxonomy): domain Eukaryota; kingdom Metazoa; phylum Chordata; class Cladistia; order Polypteriformes; family Polypteridae; genus Polypterus; species Polypterus bichir. Next base: position 43,852,460 of record JANRMT010027041.1, on the reverse strand, counting down.
CTTTTACTTATGTATTTGTATTTATTAAAATTTACCTTTAATACAAGCCACATAATTAAGCTCAACTGAAAGGCAATTATTTAAAAGTGAGCAAGAAGAAAAAGGCATGGAATGGTATCACATTTATCAACTTTTATAAAAATGTCCAATTAATTATGCAACTTTATTGTTTCATTCATGGGTAAAATAACACTGGATCATATTCGTACTTCGGTCCATCACAAATTGATGAAGCGCAAGGGATAAAGAACGTTGGTCAGCTGCTGAAAATATGATAATTTAAATGTAATATTCAGTATACAATATTTTATTTTGCCTGAATACATCTCTATCTTGACAGTTTACTGTATATAATATGACCATGAATACTGAGTACATGTGATCACTATGCCAGCCACGTTAAGGATGTAGTTAATCTTTGTCTTATCCTTCATTATATAATTGTACAACATCACTAAAAGCATAATTTATCAAAAGTAACAAGCTGTATTGTGAGGTATTATCTGCTGGAGTGCTATGGGGTCAAGCGAGTCAAGTGTTTGGCTCCTTTTGCCATTGAACTGTTTTTCATTTTTCTATTAATTATGTTTATTTATCTTTATTTATCTTTAAAAAACATTGAAATGGAAAAAAAATAACAAAACAAAAAAACAGTAATATGATGGAAATGTGTGTAATGCTTTAATGTTTTAGTATTCACGATTTATTAATCAGAGTGTTCATCTAAATTCATTTTTGGAACTTCATAAAATGAGAAACTGAGAAACAATAATATGAGAAATGGGTTCTTGGGGGATTGTGTGTGACACTGAAATGTCTATTCACTATGTTATTTTGTAGAGAATCAAAATAGTGATAATATGATTGTTATAACTGTTAAGTTCTTTGCATACAAGGAAAATGGCCAGCAAGTTTTTAAATTAGGAGTGGCAGAAATTATTTTATTGGGGAAAAAACTTTGAGAGACATCAGCGGGCATGTGAGTCTTTACCCATGAATGGAAGTACTTAACCATCAAATGGAAACTCAAATTACAAAAATCGGGTAAAGGAGCAAAATCAGTTAATTAATTTAAATATAAAAACAATGAAAAGTCTTCTTTATGAGAAAAAGTTATAAAAATCCTATTAAAGTACTGCTCGTTCTTATGAGGATGGCTGCATGATGCGCCACAATAGCATCCTAGAAATAATGTGGGATCATAATGATGAATGAAGACTTATGACAACAAATACAAGCAATATTCAACTAGGAAATGTAAACAAATAATGCTAATAACTGAGTCTTGTTACAACAGATACACATAGTTAAAAGGAAATCAGACAGAAATATCATTAATTTCAACCAGGTCATGACACAAATAATAGAAGGATAAAATTTGGTTAATTAAATTTTAAACCAGTCTGGTAAAACAATTAGAATTTTAAAAAATACATATTTAAATTTATAAATGCAATAAAGTTGGAATTCTGAAATTAATGTCAATATTTTATAGGACAACTAAAAGGACTTTTTTACTTTACCAATAAGTTATATGTAAGGTTAACACCATAGATCATTTGCAAAACTCCTAAAACTCACCTTTTTAATTTATTTATTTTTTATAACTATGTCTTAGTTCTAATCCGAATAAACTAGATGTGCATAGAATTATGAAATTCTTCAATGAATTTGTAATCACTATCAATCTATACCTTTCTGTGTTTTCTTTTCTGGTTTTGCACCACCACCACCACCTGATCAAAGTACTGTGCAGCCGCCTCTGAATAAAAGTGTATACCCCAGCTTCCCATGAGACCTACTACATTGAATCCACAACGCCTAAAAAACAATAAGAAACTACTTAAGAAAATTTATGTTAGGTAGACGGTCTTTTGGTCTTGGATCTCCTGCAGATTTTGTTTTTTTTTTCTCTAGCTAATCTGGAGTTTTTTTTCTGTCCCCCAGGCCACTTGACCTTATCATTGTACTCATATTTAGAGACTTAAAAATTAATTCTGTACACAAGGAATTTGATTTTTCAATTAATTATTTATTATTGTTTTATGAAAGTGTATATTTATTTATTTTTTGTATGTTATTCATTTTTTTGTACTTATTATTATTTTTCTTTACCTGTATCCTTTTCTATTTTTCTAAATTTATTTAAATTTAAATTTTTTTAACATTTTCTAAAGCACATCTGGTGTATAAAAATGTACTATAACAACAAATACAGTTGCTGTAATATGTTCAAAGAATTCTGAAAAAGCTCCTGGCTAACACAAGAAATTACATGTCATTAGTAGGTGATTTTGAGACAGTTTTCTGCCCCTTACAGGCATACAATTATATATACAGTAGAGTCTCGCCTATCCGACATAAACGGGCCGGCAGAACATCGGATAAGCGAAAACATCGGATAATGGGAGGTGTTAAGAAAAAGCCTATTAAACGTCAAACTATGTTATAATTTTACACATTACAAACCTCGGTTCACGAACGTTTCTAGACACGTACAAATCGGGTTATGACCAAAAAGTTTGCCAAACTTTTGCATCTGTTCACGACCACACACTAGGCATACGAACAAGCCAGTTTCCCTTTCGGTTTGTGCGCGTCAATGATTTCCACACGTGTTCAGTCTATCCCTGTGCATTCCCTGTGCAGCAAGAGAGAGAGACACAGACAGACACATGCGCACGAGAAAGAGACACACGCACACACACACACGCGTGAGAGAGACACACGCACACACACACGTGCGAGAGAGACACACGCACGCACACACGCGTGAGAGAGAGACACACGCGTACACACTCGCGCGAGAGAGACACACACGCACACACACACGCACGCACACACACGCACGCGAGAGAGAGACGCACGCACGCACGCACACACACACGCGCATGAGACACACACAGGCGCACGCACACACACGTACGAGAGAGAGACACAGACGCACGCACACACGTGCGAGAGAGACACAGGCACGCGCACGCACACACACGTGCGTGCGAGAGAGACACAGGCGCACACACATGCACGAGAGAGACACAGGGGCACACACACACGAGTGAGAGAGACACACGCGCGCACACATACACACATACACACACACACACGCCGGAGAGGGCTGGCCATATAATCCACTGTAATCATGTTTTACAACAAAACAGAAAAATTTAACTGATAAAATGAACTTAGCAACTAAAAATAGACTACGCTCACGCTCGCAACTTGCAGTTCTTGTTGCCGATTGATGGTTTTTTTTGTTTTTTTTTTTGCAGTGGGACGTCGGATAATACAGAATGTTGGATAAGCGAGACTCTACTGTATATATATTTCAAATTATTATTCCATACAGAAGCTCTGCACTGCACAATGAAAAAAATTATGGGGTAACCCCTATCCTTTACACAGGTGAAAATATCATACGCATGTAATACTTTTATGTATGTACAAGACCTTTTCACTTATGAACGAGAGGTTGTCTTGTATGTATGGGATACTTTCACATACGTACAGGATAGTTGAAGCACACTTTTGCATTTTTTTCAATCTAACTTTACATCATATGTACGTGAAAGTATCCTGTACATACGTGAAACCATCTCATACATACATAAAAGTATTCCATACATACGTGAAAACATCTCGCACACACGTGAAAGTTCAGAGTTTCTATAATTCCACATAATTGGGTCAAAACGTTATACATTTTATACATGATAATTTTCCAATTTTAAGAATATCAGATCATCATGAATGTAAATAAGTACAAGTGCTAAAGTACTGAATGACAGTACAGTACAACAGCCTGAAGCTGTAGTGTTCTGGCTGAACAGCAATAATGCACTGTGTCAGTTGTTCTAGCAAAGAAGTAAGATAGCTGTGATTTTAATAATATATCTTTACATCTTTTTGTAATTTTAAACTGGAAATGGCATTTCAAATAAGAAATCATTAGTTCTACAGTACTGAAATTACTATAAAATGGTAATGTAGAAGCTTTGTCATATTAAAAGTAGTATTAATTAAAATTAATAATTATATGTGTGATCCTACAGTACAATTTCTACACAGCTAATTAAGGTCATGTTTTTTTTTCCTCAAAGCACAATTCCACTCAAGAAACAAAGTGGACATTTACCTAATGAATATGAGATTTTTTCTTGTGCAACCATGGATACCTGAAAATTAAGATCACTTTTGGGAACTCAGCCAAATACAAGTAATTTCCTGAATCAGTAATAAGTTGTTTTATTAGACCAGAAAGAAAATAATGCATTAACATATATTGAACAAGAATAAATTATCTTTATGTCCAAAGTACAGACTGTTAATGGTATATTTCAACTAATAAAGTTTATTTTCAAATTTTCAATAAAATATATACCATTTATATTTACCACTGGTCACAAATAATACTTTTTGCTTTGTCAGAAGGATGAAAGCAGTCAAATGGCAAGAGGTCTTTGAAGAAAACCTGCTCCAGAGTGCACACAACCTCAGACTGGGGTGAAGGTTCACTTTTCAGCACAACAATGACCTGAAGCATATAGCCAAGACAACGCTGGATTGGCTTCAGGACAAGTCTCTGACGGTGCTTGAGTGGCCCAACCAAAGTCAAGACGTAAAACCCATAGAACATCAGTGTAGAGGACTGAAGATGGCAATTTACAGATGATTCTGATTCAATCTAATGTTGTTTGAGACAATCTTCCAGGAGGAATGGGATAACTTGTCCAAATCCAGGTATGCAAAGCTTGTAAGCTGTAATTGCTGTCAAAGTGGTTCTACAAAGTACTGATTTAAGAATGAGAATACTTGATGTATACATGAATAAGAGAGTCCCATTATTACCTTTTAATACATTTGTAAACCTTTTTGAAAACATGTTTCCACTTTGTCAGTGTAAAGTGATGGGCAAACATGTCAAATGTATCCATTTAAAATTAAATCTACAACACAAAAAAGTGTGCAGAAAGTGACAGGTTCTGCATACTTTCTGAATCTATTGTATAAACAGATTACATAATATGTGCAAGTTTGACTATTTCGAAAAATGGTGTTTGGAACTCAATAACAATAGGGAACTGTTCAAGGATGAATTAGCTATCTCCAAAGTTTTCCTTTACACATGCTGAGGGCTTGATTTTTAAGTGTTTCATGAGTGCAAGGTGGTACAGGGCAGCCTCCATAGGTTAAGATGTAAGGCTGTTTCTACAGACTGCATTACATAATGAACAGCTGAAACGTTAAAACTGCTTTCAGAGACAATCTAATGCTGAATGGTGGCAGATAAATTGTACCACTGAGTCAGTCTTTATAGTAAATGTGCTCCCTCAGTAGTGTAGTATTTGATGCCTGAAAGGTCAGTTTTCAGCTAGAAGACACATTGTACTTATAGATGATTTTTTTTGTAGTGGAATTCCTATTTGATGTTTTGGATCTTGCGTCCATATGTTGGTGTCAGATTTCAGTATTATACAGTAGCTACATTAAAGCACAATCTCTTACAATTTTAACTTAATTGAAACATTTATCACACAATCCATCAGTCATGTAAGTGACATTTTATAATTTTTCAAGATATACTTATCTAACTTAGGTGGTTTTCCAACTTTTCAAATAGCAATTACAGCCACAAGGAACAAAATTAACAAAAAATGACATTTAGTTGCAGAGCACCATTTGCTATACAATGCTGCATTCTATAGCTGGACCCTCAAGGCAGTATCAATGTAGTAAACTGCTTAAAAAGCTTCTCCATATGCACGAAAACAAGAGTATGTAAAATCAGATTTTGAACATTTTCACTAAAATATCTTGAAGACTAAATTACTAAATATAAATATAGAGAGAAGACTACAAAAGAAAGTACCATTGACAATACTTAGTCATTTTTATCACTATGTGTTGTTCTGAAACTGAACAGCAAAAGGTTAATCCACCATGCAATTTTTTTTGATTGTGTCAGCAAGTTAATGAATTATGGCCTGCACAACTGTTTCATTTATGTGGAAGAGCCCAGTAAGGTTTTAATGATTTTGATACCCAATGCTCTAAATTTCAAAGTGATTGGGAACAGCTCTTTTCAGCATGTGCCTTTGAAAATTTGAAATTTACACAACAAACTATTTACTGGCTTCAAATGGGATTTGACTCTTAATTTTTAGTAAAAACAAACAAAAAATATTTAACCTGTGCTTATTAAGGCATCCTGTACTGTGAAGACTTTTAAAAGCAATGCTCACTTACATGGGATCAACTTACTTACTGAATACTGAATCAAGATTATTTTCTGGTCTTTATAGACAAAATCATAACAGTACTTAAACATTTTCTACCTTTTATTTCTAAATATCTTGCTAATGATTGCAAAATAGCATTAAAGATTTTTGCTTGGTATGTCTTTTAGCAGCCCATAAGTCAAACTGAAATAAACAGCAGTGATAGAGGGATGGCAAACAAAATAAAAGTGTACCTGTTCTCATTCCTTACACAAAAGCAGCAATATAGGGGAAAAAAAGGGATAAAAATGGATAGTCAAAGCAGAGGATTGGTACGTTAAGCAATAATGCATGTAAATAACCAAGTATGTCATTAACATTGATTAGTAAGCATGGTTTATTTCCACTTGTTGCATCTGCATTAAACTGAATATTATAATATGCAGTGGACACTGTGATAATATTTGGCCTTGCTGTGTAATACCAATATAAATGCAGCCAAGGTGATAATGGCTGCAATTACTGATTAGTACTGTATGCAGCTGGCACTGAGAAATGCTATGCAGAGAGATTTTTATTAATTGTGTTAAAATTTGGTTAGCTCTTTACATGCATACTGTTACACAGTCAGACACTTAAGAAAAAAGGGAAAGAAGGAACAAATGGAGAAGCTAATAATCAGTCACCGTAAAACGTAACTTTGGTAGCCCTACATTTCTTCATCTAACAATTAAAGCTACAGTGACAGCCCTATTAACTCTAGTTCTACGTGAAATGCACAAATGCTAACATCTGCAGCTCCACCTTGTTGCTCAGTATGTATATCTGTCTGCTTGACATAAGGATGTTGTTTTAAAGTTATAGAAATACGTAACAATACGGTCTTGAGACTTCATAGCAGAAGGACCAAGAAGTCTACCAAGAAGGACTAGTGAACATTGTGTTCTTTCTTGGTATAAACTATGAAACAGTAACAACAAAAAATAGGGATAAAGGATAGTCTGACAGAAATTTATGGTGAAAAAATAAATGATAGGTAGTCTTTGCTGTGCAGGAATCAAGCCTATCTATAGATGCAAATTGGCCTTATATTCTAAAAAGCATTTCTATTTGGGGAGAAGCTAGAGAATGCCTCTCCTTGTCAGTGGTTCTAGAAGTGATGGGATGGGGTGTAGCCTAGAAGCCCCAGAGGTCTAAGTCCAAAGAAGCAAGAATATAGCAGAAATTAGGGGTGCCCTAACTGTTGAGGATATGTAGGTAAAGTGGCACACCATAGTCAGTTTCTTAGATGTATAGATTTCATATGGTTTACTACCCATATGGTAATCTTATTTACCATTGGAGTTAGGAAGAAGGAGAAGCCACTGCAAGGCCAAAGCTTCAGGTGATCCCAGAAGGCCCACTCAAACACAAGATTGTGCAAGATTACATTTCGTCTACTTATACGCTTATTAGAAGTCACTATTATTGTTGAGGGAATTCTGAAAATCCATTTTTGAATAATTTAACAAAATGCTATTAAAATGATCAAACTGGATTAATTTCCTTAAACCTGTCCCACACTAACATGTTCAAAGTCAGTCTGTATTTTGTTAGTTCTGAGGTACCTTAGACATTAGTATAGCAAATTTATGAAGCTATGGTGAAGCAATGCTCAGTTACAAGTTATTTTAAAAAAAAACTGATTAGAACTTGAGCAGTTCACAAGCTCAAAGGAAAGGATAAAAAACGAATCCTGAAACACTGCAAGCTCAGGAATAACTAGTAAAAACTGAGGGTGATAAAGAATTTGCTTACCATCTGACTTATCCTTGGTAGAAAAACAAACCATTTGGATTGAGACAGTAAAATTGAATTACAATATTCAGAAAAATATACCATACATACATTTCCTATACACCAGCTATATTGGTTTGAATACAGCACTGAAAGGGAGCAGACAGTACCCCACAACACACATTGGTGAGGAAATTACATTCATGATCTTGTAGTGTGATACAAAGTTCATTTCAGTCTTTAAGTAGGTCGTATCACCTTCAACTCATTGGGTCAAACTTTGCCCTGTGGAAAACTTGAACATTGTCTTATAGTCAGCTGTTATCCTCAGTTTGTAACAAAAAATGAGCTAAAGTAGATTTGACCATGTCTAAAGTCTTGTGTTGTAGAACTGGATTTACTGTACTGACGTCATGAAACAAAAATCTGTTGTATTGAATTTTGTAATACAAATACAATGTAAAATGTAACCTTGAAATGTATGACATTATCACATCGCTGAAATTAAATAAAAAGGCAAATGAAAACATTTTTCATCAAAAGTGGGGAATAAAAAAATCTGTTTGCAAAATGAGAGCTTAGGTATGTTATGGCAAACTGACTGCATAATGGCAAAACCTGTATAAAATCTGTATAATTGCATGAAGATGAAAGTTTCTTGCTCACAACATAGATATCACCAAACATGAAAGAGGTCTTGGACTGCAAGGTGTTTATTGCACACACATTAATTTCGTGAGCTGCATACTTAGGTTAAGTATGGTGAGTTACAACATTGTTTCACAAATGCACCACTGCATCCACAGGATTGTGTTCAAATCAGACTTTGTCAGGACCAGCAAAGCACAAAATTATCATCTTGTTGAAATACTTCTCATAATATGCTCAAATGCTACTGTGAGCAGCAAATTGCAGTTACTGAGGCTCTCATGAGCTTCAGATGTGAGAATGAGCGCTCAAGTCATTGATAAACATTGCACTGATGCTGCTTTAGAAACAGAGACAGATAATAACAATGAGGAATAATACAACAGTAAAGCTTGCATTGCTCTCAAGAGTACTTCTCTAGCAAGTTGGAGAGGAGGAGAAAGCAGTCAAATTCACAGTGCTTGATTTTTTTGGTCAGATCATATGCCTGTTGCTGCTACGTCTGCTCTCAGTGAGTCATGTTTTTAACTGCAGGGGATATTATAACAGCAGATACCGTACGTCTCATTTTTCTTAAAAGAAAATGTAACACTGTAAGTTCTTCATAGGTCCAGTCAGGACCCTTAGGTCAGCAAAGCAATCAAGTAGGTAATAAAAGGAGAGACACTGTTGGAGCAATGTTTGATGGCAACTCAGAAAACAAAAGATAAATTTAAATTTGGATTGGTTTACACTGCAGTAACTTAATATTATAGGTTAATAGTATTATTACTGTCATGTGTGCAGAGCACAGTGAAATTCTTAATTGCATTTGTCAAAAGTTCTGATTTGAATTTAGTTTGCACCATTTCAATTTATGAAAGTGTAATAATATGTAACGCTAAACATACAGTACATTTTTTTTATTAAAATTTCATGTTGTGGGAATTCTTTCATGCCCACTGCATTGGTTTTTTTTTTTGACAGGGCACTATTTAATCAATTTTGAACTTATACTTTACTTTTTTTTCTTTTTAGTTAAGAAGATTTGATTTTCACATTGGAAACTGCCTTATCAAATTGTTTCATTACTTGGCCTAAAATTTTCTTTTACCCATGATATGTGTTGGAATTAAAAAAAAAGGTTCTTGTCTCAATCTAAGATGATTTTAACAGTGCCACATACTAAATGACAAAAGGGGAACAAACCAATCTATTTCCATAGCCGGCTCAGACAGCAGCTTTTATCCAGTTGACATCTGATGGTCCAGTGTGACTCACCTATCGGTATCCTCACTCCTAGTCCCTTTAACTTTCAAGTGGTATGAAACTGAAGCCTGCCTTTTTGTTGTAATATACCTCTTTTCCACCTGGTTCACCAATCTCCTGAGATGCCAGTGCCTTTTCCATGTGGCTTTATCTTGGAGAAATCACACCCATTTTGTTATGTTTGAGACGTTATCACACAACAGTAACTGGTAGAAGGGACTTTAGTGAGCAGCTTCTCATACTATAAGTAACATCTAATTTTAGTTTTGTTAAAGTCACTTTGCAAAAGAAATATACTGAATGATATTAACAAAGAAAAATATGCATGCTAATATTAAAAGCTAAACATTTTGGACACAACTTTCTATCTTCTAAATTCTTTCATATTTGTAAGTGTACTGCTTGGAGTCAATGTTTGTTTCAATTAGTGGAGATAAATAATGTACCACACTAGTAATGATTCATATTCCTTATCTTAAGGGGTATGACTTGGCCACCAGGGTGTTACCTATGACATGTTTTTTGGGCTATGTAACAAGTGAATAGTGAGGCTACCACCTTATTAGCTACTTCTGAAGAGTCTATATACCATTTCACCTCATGTTAACTTTGTGTACCATACTAAATGTCAACAAAAGTTGGAAGACTTCAAAAAAATGGAATGCCCCCCAATTTCATTAACTTTCATTATTTCATCAGAAAAAAGAGAGCTAATAATTAATGGTTAATAATAGTGGGGTGTGAGATATTAGTATAAATCGGATGCAAATCACTAGACTAATCAGCAGGAAAATGGAAAACAGGGAATCAAAGTGTAAAATGAAAACTTCCTTAGAGAAAAACAAAAAATGCAGCAATGTTAAGGTTTGATTTGTTATCTTAAAACCTTAATGGGAAATGCTGATATAAAGTTGGTTACAAGGAATTAGTAGAAAATTACTAATGAAAGAAACGCTATATTAAGACATTTAACAGAGGAAATGCCCAAATAGCTTAATGATTAAATATCTGCATTTGCAAATAAGTTATTTCTTTCTATGAAGAATGGGACTTTTCTGAACAACACATTTCAGAATTGCTGTATTAAATTTTCTTATGATCAGTATGCCTTTTGACACTGTAGAGAAACCTCACACTTAATGTCAGCAAAGCTAAAGAGATGCTCATAAACTGAGTTTGAGGCTGACTATATTCACATGTAAATTGGTGGTGAGCTGTGGAGAATAAAGCGGGTGATCAGGTTTAAAGTTCTTGAAGTCCCCATCACTGATAAACTGAAATGGGCACAACAAGTCTTTGTTGTCTTTACTTCCTTGGATGGATGAGGGAAGCTTGGGAGTCTCCTCTAGTTTCTACAAGTGCACAGTGAAGTCAGTCTTCAATGCCTGCATTCCATCCTGCTTTGAACAGCCAAGTTCAGGACCAAAATGCAATACAGAGAGCAGTGAAGTCAGCACAGAATAAGAAAGTACCTGATGTGTGTTCCTTAGATGTATCTTCTGATGTTGCTGTAGTTAATGTATGATGTTGCAAGCCTTGCCTGTAATTGGTATTGCACTGCCGTCATTCATCTGTGAATGACATCCCATTGTATTGCATACACATGACAATAAACTTGCACATCAGACAAAGCAGATTTGCATTTTTGTAGTAGAAACCCATATGATTGATTCTTTATATATATAATGCATTTTGCTGTATACACATAAGGCACTTAGTACAGTAAAAAAATACAATATCAAGATAAAAAAATGTAAAATAAGTGAATGTTCATGGGGCTGCCCATGATGATTACAATCATTTTGTACTCCATTTACCCAGCCATTTGCAATCTCCTGTTCTGAAAATCCACTCCTAATTAAATGATAATTGCATTCGTGGACACTAAATGATTGCACTTATCTGTACTTAAACTATAATAGTTATAAGCACTAGCCAAATATCTTCATACTGTAAAAATAGTAAACCTACTCACGGTGAAAGGAAAATTGTACATTTTGTGTAGCACAATTCATGTATTTTGCAAATAATCAATCACATTAAGATGCATGGAGAAAACACTAATTTAAAACTACTCTTTTTGTAAAAAACTGTTTTAATTTTTAGAGCTTTTTTTAAAAAATAACATCAGTTTACCTGAGCAATATACAAACAAAATGGCAATTTCTGTCTGAAATCTATTTAAATAAATACTCAAAAAGTGAAGTGTTTATTGGAATTTGATGGATGAAATGCTTCAAGCATGGGTAACTTGAAAAAACACCTAAAGACTTTAAATACCCACCCCATCCCACAAACATGTACTGCATATCTGCATTAATCAGTTCTTGTTAAATTCAATATATTTCTGCACTAGTCCTAGTTGATGTTAAGAGTGGTGTTCCATAGGGGTCAGTACTAGGGCCGTTGCTATTTTTAATATATACAAATGATTTAGATAAGAGTATAAGTAACAAGCTTGTTAAGTTTGCAGATGATACCAAGACAGGTGGATTGGCAGATAATTTGGATTCCATTATATCATTACAGAAGGACTTGGCTATATAACACGATGTGTGGAGTACAAGTCCAAGTAGGTTATGCTCAAGCTTTATAATGCACTGGTGAGGCCTCATCTGGAGTATTGTGTTTGGTATCCAGCCTACAAAAAGGATATAGCAGCGCTAGATAATGTCCTGAGAAGAGTGACTAGGTTGATTTCAGGGCTAAAGGGGATGAATTATGAAGAAAGATTAAAAGAGCTAAGGCTTTTCAGTTTAAGCAAAAGAAGATTAAGAGGTGACATGATTGAAGTGTTTAAAATTATGAAGGGAATTAGTACAGTGGATTGAAACTGTTATTTTAAAATGAGTTCCTCAAGAACATGGGACACAATCGAAAACTTGTTAAGGGCAAATTTCGCACAAACATTAGAAATTTTCTCTTTACAAAGAGAACCACAGACAATTGGAATAAGCTATCAAGTAGTGTGGTAGACGGTAAGACTTTAGGGACTTTCAAAACTAGACTTGCTGTTTTTTAGAAGAATTAAGTGGATAGGACTTTGCTGGGCTGAATGGCCTGTTCTCGTTTAGATTGTTCTTATGTTCTAGTCTTCTAGGACAGTCTGTTCTCTTGCCTCCTCCTCATACTGAGCTCATTTATCTGAATACATTGCGTCATTTCAGAGCCCTTCATATGAAAGTGCTGCCCCCAGCTCAAATGATGTTTGCCAGTGACATGTAAGTATTAAGTTTATAATGTACATTATTATAATTAAGCAAAAATTATTAACTTAATGGATTCAGCACCTTCACGAAATCCCATAACTTTTCTATATCAATAATATACTACTGTCTCTTAATTATTCATTATTTCTTTACATTATCATTTTCAACAGACTTGTGAATCACAAATTTGTTTGGGTTTCTCACCATTCATGACTAAATGTAGACAGTACTGCAAACAACTGAAAAAGAGTAAATAAACACACTGTATGTTTCTGAAATTGCGACAACGGTCACTTAAACCAGACTTCTGTTTAATCAATGACCGAGTATAAATGCTTAGAAACCACAGTGAACAATAAATCAGATGCTAAAAAATGCAATTCTCTACTAAACTGTGAAATAGGGATTCCTTATTAGGCATTGTTGTAATTTCCTAATACATTTTTTCTAACTGGTAATAAATAATGTGGAGACTAGACAAGAAACTAACTTCTCAGTCTATAAAGCAATAGCATTAAAAGGCAACAAACCGGTAATCAAAAGATCCATCCTGATCCTTTTGGTCAACGGCATCCAAGGGAAGATCCTTCTTTTCTCTCACTGCAGAAACAAAATTCAGATCATTATATGATGTAACCTAACCTCTTAATGTGGCACAACTCAATGACTATGGCTGTTAAAAGCAATATAACATAACATCGTCAAACCTGCCTAACCCACTTCAAGCTCATGGGAGGCCAGAAGCATGTACACTATGTCAAAATTCGTGTAACAGTTCAGGGTGGAGTGAGAGAAGGAGGAATGGAATTAGCACTGAAGACACTGCTGGTGGTAGTTTGTATTTGAAAGGACAGTTGGCTCTTTCATAATTGAAATCTCCATCTCCTTATTACCACTGCTCCTACCCTCAATCTTCTTAGGCTCCTTCTATCTAGTTTCATGTACTCCCAACTGCCTAGCTCAATGCATGCACATGTATTTTGCAGGCACTGACACACACCACTCACTACGAGCAGGTGGTTATAGCAACACCATCTGCTACACATTTTATGACTCCATGAGCAAATCTACTGCTAGGATCCTATCTGAGACTAGTAAGCAGCCACATACCCAGGACTTTCACAGAAGATAACCGTCTTACGTCTCTTACAGGCAAATGATCTGTATCTCCACCACTATCTACAACACTCTAAATGGAATACTTTTATACGTTATTGCTGGTCTCTGCAGATAGGTCCACCCCTTTGTGACATTTGAGCAACTTGTCTTTGATGTCTAATCTGCACAAGTTCCATCATGTTTAAACATCTTACATCTTATCATATGGAATTTTATCTTATCTAATCAGTATCTTAATGAGTTGGAAAGGGTTAATGATGGCACGAAAAATCCACCAGTAACTGTCAATTGTGAGACTGCTGTCTCTACAGGGGGATCTCTCAAAGTGTAACTTAAGCCTCCAAGAGGCTATACTCCCTAAGACGGCAGCAGGTTCTAATGCTCAGCTAAATAGTAAGCTGCTGATCTAGCTGCTTACTTGCTACAAGCTCATTATGTAGTTACCCACATCCGCCGTTCCATTCAGTGTCATGTGTTCAAAAGCACCAACTTATTAAAAATTATAGCAAAGTATGTATTTATACATTGTGTATATGATGGTTGTTATATATTTATCTACTCACTACAAATTTAAAAATGTCAACAGATGAAAATTAATTGAAAATCAGTTGAAAAGAACCACTTTTTTCATTTTATGTACTTGGTTTGTGAAACTACCACAAGTCAAGACTGCTAAAGCCTGTGATCCAGCTTTATATGATAAACAAGCTGGCTCTTCAAATTTTCCATCTTTGCCACCTCCCTAGTTAAAATTAATATTAAGACATTGTTGTGTACATTTTCTAAATGGTGTGATGGATGACCGGTAGCTCAACCCGGACAAAACCCACAGAACACTAGATGGCGACTTCCATGCAGGTTAGTGGTGCCCCAGATTCCCGCAGGGTACTATGGGAGATGGAGTTCAGCTTCACAGCCCTGCTGGGTACCGTGGGTGCCACCAGGGGACACTGAAGGGACACACGGGGATTTCTGTTGCCAATATAGCCTGGAAGTACTCCCAAGTCATGGGGATGGAAGGACAGGAGTACTTCCTGGCTGAAGAAAATACAAGTCTCCATCTGACCTGGACGTGCTGGGGAATCACATGGACAGAAGCACTTCCGGGTCAAGGATTATATAAAGGACTGACTGGATCCCAGCATGGAGCCAAAGTTGGGAGGGAGTGTGACGGAGCTGCTGGGAGGAGAATTGTATTAGTTTTTATTGATTATTGTGTATTGTGGTGGTGCTTTGAAGGCACATTACAAGGAGGAAAAAAGAAATTAAAATATTCCCTGGTGCTTTTACCTGGTGTCTTGGACATTTGTCTATTGGGTTTGAGGAGCGACAGCACCCTCTAGTGTCGCTATGGGTATATTTTGAGTGACAAGCATTTTTGGACTCTAAAAACAAATGTACTGCAATCATGCATGCCATTAACTAGATGGATTGATGGAGACACACAGCTGACACTGTTTACTCTAAAGCAGGGCTTTCCTGATAATATAATATTTTTCATTGTTTCCATCACAGGATGGTAATTAATTCCAGGATAATTCTGTGTGGAAAGGAAATACATTGTAATTTTTAGGTGTGTTATAGTATATTTAATTTTAATGTCAGTAGTTGTAAGTTTGACAAGTATATGTCATACAACACTTACAGAAGATCATTTCTTTTTAGATTAAATATCTCATATCACGTTTACATGACGCTGTCCTAAAACTCTGAGTACATCTTACACAATCTGCCGACAAAAAAAAAATTATTAACAAATAATCCCTGTCTATTTCTGTGTAAGTTCACAATAAAAACAAAATAAAAAAGCCACTAAGCTAAATTAGGAAAATATTTCCTTTTCAATACAAACCTGGGTACTTGCCTCCACGGCTCCTCTTTATGAAGCAGACAATGAGAAGAATCAGCACCAACAGGGCAATTGCACACATTAGGCCTATGAACCATCCTTGGGTGGCAATGTCTACCTGGTCCTTGGTGTATGCTGTATGTTAATTAAAAAATGGAGACAGATAAAAAAAGGATGACATAAATAGGAGTGAATATATACAACAGACTTGCTGGACTTAAAGACATATCTTTCACAGATGATCAACAACATGACTCTCTAATTATTGCACTTGCAAAGATCACTTTGCAAGTGGGCATTTATCACGTCTTAAGTACTTAAACTCATAGATAATCTATTCATATCTTTATAAATGAACTTCATCTCCTTCGTGCTCCATTTAGCCTCTCTCTAATTCAATGTGAATCATCCTTGGACATAAAATGATAAGTCCTTGTCCTCCAAGATAAAAAAAGTCAGTCAGGGTTAGACTTTATTTTCTGACTCATTAAGCCTAGGATAACTGTAAGTGTTTTTTTTTTTTATTATTTTCAGCACTACTCAATGATTCATAACATAAACATTAATAAGACAGAGCTATAAACCTGCTAAAGTTAGGTCACCAGCAGATGAATATAGTCTTTTAACTCCATTTTGAATGCATATTTGCTGTCTAGAGGGAGGCAATGTTCCAGCAAATATCCAAGGACAGCCTTTTAAAGTGTCACTGCATAGACACTGGAGAATCAAATCCGTGGACATGAGGTATCAACAGGATTGAAAATTGTGGTTAACAAATCCATGTAGGCTGATTAAATTTCATCAGGCAGCATTTTTGTAAAAGATACATTCCAATAGATATGCTAAAACTGAACAAAACCTCTGACATTATTGCATATATGAAAACAGCTGTTTTTAATCAAGTTTGTTACATCATCTAGCTTTTTGAGTCCGAAACTGTCAAGAAGTAATGTGTAATAGGATTGATTAATGTCTTCTGATCCGATCTTGATACCAAGATATTTGAAGATAACAAGACGGCTTCAGCAGCTACATTATAAGTATCTTGTAATTCAAACTATAAAAGATAGGCATGCCACTTTTAAATGCATTTCCCAAAGTCAAAACTGAAGTGCATACTACTGCCAAATACAATGACATAAAACATTTTGCAGCACATTAAACATCTAATATAAAACATGCTATAGAGGTCAGGCACCTGCCATTTTCTGATTGGCGAGGCTGGTTCCGTTGAATCTGCCTCACCTGAGCTGGTCTCGAAGGAGACATATTTGCTGCTGACAGAGGTGAATTCTCGGGAGTAAACTCGCACCCGGTACTTGGCCCCCGCAATCAGTCCTGCTAGCTTGACAGGGGTTTCATGTTTGACAGTCACATTGGTAACCGTCTCATTACCTGGGAGACAAGAGATGACCATCAAGGAAGATATGTGGACACTGACAGATGGGTGGGAGAGGCTGTCGGCTTCACTAGGTGATGAATTATGAGGCAACTCTGCTCCTGTTGCTAGAATGAAGGAATGCAGGCATGGCACAATCCCGTTTAATGTGTTAAGGCATACATATATAGAGTAAAGTGTACATGCAATTTGCCAATGACACTGTTTGCCATGTATACAACATATAACATTCCAAAGGTACTATGAGAAGATGTCAGATTTTTCAAAGATGAAGAAGATTCTTTGTCTAAAAAAGTCACCTCTTTCTACCCTGACCTCTTTCAATAATGTCTATTATGTTGTTCAGTTAAACAGTATAACAAACCCTGTAGTTGGAATTACTGCCACTTATAAGTGATCCTGCATTATATGAGTTCATTACATGAAACCAGGCATTCCATAAATATCTGTCACATTACCTATAGCAATTCTGCTTTCGGAAACAGCAACGTGAACTCTACCCAGCATAAGGCTTTTGAGGACAAACTGCTATTGAATAACAATTTATTATGAGTAACAAGCAACAGGAGCAGACAGATACTTTACTGTGACAGGAATGTCTCCAGTGTTATCAGGGTCCATAAGATCACCAGTGGAGCTAGACAGTAAAACTTCTTCATGCTTGTTCTATCATAAACAACTGATACCCAGACCTGTAGAACAGCCAGAAGCTTGCAGTTTTTGGAATTTATCTCATCACCTTTCAAGTTGGGCCTAAGATGCAGCCAATGAGGTGAGTACACATTTAAACCTTCATCCACATAAGACAGCAGGCAATCTATAGTAAATACACACTGCATACTGGGTTGTGTGTACTGGTGTAATTATTTACATGAAGTTATAGAGAAGAACTGCACAACTGCTTCTGCAATTCAGTCCATGTCAGACCTCATTTCTGGACTGAAGAGATGAAGCTGTGAAGAAAAAAATGAGCTGAAGCTCCTTAACTGTGACAAATGTCAGATTAACTAGAGGACCCCCGAAAGAATTTAATTATAAAAAGGAAATGAAGATTATGGCAGGTGTAAATTTAAAAATAGAGATTGCATGAGTGCAAAGTAAAGCGGATTAAGAATAAATTGTACAGATGCTAGAATAAGTCTTTTGTTAAAAAAAATGATATCCAGTTCAATAGCACATAGAGTGACTTTGAAAGTCAAGGTGCAGGGAAAAACAAACTTAAAATTTATTAGGTTTGAACGATGCCCACATGTTGAGGTGCAAATCCTTCAAACTAGATTTCATCTAATTCAAATTCCAAAAACTGTCCTCTTGCAGCAGACATTACACTTGCAGTATAGCTTGCAGCAAGCCCAAGCAGAGAGTCTTATGGTGACATTTGCCTATGTGGTGTCCGACACAAAATAGTAAGTGCTTCAAAAGTATAACACTTTCTCAATCAGACACTCATTTTTTAGTTCCAAACCATTTAGGAAGTACACATTACATTAACACTGCTTTATAACACTGTTTTTACAGCATGTGAATAAACCAACAAATGCATAAAAAGACACAATACCTTAAATGAACACTACTGAGTTATCTAATTGAAAAGCAACATGTTAAATACAAAAATCCTTTAATGGCACAAAGACCACAAGTATTTTTACTTTTGTCAATTATAAAATACATGTTCAGCCAATCAAAAAATATTTTTATTACAGAGCCTAACTAAATTAAATATATTTATAATACTTCAATTTCTTCACATGCAAATGTAGCATGCTGTTATTTGCATACTTGTTAATCCATTTCAAAATCTGTATAGAATGGTAAGCCAGCGACTTGTTTTCAAAGCTAACATAAAATGGTCCAATTTGAAAAGCAGCATTAGAAGCTCAGCATCACCATCTAGTGTTCAGCTTTGTACCGACAGGAACCAAATTATACACTATGACTGCTAGAAAATGAAGTTAAGCAAGCAAGGCAATGCTGCAATGACAGGATACACTGAACTCCAGTGCCATCGGTTCATATATGTGGATGTCACATGCTAAATTTTAATAAACAGTTACATAAATAGGATTTGGTTTTGTAACTCCATTTGAAATTTTCACAAATTTCCGTTTAGATAACAAAAACTGGGCTAAAGAGGGATCAGAGGAATTAAGTCCAATGCAGATACATTCTGGATTAACAAATTAGTTCAAATGGTCTACTTTTATTTAATTTAATTATTGAGGTGAGATTATCAGCTTTTGTCCATTTTTCACAGGTCAAAAACAATACCTACAATACATTTTGCATTGCTGCTAATCTGTGCATTGACACAAATATAGCACAGCACTCATTTAAGAATGATATTATGATATTTGTATACAGTTATTGACGTTTTCATTTTAACATTCCTGTTGGCTTTATTTTTTACCAGCCAATGTGTTTAAATGTATGTTTTAATTTTACTAGTATTGTCTTTGTCATATAAGAGGAAAAATGAAGTGTCTACAGAAAATTTTACATCCACTTATTATTAAATAGATTAACACTGTTCATTTTGTGTTTACTATGCACCCATGTCCACCCTCAGCTGTATAAACATTTGTCAAAATAAATTTAGAACTGATCAGCATTACCAATTTTTACTGCTCAGAACTAATTAATATTTATAACTCTGTAATGAACAATGCCATCACATGAAGGTGGCCTTCTTGTAACTTCAAGGATAAATACAACTCCTAAAGAAAACAGGGTTATTAGCTGTAGGGCCGCAGCCAATGAAACTGATCGCCATCATCTTCAGGTTTCCCATTAAAATAACAATGGAATGGCTGTTCATGTTGCTTTACTGTGTCAGCTTTTGTCTACATTATTGCTGTGGCTATAAAAGTGACCAGTTGCTACTAAGCCACTGCTAGCCTTAGATCGTGATGTCTTACTTTGTGGTTTTGGTGCCACTGCTACTTTTACCAACTAACTCCTTCTAATGAATGACAATAATATCATCACCAGTGGCGGATTCAGTCATCTGACTGTTGCACAATACTACAGCCTTAACAGGCGTTTGTGTACACTGTGTGTTATGCTGTAGAGAGTCAAGAGATGAGCCGATCAGTCAATTGGGATAGGTCCACCAATCTCAACACTGTAGGCTCCCATAGGTTTATTTTATCCAAAGTTTATGCTGTATTTATTCTTTGTAGTACATTTTCATTCTTCTAATGCAATTGCTCAATTTATGTAGCATTAAAAAGAGCACAATAAAAGAATAAACAAACAGTCTGAAATTACACTGATAAAACTGACTTAAAAGTTATAAAATTATAACCTTGGATTACAGAATAACTCTGAGCCATAATTAACATTAAACTGATCAATTTAATATTATTACATTTTTTGGATTTTTTTTTTCATATGTGCTTTTCTACTCATGCATTTAAATCACCTATACATATGGCTGACTTTTCTTCTACATACTATCACTGAGCAGGGACAGAACTGTCTCTTCATCAAATAGCAAAATCGTTTTACGTGGGCTTCTCCTGCAGTAAAAAATGACTGCAAACCTCCCTCCTTGTAAAAGTGGTAAAGATGGCTACTGGTAATCTCCAACTGTATCAAAAGCACCAAGACTTAATTCCTCTATACTTCCCACACAGTTAATGTCTTTTTCTTGTTTGTTATGGTGAGTGGCTGTTGAGAAGATGTTACCTAACACAGCTTAATGTACATGCTTATGTCAATGCTCAAAAGAGGAGCAACAACTATATCATTGAAAGAAGGACGCACAGCTCAGTCTTCTGAGATAGGCAGTTTACTCACCAATGAAAGAATAAAGTTTCTTACAGGTTGAATGAATCTTGAAACACTTGTGCTTCCTGGCTTGCCATTGTAAGCAGCGAATACAACCCTGTATCCTTAACAGTTCTTATCACAAGGTATTCTACTTATTCTGTGGCCATGTTTGTTGGGCCAGTTTAATACTGATTCCCAAGATCTCCTGAGCCCTCAACCTTAACTATGGCAGGCAGAAGAATTTTTTTTAAATAAGATGAGTTCAAACTGCAAGCAGTCTATTTTTAAGTGAGTAAACCTGACCTTTTTACGACCTAGTGCCAAGTCTCACATTAATTGTACAGCAAATCAAAGTGTTATCTAGGGTGTGGTGCTTTGTTCAAAGGTACAGGTAAAAACTACTAATTTAAGGGAGTCACCATGTCCAGACAATAATATTTTATGAATGGTTGTGTTAGGGACATAATGTCACTTTTCACATGTCAGTAATTAGCACCTTTTCTGCTTGTGTACACATTACAATTTCTCCTCTTTGTGAGTTTGCCCAAGATTTAGATTTGCCTTTTAAGGGCTTGCCCTTCAGCTTTTATGCATTCCATGCAAAATAAAGTCTTGGCCAATGGTACTCAGCTCTTTTTCATTGCTGAATGAGACTGGCTTATGTTTTGTCTGTCCTTTTAACAACTGCCTCAGAAACCCAGGAAGTACAATTAATAGAGGTTCAACGCAAGCTGACAAGAAATAATATATACAAGCAAACACAATTAAAAATGTGCCAGAAGTGACAGAAAGCAGTAGTGGCAAGGCAGAACTTGTGTTATCAGCTTCAACTGTGTATGAACTTTATCTCCTGCTAGATGTGCACTGCATGCATCTATATGACATCTACTTCTTAAGGAGTAGCCTCCAGCTTTTGAGATGGCTACAAGACTATGCTTACTGTCAATGTATTCAATCACAAACTCTGTAGAGTCCGGAGGGAAGTTGTGGGTCCAGCTGATATTTGCATAATTAGTGTTAGGCGAGACAGTCACGTTCCAGATCTTGCTGCCACGGGCTGTGTTAAATACAGGCAAGAGAGGGATCAGGAATTAATTTAGCTTACACATTTTATTGAATGGCACCATAAATTCGGTTTCAGACCTTTCACACCATGCACATACTACAACCAAGTGTTCAATCCAACATATCTTTATGGTAATTACAAGGAAACACATCCCACCACTGTCTCACTGGGAAAAAGTTAAGTGTGGGACAGAAAAAAACACCTTTACTGAGGTGAAAAACAAACAAGAAAAAAGCCAACTCATGCACATGGGAAGTCTACCAATATAGAAATGTATCTACACACAATACCACACCAATAGGAGTATGTGACCATTATAATCCCGTCAGAACACAAACCCTTTTATAAGAATAAGGTAGTTTTGGTTCCAGGCAACTTTCCCACCATTCAGGCACAGAATCACTGCACACTGGTGTTACGGCCTCTAGATAAGCAACTTCAGTCTACATTCTAATGAAAAGGATGAAACTAAGAAAATAACAAAATTGATGAAAGTAATTTTGACAGCCTTCATTATAGGAATTTTAAATCCTGACCTGGGAATGTTCCCGCAAGTCTAATGGAATTTCTTCTTACTATTTGCAAATTGTTGTCTTTAACAACCAGGTCATCAGGCCAGACTCTGTATGTTATAATAATAATAATGGTAGCCAATCTACTGGTAGTTTCTGCCAATTACACTATATGGCCAAAGGCATGTGGACATCATAAAAAAAAATTAGTTTGTGTTTCAGCCACACCCAATGTTAACAGGATCACAAAATAAGCACATAGCCGTGCAATCTCCATTGACAAACATTGGCAGTAGAATGGGTCATACTGAACAGCATAGCAATGTCTATTCTGCTAGATTTTCCCCGGTCATTTCTAAGTACTATTATTGTGAAGGAAACACACAGAATGGGGTCACCGGGTACCAAAATTTATAGTGCATAAAAACCACCTATCCTCTGTTGTATCACTAAAAAGAGTTACAAACTGCATTTGGAAGTAACATAAGCACAAGAACTGTGTGTCGGGAGATTAATGAAGTGGGTTTCCATGGCTGAGCAGCTACACACAAGTATAAGGTCACTATGCACAATGTCAAGATTTGAGTGGAGTGGAGTAAAGTATGTCACCATTGAAGTCTGGAGTGATGAATCACGGTTCACTATCTGGCAGTTTGATGGAAGTATCTTGGTTTAGTGGATGTCAGGAGAAGGCTACTTTCTGGACTGCATAGTACCAACTGTAAACTTTAGTGGAGGAGATTTAGGGTTAGGATTATTTAGGGACGTTTACCTCTCTGGATGTGCGCTCTTTAATCCCCCACCTACCTGAAGGTGAGGTGATTGCACTCTCCACCAGTATGCATGTGTTTACTTCTGGTTCTCACCATCCACTCTGTTTACCACTAGAATTACTAGAGCCTTCGAAAAAACTCGTAAATCCGTCCCACCTTAAATCGCTTCTTAAATCCCTTCACACCTCTCCGCCAGCGTCCTTTGTCCTCTAAATGTGCTGATAAAGAGAAGCTAGAAGCAGCCGGCTATTCCATCCCCCCACCAATTTAGAACGTGCACGAACTTCTCCCAGCTCATGCCTTGATTGAGTATCTGGGAGTGAAGTGAACTTTTAGAGTGGAAATAATAGATTGTTATTTGGAACACACGCATTTCATGTCTGTTCCGTTTCTACAGTAATCTGTGTAAACACATTGTTAAAACAGAAACGTTTTTTATATTCTAGTATTAGATGACAAAATGTAGGCATAAACTATATAATGTATGAAGCCTGAAGTCCAAATATCAAAGAAACATTTTCACAAAAGGTACAAATATAACACAACAATTGTGTTTTTATTCAAAAATATAACTGCAGAAACAAAAAGCCACCTTAACATGCGACATTGACACCTGTTTATTATGACTGCCTCCGTGGCGCAATAGAACCAGCTGCCGATTGGGAATCAAAAGGTCGCGAGTTCGAACCTGCACCACTCTGTTTTGAGAAGTAAACTGCTCTTAGTCTTACTATTTTAGAATAAAAGCATAGATTTGATTTCAGTCTGTAACAGCCGGTATAATTTATGTTCCTTGTAAAGGTTAGCTTTGTTTTTTTTTTTTAATTCACTTTTCATTCTCTCAGTCGCGTTCAGAATTAATCCATACAACTCCATCTGACACGGCTGTTTTCAAATAAAGACGCGCTATAGCTCTGCAGTGTACTTGTGACTGCATTCTCGTACCAATGTTTGCGAAATGAAGTGTCTGCGTGCACTTTTCATGGCATTACACGTGTATTTTTTGAGCATGCCCGTTTGTACATATGTTCCTGTGTTTGAGCATGCTCAAACGGGCATGCTCAAAAAATACACGTGTAATGCCACGAAAAGTGCACACAGCCACTTCATTTCGCAAACATTGGTACGAGAATGCAGAGCAGTTTACTTCTCAAAACGGAGTGGTGCAGGTTCGAACTCGCGACCTTTTGATTCCCAGGCGGCAGCTGATTCTATTGCGCCACGGAGGCAGTCATAATAAACAGGTGTCAATGTCGCATGTTAAGGCGGCTTTTTGTTTCTGCAGTTATATTTTTGAATAAAAGCGCAATTGTTGTGTTATATTTGTACCTTTTGTGAAAATGTTTCTTTAATATTTTGACTTCAGGCTTCATACATTATATAGTTTATGCCTACATTTTGTCATCTACTAGTGGAATATAAAAAACGTTTCTGTTTTAACAATGTGTTTACACAGGTTACTGTAGAAACAGAACAGACATGAAATGCGTGTGTTCCAAATAACGATCTATTATTTCCACTCTAAAACTTCACTTCACTCCCAGATACTCAATCAAGGCATGAGCTGAGAGAAGTTCGTGCACGTTCTAAATTGGTGGGGGGATGGAATAGCCGGCTGCTTCTAGCTTCTCTTTATCAGCACATTTAGAGGACAAAGGACGCTGGCGGAGAGGTGTGAAGGAATTTAAGAAGCGATTTAAGGTGGGACGGATTTACGAGTTTTTTCGTAGGCTCTGGTAATTCTAGTGTTAAGACAGGCCTCTCTGCCTGGGATGTTTGTTTATAAGATGTTGTAACTTAATAGATTTTGTTGTTTAGTACCAGGCATCTGTCTCTTACCTCAAAAAGGTAGAATGTTTCTGGGTCCTGTGAAGGGTACTGTAAATGCTATAGCATACAAAAATATTTTAGACAATTTTGCATTTAGAACTTTGTGGCAATAATTTGCGTAAGGCTCTTTCCTGTTTTAGCAAAACTGTGCCCATGTGCATAAATAAAGCCAGGTCCATAAAGACATACTGTGACAAGGTTGGTGTGCAGGAAGTTGAGTGTCCAGCACAGACGATGAACCCTAGGAACTGGAATGTTGATTGCTGGCTAGGTCTTCTGATTTAACATCAGTACCTGACTTTACAAATGCTCTATCGGCTGAATGGACACAGATTTCCACAGACGCACACCAAAATATTACAGAAAGCCTTCCCAAAAGAGTGGAGGTTTTTACAGCCACAAAATGGGAACAACTTCATATTAATACCCAAGGTTTTAGAATGGGATGTCCAACAATCTCATATTGGTGTGATGATCAGGCATCCACAAAATTTTAAGCCATACAGTGTATTTTCATTATTAAGTTGCACTATTTTAACACTTAAAAATGTGTAAGAGAAATAGAACTATAACTCTGAGTATAAAATTCTTAAAAATAATACCATCCATCCATTTACTCAATCTGCTTAATTAATGTGGGCAATTGGAGCTTATCTTGGACACCATTAAGTGCAAGGTAAGGCACCAACACGGAATTGGATAGTAGTCCAATGTCGGACAAACTTACATAAATACCTCCACAGTCACTCAACAACGCCATTTGTGACTCACTAGTCAAAATAACATGCATGACACAGAAGGTAACTAGTGTTTCAAAAGAAAACCCAAAAAAAATGGAAGAACATGCAAACCACACTCAGAGAGTGATCAGATGGGATCCTAACTCTGGGACATGAGGGAACAGCGCTAACCACTGTGCCACCCTGACACCCATTTAAGGTATACACAGAAACCGGTAATTCTATACTAATAGACCAAATGGAAAAACGCATTGAAGTAGTTTTTTAAACTTAATTAAAAAAATTAATAAAGTAATTGAAAATAAATGAATGAATGATACAAAAAATAGGGTTGAGAATTCCTGCACTCACAGTATAGAAAGAATCACAGGATTACAAGAAAATGATACACATCAAATACCAAACACATGAACTTGAGTGACAGCCGACAAAGGACTCTTAGTTGTCGGAGGAATGACTGTAGTTGGCGGAATGACTGTAGTTGGAGGAATAACTGTAGTTGGAGTTTCAACTGTTGTAGGCACTGCTGAAGGTGTCATTTCAACAGGGGTTGCTGAATCTACCAGAACCGTTGCAGTGGTTATCAATGGAACTGAAGGGGGGGAAGAACAAGTACATTTACATTAACAAGGTATGAAAACATACAACAAAATTTTGACATACAGACATTCAAAATGAATGCTCTTAGAAACTATTACCAATGTGATGGCAAACATGTATCAGCAAAAGTGAATTAAGAGACTCAAAAAGGAAAGAATAAGAAACCTCTAATTAGGGGAACATCAACTAATAGACAGAAAGAGAGGAAAGAATGAAGACTTAAACAATAGTTAAATAAGCAACAAAAAGATTGATTAAGCAAAAAAGAAGAGAGCAGAATAATAATATCAGAGATAATAAAGACATGCAGGAAAGAGCGACAGGCATGAAAGGGAAGAATTGGGCAGTTAAATTTAAAAAGTAGCCTCAGTGGAAGCTAGTATACAGCCTTCAAACCCATTGGGCATGCCTAAAATATTGTAGTTGTTTAATCAAGAAACCATTTAAAAGTATTAAAAGATTTATTCATAATTAGGATGATAAAACATAAGTTAAAAAGTAACCATATTATATTTATTAGGTACACTGGACTTAAATAGAAGTCACCTACACCAGTAAGTTGAAGCTTTAATTGCTACACACTTATTATAAATTAATTGTTGATTTCTAAAAATGTATTGTGGTCTTAGACAAAATTGAGTAAAACCATGCTTGATTTTATGTTAATTTTACAGTTAGTCATTCACCTCCATATTACCTAAAATGAACTAATCCAAATATTACATCTTTTAAGTATTTTTATGGAACTATTAGTAATATTAAGGGTAATTATTATATTACTGAATTATCTCTACAATGTGCTGATATATCAGCTATATGAGCTATCTGCTATTCAATTCCATTGCAATATAAAATTAGACAATGCTTGCTTTTGATAACTTTTCATTGAAAGCACTTTTTACAAACAAAAAGATGCATGAATTAAAAGAACAGTGCTAGAAAATACAAGGTACAGTTGGAAACTGGGGTTTAACCTTGATAGTTCACATCCTCAAACAAGCTGATAAAATGTAAATTTGATATGTAGCAGTTGCTTATTTATACCTCAGATGCCTAGACAGGAACTGAAGACATCTTAGAATTGTAGTTTTTATGGTTGCTGAAAAGGTATTATCTGAACATATCTAATTAATGTGAAAATCGTTTTTCATTTTAGCTCATTAAGTTCTTAGTATTTTATCTTTTATCAACCAGTAAGCAACCCTAGGGGACTACAGCAATATAGATTAAATACAATTTTAATACATATAAAATACAAACAATAAATGAACAACAGTAACAATCACCATTAAGGAGGGAGAAAGGAGAGGGACAGGAGAGAAAGACAGAACCACATATTTTGTAAATAACAATAGAAAGCAAGAAAAACTTACAGAAAGAGGGAAGAACTGAGGCTGTGAAAGACAGAGGAAATAGAAAATAGGCAAAGACGGTCCAATCAAACACTTTACTATTTTCCAGGAATACAATTTTTCATTTCAAATCAAATCAAGTCAGCACAATACACACATCAATGCTGCAAAGCAGACTTGAATACACTAGTGGTTGCACAGAAAGCGTGTTGTGATAAGCTGCCATGCACACATGCTCAGACTTCAAAGAATCAGGCACAGAGGACACATCGCTTCCAAATGAGCATACAGTAAGTTACACAAAAAATAAACAGGAACTTGCAAGTTTTATGAAAACTGTGCTATGTGATGTCACTACACAAAAGAGAAGCAAAACACCACCATGAGCATCAGCTCTAAAAGCTCTCTGCATAGTGTGGCAAAAAAGAAGGCTAGCTGATAATGCACATGCAAAGCATTTTTGATATCACAAACCAATAAAGTACTGCTGATAGTGTGCTATTAGGCCTCTATGTAGAATCTGATGCCAAGGAGCACTGAAGGGATGAAAAAGATTGCTAAGGACAAAAGGATCTATAAATATGATGACACAAATAGGGGACAACTGTAACCACTCACCGGGCCAATGTTTTTTTTTTTTTGGCAAAGATCTGCTTTTGTACTGCCTTCTGATGGTTTTCCAAAGAATGATGATGCTACCAAATTTTACCACCATGTCATTCCTAGATTGGCTTCACTGAACTTGTTTTCTTTATTTTTCAAGAGTCTGATACTAACCTACAAGGCACTAAAATATAACCTCTTAGTATATTAGTATAGTAACCTCTTGGATTACCTCATAAGTGTCCAAAGCAGTGCAACACCTGATTTTATATAAAGGTTGTCTTCCATTTGTATTGTTGGTTTCACATGTTGTGGTCTTTTTCTACTATAATGCATATTTTAGGAATCAAAAAATGTAACATTTATTGGGTAGTACAGTGAGCAATACTGTATATAAAATAAAAAGCTTAATATCTTTCGAGGCAACTCAGGCCACTTCTTCAGGCAAGATGTAATCATTTTAGTTAGCCAATAAAAGGTGTCATTTTGCTTGGCTTTTCTCTGCATTCATAATGGCTAACACGGTACAACACCCTAATATTAGAGAAAGGTAAAACAGTTTTTAATTTGACATTCTAAAGGGCATCACCCCAACAGTATACTGTATTCCTTACCACAAAATATACAAAAAAATCCTCCTTTGTCAGTTGAACTGTTATTTCACAAAATCTTACATATTCAACTAAGAAAACCTGAAATTAAAATTGATATTCATAAATGCAATGCATAATGTTTACAACCACAAAATATATATACAAATTTAAAGTGTTATTTATCTTTTATTTGATTTGTGCCTCAAAACTAAGCTGATTGGCAAAAATTTAAATGTATAATGAAGAAAAAAAAATCTTGTAACTTAACTAGTCTCTGTATTTAATTAATTAGGTCATATACAAACCTGATTGTAAATTGTGTATAAATAAAATATAAATAACATTATGGAAATTAGCAGATCTGAAAGATCACTTGTTGGTATTTGTCCAGTGTTTTTACTTGCATCCTGACTATAAACTAATAAAAGTAAAATAACTCAAGTGATATATAATTCTATCAGCTGCATATAATAATAAAAAAATAGATTCAACCTGTGAATGTTCAATCAAGTTCCAGTCTCACTGGGCCATATGTTTTGGGTGTGCACCAAATGAACATATTTTTGGATCAAAATCTTTAAATCTTTCAGACAGCCTTGGTGTCTCAATCTCTCCTAATCCACTAACAGCTGTGTTTGGTGTATTCCCACATTGGCTATTCCCAGATGGGCTTAAAGTGGAGAAGTACAAACAACTGTGACTGCTTTTACTTCACTATAAGCACTTAGACTTATCTTGCTCAACTGGAAGAATCTTAACTCACCTCTTTTAAATCATTGGATAACTGATGTTATATATTATTTGAAACTGGAAAAATCTAATTCTCATTTAGAGGATCTGTACAAAACGTATTCAAAACTTGTCAGGGTCTAATCAATAACATTTTAGAATAAGCATTTAAATTAAGGAAGTGGATTGTCTCCCTTCTTTTTTATTCTGCTTTTATTCATTTATTTATTTACATATTTTTACTATTATTAAATTTTTACTCTGCTGGCCTAGCTTTCTTTCTCATGGGTGTGGGTTGATTTGTTTCAAACCTACTTTTGTTAAACTTGACTTGCTTGTTGTATGGAATGTTATTTGATTTTAATAAAATCAATAAAATGTAAAAAAAAAAAAGAAAAAGAATTAATGTGTTGTATACAACAGCATAATATTTACAGATGCATTTCCTTGAAATCTGCAGAATTAAAGTTACTTTCCTAGGTAAAGTAAACTTATATAAGATGATGTAATATTATTTATTAGTGAGCATCAGCTTTTACTTTTGTTTTGTGATTTATTTTGCTTCTTTCATTTAATCTTTTTCCAATAAGTTCAAAAAAAGTTAGAATTAAATTATTTATTTTAAAATATTTCTTGTTTGGATTAAGTTGCCGCTTAGCCACTCAAAAAACAACTAATCTAAAAAATAAAAACAAAGCCTACCTGAAAAACATCATTTTATGAAATAGTTTAGAAAAATCAGCAAATAAATAAAACGCTGCATATATTTTAAATGTAACTTGAACTAACTTGTTCTCTTCTTTTATTAACTTACTCAGTGTATTCCGCTTTTGTACCTGAAATGCACCTTTACATCTGGATATTTATTTCATTGACTTTTATGTATACTGGCAATGAACTACACATGCTTTGCAGGTAACAAGAAAAATATATAAAAAAAAGCTTGATATAAGAAAAACTATCTACCTGTGCTGCATGAAAATTTTACTAGGTTAGACTGCTTCTGATTAAGTAAAAACAGCTACATATAAAAAATAAAAAATATATTAAAATTAGTTAAAATTTTACTAGGTTAGACTGCTTCTGATTAAGTAAAAACAGCTACATATAAAAAATAAAAAATATATTAAAATTAGTTAATTTTAATGCATTTTAAGTAGCCTAAAAAGGTTTGGTTCTTCAAACAAGAAACATTGAGTCTGCTCATTAGTTTATAACATGCCTTTCTGTCATATTGGAGCTTAATTTAAGTCACAATTTTCTTGAAATTCAACTTAACATCTAAGTTATACAACTCCAGCAATAAGTCCAGTTATCTTTGAATCAAGCCAAGTAATATTGCATCCACAATGCTAAATGAGATATATAATCTCATTTGGGAAAACATGAGATACATTCAATCTAAATAAGAAATTTATACTTGTTAAGATTTATCATTTTTGCAGAGAATGTCTTTAATTTATTGTGAGCTTACAACTTTTTTTCACATCATTTTCCCATCTGTCCTCACAAATGATCTTACAACTTGATGTAATACATCACTGACTTGCATATGTTTACTTTTTTCACAACAAACTGGGCTGTGGTTTTCATTTTTTCATTGTTTTAGTGTATGATCTAAAGTAAATATTTTATCAATGTAAATGCAAAGATTTAATTTCCATTTTTGTTTTCCTTTTTTAACGCTGTGCTCACCTTTTATGTTGCACTTTACAATGCAGATTGTGGAATCTGAGGATGTAAATAACTTCATGACAGTTAAATTATCACACTGAAGAATTCCATTATCTTTGAAAGCGACGATTTTTGAGTGTGGGTCTCAAAGTGTAAAATATACTACATTAATTGTAAAACTACAATGCTTTTCAATTGTGTGAAAAATCTTTGATTTAAGACTACAACATTTATATAACTATTCAACAAATACTGTACAACATTACTTTTATCAACACCTGCATTTGTACTATATTTCAACTAGAAACAAGAGACATGGCTTGCTTTGGAATAATTCTTAAATGTGAGTTCTAATGGATAAAATGTTTAAATACAAAACCTTTACTCTAGTACAATTAACTATCAAGCTATTTGCATAACAATCAAAATGCAGAAATCAGCGACAACAGGCAAGATGCAGCCATATTCTTTGAAGCAAGCAAATGGACAAGAAAAGTAGAGAACAGCCAGTCAAGGATCGAAATCTGTGTAAAAACAGAAAGTAGGCTCCCATTTCTTACGTAAACATAAAATGTAATCTGTAACAATATGTTTCAAAAATCCTGAAAACAGTACAAATGTTGTCCAATGAAATGTTAGGATTCAAGTTTACAAAATAATATATTTTAATACTATGAATTTTAAGACATTGGTTTTCTGTTATATCCTAATGACAGCACGAGGCAGGTTTCTACAGCAGGCTGAGCATTTAAATATACCTGCAGTATGATGTATTTCAGAGCTGCTTCAGAGTCACTCATTTATCATTCCTTGTTTCTTTAATTTCCTAAAGATGAACTCATAGCTATTTAACCCCATAATATGTAAAGTATGTGCCATACTGTATTCTAACAACTTATTAAGTGAAAGCCTGTGGCTATACTGCTTTACTGATACATAAATGTTTCTTTGACTGAACTTTGTGCTACTGTATGTGTTTCACCTTTTTAAGTGTAAGTCTGGGGCAAAAGGTGTCATATATTCACATTCAGCAGTGAGTGAAAGCATTATGGAATTTCACTTAAGTTCGGCAGCAGAAAGTACAGCATTCGTAAAGATGTCATAAGCTGCAGGGAAATGCAATTTCTGCCACAGATAGTGTATATTTTTCTAGGTTTACAATGATAAAGTGACACCAACTGAATTCTGTATCAGATTTAAATATTTTACATTGGTGTTAGAGACAGGAGTTAAGGAACTATATAATGAGTGCAAACACCTGATATGACAGTAATGTGGCTAAAAAACTACTAAAGGAATAGTGTACAAGTGAAAAAGAACTGCACAGCATAAATCATCCTGCTGAATGCCTCTAAGACTAGAAAAATATTCCTTTATCTCAGGATGCAGAAAGACTTCAAACAGATATAGAAGTGGTGCTTCAGCTCAATATTTTTTAACTAGGAACAAACTGATAAAAGTGTCACAAAGACTGTAAAACACTGACTGCCTCCCACAGTTGAAGAATGTCTCATTAGTCTAGCAGGCTGGCTGTACATTCATGCACTGCAATTAATCCACCTCCTTAAACAAACTAACAGCCTCACAAATCCCACTCCTTCCCAATGAATACATATACAAGGGTCCAGCCTGATAAGCCAAAGAAACATTTTTAAGCATGGTATATGTTTATTACTATTTGCTGTGAGGCTGGTGATTTCACCAGCCTTTCTACAGCAGGCGTACATTCAAGACCTCTACTGCTATTCATCTTGTTAAAGAGCTGCTGTGTACTGTCATACCATCTAATGGCTGTCACTTAAAGCAATGCTTTTCGATCCCTGAGGGTTTCCACTCTGTACTGTTGACAAAGAGGTGAATTTATGAAAAAAGGAGTGACAAAGAGGGGAAAAAAAGGCTTGTAGTGCAGCCAGCGAGCTTATTCAGCAGATATCATATCTCAGGGAGGTGATACAGCACTTTAGACACAAAAGATTTTCAGAGCAGGAGGGATTCAATAATTGGTAAAAGCTGGCAGTTTATTTTATATATATATATATATATATATATATATATATATATATATATAT
>JANRMT010027041.1:43779353-43818672 GCA_026402145.1 Polypterus bichir lapradei | reverse complement strand
TATATATATATATATATATATATATATATATATATATATATATATTCCTTCTATTGCTTGTGTCAGGCACTTAGTGGAAGAAATATACACTAGCACTGACAAGCTCAAACTCACCCAGACATTTTTATATTTTTGATAGAAACTGATACTTTTTTTAATCACGATACTGTTAAATAGATTTAAAAATATAGTCAAGGCATTACTAAGGCTGCAAACTGGATTTACTGCAAGAAATAAGTGATATATAACATATTATTCACATATGATAGCAAAACCCAATTTTACTACAGTGTTTTAACTGTAAACTCAGTTCATTAGTTCATCCTTAATTAATGATTTAAACTGCTTATCAAAGAAACCTGTGCAAATGTTGAGATATTTAATCTTACTTGGAAAAACACAAAATATAGTAGTTTTATTCAAAATAATAAATTCATGCTTTGTTAAGATATAATTTTCGCAGTGTGTCTTTAATTTATTGAAAGCTTCAAACTTTTTTCTTCACAGCAATGGGGACTACGGGCAGGTTGAAAAGAGAAAGAGAAGCAGGGAGCACTTTCCATCAGTAACCACAAATGAGCTTACAACTTTATATATATATTGGGGGCTTGAATTGACATCAAAAAGGCGCTGTGGGTTTCATTTTTGTACTCAAAATGTTTTAGTGTATGATGAAAATGTTTTATTAATGAAAAAGCATACATTTAATTTCTATTTTTTTCCCCTTTTATTTATATATATATATATATATATATATATATATATATATATAGTCACACACGTGCGAGTAGGAGGCAATCAACAGGTCCAGAGGTGAGTGAATGGCTACAAGATGGGGGGTGGTATGATGGTGCTAATGCCTCTCTTTCTGACCCTGCAGAACTAAGGAAGAAAAATAATCATTTCATACCCATAACAACCCATATTTCAAACTGTTCACCATACACTCCAGATCCCACTATGATGACATCACTTTCGGTTCCCACAGATGACGTCACTTCCGGCTCCAGAGAAGGATGTCACTTCCGGCTCCACCATGATGACGTCACTTCCGGCTCCTGCAGATCACGTCACCTCCTGCTTCCGTCATTTCCTGTAGCCATCTTATAAAAGCCGACTGAACCAAACAACTAATTTTGAATGTCTGATAATAATTTTACATATCAACTTGAACGAAAAAACATTATACGGGGCCATTCCCCAAACCTTTATAATTGTTTTGTGCCTGATTTATCACTATATATATATATATATATAGTTTTTTTTTGTTGTTGTTGTTTTTTGTTTTGTTTTTGTTTTTTTTTTCCAGAATGAAGGTTATTCGATGTGGCAAATTGCCAAAAAACCTAATTTTTCATGTAAAATTGTCTATTACTGTCTTGAGAGAAGAGGGAAAACCAGACCTAACCAGTGTAGAACAAGAAGAGAGGACCTAGATGTACTGCTACATGAGAGGATAAGAATATCAGTGCCTGCAGTTTGAGAAACAAATGCTCAACAGATCCCTCAGTTGGCTTCCTCCTTAAATATATGCCAAATACCAGTTTCTTCTACAACAGAAAAATGATGACTCCAGGATGCTGACTGTAATGCACTTTTCCAGTCATTATCTGCCCAATGTCTGTGCTTTATTTTGGACATTTTAATCTTTTCTCTTTATATGCAGTTTCAGATTTGACTTTTTCATTGAGTCTCTGCCTCTAAGGTCAGCATCTTGAAAGTCATCATTTTCACTGTTGCAGATGACACTTGGTGTGTCCAGTTTAAGGAATCAGTAATAGTCATTTGTAACATTAAATTTAATGGTACTTTAAAAAAAGTATCAGTTTCTGTCAAAAACATGGACATGGTGATGTCCAAAGTCCAGTGTAAATGTCAAACACTTTAAGATGAATATTCATAGATAGGTATAGTTTTGGATCCTAAAACAAATGTTTTTTCATATTAGTAGAAGAGAATCAAACATGCTTTTAAGAAATTTAACTGCACGACTGTATATGTGCAGTTTGTTTCCTCTTGCTTTGAAAAACCTTTGAAAAATTCTTACCAAGCCTACAATCCTCTTTAAATTGCAAAGGCAGCATTTTTTAGCAACATGAGACCTCCACACAGATATTTCAGCGTGAAAGCTCCATGGTTTCTATAGCTCCCCTGGACCCGTTCTGCCTTTTAACACATTTATGCCACCACCCTGGCATAATCCATAGCCATTTTACCCCAATGAAGAGGTCCTAAACACCCAAATTTTGCCACACCCTTTTTTTCCTCCCAGGTGGTGGTGTGTGGTTTAGAAGGAGGAGAAAAATGAAATAAAATTCCCATTTCCTGTTACCTACTCCAGGGGAAACAGTACCTGTAGCGGCCATTTCTTCTATCGTCAAGAAAGAAGAAGGGAGGAAAGACAGAGAGATAAGAAAAGGAAAACACACATATACATGTAAAAGCAAACACACAGAAAACACTTCAGAGCAGAGCGGAAGAGAGCTGTTAATACTACAATGAATCCATCAACAGGACAATGAACAGACAGACTGACAGTGGGTTCTGTCTGATTAAATTATATATAATTAAAGAAAGTCTAGGAAATAGATTTAAAATGAAGAATCTTATGTAAAACATCATATTTGTATCCTTATGTGAAAAGAATAACAACAAACTTCTGATCAGATGTATACTTCTACCAAATATATTTACATGCAAATATATTATACAGCAGCTCCAAAATATAGCATATTAGATATGAGAAAATTAAGTGGCAAAAAAAGGCAAGCCCATTTTTCAGCTTTCATCAACTCTGATAAATGATTCAATTTTTGCACCATTGGCTTTGCTCCTGTTTATTTTTTTAAACATTCACCTTATATATTTGATAACACAAAACATTTAAAACAACTTTTTTTAAAAATTAACTTTAAATTAACCATTTTTAAAGTTTTGCAGTTTTTTAAAATTACTTATTGAAATGTTCCAAGCTATCACATTGCATATTTTTATGTTTGTTTAATATACAATAAGTATATTTTAAATATATTTAAATATTATATACAGTGCATCAGGAAAGTATTCACAGCACATCACTTTTTCCACATTTTGTTATGTTACAGCCTTATTCCAAAATGGATTAAATTCATTTTTTCCTCAGAATTCTACACACAACACCCCATAATGACAATGTGAAAAAAGTTTACTTGAGATTTTTGCAAATTTATTAAAAATAAAAAAGTTGAGAAAGCACAATTACATAAGTATTCACAGCCTTTCCCACGAAGCTCAAAATTGAGCTCAGGTGCATCCTGTTGCCCCTGATCATCCTTGAGATGTTTCTGCAGCTTAATTGGAGTCCACCTGTGGTAAATTCAGTTGATTGGACATGATTTGGTAAGGCAAACACCTGTCTATATAAGGTATATAACTGTCCCACAGTTGACAGTTCATGTCAGAGCACAAACCAAGCATGAAGTCAAAGGAATTGTCTGTAGAACTCCGAGAGAGAATTGTCTCGAGGCACAAATCTGGGGAAGGTTACAGAAAGATTTCTGCTGCTTTGAAGGTCCCAATGAGCACAGTGGCCTCCATCATCTGTAAGTGGAAGAAGTTCGAAACCACCAGGGCTCTTCCTAGAGCTGACCAGCCATCTAAACTGAGCGATCAGGGGAGAAGGGCCTTAGTCAGGGAGGTGACCAAGAACCCGATGGTCACTCTGACAGAGCTCCAGAGGTCCTCTGTGGAGAGAGGAGAATCTTCCAGAAGGACAACCATCTCTGCAGCAATCCACCAATCAGGCCTGTATGGTAGAGTGGCCAGACGGAAGCCACATGGCAGCCTGCCTGGAGTTTGCCAAAAGGCACCTGAAGGACTCTCAGACCATGAGAAACAAAATTCTCTGGTCTGATGAGACAAAGATTGAACTCTTTGGTCTGAATGCCAGGCGTCACGTTTGGAGGAAACCAGGCACCGCTAATTAACAGGCCAATACCATCTCTACAGTGAAACATGTTGGTGGCAGCATCATGCTGTGGGGATGCTTTTCAGCGGCAGGAACTGGGAGACTAGTCAGGATAAGGGGAAAGATGACTGCAGCAATGTACAGAGACATCCTGGATGAAAACCTGCTCCAGAGCGCTCTTGACCTCAGACTGGGGCGACGGTTCATCTTTCAGCAGGACAACGACCCTAAGCACACAGCCAAGATGTCAAAGGAGTGGCTTCAGAAGAACTGTGTGAATGTCCTTGAGTGGCCCAGACAGAGCCCAGACTTGAATCAGATTGATCATCTCTGGAGAGATCTTAAAATCGCTGTGCACCGACGCTTCCCATCCAACCTGATGGAGCTTGAGAGGTGCTACAAAGAGGAATGGGTGTGCCAAGCTTGTGGCATCATATTCAAAAAGACTTGAGGCTGTAATTGCTGCCAAAGGTGCATCAACAAAGTATTGAGCAAAGGCTGTGAATACTTATGTACATGTGAGTTCTCAGTTTTTTTATCTTTAATAAATTTGGAAAAACCTCCAGTAAACTTTTTTCACGTTCTCATTATGGGGTGTTGTGTGTAGAATTCTGAGGGAAAACAATGAATTTAATCCATTTTGGAATAAGGCTGTAACATAACAAAATGTGGAAAAAGTGATGTGCTGTGAATACTTTCCGGATGCACTGTACTACTATATTTAAATATTATACACCTGCATGATCCATCCCCTCCCTCCTCTCCTCTGATTCTCCCAAGATCAAGGTTCCAGGTTACATTTTTCTTCATTCTATCACACCACGCCATCAGCTTGTGCAATTTGCTTCACAATCAGTAGATGTTACTGCTCTTCTTTTTCTTTCTGCCATTACACCTTCTTAACACTAGAATTACCAAAGCTTATGAAAAAACTTGTAGATCCATCCCACCTTAAATTGCTTTGTACCTATCCGTCAGCGTCTTTTGTCCTGTAAATGTGTTGATCTGGCTCTTATTTGATATTTGGACTTCAGGCTTCACACATTATACACTTCACATCTACATTTTGTCAGTTATTGCTAAAACGTGAAAAACGTTTCTGTGTTAACGATGTTTTTACATAGATTGTTTTTTTTTATGATGCTGTCTGAATTTATTTCAATGGTCGAGGTTTCTGCTGTGATCAAAATGCTCTGTTGTGGCAAGCCTGCAAGGTTTGGAAATGCTGAAAGCACCAATTATTATTTGAGTGTTTTGCTAATGTGCCTGTTGAATATTGAGTAGCAGGTGGGGGCAGTGTATTAAGGAAAGCACACTTGGTTTCTGATCATCATTTGTAAAAAAAGGAAGAGAAGGAAAACTTATGCCAGGGAACTGAAACAAAGGCTCCTTCCAAACCTTGAACCTCAGGTCCAAAATGAGTAATGCAGAGTCTGTCTATGCCATGGGACAGTGGGCAAACTTTTTTTTTTTATCAATTAAGGCTATAATCAGCACTGTATATCATACATTTATATTTCATTTCAGTCTCAGCACAAGTCCCTTACTCAGTTCAGCAAGCTATGTCATCAGAGAGACCAATAGGGAGAAGTTATTTACAGTTAAGATATCAAAAAGAATAGTATTTACACATTCTCCTGTAGAATAGATTTTATTATTTTTGTATTTCTAAATAAAATTAAAATTCTTTTCTCATGGAGTTACTGTGGCTGGGTTAGGATTCTTCTAGTAGGATAAAATAAGATGACAAGTAGATTTTTGCATGACAGAATGCTGTTTCATCAGATGTCAGTAATACTATTAGAGGATTCTGAAGTAATTATAGATCGAAAACTAATGTGAAATTAATATGTAATGATGTTATCCCTAAAATGGCCTGCATGTGGGACATTCCTGAAACAAAGGCAGAAGCCTGGAGACACTGTTTACAGTTCTGATCTCAAGTGCCTTTTCTTTCTACATTTCCTTTTAATTGTCTTGGAAATATTATTTTTGTAAATTCTGTTTGTGTCTTCTTTCCTTTTATATGTTATAACTACTCTATAACTTGTGATTTTCTTTTATTATGTATATAACTCTATTATGTTGATTATATATTTCTCAGTTATTTATTTTATATATCTTGCTATCTTTATGTTGAGCATAAGGGGAGTCACCCAAGGCCTATATACGTAAGTGCTTTGCTGCTTTGTTCTTTGGCTTATGGACTTCAGCTCTGTTTTTTTATTTCAATTTCAAGATCACAGATTGGTTTTGTTTGCTTTCAAGTTTGACTTTTATGTATAAACTCTTATACACCTTTTTGGTTTTAATTCTTGTTTTTTTAATATTTGTTAATAAATACGTTAATGACAAATTTGTTTTGAGATTTTTCAGGTAAGGAAAACAAACATTTTGAGGTCAGGTAATGATACTCAATAATTAGGCGCCAGAGAGTGGTGACTTGTTACATGTTGATCTGCACATATAAATAAGAATTTTACTGTAGTCTGTGTGAAGTACAATTTTTACATGAACTGGGCAAATTGATGAAGAATGTATATTGTTGATGGCAGAGTAGGGTTCATTGTCTGATGTTCTAACAAAAAGGTCACACTCCCAGAATTGATATAGCTAAAATGCCTCTTTATACCTCCCATGGGTGGTTAACAATCACAGCCCTTTGGGAGCTGACCTAGAACCCACTGGAGGAATTATACCTCTTGATGTGGACAAGAGTGTCTGGCAATTCCACAGAAGACATTCAAAAAAGTTTTTAGGATAGGGGTGATCTGTTTGTCCTTCTCAGCAAATTGCCACCACAACTCTGACCAGAAAAAGGTAAATTAAACACTGTCAAATTATAACACATACTACAAGTTTCAGAAAGATTAACAGAAATACCCTGAAGTGGGAAAGAACATATAAAGCATTGTTTAATTGAAAAGGTAGTTTGGCTATAAAAATCAACATTAGGGATTTATCAAGTTACTGTTGGCATTCCCAGTGCCACCTATGTTAAACTTGAGATGGCCCTCGCTCTTTATATGCAAGACTCTTTTATTATAGATACCCCAAATTACCCATTAACAGCAATGGTTTATATATATATATATATATATATATATATATATATATATATATATATATATATATATATATATATATATGAGAGAGAGAGAGAGATGACAAGCCATGAAGATATGAAGGGTTACCTCTGGTAACTGCATAAGTCAGGGAGTCTTGGCAGGGAGTGTACTGAAACCGATTTGGGATAAAGGAAAGTGACAGCAGGCCACGTATGTATTATTAACACACCACAGATACGACTGTAAAGAAGCATAGCATAAAAAAGGAAACTTGAGGGAGTCTTATAGGACCCATGATTATGTACTCCTAGCCAATTGATTGTGAACTAGAACAAAATGAGACAGTTAAAATACAAAGCTCAGACAGTCCAGAGGTTCAAGGAAAACAGGCTCAAGATTTCTAATATATTTCCCTTGACCACAGCCAGGCCTAGGAATTTACCACTGTACGTGGTTTAATAAACATTTAAACACTTCTGATTAGGACTTTTTGAACAGAAGCAAGAGTTCCTTGTGGAAGGAAGTGAAAGTAGCAAATTGGTATTTACATTGAGAAGCCATCGGATCTTGAGATTAGCAGTACACATGATGTGTAAAAAAGGCTAATTTGTTTTACTATGCAGTTATTAAAGTATACCATTCTGAAATATCAGATCCCTTTAGCTCATCCTGAACATTAAAATGAAAACATTAGTATCAGCACATGCTGTTGTAATTGGTAAGTAAGTGCCTTTTTTCTAGGAGATGTGAACAAAGATGTCAGTATTGACAGTTACAGAAGATAGGATCTCTCTGGCTCACGTCAACAATTGTTTGACAGAGCAGCCAAGGACATCTAAAAAGCCACTAACCAGAAAACACAATGCAAAACTATATGATAGCAGGAAATAACTGTTCTCAAAATGTATTATTTATTAATAGATTCATAAGTTTTTTTTCACAATCAATTAAAGATTCACTTACTTTATATCTTTCTTAGTGCATTGAGAAGTGGGCCGTTTACCTTAAAATTTCTTGTAGCAAATGTTAAAGCAATTTGTGATATGACATAGTGAAATGATAAAAATGTTATCACATCTCTATGCAAATTCTGAGTGCTTTATATTAAACACCTAAAAGCTCATAAGTTTAAGCAAATAATTTTCAAAAAGGTAGCACAGAGCCTTTCTTGTTCACAATTTAAACACAACATATTTGTGCTGCCTGGTTGATATGTATAAATCGAGTTGGAAAGTGTGTTCCTCAGTTTTTCTGTATATAAACAGCTTTCGTTCTATTTATTCATTTATTTTTTTTTATTATCAGCTTTAAATTAAAGTTGGCTTAAACTGCACTGCCTACAATATTATCTTTGCTTGTGATACTGTTTGAAGAATGATAGCGCTACTAAGCCACATGGCATTGTTGCTTAAGAATGATGCAGGTACACCAGGTGGAAACGTTAGCAGTAAAAGGCCCATCATAATCAGCTTCATCATAATGTAAATGGCCTTGTCAGAAAATCTGTTATAATTTTTTTTTTGTGGACAAGGAGTTTAAAGGACAGCATTGGTGGCCATGTTCTCATCCAAGTTTGATGATATTTCCTGTGTTCATGTGCAATTCTAAATGTTTTCACAAATAAGATGATTTCAGTGCATACCGACAGCTTTGCCACTGAATCGAATGCTCTGCACATTTTTCTGCAGACAACTGGCATATGGTGGTGCACCTGTATAAAATGTCAAAATTCTATACATGGTGGGTGATGCGAGCAGAGAAGTGAATGGAAAATGTATTCTCACCTAAAAAAAATTAGTACCATGGAATGTAAAATAAAATGTATTGCTTCAAATTTCTTTGCATTGTCACAAACATGCATTAAAACTACAAAAGCCACGTTTTCTTAAATCAAAAGCTCTGCCATTTCAAAGTGGATGTACTTGGTAAAATTTATGATTTTAGTGTACATGTTTGGACTCTGGCTTGTATTTTTGGACTCTGGCTTTTATTTATTTGTTGTTTTATGCTATTTTTTAAATTATTTTTCACATTTTTATGTAATTTCTGCTATGTTAGCCTATGATTTACTAATTGTGTCTTGTAACATTAGATATGTGAACATTCCATGCACTTTGTGGGTTAAGCTCCAGGAGGACAGTCACTCAGGCATCACTGCAACTGGGTCCTGTTGGGGTTTGATTAAGGGCTTTGCATCAGTATTGAATTTGTTGTTATTTTCCTTCTGTTTTCTGGAATTTTTCCTTTTGTTTTGGAATTACTATTACTGGATCAATAATATGATTTTTTTTCTTGGATGGCCTTTTAGGGAAATCCTTTTCTTGCTCTGTTGAGCATTTTTGTTTTATTTCCTGATTTTGTTAATAAATTTTTATTTATAAACATGATTGTGAAACTTATCTCTATTATAAGCTGGAGTTTGACCGATTTTGTTAATACATTTTTATTTATAAACATGACTGTGAAACTTATCTCTATTACAAGCTGGAGTTTGACCGTTATCCCTTATTTGTGAGATATTTAGATATGAGTTCAGGTGAGCCTGTTCTGTATAGGTCAGTAAAGGCCCCAGCAGGCTTCATGGGTCATTTGGGGGTCTCTCATACCCTTTTGCCTTGTTCATGACTCCAATACTCAGCATATACCACCTGAAGCCCATTTTAAATCACAAAAATGTGAAAAATATTTTAATTTATAAAATGCTTCACTTTAAAACACAATTTCATGAGACAAATTAATATACAGTATAACGTAATTGTGAAGAAATAACTGAATGAAACATACTGAACCTTTATTTAGTAGTTTAATACTTTTGTAAATTTTCCACAGGCATGTTCCTTTTGTCTGGCACTTTATCCTAACAGTCCATAGCTGCAAACATTAACTGCATATTGCTAATCAAGTTAAGGAACCCTGTCTACACCACTCAAACATCAAGCTTGTATTTTTCCAGAACTGCTCTAATTAAATTATCTGATTGTAATTAACAATTATTCTTTATATTTTTGATTTTTTTATTCCACTGTTTTAATTCCATTATTAGTTTCACAATTTATTTTTTCAAATTATTTCAATTCATATTTTTCAAAACTTAGCTATTTGTTTTATTTGAAAAGTCGTTAAATTTCCATATATTTAAATCTACTCACAGAACAAGAATAAAATCAAATCCAATCCAATCAAGTGTTTATTATTGTTCAACAGTCTTGGTTGTGGTACTTACTACACAGTCACTAACAAGGTTTCACAATTTTTATCTAAAGATTTTGCATTCATTTCACAATTTTTATCTAAAGATTTTGCATTCAATCAATTAAATGTTTGATTTAAACAAATTTTAGTGGGTTTAACTCACTTCTTATCAAAGATATTTATAACACCCAGAACTTTCAAACATAAATTATTAACATTAATGCTTCCATTTTAATATGGCTTAGCACAACAACATAGACAAATCCCTGATGCAGCACTTTTTTTAAATTTTTCTTTAGCATATTCAAATATTGAAATTAAGCTCTGTTAATTTGCACTAAACTCTGCTATTCTGCTTAAAAACAGTTTCACTTGGTAAAAATGAATGCTTGTGACTCAGATCCTCCTGACTAAACAGGCCAACTGCAAAGTACATGATGGCTGGTTCAGTAGCCAGCTAACAGCTCAGTACATGACTCGGAGTAAGCCACAGGATATGACCACATACTGATAAATGTGAGCAGTAAAACTGTTAAGAACAAATTAAACTACAATTCTTTCATAGTTTGCCTGTTGACATTAAGTTTTAAAGTATAATGCTTACCTTCATTGGTAGACTGGGT
This sequence comes from Polypterus bichir lapradei, assembly GCA_026402145.1. Classification (NCBI taxonomy): domain Eukaryota; kingdom Metazoa; phylum Chordata; class Cladistia; order Polypteriformes; family Polypteridae; genus Polypterus; species Polypterus bichir. The sequence continues at coordinate 43,807,843 of JANRMT010027041.1, read as the reverse complement.
AACGTCAACGATATATGCTTCCCCTAGGCCGATCTGGGTGCGAGCACTCAAATAAAACTTGTAGCGTGCATTTCGGTCAGCTTTGCGTAGTGTGTAGCTAGTTATGTTTGATTGGAAGTTTTCAGTCTGCATACGTCCCACCTTGGTTCCATTCACTATAAAGGAGGCAGAGACACTAAGTGGCAAGAAGCCTAAAGCTTATTTAAACAGTAGCACATTATCTCTAGTAAGGAAAAAAGCTTGATTTGATTTCTGATAGTGCTTTGACACTTACTCTGTTACTATGGAATACACTGAATATTAGCTATTAAGAATGCTATCAAGTTGAATATCTTAAGTATAAGGATACACATTTTGCAAACAAGAGCTACAATGCCTTGTACTTCTCACCAGCCTCTGTCTCTGCTGGACAGTTACTTTCAGTCACAAATGCATTGTTGTGTGTAATGCTAAAATGGCTGTTTCCTAATACTAATCAAGTTAATTGTGTGCCAAGAGCTATTTGTGCCACCTTGTCACAGACTAGTGCTGCAGCTCTAGTTAATTAAGAGCATGGAAAGCAGAAGCAAGCCATTTTCAGGATAATTTTTCCTAAAATAAAAGGAAACAAACTAACAATGACCTTTTTCTGAAATCATATTTGAGCATGGTGTAGTGAGCACCAATGAGGAAATATTGAGTCATATAATGAATAATGATTCAACCCAACCAAATGTTTAAGCACAGAATAATAATAATAAACAGTAACACTGTACTCTAAGAGTCTAATGAGACTGACTATTTCATGTTTATATTGTTACAAGACACAGGAAACACCTACCAAGCTGCTGAAGATTTAAGAACTTAGTCCTACCTAGTCTACTCAGCCTGTGAAGAGCTTGAAGAGGGCTGCTTTCCTGGCTCTACGTGTGAAGGGCTGTCAACTGGCCGATGCAATATTTTCTTGCAAACTCAGTAATGAGCACTTAGTGGTTTATAACATCATAACATATTTTTAAAATGTATTTTCAGGGGAGATCTACAGGGTTAATTGAAGGGTTCAAGCCCCAGAAACTCTTGTTTACCACGCCTTGATCTATCTCTTGTTTGCAATTCACAGCTTATCATTACATGTTTTTATTTAATTAGTACTGACATAGCTAAAATCACCATTCTTATTTCATATAGATTTCATATAGCTGTAGTTCTAATTAATAACAAGCAACAGACATATCCTTTGAAACTTTATATTGCTGTATTATTTTCCTTACAAAAATGGTCACTCGGGATCTCTGAACTATAAGTTTAAAACATAAAAACAACTGGAATGCAACAAATTACCTGTTTGGTATTTCAGAGTGTACCCAGTTAAAATCCCATTGGGCTCTAATGGTTGATCCCAGTCCAGGTAAATCGTGTCCATATTCCGCTCCTGAACTCGCAGATACCTTGGAGGACCGGGCACTATAGCAAGAGGACAAAAATAAATTGGTAAAACTTGGACTTTGGAGTTTTCTGCCCTTCTTCATTGCTTGCTGCCACACATCTTAGCTCCTGATAAAATACCACACATTTTAGTTTTTAGTAAAAAACACAAAACAATTTGTATGAAAATGTGCTAAAGAAAGTTGTTGTTGTTGTTACATAAATGGGTTCACTTGAATTACCTAATATTTCAATTCTCTTTTTTTCCAAAAAACCTGACCTTCATTAGATTTCAGATGTACCAAGATGTTATTTTTGATGGACTTCACATTATATATAATATACTCTAATTCACTATACTTTGATTACTCTGCATATGCCTGTCAGCTCATTTTCAAATATTAATTTATGCAAATTAAAAATCGATCAATCTATCTTTGGACTTGTTAAAACTTCCAAAGAACTGACTTCAATATTCATTCATGTAAAAAATATTGTTGTTAATCAATGTTAATATTGATAATATTGACCCCTACTCTCTTTTCTGTTTCTTTTTCCGGTTTCTTTGTGGTGGTGGCCTGCGCCACCTCCACCTACTCAAAGCTTCATGATGCTCCAACAATGATGGATGGACTAAAAGGCAGAATTCTACGTGACCATCATCATCAAGCCTTTCCGTGAGAACCCTAAATCCAAAGAGGACTGTTTCATTTATGTTAGGTAGAATGCCCAGTGGGGACTGGGCGGTCTCATGGTCTGGAATCCCTACAGATTTTATTTTTTTTTCTCCAGCCGTCTGGAGTTTTTATTTTGTTTTTTCTGTCCCCCCTGGCCATTGGACCTTACTCTTATTCGATGTTAATTAATGCTGATTTATTTTGTTTTCATATTGTGTTTATTTTTCTATTCTTTATTATGTAAAGCACTTTGAGCTACTGTTTGTATGAATATGTGCTATATAAATAAATGTTGTTGTTGTTGTTGATTCATTTCCACTGCTTTCTTGTTTCAACTAAACAATAAACAGGCAAAGCGACTATTGGACATATTTTCATTTTGCTTAAAGGAATACTCCACCCAAAAAGGATACTTTTTCATATGTTACTTGCCCCATGTGGTTTGTAGTGATGGTCGAGAAAAATTAGTTTTTCGTCCCCTTCACACTGGATTTTGCTTTTGAATTAAAGACAAGACTCTTGACCAAGAGGAGGAGAGGTAAGACTTCAATTCAAAAGTGCAACACTGTGTGTAGGGGCCTTTTGTTTGTGGACTACTTACATTTTCTGGAATTTTTCATTTAACATTATTTTAGAAAAAAATAATGTGATTCTCAAGTTGTAAGTGTACGACTGGATGACTTGAGTTGTGGTTTATGTGACTTGAATAACGTGAGATTTTTTTCAAGGATAATTTTGATATTGTTTGTTCTTGTCCAGTATTATAAAATATGAAATTACATTTTTTCTCAGTCATCAATAAGCACTATGGGGTAAGTAACATAGAAAAAATATAATTCTTGGGTAGAGAATTCCTTTAATAAAACATACTGACTTAAAAATGAAAAGGCAATGTGAGCTACCTCCTTCACTGGTCTGGAGATCATGGGTTGTGCTTGATGGACCCTCTCCCTTGCCATTGACTACTACCATGTACAGCTTATAGTTGCTATATGGAATGAGGTCTTTTAGTGTTCCCTGGGGTTTGGAGCTTGTGGTTGAGAAACTCTGATACTTCTTCTCCCTTGATACACTTAGCCCTTTGAGTTTGCTACTTTCCCTCCAGTAGTATACCTGAAAAATAAAAGATACATTTAAATAGCTGAAAGTAAACACTCACTCATACTGCCCCAGATTTTAACACTCAGCAAAATCATTTATTTCTCCTTGTCATTCACAACCCATTCTCCAAGAAGATTTTTGTAAAAATTTAATTGAAAAAATCTTGAAATAATAAGCAAAATAATAACAACTAACTTGATGTTTTAAACAATATCACATATAGTAATCCTGATTACAGATTTCTAATGTAATGTTCTCAAATGCAACATTTGTCACATTAATTTCCTTTACATTTTCTTTGAAGTACTTAAAAATGAAAGGGAGAAAAAAAAAGGAATTTTGGAAGCATCTTTACCCTATATTCTTTTAGCTCTCCTTGAACGCTTTCATATGAGACTGGACTCCACATAATGATGGCCCTTGTGCTATCTGGCCGGATACGGATATTGGTTGGAGCTGATCTGGGGTCTGGAAAATAAGCAATTTAAAAAATTAAGGAGCACCAACTAGTGTGTACTATTTGCCACATTTTACTATGATCCATGCCTTTACCTGACTTCCCCAGAATAACATCACCATAAACAACATCATACATCTGACATTTTACTGCCTGTCTTCTGAGAGAATTACAATATCTGTTTCCCTAACAAATGTTTTTTATGGTTTCCCTGATTTGTTTCACATTAATGTTATTTCTACCCAGATACAGAATTACTATTAAAGCTAAAATTTGAATAATGACCCAAGAACTGATTTTAATGGTGTCACCTTGTAAATCACACAGTATTCACAGTACTCACAGTCTTCTCCAGAATGGCCAATGATTATAGGTGATTCAGGTCCTGGTCCAAAGTCATTTATTGCTTGTACTTTAATTTCATAGGCGACATACGTGTCTGTGTCCCAAATTACATGCTTCTCATAGCGTGTAGTTAAGTTCTTCCATTGCTCCCGAGAGTCTCTTCGACGCCACCAAACCATATAACGTAAGTTGGGTCCATTTTGGTCAGTTCCAACTACAGGCTGTAAAGAGGAATGTGAACAGACTGAAGAGTAAAAATTAACCAGTAAGAGCTATACAGTAATCCCTCGCTATATCGCGCTTCGACTTTCGCGGCTTCACTCTATCGCGGATTTTATATGAAAGCATAACTAAATATATAACGCGGATTTTTCGCTGCTTTGTGGGTTCTGCGGACAATGTGTCTTTTTACTTCCTGTACATGCTTCCTCAGTTGGTTTGCCCAGTTGATTTCATACAAGGGACGCTATTGGCGGATGGCTGAGAAGCTAACCAATCAGAGCACGCAGTTAAGTTCTCCTGACTGAGAAGCTAACCAATCAGAGCATGCAGTTGAGTTCCTGCGTGCTGAATGCAGTGTTAACCAGGAAGTCTCGTCTTGCTCATTCAGCATCAACGTGTTTCGCTGTGTAAAGTGTTGTGCTCTTTTGTGTTTATCTTTGTGCATAGTCAAGCCCTTCATTATGGCTCCAAAACAATCTGCTACTGCTTCAGGGGCCGTGCCTAAGCACAAGAAGAAGATGTTAACGATTGCCGAAAAGGTAAACGTTTTGGATTTGTTGAAGGCTACGATTCTTTTTATTTAAAAAGTAGGAAAGGAATATAAGATCTACAGTGTGTTTATATACATAATTTCAATGAATCTTACCTAATATCTAAGAGAATACAAAGGGATTATGCTGTATAACTCTGCGGGGAATATTTATAAACAGTGTGGGAGAGTTTATAAGGGCTTAAAATATATAAAAATAACCATACAAACATATGGTTTCTACTTCGCGGATTTTCACCTATCGCGGGGGGGTCTGGAATGCAACCCCCGCGATCGAGGAGGGATTACTGTATTACGGATACAGACCTATTTAAAGATTTAGGAATGTTATCTGAAAATCTGATCTTCACAACACAATTCCTGGTTCCTCCCAGTGTGGATAGCGCTTTGAGTACTAAGAAAAGCGCTATATAAATGTAATGAATTATTACTATTATTATTAATTTCCTCCCCTAATTGCAGTAAACATTTGTTTGTTAATGTTTGGTGCTATAGAAAAATAGCCAATACATATGTGTGAAATACTTCTAAGACTATGGATTTCACTTACAGTTTTAATATTAAAATTAAACTTTAATATTTCAGTGTACCAGCATCCAGTTTCAGATTAAAAAGGCTTTGCCTTCTTGTGGCTTTGCATGGGAAGAAGTGGGTTCAAAAAATATGTAGATAAAACTCTAGTATCTTGTTTCACCGTGCACTTTTACTTTTTTCATATATCCAACATTAATCCTTGTTATTTTTTAAAATTTCTCCAAAATATCAAATTTTTTACAAATGTACAAACATCATGACATACACACATCATGGTGGCACGTCTGGATGCAGCATCTTTGCACTCTCCTCAATGTTTCTTTTGTTAAATTTAACTGTTCTTTCAATTGCGCTATAGACCACTAGTGCGAATTGTTCATAAAGTTGCACAGAGTTGCTTAATACTGGGCCAAGCTGTGAACATATTCTTCGCATTCTTTTAATTTTAGTAGTATCCCGATAGAGACAGTCCGAATAAAAGCAGCTCCCTGGATTACCATTCTACCGAGGTGGAGATAGAGGCAGTGTTGGGAAAGAAAGCAGAAGTGGGGACAGCATGCTTGTGTAAGTGCCCAGCTACGTAAGGCTACACACAAGCCATTGCAACCAAGCATCTTTCTATCAAATGCCTGGACACTTACCAACAAACTTGAAGAAGTAAGGCTGTGGCTCAATACACAAGGATCTATGAGGGATTGCTGCATGCTAATTTTAACTCAGATGTGGCTCAATGACCTAGTTCCTGACCTAGTTGTGGAGCTAACTAGCCAGTCAGTGTATCAAGCCCATAAGACAGTGGACTCTGGTACAAGCAAGGACTATATAAGTAATGACTGGTGTACAAGCCACACTGCTATACAGAGTTACTACTCCCCAGATTTGAAATACTTAATACTCAAATGTAAGCCATTTTATTCAACAAGGAAATTTTCTGTTGTTATCATTACTGTAGTACTTATTCCACCTCAATCTAATGTTAAGCTAGCTCTGGCACAGCTGCATTAAGCTATCAGTGAACAACAGGATGCTCACCCAGATGCTGCCTGCATTAATGGTGGGGACTTTAACCAGACAGATCTTCAAACAGAGCTCCAGAAATTTTACCAACTTGTGCAGTGCCCTACCAGGGAATCAAACATGCTGGACAAATTAAAATGTAAAAGACTCCTACAAAACCTTCCTTAGTTCCACCCCTTGGACACGCTGACCATTTTTCATTATTTTGATGCTTGCATACAAGCCTATTATCTGAAGAAATAAAGCTATCACAAAGACAGTGAAAATGTTCCACAAGAAAGCCATATCACAGTTCCAGGACTGCTTTCAATGCACACAGTGGGAACTGTTTGCTTGGCAGGCTGTACAGGGTATAGAGATTGACCTGGAGGAATACACATTCACTGTACTTTTCTATATCCTTAACTGTTTGGATAATGTCAGTATGGAAAAAAAGATAAAACCATGGAGGAACAAGGAGGCGAAACACCTTTTAAAAGCTTGTAACCAGGCATTTAAATTTCGGGATCCCATAGCCTACAGTGCTACCAGGTAAAACCTAAAAAAGGCCAAAGACATCTACAGAAAAAGCCTGGAAGATCATTTTTACAGCATGGATACCAAGGGCATGTGGACTCATATCAATCTGCTTAAAGAACTAATGGATCTACACAGAATGCCATCTCTCTAGCTCTGCAGACATCCCTGATTCATCTAGAGGGATAGGGCACATATGTGAGGATACCATTTGTAGACTATAACTCTGCTTTCAAAACTGCTGTCCTTTCCCATTTCTTCCATAAACTCTACCAGTTGGACCTCAGCATACAACTATGTAATTGGATTCTCAGGTTCCTGTCGGAGTACCATTAGGCTTCAATTTCACTTCCACCATAACCCTGAACATGGGCACACCACAAGGCTGTGTGCTAATCCCCATCCTCTACTCCCATGACTGTGTACCTACATATACCACCAATCCCATCATAACATTTGCAGAAGACACAGCAGCGACTGGGCTAATTTCTAATACTGACAAATCAGCCAATAGAGCAGAGGTGAAAAATCTGGTGAGATGATGCACTGTGAACAACCCATCCCTCAACATTTGGAAGACCAAGAAGCTCATCATCGATTTCAAAAGATCACATGATGAGATCATGCTCCAATTTACATTAATGGGGACCGGGTGGAGTGCATATTAACCTTTAGCTTACTGGCGATATATATCACCAGGGACCTTTCATGGATAGCTAACACTATGGCACTGCTGAAGAAGGCATAGCAACCATAGCTGTTTTTCTTAAGAATGTTGAAAAAAGCTGGCCTTGCTACTGCTGCACCACAGAGAATATTTTGACACATTGTATTTGCATGTGGTATCTCAGCTACACAGCTGCTGATCGGAAAGCTCTATAGTCCAGAGCTCAGAAGATTATCGTGGTGCAGCTTACAGCCCTGGAGGACATATGTAGCCCACCCTGCCTCAGGAAAGCCACCAGCATCTGCATGGATTCCACTCACCCATGCCAAAGTCTATCTGAACTATGTGAACTTATCCCATTGGGCAAATGCTATAGAGCCTTACATGCAGACAATTTTATCCCAAGTTTTATAAACGCACATAATCAGTCCATTCAGTGCTCCCAGTAGAGCTCTTTGCAACTATATGCATATGTACCTTGTACTTATTTTTTGTAGTGTATATTTTTATTGTGCTATTATTGTCATTTTATGGGAAGATTATTGTTTTTGGTGGAGTTGTACTGTGTATAATGACCATAAAGGAATTCAAATCAGTTCAATTCATTGTGATAAGTCTGCCTGAAATCACAATGATTTTTAAAAGAAAAGACTGATAGCAATACCAATTAATGGTAGGCAGCGGAAGTGCAAAATCATTATTAGGAGACAGGGAGGAATTTGAAAACCAAAAAGACACAAATCATCAAAACCAAAACGTGAGACAAATTCACAATAAGGTAACAAAAATTATTTTCTGCCACAAAGTTCCATAACTGCTCTAATAAAATTAGTATTTTTGTTCTTCTTTGATGCAATACCAGGATAATAACAGATATGTGGCACCATCTTATATAGGCAGGAACTGCCTCTTGTGAGCACTGTAACCAGCAATAAAATTAACAACTTTAAACAACCTGAGTGTCCCCATGCAGAGATAATAATAAAAAAAAAAAAAATGTATATGCTGTATATTCCCTTTTATTCATTTTTAATTTATTGAAACAGTCTGAGCATGGGAAAAGTGCTATGTAAATAAAATGTATTATTAATCTTATTCCTATTATTATTATTATTATTATCAGAAAAACAAAGACACAAAAGAGAACAAAATAACAAAATAAAACAAACAAAATTATAATTAGAAACATTGCAAAAGTTTCCAGGAAAACCACATTGCTAATACAACTGAGAATGAAAACAAAAATTCAGTGGTTTAACTGTTGAATGGCAAGATTAAGTGTTTAATATTGAAATCTACTATTCAACTTATAGGTCACATTTTCTGATATTAAGAATACTTTAAAGGCATCGATTAAAAAAAAACAAAAAAAAAACAACATTTTCAGGAAACTGATTTATAAATGCATTTTGACTTTACTTTTGTTTAGCCATTTTTGATTTAATGCTTTGGTTTTGCACATTGCCTAGTTTTGACTTTGACTCATTTTTTGCAGATAAAAACAAAATTAAATCTTTAATTTCTAATGAATAAATAACACAGTGACAATAACAACTGGAATACATTACACAATTAAGCAATTATTAGGAAAACAACATTTTTGGTAAAAACGATCATTATCTGTGCGTTTGATTCTATTATCCTATAAAACCAGAATATTAGTCATTTTCTAACCCACTTATTCCAGACCAAAGTTGCAGGGGATGCTGGAGCCAATCCCAGCTTGCATATATTGCAAGGCAGGAACAAACCCTGGACAGAGTGCCAATCCATTGCTGGGCGAACACAGACACACACACCCACACACCCCAACCACACACTTGGGCCAATTTAGTATCACCAGTCAACTTAACCTGCATGTGTTTGGATTTGGAAGGAAACCGGAGCACACAGAGGAAACCCATGTAGACATGTGGAAAACATGCAAACTCCCCACTGGAAGGACCTTGGAAGTGAACCCTGGTCTCCTTACTACATGACAGTAGTGCCACCACTGCACCACCATGCTGCCCTAGCTAGAATAATAGAAGGGAGTTTTTGGTCTCGTCTGTTGCGGGGGACGGACATCTGAAGCGGAGCTCCATTAGCAGTGGTGTTATTTTTTTCTATTATTTCTTATTATCCCGAGGTATCCTGTATTTACCCAACCCAAGGAGGTTCTATTACAGTATATGCAAGCATATATAAACATGACCGGTAAGAAAGGGGCTCAGAAAGAAATGAAAAAGAAAACTAAAGCTACATCCGAGCCTATACATGCAAGCCCAAGTTCAAGGTATGGCCTTTCAGTCATTGACCTGGAACAGACAGGTGAAAGCCCAGACTTCTTGGGACCACGGTCCGCTGCATTGTCTCCAGTTGAGAGCGAAAATGGGAGTAAATGTGCAAGTGATGCAGGTCACGATAGCTCGCCAATTCCAGAAGATTACTTGAGAATGGAAAAGGCCTTGCAGTCCGCAATTTCATCTACTCCTCCCGAGCCAGGAGCATCGGCTGTAATAGGGCTCGCCGCTTCGTCTACGGTGCACGAAAGCAGAAATGATATGTCCGAACTGAAGGTAATGATCGCTGAGCTCAAGCAAGAGATACAGAAGGAAATAAATGGTATGCTCAAGACAAGCGAGAAGACAAGTGAGAAGCTGCGGCAGGATAATAAAGACTCGAAAAGATGTGTATATAATCGCTTTGAGACGGCCTTTAAAGGTATGCTGGAAAAAATTGAGGAGCACATTTAGGAAAATGCATCTAAACTGAGAGCATTTGCCTATCAGCTGGAAGACGTTAAGCAGACATTCACGACTCGAATTGAAACAGCCGAACATTTAGCCTCTGATGGAAAAGCAACAGCTGCGAATTCCAAATGCAAAAAACTCGGAGACAGATTTGCTGCTCTGGAAGATGGATACAGAAGGAATAATATTAGAATCGTGAAAGTCCAAACCCAATGAAATTCGTAGTTGAACTATTCTCCAAAATAATTGAAGAAGACTTTAAATCAGACACCGAGATAGCAACAGCTTAACGCATATTGGGATCAAACACCTCTAAACCTAGGACTTTTGTTGTGAGCTTCGAGAAATTACAATCTAAATTAAATGTAATGTCACTTCTCAGACAGAAACAAGATATATATATATATATATATATATATTTGAAAATAACCTCATTCGTATTTTCCCTGATTTCTCACCCTCAACAGCTGCTAGACGTGCCTCTTTTTATAATATTAAACAGTGCTTACAGAAAGCCAATATCAGATACAGCCTCTTGTATCCTGCCAAACTGAAAGTGGATATTCAAGGCAAACATTACATCTTTACCACTACGGAGGAAGAAGATAAAGAGTTAAGAAAGCTGATCCTGACACTTTCCTGAAATACGATCGTGAGTCGCACCCTGTCATGGCATCGCAAAGAAGATATTACCGGCTGTCTGATCCGCTTGCAATGATACTGGTACCGTAATTATACATTCTTTTCCCTTGTCGGTCACTTTCTGTTTATTTTTTAATTACAATAGTACATGTTTATCCATGTATGTGTAGAAGACATTAAATTAGTAACCCCTTTTTTTTTCTTTTTTTCTCTTTTTGCTATTCTAAAGGAGACTGTTAAACATCATACCCTTGGTTTATTGTTGTTGTAATTATTGTATTAGGGTTTACTATGCTTATCCAGGTCCACTTTTTAATACCTTTCCCTGGGTCTACTATCTTAATATTTCAAGACTGTTGAAGATTATATTTTATGCTTATAGTATTTAGGCTGTATTGGCAATAGATATCTCAATTTTAATCCTCATACGCCGCTGCTGGGGGGCTTGTTTTGTTTTGGACATGCTCTGTCTCTAGGTATGTCAGAGGAACTTTGTGAATTTGGGTCCAGTCTCCCGTGGGGAGGCAAAACGGGGGGTGGGGGTACTTGGTGGGGGAGAGAAAGAGAGCAAGCTATTTCTACTCTATCCTTTTAATCCTTATAATTATAATTACCAATGTAACAACAGACTGCATGGCAATAACCCCTGGGAAAATTGGAAATTAAGGTCAAAGCTGTCTCACTTTCGGTTAAGACTACAAAATGACATCAAAAATTCAGAATCAATGTCTGCAAGTTAACTTTGTGAGATGGAATGTTAAAGGCCTGAATTACATATTAAAAAGAAATAAAGAATTCTCTCACCTAACAGGTCTAAATGCTAAAATAGTATTTACTTATTAAGCAAGGATCAGTTCTGGCTACAAAAACACTGGACTGGCCAAATGTTCCATTCCAGCTTTACAAAAAAAAAAAAAAAAAAAACTAGAGGTGTGGAAATTCTTATCCATAGAACAGTCTCATTTGTAGTATCAGATGTTGTATCTCATCCTGAAGGGAGAGAGTCAGGGGTAATATATTTAATTGTAAAGTGATTTTGATAAATGTTATACACCCAATGTGGATGATAGGGACTTCATCCAAAATGTATTTGCATCCATTCCCAATGTGAACACTCATAAAATTATAATGGCTGTTGACTTTAATTGTGTTTTAAATCCAGACCTAGATAGGTCTCCTGCGACAGGGGTGATGACATCTAACACTCCAAAGACAATTACACAGTTTGTAACTGACCACAACTTATCAGACCCCTTGAGATTTCTAAACCCAAACTCAACAGCATATTCCTTCTACTCACCATTGCATCATTGCTACTCAAGAATTGATTATTTCTTTGTAGATAACAATTTCTTGCCTACAATTAAATCCTGCAAGTACGACGCTATTGTTATTTCCGACCATGCCCCTCTGATCTTGGAGCTAAAATCATTATGCCCCACATACTCATCCCACAGATGGCGTCTTAACCCACTTTGATTAGCAGACAAGAACTGCACAGAATTTAAATCAAGACAAATCAGTTTTTTTCTAGAGACAAATATATCCTCAGAGGTCTCTGCAGGAATACTCTGGGAAACCCTGAAGGCTTTCTTAAGAGGACAGATTATCTCATTTCTTTCCCACAGAAATAAATTGGAAACCAAGAAGGTATCAAAGTTAACCTGCAGAATTACTAGAATAGATCAAGAACATGCCAGGTGTCCAAGTGAAGCTCTTCATAGGAAAAGGCAGGCTCAGCATTCAGAACTCAACCTCCTGACAACTAAAGAAACTGAAAAACTCATTTTTAAATCAAGATATTATTACTATGAACACGAAGAGAAAGCTAGTAAGCTTTTAGCTCAACAAATCCACAATGCAATCCCAGCAATCACCAACACAAACGGAGACAAAATCATTGACCATAAAAATATAATGCACACATTTAGAGACTACTATAAATCCTTATATTCTACTGAGTTTAAAGAAGACAAGACACAATCTAATGCATTTCTGGATGCATTACAAATACCACAAATTGATACTCTTAGTGCACAGGAATTGGATAAACCGTTGGAACTAACAGAATTACTAGATGCTATAAAGTCACTTTAGAATGGGAAAGCAGCAGGCCCCGATGGCTACCCTGCCGAATTTTATAAGAAGTTCTCCACTCAGCTAGCTTATTAGCAAAATTTCACAGAAGCGAAAGACAATAAAATTCTACCTCAAACTTTTCTCCAAGCATTAATCACCGTCTTTCCTAAATAATATAAGGACATATTACAATGTGCATCATACAGACCAATTTCATTTCTGAATAATGATGTTAAGATACTCTCCAAAGTCCTAGCTAGAAGGATGGAGAAAGTGCTGCCTTCGGTAATATCACAAGATCAAACTGGATTTATTAAAGGCCGACACTTAGCGTCCAATCTTCAGAGCCTGTTTAATGTAATATATTCACCCGCAAAGTCAAACACCCCTGAGATATTATTATCCTTGGATGCAGAAAAAGCATTTGATATGATTGAATGGAACTACCTTTTCACTACATTGGAGTAATTTGGGTTTGGCCCGAACATTTGTGCATGGATCAAACTACTGTATACCAATCCAGAAGCTTCAGTTTGTATTAACAACAGTAATTCAGACTACTTTAAACTAGAACATGGTACCAGACAAGGATGCCCCTTGTCACCACTACTTTTTGCAATCACCACTGAGCCACTGGCAGTTCACTGTCAAAATGCTTAGGAGATAAAGGGGATTACCACTACTTTTTGCAATCACCACTGAGCCACTGGCAGTTCACTGTTGAAATGCTTATGAGATAAAGGGGATTATCAGAGAAGGACTTGAACAGAAAATTTCTCTATATGCAAATGATATGGTACTGTATATATCAGACCCACAAAATACTGTGCCTGCAGTCCGAACAGCACTAAAAGAATTTCAAAAGATTTCTGGTCTCAGAATTAATTTGAATAAAAGTGTACTCTTACCAGTGAATTCTCAAGCATACAATATTAGATTGGACACCTTCCCATTTATCATTGCAGATCAGTTTAAATATCTAGGGGTAAACATCACAAGTAAACAGAAAGCTGTTTATCAACAAAATTTCTCCGTCTGTATGGAAAAAATTAAGCAAGACTTGCATAGATGGTCAACACTTCATTTCACTTTAGCTGGAAGAATTAACAATTAAGCTTCTCTTCTTATTTCAAAACATTCTAATAAACATCAATAAATTGTTTTTAAGAAATTAGATTCAACCATAACCACATTTATTTGGAATTCAAAACATCCACGTATCCAAAGAGCGACCCTACAAAGGCAAAAGGTGGCATGGCTCTACACAACTTTCAGTTTTATTACTGGGCAGAAAACATACAAACTATAAAAACATGGACATGGACACAACAGGCTTGGTCTGCAATAGAAATAAAATCCTGCAGGACTTCTTTACATTCTTTGCTTTGCGCCCCAATAAATAACAAGTTATCGCCAATATACTAACAACCCAATTGTGCTTCACTCACTCAGAATATGGAACCAAAGTAGGAAGCATTTTAAGACAGAGAATCTTTTATCGGTGGCACCTCTGCACGAGAACCACCTTTTTCAACCCTCGCAAACATATACAGTTTTTAATGTCTGGAAAACATTTGGGATTAAATCACTTAGAGATCTGTACATAGACAATGTCTTTGCATCCTACGAACAATTACACTCCAAATTTAACTTTCCAGCAACACATTTCTTTCACTACCTTCAAATTAGAAATTTTGTTAAACAGAATCTGCCCAATTTTCCTCACCTCCCACCTCCCTCTATGCTGGAAAAAATATTGCTCAGTTTCAAGGACCTAGACAGCTTTTCTACAATATATAAAACCATTTTACAGTCCCTCCCTTTCAAAGATCCAAGAGTACAGTGGGAAAAGGATTTCTCACTCAACATCTCAGAAAAGAAGTGGATGGTAACAATGCAGGGAATTCACTCAAGCTCAATATGCGCAAAGCATATAATCATTTAACTCAAAATTTTATATCAAGCACATCCGTCTCGTTTAAAATTGTCCAAAATGTTTCCAGGGCAAGATCCAACCTGCAAACGCTGCAATCAAATCCCAGCCTCACTGGGTCACATGTTTTGGGCCTGCACCAAATTAACATCATTCTGGACCAAAATTTTTAAATGCCTTTCAGACAGCCTTGGTGTCACAATCTCTTCTAACCTATTAACAGCTGTGTTTGGTGTACTCCCAGATGGGCTTAAAGTGAAGAAGGACAAATAAACTGTGATTGCCTTTACTACACTATTGGCACGTAGACTTATCTTGCTAAACTGGAAGAATCCTAACTCTCCTCTTTTAAGTCAGTGGGTAGCTGATGTTATATATTAATTGAAATTTCTCTTCTCCATTTATCTTTCTTCACTTATTAATTCATCTATTTTTTAGTCTGCTACCTATGCTCTCTTTCTCAGGAGTGGGGGTTGAATTGTTTTGAATCCTATTTTTGTAAAATTGATCTATTTGTATGGAATGTTGTGTGATTTTAATAAAATCAATAAAATTATTAAAAAAAAGATTAATAGAAGTAATATTTAAGGCTTATTTATGAAAGGTAAAAGAGTAACTTACAAAGGGAAAATGTATTATAGTACATGTATTTATTTTACATGTACATAACCTACTTTCATTAAAATTTCTTAATATTCTGTAATTTTTAAAAAGTTTATATGTATTATAGAAAATAAGGGGTGACTCATGACCATTTTGACTTTCACACCCACTTTTCAGTTCAGGGTAACTGAAAGGTGACAACTACAAGTTGTATCATTTGTGTCACAGATTTAGAAAATGCAGTCCATAGTTTCATATCTAATATAATTATGGTATACTTTGGAATTTAACACCTCAGCAGATATATTTAGATTTTCCACAATGATCTAATTTATTGTAAAATAAGATAATCACCTCCCAGGTAATTTCCATGTTGTTCTTCCTTGATCCAGCACCACGTATCTTTTGAGGGTACACTTCGGGCGCTGAAACACAAATTTTATTAAAATGAGAAACATTAAGTAATTTTAAAAAGGACCTTTATAAAGGCCTGTGTAGCAGTTTTGCTATCCAGTTAGAAAATGTGTGTTCTTTTACCACTAACAATCTTGCCCTGTTTCTGGTTAATACTTACGTGCTCCACTGGTCCTATAGCGCTCAGATGGCCGACTAGGTCTGCTAGCACCAATCTCATTGATGGCAATGACTCGAAATTGATAGTTTACATATGGGGACAGTGGCAAAATGACAGAGTTGAGGTTTCCGGGATAGCTGGTAAGATTCTTCCACTTTCCACGTTCCCAAAGATCCTCCTCATATTGCACAAGAAATTCTGTGGAGGATAAGCAAATTGACCACTGCAGTTTTTCTGTGTAACCAATTTTTTATCACGAGCGTACAAGTCAAATGTAATACCTTTAGGTGCAGTATTAAATAATAAAATATATTACAGAAACTACAAAAATGTCAATGGGTTACCTTTCAGATGCCCTTATAATATAATAAGAAACACGTTGTTTTAAGTTTTTAATAGTGTTGGCAAGTACTACATTCTCAAACTCATTCTTCATTGAAGATTTGTTAGATCAACCAAAGATGTGAAATACACACTGCTAGGCTCATCACCAGTAGGAGTAATATGCGGGAAGCCTATTTGGTTGTATTATTATTGTTCTTTGCGCAGTTATGTATATAAAACAAAGCAATTACTTTGACAATGGCATTAGCACTGCAACCCTTTCTAGCCCATTTTGATGTCATGTTATTATGACACATGCATCTGGGCTATAAAAGTATCCAGACACTTCTTAAACAATGCAGAATGTTAACTTAATGTCACAGTAATGAAAAATACCTTCTTTGTCCACTGCATGTACTTTTAAATGCTCTTTTACTTGTGTTTTACTATTTTAGTAATCTGATTTTTAATTTTAATATATTTCATTTATTAACTATAACAAAATTTTAACAAAATGGCACTAAACAAGTTACTACTTTACTAGGTCATTCCATGTCATATCAACCATTTGGTGTAAACATGTTAGTCAGGAGACACCCTGTAAAAAAATTTTCATGTAAGATAAATACTTTCCAAGATTCAGCCAGTTTACTGAGGGAAGGGAGGGTGTCAGTTTTATCTGGCCTCATTTTTTCATCAGCTCAATAACTAAATGACCAAGCAGGCTCAGATTTTGTACGCTGGTATATTAATTGGTATAGTATGTAGAGAAATTAAATCATTTGGTCCAGATGACCCTGCATGGTCATTTAAGTTTTTGGCTTGGCTATGTTTATGCCTCAGAAACATATTTTTAACCAACACAGACTTTTGATTTTTTTTCCTTATTCATATAACTAAATAGGCTTTCTGAAAAAGCATTAAACAGAAAAGTAACCATATCAGGGTTTAAACAGCAGACCTCTCAAATCCAAAAAATCATTTTAGATTTTATTTTTAAGTACCCTAATGGCATGTGAGAATGTGAATTTTTCATTTATTCTACATTTTTCCTTATTTTTCAAAGCTCAAATCTTACTTTTCTTATGCAAATCTTCTATGTTTATTTTCCATCCTCACTAAACATAGGCTGAATGTGCCATGAGTCAATAATGGTAATCACTGAGTTTTCAATTAGTAAGTTATCAAAAATTTCAAACTTTTTTTCATATCAAATAACGACATCCTATGTTGTGTTGCTAAACAGAAAATGAGATTCTCCAAGGCCAAAAGAGTACCTGGTAGAACACCACTGTTATATCCCTGCAAAAAAGATGGCAAACTCAAAGTCAGCTGGGTGTCTGGTGAAGACAATCAATTGACTGTCTGAATATTCATCGCCGAAGCTGCTGCTGAGATTCTGCCCTTTCACAATCACACACTTCTGATAGATCAGATGCGTCCCTCATATTAGACTAGTGCCCTATTGGAGGCTATGTTGGGCGCATGTATAATGAAAAATGTTGAATTGGTGTGATTTGTGGCAAGAGTGAATGAAGCAGAATTAGACATCCTGATACGTTTCATGTATCCAAAGTGTCCTGCACAGTCTTTTCATTGGCCACCAAGAGACAATATTTGTTAGTGGCATTATAGTGTGTCATTGCATTGACTAGTGCACCTACAACAGTCAGTAGAAGGCAGTATCATCTTGATCTCAAAGACAAAAATGCCTTACACTCTGCACTTTGATTGAAACAAAAATGAAATGGGTTGCATTCCTGCTGCTGCAATACCAAGATGTTAACATTTCATTGTAACTAGGGTTGTATTTAATGATAAATCAAGCAGCTGTTGTTCATGTGTTGTGCTTAATGTGCCTTTGGTGATTTATTATTAAATACTGGTCTGAAAATTATACCCACATTTTTTTTGGTACATTCGAGAAGTCTTCTGGTCGAACCCTGATGTAGTGTTTGTTTATAACCTTTTGAAAAGCCCGGTGTAGGTATCTAAATATGGAAAAAATGTCACCAGGCTGGCTAAACATGGCAAAGCCAAATAAGCAAAATATTTGTGTTCCATTTTTTGAAGGTCTGCTATTACCATGTGGAGTCATCTGTACCAAACATTTTGATTTTGTAACGTACCATACCTATAAAGATACCAGTATGTTAAATCTGAGCCTGCTAGGTAGGTGGTTTAGTTCTTGAGCTGTGGTCTTGTGAAACTGATGATAAAAATAAAGCTGTGCCAAAGCTGACACCCCCTCACAAAATTGGCTGTATCTTGGAAAGCATTGATCTTACAACAAAACATAATTTTACAGGCTGTCTCATGGATAACATGGGTACACCTGGTTATTTTTTTCAGAATTTTTTCAAAACAAAGTACATGGGATTTCTGGAAAATCAGCTGATTTGACATGGAATGCTTCTATAGTCCATTTATAGTCATAACTTAAGAGGAGGTGTTCTCCACTTTGAAAGAAAGCATAGAAATTAATTAAATAAATAAATTCATAAAATAGGCAAACAATTTCACATACAACAAGTACAACTTGCATTTAATATAACTAGCCAAACCTTTTATGGGACTGTGGTTGTCATCTCCTGGAACCCAGGTTAGTCGCACACTCCTTTCTGAGGGGTCTGTGAGCTCTAGATCTGTAGGGGGCTCTGGGCGGTCTGTAAACCATGGATGCAGAGATTTAAAATACAATAATAAAAAAAGAGTTTTTGCTTTATCCTCTTTTGCCAGTAAAATGCAGTGTTAAACTTATATAACAAACTCCTGAGCTGATGATGTAGCTGATGGGCTGCATATCCAATTATATCACCTTTATGTTATTTAATTATTGCAAAATACAAAAAAAAATTACCTTTAATTTCAGGCACAATGCGAGAAGTTGGATCATCTGTGATAAAAGGTTAAAATCAAAAGTTAGTAGAGGATATTTAGTACTATTGTTAAGGGGTTTTATGGGAAAAATAATGAAATATCCTCAAGACTTCTCTCTGCAGTTTGAAAACATTAGTAGTTAAAGCACACTATCACATTGTAATTCATCAAATGACTTATTAAAATGAATTAGTAACATGATTCTTAATATAGTAGTAAAATGTGAAAAAGCAAACATTTCGTCAGTTTTTCTTTTTGCAATACATGCTTCTTCAAATCCAGGAAATGGTAAATTTGGTTGCTTTTTAAAGGCAGAAACCACTGCTTGCATACCACAGGCATATTGGCTTTATTTCCAGCCATACCGACCACAGTAAATTTTCACTATATACAATGGTCCCTTATTCTCCAGCTGATTTAAGACAATAATCCAGGTTATTCTGCCACAGAAAGAATTGGAGCAAATTTTTATGAATAAGGATCAGAAGATGAAAAATGTTGTTGAAAGATGCGCAAAGCACATTAAACAAAAATCCAAGTAGATCTGTCATCAAGCCTTAAAGTAGTTATAAAAATCAAGAGTCGAAGCACAGTATCTTAACTAGGAAAACAATAAACAAAAATGCACTAGTAACAAAGTAGGATACCACTAAGTGTATCGAGCTGATCTTTCTACTCTTGACCCCAAATGATACATGCAGCGTTCACCTGGAAGTAAACCGTAGCATGACACAGAAATTGCTGCAACAAAACTACACAAAATGCTGGCAAACGTAAGGAAAAAAATATATACAGTAGTTGTGTTAAAGACGTGAATTTTTTTTTTTATTTTTAAATAAACTTTTTTTTTTTCAAAAAACTTATTGCAAGAAGATGCGGCCACCTTTCAGAACCCTTAAACGAACCTAAACGTCCATGAAAAAAAATGAAAGACAAAGCTGTAACAAACACAAATCATATAACACAGGCACTGACTTTACTAACCTATTTAAGAACAGGCACACACTTAATACACTTTTTGCCATGAAGGCTGCCATTCACATACCCTGGACAGTAAGGCGGGCTTTGGCAGAATCTGAATCAAGTTCAGTGCTCACAATACAGGTGTAAACTCCCTCATCTTGCTCGTTGACATTGGTGACTGTCAATGACTCTTCGTCTTTCTTCATCCTATTACAGCATAAGAAGTGAAAAGAATAGGGATGTGAATTAAGTAGACAAAAGAAAAGCTGGCAGTCAACATGAAATTCTCTTAAGTGAAGAAGGCAAACAATATTGTGGAGCAATGCACAAAAGCTTTTGGCAAAGCTATTATTCCCTTTTAAACATGGGCTCTACTGGGTAAAGTGAAAGCAATTATAATAAAATCTTGGTGAAATTTCTAATTCTAAAGTTCAAGGTGTAATAACTGAGGGTCACAGAAATGTTTTAAAAAGACTAATCACGAGTAGAGGAGACAGTCATTCAATACAAGGAAATGTTAAGAACAGAAAAACTCTGTTTATGTCACTGATTATCTACGTAAAGCGAATTAAAGTCATATTGTTAGGACTTCATTTAGTTTTGTGTTGTTTGGTTTTTCCCCGGAATCTTACCCACAATTATGTCCAAAAGTATCAAAAGTCAAGGCCTCCTCCCAAGTCAGAACTCTAAGGTGCTGTGCTTATTAAAGCTGCAGTTATGTGAGATGACTATAAAAGATTCTGCACAGCAAAATCACCAGGTGTAATACAAGTATTTATATAGAAAATCCATATATACAAGCAGTTACTTTAACATTAAAAGAATTCATTGGACACTGGTGCTTTTGATGTGTACATGCTAAAGGCACTGGTTAATGTTGCTTGATGTGTTTTTTTCCCTCAAGGTTGGATTTTGCATTCTTGAATAACCGTGGGAACTTCAGGTTGTTTCAGAATTGAATTGAATATAATTCTGTAAAAATTGTTGGGCTTCATTGTGACCAGAGGGATAGCCGCAAAAGACACTGAATATGAATTTACCTTGTGCTCATGAGACTGATGCACAGTAACTAAGGACGGACAATATATACCAAATAACAGAGATAAAGTTGGGTTAAATAAAGATCATTTAACTGGGGATGGGTGACTTTCTCTCCAGATCCTCATGTCATGTTTAAACGTGAGCAACCATATTACGCACAAAATCAGCATATACTTTCAGCTGTGATGAGAAGAGTTTGAGCTGCAGGTTTAACATAGCGAGCAGCAGTAAGAAAGCCATTGCTAAAATGGTTACATGTTTTAAAAACACTCCTATTTTTCCATTTTTTATTAAAACGTACGCAGTTCAAAAACTCAATGTACTCTGAAATTAAAGTGCAGAAACTAAGACTTGCTTACTTCAACCACTATTCAGCTGTGCTTGAAGCTGCTGTCCAGTGAGGTACCTATCACACAAACTGTTGTCTCAGAAACTTGCCTTCTAGTTCTGTTGTCGATTTGAGTCTACCAAATCATGCCTGTCAGAATTCCACCCAGTTTCCAATTTCCTTTTGATGATGTAAGGAACTGAAGTTACTGACATCTTGGCTTTCTTTGCAATTTCTCTAAAGGAAAAGACCTTCACTAATAATGGGTTATAATGACCTGTCTTCTATTATTAATTGACTTTTTCTCTCATTTATGATAGCAATATACAATGCACTATTATCCAAATAATGATTCAGAGGGTTTGGCAAAACAGTTTGTTCTAGCATTGGCTTTCTACAGATAGTTTGCAAGTAATCAACAAAAGTTGGAACACCTGTAGCAATTGTTTGCATCAACTTTCAAAGCTCAATTACCCTCAGATGTTGCAGAAAGCTGTAAGTTGTTAAACCAATACTTGTTTCCTGCAAAAGTCCTTTTTTTGTATAACACTGAAAACTACTACTTACATTTGCATGATTTCAGGTTATTTCCTGCATTTGAACTGCTTAAATTTCAACATCTGGAAAAATGGGTATGTTTTAAAACTTGTGTCTGCTAGTATAGCTATGTATGTATTTTTTATATTTTAAATAAACCTTTTGGAGTAAAAAAACCTAGGCATAACTTTCCAAAATATCTGCAGTTTAAAGGGGAACATATAAATAGTTTATCTTTCAAAAAAACACCTTGTAATACAGTTAATACATTTTTAAGTCTTCAGCTGAACTGTTCTTTATGAGTGAAATTAATGTCAGAGATGTTAAAATATTTTAAAATGAATTAGAATGTGCAACTCTAAATGATGTTAAAGCTTGTGACTGTAGCATTTGCATCTCATATTGTGTAAAAAAGAAAATAGAACAAAAAAATAGATCATTAGTACAAAATTAAAAGTGCTTTACTTCAATGCATGGTGGAAGCAGATAATACTTTAAGGGTTGGCGTTATGGATTCTGGTTAATTATTTACTGAGGGTAATAAGAACCCTACCTTGGGTAGAACATGCTTTCCACCTCCTTGAACCAATTACTTATAGTCTGTACCAAAGTTCTTCAAAAAGGGCAACATAAAAATAATAATTAAAAGATGATTATAACATAGAAAAACTAGTCATTCAAGGAAATTTTGTAAGACATATTAATCAAAATGTTGCAGAAAACTGAAGAGGTTTATTTATAGTAGAATAAACATTTATGTTGCCATATACTAAATCCCAAAATCAGCTAGAATGAAATCCTATTAACCATTTTCTTCCCTCAATTGGTTCAGTTTCAGCAGGTAATTCCCATTATTATTCTCCTATAATTGGCCAAAATTGGAACAAAAAATGTAGCCCGATTATTTATTTGCTCATGAGGCATCTCATATAAACAGTTTTTCCTTGGACTGCATCTCTGGAGGAATTTTTAGAAAGCACAATGTGACTGGTTTAGTCTGGTTGAGTCCCAATCATTGATTCACTTTGTGACCTTGAGGATGTCACTTAAGTTCCCAATGCATGAGATACAGAGATATGTAAACTATTGCACTTTTCATCTGAATTGGCTCTTTGATTGCATGACAAAATATCATTGACTTATTGTGTACTTGGTGTAAATATTCTGATGCCACAAGACAGTATTGACTCTGCTTTGACACCAACTGAATGCCTATCCTACCTGGATACCTTTGAATTGCTCTTCCCAAGATTTCTTCATTTTTTCCTGTAAGGTTTTTATGGAGTTTCTCCTTGTCTTAAAAGAGACTCTGAGGACATAGGTTGATAAACAGGGCTTGTTACAGCACATCGAGTCATGTAAAGTGTGATTTAGGACAATATAAAGATACTCCACAGTTGCTGTTATTACTTTTATTGTCTATTTTGCTAGCTGTGAAACACTTTAGTTAAATATCCCTTAGACGAAAACGTGCTATGTAAATAAATATTGTTTTTGTAGTAATAAAAAAAAAATTAATGATAAATTATTCTGACCCCAGAATGGTGATGACATCAACCAGGGGAATTTTGAAAGGAATCAAATTCTATCACTATGGACCTGTTCTTCCACATGTTAATGCCTTTAAAAGTAAACCTTCGGCACAGATCTGGGTTGTGGTTTGTTATAATATTTATATTTTTTTGAGCTTCTATACAAATAAACTACCTACCTACCCAAACCTACCTACCTACCTACCTACAATGTTAGTATGGAAATAAATGTTTAATATACTTTAATATTCTGAACATATAGTTAATATTGACATTGATTGACCAAAAACCACATTATTTTAGATGTTTTACATATTTGTAGGCCTAAAAGTCACAAGTTATTTGCACTCCCAGTTGCACCATTTATCATTTTAACTCTTACAGTGTACATGCCCTAATTAAGCCATAACCAATTCAAAATTTACTGCTGAAAGAGGAATACTTTGCTTTTTTTTTAATCCAAGCAAAAACATATTGTTTTCAATAACTGTACTGCTGCTTTTAATCAGGCTTGTAAGCTATTAAAAATTCTGCTTTAAATGACTAATTTACTCATTCATTAGGCCATCATGGAGATATATACTGGTCTTGCAAGTTTTGGAAGTTTTCTATATCTAACCAGACATTTACAGTGCTGCCACTTTTTTCAGAAAAAGTTGTGTAAAATGTATTCATCCAAACCGAAGAGCTGCCACATGTCTGTGGGCAGTTCAGTTGTAGTAACATATCTGTTATCAGATAATAAAGACAACTATGCTTCCCGACCTTGGTGGCATATTATATTTTAGCTCATCCCTTTGGAGACCTCCGAATGTTCCAAAGAATCTTTTTTATTAAGGCCGCTATTCACAACTATGGCCTGTTTCATCCTAAGTAAAATGTTCTCAATGATCTTTATTGGTTACAAATAGCTGATATTTGTATGTTGTATTTGTTTGATCAAAACATGCTTTATTCTCCTTCTGGCTTCACACAGTTATACAATGTGATTTCCGACCAACCAGGCATTTTTTTCAAATGTCTCAGAGCTTCAAAAGACAGGCAGCAAATAAGCTTCCTCTCAGATCTAGGCAGAGATAACTCACCCAAACCTCACTGTGAAGCCAGGAAAATTTTTTTTTTGTAGTTGACATATTATAAAGCGCAGCGCTCCAAAATTTCCTCATTATAAGTTGCTAATGATTGTAAGAGTTGCCATTTTGTCATTCTACCTATACATACGGTGTTGTTTATGCTGAAATAATTTGTACTCCAATATACTGAAATGCATACACTAGTCAGTGAGATGTTTTCTCATAAATTTTTATACTGAAAACCATACACTGCATACATATGATGTTCACTTAAAGACACTATCATTTTTTTTACTTCTCCCATTATCAACCATCAGAATTACCCCATGCCACATATCATTTGTCGCTTACCTTTCACGGCTTATCCCTTTTCATTCATCTCTCATCACTTTAAGATTTTGCCTCATCTACTATATACAAATATATTTAATCATCAGCTTTTACAAAATAGAATATAAAACACATGATGTAATTTGTCAGGTATTGACAAATAAGAAACATCTGAAAAAATTGAAGATGTATATTTGCTGAACTATGTTTTTGGAGCATTATCTCAATGCACAGTATTCATACTGTTAAAATGATTTGTGTCCTAAATGATGTATTATGTCCTAAATATGCTTTGTGTGAGCTTTTTGAGAAAATCTTTACCACACGTGTTCCTTAAGGATTTTTTTTCCTGCTGTGTCCCTGCTTGTCTTTTCCTTTCTGGCTATCGAGTGTTTTAATTATATCCTTGTTAGTGTTTTTTAATAGACTTATTCTATTTTATTTACTCTTATCTGAATTTATAACATTTTTAAAATTCATATTTGTGTTCCTTGTTCCAGTGAATATTTTGTGTTTTGAGAAAAAAAACATAATGGATATGTTGTGGTTTGGTAAAAAAAAGCAAATCTACTTTTTATGAAAAATTACATTTAAGTTTATTGTTAAAAATTCATGTTTTTAATATAGGTTTAACAAAATTTTTACTTTCCACTGGATTTGGGCGTAACAAAAAAGTAATTTTCTCAATTTGACTAAAATGTACATATTGCATTTTGTGAAGAAATATATATTTTAACCACTGTATTTTCAACATTCCTCAGTGATCATTGAAGAAAGATTAAAATGAAAAATACTGAAAAGCAAATTTACAGTACTTGAGTTTATAAAGTAACAACAGTTTAATTAACAAGTATACAAAGCAGGAGAAAACCCCAGATTTCATTCATTGGGAGAGTACAAAAACATCTAAGATGGTTGCTGTCAAAAATGAATACTTAAGATTGCCCGACTTAGGCTTTAGGTGACCACAAAAGGTCTCCCTTACTGGGCTTACTAAAGGTTTGGAAATAAAAACTACTAGAAAAGCTCTAATTACATTTGATCATTATTTCACTTGCTAATTTTTAATCCATCCTCATAAGGCACAAACCCACTCTGAGCTGGCACACTTACTTGCACATCAACACTAATACCTGGTAGACCAAAGTCCAGTGCTGGCAACTGTGCTGATCTTATTTAATCGGATATAGATCAGTTCTACTTTTTGTTAAATGTATTGAATTTTTTTGTTATTATAAATGTTTATTGTATTTTGCAATTAAACAAATGACCGTCTTTATCTGATATTCTTTGCTTTTACTGAGGTTACACCTACCTCCAGCCAGACAGGGGGTTGTCATCTTTGAGCCAGGTAACAATTAAGCGAAGAGAGGGGTCATATGAGATTCGACAGTCAAACCGAGCGTTCTCCCCACGTTTTATGACCAAGTTTTCTGGGGCTCTCACAATGCGTGTTGGGTCTGAAACACAGGCATCGTGCAGGCATTATTGCATTAACAAAGCTTTAAAATGATTCTATCGTGTGTTTTTCAAATTATATTCATTAGCAACTTAATATGAGAAATGTGCTTTTTCTGACCTTTTACTTCAAGCCTGACTTGCTTCTCAGCCTTGCCCAAAATGTTGGTTGCCACACACGTGTAAGTGCCCTGATCCTCTTTCCGTGCCCGTTTGATTTCTAGTGTTCCATTGTCATAGGTGCGGTACTGTCCTCCATCTAAGTTGCTTCCCTGACCATTCTTAAACCTAAAGAAGATAAATCACATATAAGGTCAGTTCAAGCCTTCACTTTTTTTTACTACTTATTTTCTGTTGTTAAGGCATACAAGATTCATGAAATTAATAATGATGAATACGGTTCTCACAATTTTGTGCAGTTACACCTTACACCTTAACAACCCTGTTTTGCATAAAATATACACAAATACACACCAACGTAGCATGGGCAAGGGAGAGCCAAAAAATGGGCAGTCCAAATGAGTCCGATTGTTCTCAATCACTCTGATGACCTCACTCTGTGGAGCTAGCATGCGGGGCTGAACATCTGCAGAAACAGGAAAACGTTTAAAGAACCTACCTTAACAACTCTTAAATTCTAAGGTCAACCAAAATAAAGTTTTTTCAGGACTTTATTAATTTTGCATTTATACATAAACACGTTTTTATTATTTTTTAAATAAATGAAATTCTTCATGTTAACAAGGGCCACATTCTGCCATTACCTGCTAACAGCAATACAGCACTATATATTTCAACATTGTTCATAAAATATACTGCTTGAATTAGTGTCAAGTATTTAACATGTACCATTCCTTCTTCGTAGGGCTAGGGCTTTTAAACCTTTGTATATGTGAAAAATCCCATAGGCTATTTGGACATTGTTAAAACTCAGTAAACTAGTATGTTTTAAGACATTTTTTCTTTGATAACCTCATGTATTTTCCACTTGTAGCCATCAATATCTTACCTAGGATATTGACAAAAGCATTAGCTAACAAGTACCCATGTTCATTTGAAGCATTGCACTGATAAACGGCACTACTACCAATCTGAACAGAGCGGAAAATGATGGTGTCGCCTGCAACACGACGGCTTGGATTCGGAGGAGCACCTAGGAAAAGAAAAAAGCAGAAAGTTGAGATAAGTCCAGCAAAGTTCACATCCTGCCCTAAGTTTGACTGCACTGTCTACTTCAACTATCTCTATATATAATCTTCATTTGGATCTTGATCTTTGTTTGTCCGTGAATGAATTAGAAGAAGAAGCACTAGATGGCAGTAGAGAGACAGCTAAAACATAGGCATTGCATTAAGAATCTCCTCCAGGCTTATACTACTGAAGACTGTAGTACGCCAGTCACACCTCAAAACACAGACATTCAAACTAAACAAATTGTTGTGCTTTAAATTAACTAAAAGATCTTCATTTAGATCTTGATCTTTGTTTGTTCACGAATTCCACGCATGCGTAGACCACCTTCCAGTTTAGTACGTTGTTGTTACTCACGGATGTCAACAATGTGCCGGAATAACGAAAGGGTGTGGTGGACAGTGTTACGCTGGTTAGCTCCTGAGGCCTGGTTAGAGAATGAGATTGCCGAAGATAAAAGGTACGTGCCTACGTAACATATGAATGAAAGAAAGACAGTGGGTAAAATGAATGACAACTTAACAGCACGTTCCGGAAATTATTGTTATGTTGTACCCGGCGAGTGCTGCGTCTCACAGTTGTACCATGTCAGTGAAGTGATCCCTATTTATGCTTTAAAGAGCCTGGATACCTACAGGTGCCGGTCATAAAATTAGAATATCATGACAAACTTGATTTATTTCAGTAACTCCATTCAAAAAGTGAAACTTGTATATTATATTCATTCATTACACACAGACTGATGTATTTCAAATGTTTATTTCTTTTAATTTTGATGAT
>JANRMT010027041.1:43750718-43779343 GCA_026402145.1 Polypterus bichir lapradei | reverse complement strand
ATCATCAAAATTAAAAGAAATAAACATTTGAAATACATCAGTCTGTGTGTAATGAATGAATCTAATATACAAGTTTCACTTTTTGAATGAAATTACTGAAATAAATCAACTTTGTCATGATATTCTAATTTTATGACCGGCACCTGTATGTGTCCCCCTTTTATAACCAGTGCTCCGTGTATATTGCCTTACTCTATGGATTGCCACAAAGCAACCTGCGAGATTGGAGAAAGGTTGAGAAGACATCGTGAGAGGAAACAATAGCGTCGTGAAAACGAGACGGACTGTGAACGGACAGAAGCAGAAATGCTGCTACACCACCACATAATTACTATTCGGACAGTGATTCCGAGTAGGCCGTTCCTATTGAATCAATGTCCAAGGGTTTTCTTTTGTAATTTTGTTTCCCTTATAAAAAATCATAATGCTGTGCGACGAAGGGCCCAGTTCACGACTGGCAGCTGCGTTTAAACAGGGAGCCCTTCACAGACAACTTTAACACACACAACGTAGTTGGGCGCACATGGCTAGTTGTATTATATTTAATAGCTAGATACTCACGGTGACAAATCAATATTCAATCTGTAATAAAGAACTCTATCTACAACATGAAAAACAAGTGAGGGGTATGAAAAGTGATACATATTATTCCAAATTAGTTATGCTAACAGTATTACAAATTTAAAGAGCAAGGTATTAAGCAGAAGAGCAGAACTGAGAAGTTAGTCTTCTCTGAAGTTCTTGCCAAACGTAAATCCTGATAAGACTGAGGAGATCAGAAAGATCAGACTTCAGTTTTGGTGTACGATAGACAGGTATAAGTTTATGGTATTTTGGGACACATTTTGGGGTAGATGGGACAACAACGTCTGTTCTACAAAAATAAAATACACAAATACACAATGGGGGTACCTCTAATGACTAGAGGCTAGCAAGTGTCCAAGTATGCAAAAAAAGTAACTAAAATGTTACTACCAAGTTTAGGCCAGTAAGCCTAAAATGTATCACTTGGGCAGCCTAAACAAGGACAGCCTGGTGGTGTAGCAGTAGCACTGATGCCTCATATTAAGGAGGACCAGGATTCATCATGTGTCCTCCATACATTGACTTTGCATATTATTCCTTTGACTGTGTTTCCTTCTGGTTCTCAGAATTCTTCCCACAGTCCCAAAACATGAAGGTTAGTTGAATATGCTGAACTGGCCATAGTAGGTGGGTGGTATGTGTATGATCAGAAAGATCAGCACATCAGAGAAGTAAATACTGAAATATTATATAATAGTTTGGGTAATCTGGTTCCTAGGGCACAAAGCCTGCTGACGCTCATATCTTAATTTTTCATTTTGATTTTCAAAATCTTTGATATGGTGCCACTTGAGAGGCTAGTGATCTAACCAAAAGAAAATCTGGCAGTTAAATGCACACCCTCTAAATCAATGTGAAACTGACTCAAACACAGAAAGAAACGGTTAATGATTTCTGAATTTGGTCATGTTAAAAGTAGTGTCCCATAGTAATTAGTGTTGGAGTCACTGTTCGTTTTAATTTATATACAGTACACAATGATGATAAAAATGTAACTAACCAGAAGGTTACTCTACCTGGTTACCTACTCTAAACTAGGTGAAATGACAGATTCCTTAGAGTCAGCAGATGGACCTGGACAGAAATGGGCTTGACAGATATGTGGCAGAAGAAATTTAATGTAAATAAATGTAAAGTATTGCATAAAGTTATTAACAATATTAGATCTAAATACACAATGAGATCCCTGAAACTTCAATTTACACCTTATGAGAAGGATCTAGGAGTAGTGGCCTTGTCAGGGTAACATTGAGAAATTATGCAGTAGTAATTATGAAGGCTAACAGGATATTACTGTAGGTTATATAGCACATTGTGGTCTGCACAAGTCAAGGGAGGTCATTCTTAAAACAATACAATGCATTAATGAAACTTCATCTGGAATACTGTTTGCAGTTCTGGATACTATATTACAAAAAAGATATAACAATGCCAGAGAAAGTCCAGGGAAATGAAGTTAGATTGGAATATGCATATGAACAATGAAACAGCTGAATCTTTTCAGGATAAGCAAACAGTTAAGAGGAGACCAGAACAGAATCTTTCAAAAATTAGTAAGGCAATTAGCACAGTGGATTTCAGTTGTTCCTCCAAATTAACTTCATTAATAAGGAAACAGTACCTTAAAGTTTAAGGCTTACAGAAATGTTACAAAGAATTTTTTTCACACAAAAAATCAGATATATTGAGTAAATCATGACATAGTGTACAAGATAGTAACTAGATACTAACTTAAAACTTGACTGGATGATTTTGGCCAAAGTGGGGTATGTAGGAATGATCATCTACATTTGGCTAAATGTCCTATTCTCATAAGTTGTTCATCATTTCTACTGAAATCTAAAAGCAAATACCAATCTAAACCCCTCATATAATATCACATTATATATATCGCCACTCATGTTATATAACTGAGATGCCATTAATCACACACAACTTTCTCTAACATGACTCATAAGAATTTACCACACGACTTAGACCTGTGTTTAATTTTTCTTCCCCAAAGATTCCATCTGACCCCCACTGTAGTGACCAGTATGTGTTCTATACGTAGAAATTAGCAGTAGAATTATGCCATCTGCGGAACTGCCTTTTGTGAGTAACTTTACACAAAACATTATCGTATATCTCTAGCCAGCCCAAGATCACATTTTCTCATATCACAGGCTGAAATGCCTCTTACTTTCTATAGGATCTCCATTGATAAGCCATGTGATCTCCGGTTTAGGCAGCCCATTTGCTCGACAAATAAGATTTCCATCCTCCTCCGGAGCAAGGATCAGATTTTTCGGTTCAGACAGCCAGTATGGTGAAGCTGTATAAGATAAAATTTGTGTGAAGGAAAAAAAAAAACATAATAAAAGCAGGCTAGTTACACTGCTATTAATTATGCTTTGTTCAACATTTAGTATTTGAATCCAATGAAAAGACAGATAAATTGGGCTGACTGCAGTCTGCCTCCAATAGTAATAATGTTTTAAATGAATTACCTTTAACCAATGTTAAAATCAAGTAAGAAATCAAGTAAAAACTGTCATAAAGTAAAAACATCCCTAAAAATACAATTACATCATTATGCATTATTACGTTTAACAAGAATATCTACAGGCTTTTTAAACTGGTGTTTTCACAATATTATAAATATACTGTATATCCATCTGTTTATTTTCTGAAAACATTCTTTCCATTAAAAACGTTTCATGGACAGAAACCTATCCTGGCAGCATCAGGCAAGGTTGGAAACTCATGACGGAAATAATGGCCATTATGGGTTACATGCAGACAGGCTAAGTAACTATCATACCTCTATTTTCTTAATCTGCTTATTCAGAACAGGGCATGGTAACCAGTCCTGGGCAGAGTGACTACTCATAGTAAAATTAACTCACATAAACACCTGCAAGTCTTTCACTCAACTGAACTGAACTGAACTCAACTCACTCACTCACAAAGGATGAATTTAGAATTGTAATAAAATATAATGTGCTTAGAATGTGGACGGAATCTGGATCACCCTGAGGAAAATGATGCTCCCAAGAAGCTCCCAAAGGCAAGCAGGAACATGCAGCCAATTCGCACCGTCACACTCTCCTATTGGTTACAGCATGAAAAGAGCTTCTGAGAGTCTTTGTAATCCAGACATGGCTGGTTCACCATTTACAGTTACCAATGTGAAAATGTCCAGACTTGGACAGATCGTGGTGTGTTCGACCCACTGTACAACAAAACAAGTCAACAAAAACAACATACGTAATTTCTCTGTTCAGACAATGATGTATATAGGTCATAATAAAGTTTTTTATTTACTTTATTGCAACTATACACTTGGTATAAGTATTTGTAAAATGGCAGAAAACAAAAGCTGAGGGCCATTGAGACCCGTAAGAGTTAGAATGACAATAAGAAATGTATTCATGTCTGGAACATTTGTTAATATTAATATTATGCATGTGTATGGATATTTGTGTGTATATTGTCACGGTTTGCATCTCCTCCAAATTTCTCACAGTGTGTTCTTACATCTTCTAAAATGGGGTCCTAACACTGCAATCTTGGGAGTTTACTGGTAATCACTATAAAAGATAAAGTATTTTGATACAAGAGTCTGTAAATCAGTAAGAATATTCATATGTGGAGAGCCTGCAAAGGCAGGCCACAAAAGTAATTTTGTACTGCATTTATAGAAGCTTTGATTCTGATTCTACTCTTTTAATTCTAGGGAGACATATTTTGACGGTCAATCTTCCCACCAAACCGCACAGTTTGATTTGAATAAATATTATCCCATATTTTAGAAGCAAAAATGTTATGTGCATGAGTTTGTGTTCTAGGTGTCTGAGCATTCCAACATAGTTACAATATGTATGTGTATATTGGTAGACATTTTGTGTGCTCCTGTTCCAATGTTATATTTCTAACAGCTTGTTTACTGAGAACAAATTGGAATTGCTTTTAACTTGAACTGTAACTAGATTTCAACATGGCAATAACAAAGATGATGGAGAAGAATCTAATTCCAGATAAATTTTAGTCCAGTAGATGAGGCCTAATTAAAATAACCACATTACTCTGATGCAGTGCTGTTAAAGATAATTAACACGTGGATTGGACATGATCAAATTAAAGTGAATTAAATATTTAATCTTTAATTGTGATTACATGGTGGCACTGTGGTTGTCACAACTGCTTCATACTAGTCCAAAGGAACACAAGGTCAGATTTATAAATCTTGTGTCCACACAAAAAGAGGATTGAAATGTATGTACATAACTTTCCACACATCAAGTAAAAAGACCAATTAGGGAAAGGCAGCCAAACTAGGTAAATGATGACTCATGTGTATAATAATTCATATCACTGAACTGCAATCTACTGCAGTGTCCAGTTTTCCTAACATAATTGGAGGACTATACTTCACTCTTATTGCATTAAGGACACCTAATGAGAATGAAGCTGCGTTTTTTAACCTAAGTAACATACAAGTAATCTTTAATGGCAATATAAGACTAATAAAATATGCCTCAGCGGCCTTGATCAAATTTATTATAAGGCAAAGTAACTTTAGCAGACGTGATGTTACTGTATGTCAGGGGTGCCCAACTCCAGTCCTGGAGGGCCGCAGTGGCTGCAGGTTTTCATTCTAAACCTTTTCTTAATTAGTGATCTGTTTTTGCTAATTAACTTCTTTTGAATTAATTTTAATTGACTTGGTTTTTAAGAAATGTTTCCCTGAATTTCTTCATCGTTCCTCTGAATTGCTTCATTTCTTTCCTTAAATGGCACCCAAACAGAAGTAAAATGTAAAGTGAGAGGGCCAACAGAAGATCAACTAAGTCAGGGCCTCAAACTCCAATCAATTTCACTCTAACCAGTTGCTTAATAAGGTTCCGATTCTTGTCGTTAATTCAACCCGTTCTTTAATTTCATGGCTTGTTGCTGCTCTCATTGTGCAATAGCAGACATTTATTTATTCTGGGTAAGTTTTAAAGAGACTGCAGACCCCCAGATCAGACAGCCTCCTGAAAGAAAAATTCCTTTCTTTTTATTATCTAGCTTATTCATTAGCCAAAGAGAAAAACACATGACAGTTTATTTTAAGGTCATACATAAATTGCTGTAAATTATATTACATCCTGATTATTACATGCACAAGTGCACAGAATTTCTTATCCAAATAAAGAGCCATTAGGGTGCTCACGTTCCTAAGAAATACGCTCTTATCAGCACACGCACACAAGACCAGTGTAAAGCAGTTTCTTATAGTACATTAGTTACAAAGAAATTACATTCTTATAGTTTTAATATCTTCATTTGATTTTGTTTGGTTAGGTTAATAAATCCTTATTTATTAATCCATAAGGGACATGTTTCTTATTGTTTTAATACAAGAATTCAGAAACTAACACATTGATTTATAATATCACAGGGTGTTCTGTTAGTATCAAGAGATCAGCATTTTCTCATAAAAGAATGCAAATTATCTAATAATTCTGTGCACAAGCTTAATTCTTTTCTACCAAAATGAAGAACAAATCATATAGAAGTAATAAATCATATAGCTCTCTGCAGAATGATTAATACAAAATACAGTAATTGGTATTGTGAGGTAAATACTTATAATCATTACACTTAATAATGTTTGTTTT
Source organism: Polypterus bichir lapradei (assembly GCA_026402145.1). Taxonomy (NCBI): domain Eukaryota; kingdom Metazoa; phylum Chordata; class Cladistia; order Polypteriformes; family Polypteridae; genus Polypterus; species Polypterus bichir. The sequence goes on along the minus strand of JANRMT010027041.1, from coordinate 43,773,113 downwards.
TTTTTTTGCTTTCTCACTATTCAGTGTAACAGCAGTCATGTCATTGCATGTGGCATGTGATAGTAGCTGTCCACTCAGATGCTGGCGTGTTATGCCTTTCTCTACACTTCAATGTCTTGCTGGGCTCACCATAAATGCAGGTGAGGGTGTCATGATGTGTCATATTTAGTTTGCTCTGCTAGTCAATGAAGGTCTGCAATATCATGATTGCATAAGGTTACTTAGCAGAGTCCATATATGGTTGTTTCAGGGTAGCAACCAGGCAGGGGTTTGAGGCATTCAAGTAACGTATATTTACAAGACAATAGCGATTTACAATGGTAAACTGCATACACAAGACAATCGCAATTTACTAAGGTAAACTGCATACAAATCTGCATACACCAGGTTTTATAAATCAGTTTTTTTTGTTTGTTTGTTTTTTTGGTGTACACTTATATTCATACTCAAATCCATGCAAAGTGAGACTCAAGGACTTTGATTCACAAATCAGTTACTGTCTTGATAGCATTTGCTCTCGGGCTAGTTATGGCTTGCAGACAAAACTCAATTGGCCCATTGTGGCTCTGCACATGGAAGTTCTATGTATGTGTACTGGTATTAGTCCAATTTAGTTTCTTCTCCTGCACCATATATTGCCAGGACAAGCTCTTACTTTCCATTAAACTGTAATGAAAACTGTGGCCTCAGAAAAGTTAACCTCTAACCCATGATACTGTTGCTTCTACAGGCTGCACATAATTATATCTAAAAAGACTTTAGAATAACAGAATTGGGAGTTTTCAGCACAAAACATATATGAAATTAATCAAGTAAGAAATGCATCTTTAGATATTTGCCAATTTCGCACAAACATTTTTGTAGACAATGTAACCCCTTTGCAACTGTATGCTTTGTCCTTACTAAATCTCTTCTTACCTTTGTACCTAACTGAGATGGTGTGACGAATGCTGCCCATTTTGTTACTGGCCAGGCAGGAGTAATCACCTGCATCAGCTTCAGACACCCCAACTATGCGTAATGTCTTATTGAAGTTTTCAAACTTAACCTTCTTGCTGGGAAGGTCTCCTCCTTTCTTGTACCAGGTAATGCTAGGAGTAGGTCTATAATGAAGAATTTCAAAATAAGGCAAAACCCTTTTCAAGGCATATAAAAATACATATTATAACTGTTTGGAAATTAATTCTGATATTAAATGCCTGTAAAGCCTGAAAAAGATATGAAATCAACTCTACATAAAAAAAACAACTTATTTAATAAGAGAAGATCTTTTAGCCAAATATAGTTCAACAATTTCATGACATATAAAATATCTCAAAAATTGAGTTAGAATTTCAGTGCTCCCATGTTCTTACTTGCGCTATCATTAAGTATGTTTTACATTATGTGTAACATTTCTTTCGAGCTAATTTCCATTTATGTTACTGTGTATTAGTCAAAAACATCACTTTTTTGAAACCCCTAGCATCAACCTTAATTATTGCCATCATCATTTTAAATACAGAAATGTCATAAAGTATGCAAATATACAGGATACAATTCCGTGCGACTGGCCACTATAAGTTAGCTTATCCCACAATTTCTGCTGCTTGCTTCACTTTGAGAACTAAAATATATTTAAGATTCTTTTTTTCTTGGTAAGAAAAGTGTGCATTTTTATTGGGAAAAATGAAAATATCTAACACTTTTACATGGCAAATGTCACATTTATATTACATTCAGTAAAAGCTTGAAATATTTAGCTTATATTGCAAAGGCTTCACCTCTATGTCAAATATCCAATTTATATGGCAAATATTGTGCTTATATATTACATATCCTGTTTAACATCTCACTTAATACAGTTTGTTAAATATTGTTTATATGCAATATTTCACCCTTAAATGTAAAATATGTGACAAATATCTCACTTATGCCTACAAGAAAAGAACTGTACATGTGATAATAATGACCCTAAAAACCTATTAAACCTATATGTCAAAGAGCCAATTTAAATTAGCTGGGTGGGACATAAGTACGGTATAATTGGTGAATATCAGGTGTGCTGGTTAAATGGAGTGGCTGAAAATGTACAATCCTTTCCAGATGTTAAATGTCAAATGTAAAGGGCAGAAAATCAAATCTAAAGGTTGAGCTGAAAGTGATATTCGTGTTATTCATGCCTATCAGTTATGCCCTCAATATTCTGCTTTTAAATGGGTTCCCACAGGAAGTTCACAGATTTATTAGCATGGAGAATTATCTAGAATAACTGAACATGCAGTTGAAGCTAATGTAAGTGCAACTATTGAATTCTATTATGTGTTACGAGAGGCAGAATGTGGTTGAAGATTTTTGTGAGGGAAGGTAAGATGAGGAGATGACATTACACAGGCAAGAGCCAAGGGTCAAAACTGAGTAATCAAGAAATTAACGTTAATCAGAAGTTGAAGTCAAAACAGAAGTCAAAAGAATCAAGAAACCAACCTAATGTTAGGGTAGACTTAAGAAATAAGTTAACTATGCTAAGAATAACGAGATGTAGATTATTGCATCAAGGAATAGTGAGTGTTGTGACTGTTGTCATATTTATAGTGTCACATCCTATAATTTCAGCAATGTGACAGACTTCATGTGTAAATGCTACATGGATCATCGTGTAAACAAAAGAAACAAGTACAGAAAACAGAATCCCAGAGCCAAAAAACCACAAACTATACAAAAACACAGGCATAAAAGACATAATACAACATGAGTTTAATGTTTAATGTTGCCACTTTAAGAAGCGGACTGATAAGCATTCTGAACAAACTGCTGTTAAGAGAAACTTTAGATCAGGAAAGAAAAGAGTTCTTTCTTATGAAAGGAAGTAGGCAGCTTTGTGGTGAGAATTAAGGCAGTGTTTCAGTAACGGTAACTTAAAGACTAGTGCAAATGAGTAGAAACTAATTTGAAAAACAGAAAACAAAGCAGGCATTTTTAGTAGATATCTGAAAGCTAGAATATTTTGGATAGAAATGATACCATCTTTAAACATTCACTGAATGATGTTGTTACGTGTTGCAATATGGCATTGCTGTCAAAATGATAAAATTGACTTAAATTACATAAATAATGAATTGACTTAAGTAAGTAAAAAATTATGCATGCAAAATTAACCCAACACATAAAAAACAGGATTCATGCATGTCACCAGCTGCAGCAGTGCAGCTAACCTGAACAGGAAATTGTTTTTATAACTGGCATCTGTACAAGGTGACACCACTTGCAGAATATGCTATAAAAACCAGTTAAGTAGAAGGTGTATTTGTACATTGTGATATATGAAGCTATAAATATATTCTCAACAATTAATGGTTCATTTTATTGTGCTATGTGCTAATTAGAAATTGTCAACAGTGAACAATCTACCTTTGTGATTAATTGTTACAAGAATATTTGAACCTTAGAAAATTTCTGTCTGAAAGACTATGTTCATACTCCAGAGCCATATACTTCCGAAAATGCCGACTTTGCGTAGCAATATGGATTGCTTAAAATTAAGAGGTTTGAAAATGCAGGCTCTAATTGCACCCTGATTGGATCATGCTCATTACAATTTCTCATTTCCTGATCGGTCACCCTTCATGGAAGAAAACCATAACGTGGCGTTTTCATGGCACTTGTTGTGTTGCTTAAAAGTGCATTAATCTAACTTTTTGATGTATTTGCCATTGCTATTTTTCATGGTGTAAATGCAATCTACAAATGAATGTTTATCTTGTAGAATACTTCTCATTCCTGTTTCTGCTGATACATGCATGCCCAGTTCAAGCATAAATAGTGAATGTGTTTACACATTTCAGTACACTGCTAAAATATCACATGTGATGTATCTGAAATATTATATGGCATCAGTTGTACATAAGTGATAAAGGCAACAGATTTGAGAAATTATTTCTACAGGAAGTACATGGTGTTTTAACTGAGTGTGGATTGTATAGTGCAAATATCTACTGCATTCAGCCAGCATCACAAGGAAATTTGACACATAACTTGGACTTTGAATGCTTTTTCATCTACTGTAAAACTTTATGTACTTATAGACTATCTAATGGATTGAACTATTACATGCAGCTCAATGAAATACTCAGTGACAAGTAATAATGTCCTTTGGAGACACTAGTTGGTAAGTGCAAGGCCATATATACTTAGCCATGGATACAAAGAGTAAAAAAAAAATGTATATTTAAGATGATTGTGTATTTAAGAATCCCAAAACACTATGTGTGAATATATCCACATATTAGATGATGATTTGCTTTAAGCTAGTGGTATTATATTAACATGAAATCTTGATTCTTCATAAACAAAGCTTGACAACAAGTAGGTCATACCTGCATTACATTGATAGATGCTTTTTTGCTTTTTACGAAAAAACAAATGTCTTTTGTAGACTTACACTCCTGCTGCAATGCACTCCAGAAGCAGTTCATCACCACGCAGAACAGTCTTAGAACTAGATGTTCCGGTAGGGGAGAGAAATGTCGGTGTGGTCTCTGTGATGCCTCGTGCTAGATAAAAAGCAGAAGACAACTTTAAATAATCAATATGTCAGTTAAAAAAAACAAAAACGTTGCCTGAACTATGACCTTAAGGTACTGCCAGGCAAGCAATATATGCCAGGTATACAAAAAATTTGTAACTTTTGCTGTTATATCTTCTTTTGGTGGAGGAATGAACAAAAAATTCTGCAATTTTGATCCTTTCATTGAAAAAAACATAATTTCAAGTATATATTTTTAAGTAGATCTTATCTATGCTCCTGGCTTAAAACGTTGCTTCTCCAGAACCTCTCTATATTCAGTAAACAACAAAAAAAAATCATTATTTATTCATCATTAGTATTAAGTTCTTGGGAAACATTGTCACAATATATCTAAAAAGTGACTGCAAAAGCAGCTGTACATTCAATGCAGAGATCCTTTATGGAAATGTGACAAGGTTCCAAGAGGCTGGATGTATGAATGGGTACCCCATTGGTTTAATTTATGTGTAAATGTTGGGTTCGTGAGCTGGTGGTTGGAGACACAGACATGGAATTCAATGGATGTTCTTCTGAATGAGCTTTCCTTATTGCAGCCATACCAATCCCCAATTCCTATCTTGCTGTTTTCTTTCTCCACATAACCAATCACCACACAATAAACATCTAAATAAAAGTAAAACTAGCTATAGTTTAGCTATAAACTCAGAACATTTAGAACACTGAGTGTTTAAAACTTTTAAGGAACATTGACAAATCTTCCATTATACATGTTTAACTATTTCATCGAACCATCCAGGAGTCATGCCCATCCCAACAACCATCAGACGTAAGGCAGGAACAATCCCTGGATGGGGTGCCAGCTTATCACAGAGAGAATGCAAGCACACACATAACTAGCGTCAATTTAGCATCACCATATTCCCTAACCTGCATGTCTTTGGAAGGAAACCAAAGCACATTGAGGAAACCTGCCAGGAAAACATGCAAACTGCAGGCAGGGAACACCTGGGATGTTATCACCTTATAGTGAGGAAGCACTGCTACTGCTGCACCAGTGTCCCCCACATGTATAATTATTAGCAGTATAAATTGTATAAATGAAGTTAACAATTTATCTGTAAAATCAAATATACACATTTTAATGTATTTCATCAAGAAAATGATATGAAGTATAAATATTAGGATTCTAAATGTTCAGATGGCTGTAAAATCATGAATTTAACGTATTCTGTGTGACGATTGCTGCCTGCGGCTCTTTCAGCGCAAGAGGAAGTCCGTTTAAGAAGCATGTAACAATTAATGACTGTGTCGGGGAGCACTTAGAACACAAAATGTATCTTGCCTGAAGGGGTGGCCTGAGTTACCTCAAAAGCTTGCATATTGTAATCTTTCTAGTTAGCCAATAAAACGTGTCATTTTGCTTGACTTCACACTAAAGTATCCTGTGTTAAAACATAATAATAAAAATGTTTTCATATGTTTCAGTCGATGCCATGCCTATCTTTCTTAATAAAACAACTCGGCTCCCACTGGATCAGTTTTATGAGTTATGAGTTGCACTTTACTCTTTACCTTTTGATGATGAGAGTGTGCACAAGTAGCAGGGCACTACAGGACTGAGCAGAAATACTTCATTCAGACTCTGCAAGTAGGTACAGTAACTGGAACTTCAAGCTATATGACGAAATGTTCAACAGATTGAACAATATCTCTAACTGACAAAGGTGATAAAATTGTAGAATGAATGCTTTTCACTAATTAGTTACATGAACCGTCAGCATTAAATTTACTCTTATAGTGTTAAATTAACAAGTAGACTGCATGAGGAACTGTTGTTTTCGTATCTGCACTTTAACTGTTAATTTAACATCTGCGTTTTTGCTATGCACAAAAAAAAACAAAGCATGCTTTAACAAATCTGATACATACTCAGTTGTTCATGTTCGTTTGCAAGCATCCACTTTATGGTGATTACTTTACACATCCTAAACTCACTAGACCCAGTCTAAGGAAAAATAAAGTTACTGTGTTACCTTTAAAGCACCTTTTTCATTTTCATAATATTTGTTGGGGGATCGTCACAAACTGGTGGCAGCCAATACTACAATAAACATTTTGATGGCTTGCCAATTTAAAAACTGCCCTCAAAAATAATCACAAAAAAAACTCTCTGATAATTATTCTGTAAAAAGGTGTCAATGTGAAGCCAAATGAAAAAGAAAAAAGAAAAGAAAAAACTTTTAGCAAAGCTGTTTTGCCTATGTATATGCAACCCAATAATTTGCTGCAATAAATGTGTATTTGTGCAGGTTAAATTAAAGAAAAAATGCCATATTTCTGTGTGAATGTTCTGGACACTTTACGGAAGGTCTATATTTTTTTAAGAAAGATGGTTTCTACCCTAAATTCAGGGAATCTTTTATTTGGTCCCAAAACACTGCAACAAAGTGCTCAATACTTTCGATAACAACATCCTGCTACGCAAGATGCCAGCAACATCATTTTTTCTTTGTTTTATGAATGACATGTGAGTATGAGCATTAATTTGACTCTGGTAAAGTCGGAGAGGTAGGCATGTAATATACAACATATAACTTGAGTTTAATTCTTTATTGCTTCAAAGCTGCTAGTTTTACAGTTTTTGGAATCTAAAGAATCAATAAACAAATGATTTTCCAAGTAGGAATCTTCACTAAATTCTTTTTCCATCCATACACCATTATTAAATCGACTCAAACGCAACAAAGTCGATAAGAAATGAAAATGGAGAAGTGTTGTTATACTGTCATATTGACCAATGAACATGGATTTCTAAATGGATAGCCTAAGACTAGATTGTGTTGTGTTATTTTAGGTGTACTTAAAAATGCTATGTTAACAGGTTAAATGTGCTATTACAGAGAATTTCCTGTAGCTACACCGTGACAGATACAGTGCAAGTAGCTGAAACAATGAAAGTAGCCAGACCAGAATATTAACTGTAAATATCAAGAGCACATACTTTAAATATTCTCTTTGTCAGGAGAAAAAAAGCTAGGTTTCAAAATGCCAAAGCAGATATAGACTGAACATTTTTAGTTCCATAATAGCAACAAAAAAAAAAAAAAAGATAATGCAAAACTAAATATTAATGCAGGATTTCTTACATTTCTCCTTAACAGTACTGAGTAGAAGCAAAAAAGAAAGGGGGAAGAGAACTGCAGAAACTAACTTGATCCAGCCTACACTTGAGCTATATTTTTCATTTTAAAAATTCAGCATTTTAAATAACTAAAACAATTTGTCTAATTGAAATACAGAGATTATTGTACATTATTAGTTGTGACCAGTAGGGGGCATTGTAGCACCCCAGACAAAACTGCACAGACACAAGTCCCAGGTGCAAATAGAAGGTTTATTATAATAAATTACTTTACAAAATGCTTCTTTAATAAACACAAACACCAAACCAAGTTATTTTTTCTCTCCTTCTTGCTTCTTCTCCAATCCTCCCAGGCGAGCTTTGTCTATACCCCACATCCAACTCCAACTCACCTGGATGAGGTTGAGTGGCTTCTTTTATCTTGGACACAGAAGTACTTCCAATGCTATGGCTTCGGCCATTGGAAGCACTTGTGGGTCAAACAGAAGTTTCACAAAGACAGGATCATTAATACCAGCAGCTCCCCCTAGACAGCACCCATGGACCCCAACAAAGCTGCCCTATGGGACATCAGTTCCCAGTATGCCTTGCGGGTGTCCCCACAGGTAGCGTAGTTCAGGGAGCCTGCCACACAGCATGTCGAGGGAGTAAGTAGCCATGCCAGGTTGTCTACCCCTGTCCTTCCATTCTACTGGCCTCCCAGTCGGGTAAGGGTCTTTGGTCCATCCCTGTCATGAAGCCAATGCAACGTACCCTGCTGCAAAATGGCATGCTTTATCAATCCTCTGGCAAGGGAAGGGAACATCTTGTTCTTTTGGCATACTCTGTGTCATGGTCTCCCGCCCAGGTAAGGGATTAGAACCCACCCTAACAGGGAAGCCCGTGCATATGAGTTGCCCATCACAATGTTAATAATGATTCATTATTTCTCCTGATTAACTTCAAGATGCAGAACTTCATTTACTCATGATGACAGTAAAACTGAAATCAACAGATTACTTCCTACATCTTCCTTTGAAAGTATTTGCATAAAACTTTGCATTAAAAAAATTTTACTTTAGAGAGTAGTTTTAAAAATATCCCCAAAACATGTCATACTTAAAACTCTTGATTCATGAGCTCAGTTTGCTAAAATTCCAACAAAAGTCACATTTCTCACTACTACTTGTTTGTATGAAAATGTACCACTTCCCTTGGCTTTGGTCAGCATATTTATTAATTCAGTAATAACACTTACTTCATGCATGCCTAATTAAGTGAATTATCCTTTATAAATTACATATTACATTAAATAAACTGCATTTTCTTCACCAATTCTTATATTTCTTCACGGAAAGTGAACCATGGCATTGTCTTATCTACAAAAATGGTTCATAAACACACACTTTAAAATGTAAATATAAAATTATAAGTGTATCTGTAGTTTCTGCCAACCCACTACATTGAAGCTATGGGTTGCAACGCTTAAGTGAAATGTAAAAACTCTTCTGAACAACTTTTGATCTACTAGTTCCTGGTGCTCACTTCTCCAAGGATGACAGCTTGTAGCCTAACAACAGAAGATTCTTCTGACCTCCCTTTTGGTCAACTGAAGGTCCAGAAGTTGTCCATGTAGATCACAACCTTAATTAGAAAGTGAAGCTTGGGTGAGAAATAGTTGCAAAGTTGGAAATGTCATGTAAAACATTAATGGGTAACTATGAGAAATTCTACAGTTACAATTAGCAATCATTGGGTTGTAATGGTTTTTACATCAGAGAAGCTGAGAAGCTATGTGTTTTTAACTCTGTAACATTATAACTTTTTTAACAGTTAATCTAAGCTGCATGTACAGGACAGCAAGCCAATGAGGGTGCATGGTTTTTACTTTCATTTATAAATGCCTGACAAGCTTAACAAACACAAATTCCCAGTGCAAATAAATGCATTCCATGATAGGGAAAAATATTTAAAATATCAAAAGCAGCTAATTGTATCCTTCAAATACAAATTCATAAATTCTGGACTTGACTGGTTTGAAATCTTCACATATCTACAAAGTTCTGCCAGCTTCAGCTAACAAATGTAACAAAATTAAACTTGACTCATACTATTTGATACAATGAAGTATACAGAAAAATCTGTTTGTGTTAATACATATAAATGAGCACTAAATACTGTATTGTTTTAGTTTCTAATAAATTTTAGTTCTTTTTATCCCATATTTAATTCAGAAGTTTGCAACAAGTACCATATAACTAAGCTTAAGAAGCAAAATCCTATAACTCCTTACATTTCTTACATTTCCACTTTGGCTTACAGCTTAGTTCTGGGCTAATTTTAAAATCCTCTTTCACATGTATAAAGCTACTTATTGCTAACCCCCAGCCTACAACATATACAGTGCATTTATACTCCAATAAATATCCAATATATATCATGATCAGACGATACCTTTAACTTTGTATTTGTCAATATAACAGAAGCTCCAATGGGTATGATAGTTTAAATCAAACCTGGAGGTCATTACGTTAGCATACTCTTTCTTTGAGTTGCTCGTTCTAGTGTTTAAATCCTTGTCTATTTTTTTTCTAAAGTCACTGCTTTCAGCTTTTACTAAGCCATCCTTTCACTTTTCAGTATCTAAGAGTAGCTTCTGCTATCAAAGTTAGCTAGGCTATATGTTTATGAACGTGGGTGAGTGTGTGCTTGCATTTGTAAAGAAACACTGAATGATGTTTTCTGTTTGTACCACCTATAAATTACATGTGCACAGCATTCTAAGTCTATTCAATGGGAATGGTGCTTTATATTACAACGTTTCTCAACACAACACTATGATGATCACACTCAAATCATCAAGGGGGAACCCCAAGGCTAACACCCAGCCGGATAACCACACTCTATTCACCAAGGGATTCCCTGTCATTTCGTGAAAAAATTAACATGGGAAAAAGTGGGTCACAACACCTAAAAGGTTGAGAAACACTACTTTGTAAGATTAAATAGTGGCAAAACAGCATTTTCAGATAACATGAATTTAAGAATGTATTTTTACTTTAATTATCGTCTTCAGTTATACTAAATGTTGTAATTGTAATATACAGTACAAAAACTGGAGAACCAAATATAAGCAGATTTTTACCGTTAATCTTTTACCTAAAAAAAAAACCCAAATCCAGAACTTCAACTATGTTCACTCACATGTACACTCATGTTTTATCAATTTCATTCTACCTCAGTCTTGGTTTTGTCTTAAATTAACACTATACATCTACAGTTTATTCTACACAGCAGCCTTCTAATGATGTTCCCTTTTTTACATTATTTTGATTCCAGTGTCCATCATTCCAATCCAGGATAAGTGCTGAGGAGCAGATTCAGGTGGTCCAGCATCATTACATGAATGCACTAGTGACATCTGACAAAGGGAAAGCTGCAACCTTTAATCCTACACAAAGCCTTTAAGCGGATCATACGGAACATGAAGCCTGACATGTGTTGCTAGTGTGCAGGAATAAAAGCTTTACTAAACATCAGCTCACCTACTGATAAATGAATTACTGCAATGCTCAATTTAATTTGTAAACACAAAGAATAAAGGTCTTCGAACAATTTAAATATTGTTTAGTAACTGAGATATGCTATGTTCTACTTGAGATGATACTTTGACTTTACTGAATGGCTGTCCATGCAATGACTGTTAGTTTGTGTTAATATACTGTACATGTTTTATGCAATGACAACAAGTATAAAGATAATTATATTATTTGGTCCATATGTGACAATCCTCCTGTTGTAAATAAACTATTTGAGCACCTAGAAACTAAAATCTCCTATTTCTTCAAAATTTATTTTGTTCTATTTTTCAAAAATTAAAAAGAAATTCCACATAGATTTATTTCTGCACAATGCTAACTATATCTTATTCATTGATCAGATCACTTCAGGCTGGATACCTCGATAAGTCACACTTACTATGTGGTTCACCTACTGAAACTGCACATACTTTTTGTATATGTATTTTTCAGTTAAAATGTAAATACAGATGGGTGGTAAAGAATTGTGTTGTAACTTCACTTTAAAATAACAATACATCGTATGATTGCTCAGAAGCATTAGTCTTCTTGGTTATAACAAAATTGACTCTCGTTCATCATTTAAATTAGATAATGTAATAGATTCTTCTTACATGAATGTATATTGACATGCCATTCACTAGCTTTATTCCCTTCAATATATCACCACACACTACACATTATACATTACTACTTACTGATGTATTGTCTAAATGTTCCAAAATAAAAAAAAATGGAATTTTTGACTAAGTGTCTAGAGCAGTTTGTTACTACAAATATACAACACCTACAATAGCTTGTGTATGGTCTTGACTGCTCTGCTGCTACATAATGCATATGTGTTAGATTCAGTCCAGTTGGAAACAACAGAGGACATTATTGAATGTATGGGACCTGAATTTATAAAATAGTCAGCCCCCTGGGGAATTGAAAGTAAAATATGCTCCACTAGATGGAGCTCTCTGATCTGGTGTCCTTGGTCAAGGAATATAGATAAGATCAGACACCAGAAATTGTCTTCCAAGTGCTTATTTATGAACAGGGGCTTAAAAGAGCCTGTCTGGTGCTGAGCTTAGAGTTGGGTGGAAGATTATTAGCAAGGAACAAAAATGGTGACAGTAGTATGTGAGGTGTAAGGAGTGTAGTTTGGAAGAACACTGTGGGCAACAGTGGGTAGGTACAGTCGCTCCCCCTTGGGCAAATTAGTCACTGATATGTTCAAGAAGGCACATTAGAGTATACATTAGTTGTTTTATTTGCTTCCTTTATACATTGTATATACATTTACTTGGCAAAACATTAGGGAAACTGAGTAGGTTCTTCTTTTGCTCTCAAAACAACCGCAGTTTTTTGTGGCAAGGATTCAAAACATGTTGGAAACCCTTTAAAATTCTGGTCCATGTTGATATGATTGCATCATACAGTTTTTGCGGGAATATCAGCTGCATAATCATGTTGTGAATCTTCTGACTTACTATATCCCAAAGCTGCCCAATGGGATTCAGATACAGTGATTGGGAAGGACATTTTAGAACACTGAACTCATTTTGATGTTCATGAAACTATTTTAACATGACTTTTGCTTTGTGATATGTTGCATTATAATGTTGGAAGCAGCCATTAGAAGATGGGTATGGAAAATAGAAAGTAAGCTCAGAATAACATGAATGATGTCTGGATTGGACTGGGCATAATTACTGAACTCAGGCAATATAGGAATCAGGTTCTATAAGGGGAAGTGGACAAAGCTAATACTCAGAAATAATTTTTAATAGATTTTCCTTCTCACTGTCTCCTTCCTGCAGTTACCAGTCTCCCCCACACCATCCCTACTACATCAACAACTCCTACCATGTCAACTGGAATAGCCAGTGACAAGTCCACCTCTGACCATCAGTGTGGGCTGTCCATAAAAGGAGACAATTGAGGAATCTACACCCAGGAAAAGCTGCAGTACCAGATGGAGTCAGTCCTTGAGTTCTTAAGGCTTGTAATGACCTGTGAACTAGTCAACTGTTCAGTCTGTCCCTAAGGCTTCAGAAAATGTCACTGCTGTGGAAAACGTCCTGCATAGTTCCTAACGTAAAGAAGGTAGGCTCACCTAATGTCTGTAGACCAGTGACACTTGCATCTCATACCGTGAAGATCTTAAAAGGCTTGATGTCCTGGACTATACAAGTCCTCTTGTGGTAGACCACCTGGACCCACTGAAGTTTGCCTATCAGATAAAGACTAGAGTGGAGGATACAATTATCTATCTAACAAAAAGGCTTATTCTCATCTGGACAAAGCTGGCAGCATTGTAAGAATTATGTTGTTTGATTTCTCCGGTGCCTTCAGTACTATCCAGCTATTCCTGCTAAGAGGTAAACTCTGAGATATGCAAGTGGATGAGCCAATGGCATTCTAAATAATGGACTATCTGTTAGGCAGACCGCAATCTGTGAGGCTCAAGGACTGTGTCTCTGATGCGGATGTGAGCAACACTGGAGCACCATAAGGAACAGTCCTGTCTCCTTTTCTCTTCACTCTGTACACCTCAGACTATAATATAACACCAGGTCCTGTCACTTAAAGAAATTCTCAGATGATTCTGTACTTATGGGGTGTATTGATAATGGGGATGACAGCGAGAGAGGAGTCAGGTGGAGAAATTAGTTTTGTGGTGCAAAAAGAAATGTCTGCATCTTAACATCAGCAAAACCAAGGAACTGGTTATTGACTTTCACCACACCAAACAGCCTCTATGTCTGGTCACTATTCAAGTAGTGGATTTACAGGTGGTCCACTCTTACAAGTATTTGGGGATCCACATGAATGACAGGTTGGACTGGTCTCAGAACACAAAGGAACTATGTAAGAAAGGGCAGAGAAAGTTCTTTTTTCCTTAGGAGACAATGCTCCTTAATGTGGGGAGTGACATCCTTCATATCCTCTCTAACTCTGTGATGGCCAGTGCAATTTTCTGTGCTGTGGTGTGCTAGGCTGGTAAAATCACTTCAAGAGGGGTCCACTGAATCAACATGCTAATTAAAAAGGCAAGCTCAGCTGCAGGACACACTCTTGACGTCTTAGAAATAGTAGCAAAGGAGACAGTTAAAACAAAACTGACTCTCAAAACAGATATAACTCTTGGAGGAAACACAAGCCTGCACTGGTCAGAGAACATGTAGGCCTTGAGTTGGGAGGCCAGTCACTGGCAATGGTTTAGTCTAGCAGGTAGGGTCAACCATTGACAAGTGACAGCAGCAGAAAGAAAACATGAAAGTTTGCTCAGATGGAAGTGGGGAGAGTGTATCTGATGCTTGTGTATTGTGATTCTTGAATTATTTTTGCACTATATACAGTATTTCTCCCTTCCTATCATTCGATCATGTATTATATATAATATACAGTGCATCCGGGAAGTATTCACAGCGCATCACTTTTTCCACATTTTGTTTTTTGTTATGTTACAGCCTTATTCCAAAATGAATTAAATTCATTTTTTTCCTCAAAATTCTACACACAACACCCCATAATGACAACGTGAAAAAAGTTTACTTGAGATTTTTGCAAATTTATTAAAAATAAAAAAAAATGAGAAAGCACATGTACATAAGTATTCACAGCCTTTGCCATGAAGCTCAAAATTGACCTCAGGTGCATCCTGTTTCCCCTGATCATCCTTGAGATGTTTCTGCAGCTTAATTGGAGTCCACCTGTGGTAAATTCAGTTGATTGGACATGATTTGGAAAGGTACACACCTGTCTATATAAGGTCCCGCAGTTGACGGTTCATGTCAGAGCACAAACCAAGCATGAAGTCAAAGGAATTGTCTGTAGACCTCCGAGACAGGATAGTCTCGAGGCACAAATCTGGGGAAGGTTACAGAAAAATTTCTGCTGCTTTGAAGGTCCCAATGAGCACAGTGGCCTCCATCATCCGTAAGTGGAAGAAATTCGAAACCACCAGGACTCTTCCTAGAGCTGGCCGGTCATCTAAACTGAGCGATCGGGGGAGCCTTAGTCAGGGAGGTGACCAAGAAACCGATGGTCACTCTGTCAGAGCTCCAGAGGTCCTCTGTGGAGAGAGGAGAACCTTAAAGAAGGACAACCATCTCTGCAGCAATCCACCAATCAGGCCTGTATGGTAGAGTGGCCAGACGGAAGCCACTCCTTAGTAAAAGGCACAAGGCAGCCCGCCTGGAGTTTGCCAAAAGGCACCTGAAGGACTCTCAGACCACGAGAAACAAAATTCTCTGGTCTGATGAGACAAAGATTGAACTCTTTGGTCTGAATGCCAGGCGTCACGTTTGGAGGAAACCAGGCACCGCTCATCACCAGGCCAATACCATCCCTACAGTGAAGCATGGTGGTGGCAGCATCATGCTGTGGGGATGTTTTTCAGCGGCAGGGACTGGGAGACTAGTTAGGATAAAGGGAAAGATGACTGCAGCAATGTACAGAGACATCCTGGATGAAAACCTGCTCCAGCGCTCTTGACCTCAGACTGGGGCGGCGGTTCATCTTTCAGCAGGACAACGACCCTAAGCACACAGCCAAGATATCAAAGGAGTGGCTTCAGGACAACTCGTGAATGTCCTTGAGTGGCACAGCCAGAGCCCAGACTTGAATCCGATTGAACATCTCTGGAGAGATCTTAAAATGGCTGTGCACCGACGCTTTCCATCCAACCTGATGGAGCTTGAGAGGTGCTGCAAAGAGGAATGGGCGAAATTGAGGCTGTAATTGCTGCCAAAGGTGCATCAACAAAGTATTGAGCAAAGGCTGTGAATACTTATGTACATGTGATTTCTCAGTTTTTTTATTTTTAATAAATTTGCAAAAACCTCAAGTAAACTTTTTTCACATTGTCATTATGGGGTGCTGTGTGTAGAATTCTGAGGGAAAAAAAATGAATTTAATCCATTTTGGAATAAGGCTGTAACATAACAAAATGTGGAAAAAGTGCTGCGCTGTGAATACTGTCCGAATTCACTGTATTCTTCCTTTAATAAAGATCTTTGTTGTTAACATTATAGTGTTAATTTTTTGAATAGAAACAATAATAAGAGAAAATAATGCCAGAAAAAATAAAAGTGAACAAATCTCATTGCCATATCTGATGCTAAAAGAAAATTGCGCAGGAGATTGAAATGTCAAAGCTCTACCTTTATATGGAAAATTAATATGCACTTATAAAAGGGCTGCATCATACTTATGGCTTAATGACTGAAGGCATTTCACCTAAAGAGGTTTTTGGAAGGAAAAACACTCTGGAAGTGTTAAGAAATTAAATGCTTTAGATATAATGATATGGAACATTGCTCATGTATTATAGATAATGTATTCTTCCTTTAATAAAGATGTTTGTTGTTAACATTATAGTGTTAACTAGCCATGTGCGGCCAACTACGTCGCGGGTGTTAAAGTTGTCTGGGAAGGGCTCCCTGTTTAAACGCGGCTGCCAGTCATGAACTGGGCCCTTCGTCGCACAGCAATATGATTTTTTATAAGGTAAAAAAAATTACAAAAGAAAACTCTTGGACATTGATTCAATAGGAACGGCCTTTCTCGGAATCACTGTCCGAATAGTAATTATGTGGTGGTGTAGGAGCATTTCTGCTTCTGTCTGTTCACAGTCCGTCTTGTTTTCACGACGCTATTGTTTCCTCTCACGATGTCTTCTCAACCTTTCTCCAATCTCGCAGGTTGCTTTATGGCAATCCAAAGAGTAAGGCAATATACACGGAGCAATGGTTATAAAAGGGGGACACATAGGTATCCAGGCTCTTTAAAGCATAAATAGGGATCACTTCACTGACATGTGAGCAAGCCACGGTACAACTGTGAGACGCGCAGCACTCGCCGGCTACAACGTAACAATAATACTTTCCGGAACGTGCTGTTACGTTGTCATTCATTTTACCCACTGTCTTTCTTTCATTCATATGTTACGTAGGCACGTATCTTTTATCTTTGGCAATCTCATTCTCTAACCAGGCCTCAGGAGCTAACCAGCGTAACACTGTCCACCACCCCTCTCGTTATTCAGGCACATTGTTGACATCCGTGAGTAACAACAACGTACTAAACTGGTAGGTGGTCTACGCATACGTGGAATTCGCGGACAAACAAAGATCAAGATCTAAATGAAGATCTCTTTAGTTAATTTAAAGCACAACAATTTGTTTAGTTTGAATGTCTGTTTTTTGAGGTGTGACTGGAGTACTACAGTCTTCAGTAGTATAAGCCTGGAGGAGATTCTTAATGCAATGCCTATGTTTTAGCTGTCTCTCTACTGCCATCTAGTGCTTCTTCTTCTAATTAATTCGCGGACAAACAAAGATCAAGATCCAAATGAAGATTATATATAGAGAAAGATTATATAGAGAATATTTTGAATAGAAACAATACTAAGAGAAAATAATGCCAGAAAAAATAAAAGTGAACAAATCTTACTGCCATATCTGATGTTAAAGGCAAATTGCGCAGGAGAATACAATGTCACAGCTCCACATTTAAAATTATTATGCACTTATAAAAGGACTGCATCATACTTATGGCTTCATGACTGAAGGCATTTCACCTAAAGAGGTTTTGGAAGGAAAAAGACCAGCTAGCTCTTAAAGTGTTAAGAAATTAAATGCTTTAGATATAATGATATGGAACATCTTTTGGTCTGGAAGTGCCTTTAGATGCGACTGTTTGAATTTATAAGTGAGTTGGGTTAGATGAAAGCTAAGTTAGAACACCAATGCAGGACAGAGATGTCTGTGCGCACTCACCACTGTGTAACTCAGTGAGGTTCAACGAGAAGTGCACTGATGTATCATTACGGCTTTCCTCTGCAACAAAACAGCAGCGTCAGCATGCAAAAATAAAAAAATAAAAAAAGACAAAACGAAAAAAGTAAAAACAAGTTTGTGAAAGAAAAGAGAAAGCATTAAAGCATCATGTTGATAGGCAAAAGTCAACAAATACAAACAAGATCAAAAGTAAAAAAAAAGAAACGAAAAAAAAGAAGATATGTAACTCATTAATTAGAGTAGTGGCTCTGAAACAGTGCTGTCAAAAAACCTAGATGGAAAGTTATCTTTGTTCCAGATAATTTTTAAATCAGAGTCCAATTACTGCTACCACTTGAACTTACAATTCAACCAGATGGCTTATTTCTACATTTTACAGAGTCTAAAAATACCTTGAGTGCTGTCTTAGATTTGAATTATTTGTGAAGTCCTAATTTGTGTTATAAATAGTTTTCATTCTTACTTGGATATGATTTTTAAACAGGATAATAAATAGAGACTAACAGACGACAACATAAAATGAAACTGTATTTGCACATCCTGAGTACTCATCTAGTAATGTCAATGTGAACACACAAATTATCATGTATTATCACGGAAAACTAAACACTGTCTGATAATTCTGGCTCTTCCTAATTAAATGAAGAGTTCACAGGCTGGAACTAGGTTAAATATTGTAAAAATAAACCAGCAAACACATGGGATCCACAGGGCAGAAATGTAAACCCCTGTATAAAGTTATTATACAGTCAAAAAGAACAGTAAGTAAAATAGAAAACTTTTTTGGTGCAACCTTAGGGCAAAAAAGTTAAATTGTCACACAAAGGTTAACTTATTTGGCAGCATGTACTTGTAACGGAAATTGGCTACATTAACTTACACAATCTGTATACAGCTGGCAATTGACAGAGAAAAACAATGTTTAAAAGGTTCCATGCTACAAGCCTTCAGTAATTAGGTCTACTCTACTTACTGTAGCAATTCACAAAAAAATGTATCATTAATTTTGTGTTATCATACTCTTCGTCTAGGCAGCCCTTCATAGTGAGTATTTCAAAAAAGCCTGTGAATATGTGAAGCCATGGCACAAAAGCATATTTATATACAAAGAGGCATCTTGGCAGGCAGATGCTATTCTACACTCAAAGAGATAGTAAAGTGTCCCCTGTGATTCACTGTAAGAACTGGGACTTAGATGTACTGGGTTTACACGAGCATAAAAAATAAGAATGTCGTAAATATTATAATAAACCTTGGGTAAAGCTCAGAAACTGAAAACCAAATAATAGTAAACCCTATTAGAATGTTTTCAGATGTAAATTAAACTTGAGCAAATTTTTCTTGTCATTTACTTGTGGCAGAATTTAAACCCTGGAAAGCATAAAAGGAAATGCAAAAATTAAGATCAGTGTGGCACTATTCTTCTCATATGTAACCATAAGCAGAAGTGAAGATCAATCATTATTAGTTCTTTTCTGTGGTTTGTATATTTAGTGGGCTTTGTACTCATATACATAAACTGCCTATAAAATATTATTCTTTTGTAAATAATATATTTTTCTTACTTTTCCCTTTTGTTACACATTCTTGCCTTTTGCTTTCATTATTATGCTTTGTGTGTGAAGATGTGTTCTTGGGCTCTGCCCAGCTGGGCACAAACACGGACTAGTTTATTTTATAAAAAGAAAATGGTCTTAAAGTTACAAAATATATTACCACACACTGGCAGGAGAAAACCCAAAACTGCTGCACTCTAGTCAAGTTGAAGCAACCCAACCATTTACCTGCTCAACCCTGGGGTTTTTGAATTGTGCCCACTATAAACCTCCACCATGCAAAGTTCTGCTTAATCTGAAAGTAAGTAGAGAACATAATGGCAGGAGAAGTGAAAGCACCACAGGTTATTGCTGTTTTTCAACCCTAATGATATTTAAAGCTGAAGCCTGGCAGAGCCTGACTTGGTTATATGCTGAATGATTGTTTAATACAAGCTAAACAGAGGCTTATTAGTATTATGACTGCCTTATCGTGGTTTTGGCTGTGCAGTGTCATTTAAAGGGGAGCTACACTAATACCTCAGTTATCAGAGTAGATGTGTTCCAGGATTTCATTATACATAGTTCATTAGGTGATGCTTCATTATCGAAAAGAGATATACCATAGGAGGAATATGTATATCCACTGTAAAAACCCTGAAGATGAAAATGGAATTATGGACTAGCTAAGGGGTGGCCAATTCCAATCCTGAATAATAGCCATAGTGGCTGCAGGTATTTGTTCCAATCCAGTTGAAGCCAGTCCTCACCATTAACAGATCTTATTTAATTTCAAGGCTTGTTAGGGTTTTAACTCTACTATGTCAGATCATTCTTATATCATAGTTTTTTTTATTTTCTAATGATGTACAGTATGTATCATCCAAGTGATTTGAAGCCTGAAAGAGATGAGCAGTTTTCAGTTCTTCACTTTCTCTTCTGTTTCCTTCTGAGGACTTAATTAAACCAAACAGTGAATGATGACTACACATGGGTGGAAATTGAGACAAACTAGATGGAGACCTGCTGGTCCCTTTGTCATTTGCATCTTATGGATAATAAGGAGCAGTTAAAATAATGAATAAAACTGTTTAACTAAAATAAGCAATTAAGGGTTGAAACTCTTAACAAGTTGACAACTAAAATGAAGCAGAAAAATGTCACTTGAGCAATAAGTGCTTCATCAGCAATGAATGATTCCTCGTGAAGCAATTGGGTTGGAACAAAAACCTGAAGCCACTATGGCCTTCCAGGACCGACATTACTCAGCCCTGATTTAAAGAGTCTGAATCATAAATAACAAATTAAATAGTTAATTAGTCGCAAAAACTAATCATTAATTAAGAAAATTAATAGAATGTAAACCTGCTGCCACTGTGTCTCTACAGGATCGGAGTTGGCCACCCTTGGACTAGCATTTCAGATAATGGTGGGGGTAGGCAGCCACTAATACTAGAATTACCAGAGCCTACGAGAAAACTCGTAAATCTGGCCCACCTTAAATCCATTCGCACCTCTCCGTCAGTGTCTTTTGTCCTGCAAATGTGCCTGATTAAGACAAGCAGCCTGGTATTTCAACCCCCCACTGTCGCAGAATGTTCACAATGTTCTCCCAGCTCATGTCTTGTTTGATTATCTGGGAGTGAAGTGCTGGAGTTTTAGAGTGGAAATAGTAGATTGTTATTTGAAACACATGCATTTCATGTGTGTTCCGTTTCTACAGTAATCTGTGTGAACACATTGTTAAAACAGAAACTTTTTCATATTTTAGTAATAAATGTTACAAAATGTAGGCATAAACTATAGAATGTGTGAAGCCTGAAGTACAAAGATCAAATAAACACTTTCACAAAAGGTTCAAACATAATACAACAGCTTCCATGGCGTAGCGGTAAGATTTGCTGACTTGTAATCAAGAGTCCCCGGTTTGATCCTGACTGCCTCCTATATTTGCCGTTTTCAGTAGTGAGCTGCTCTTATTTTTAATATTATACAGTACACACATACATTTGGTTTGCGTCTGTAACAGACCATGTACAATTATAGTACTGTACTTGTAAAAGTTACTGTTTTTTTTTTCACTTTTATTCTCTCAGTCACGATCACGATACATACTACCGCCCTAGGGATCTGACGCTGTTAGTTTTTATTTGAAACTGGGAATAACCATTAGGGTTTGCCACAGCAGATCATCTTCTTCCACATCTTTCTGTCCTCTGCATCTTGTTCTGTTACACCCATCACCTGCATGTCCTCTCTCACCACATCCATAAACCTTCTCTTAGGCCTTCCTCTTTATCTCTTCCCTGGCAGCTCTATCCTTAGCATCCTTCTCCCAATATGCCCAGCATCTCTCCTCTGCACATGTCCAAACTAATGCAATCTCGCCTCTCTGACTTTGTCTCCCAACTGTCCAACTTGAGCTGACCCTCTGATGTACTCATTTCTAATCCTATCCATCCTCGTCACACCCAATGCAAATCTTTGCATCTTTAACTCTGCCACCTCCAGCACTGTCTCCTGCTTTCTGGTCAGTGCCACTGTCTCCAACCCATATAACACATCTGGTCTCACTACTGTCCTGTAGACCTTCCCTTTAACTCTTGCTGATACCCATCTGTCACAAATTACTCCTGACACTCTTCTCCACCCATTCCACCCTGCCTGCACTCTCTTCTTCATCTCTCTTCCACAATCCCCATTACTCTGTACTGTTGATCCCTCTCACTTACACACATGTATTCTGTCTTATTCCTACTGACCTTCATTCCTCTCCGCTCTAGAGCATATCTCCACCTCTCCAGGGTCTCCTCAACCTGCTCCCTACTCTCACTATAAATATATTAACCTATATATATTAACC
>JANRMT010027041.1:43732896-43750618 GCA_026402145.1 Polypterus bichir lapradei | reverse complement strand
ATATATATATATATATATATATATATAAATATATAAAATTAGCCTATATTAACCAACATTATACTGTATGCAATAAAACTAGGCAACAATCAGTTCAAATTACTCATGAAAGTATTTCCATCCATTTGAGTTGAAGGTTGAGATAATTGGGCTTACTTTTTTAAATTCATAAATGATACTGTACATTCTTTGTCAATGAGACAAAGAGGCTGGGAGCATGTGCTGATTACAGCACGGTGCCGCACTCACCACACGGAAAACCGCCTGGATTGAGATCCGGGTGCAGCCATGCAATGAGTGAGACCTCTGCACCACACTGAACAATGTGAGCTTATGTGCAATTTAAAACAACCCTTTTAGATACTACTTTTTTCTGTTATACCATTTCTTATTTAAAAAGCTAATCTTTACACATTTTCAATCTAATTAAAGACAGTTAATGTGTGTCACACAGCTAAACACAACCTGAGTTAAACAAGTGCTGACTGTGCACAAAAGCTAAACCATGATTTTATATTTCTGTTTTTTAATATTTAATTGTTTGTATAATTGTTAGTGCTTTTGGTGTGATGTCTTCCAACACAATTGGGTGGTTGGTGGATGCTGAGCATTCTTTTTGTGACAAAAAACATTCAATAACATAATTAGAATAATTTAATATTCATAGGTAAGCAATTTTTTTGTATTATACATCAATCACTGAGTTATTTCTGCTTTATCAAAAATTATTAATGTTTATAAAGATGGTTAATATTAATTGAGTGATTAACTGTGACTAAATTCTTAAACAGTAGCCCTAAATTAAAATGAGTTTTCTGATTGAGAAATGTAGATATAGTTCTGAAAGAGCACTGAGTACTTTGAATGTTTGAAAAAAGAAATGTCTCACATACTTAACTTTTACTTTACAGGAGATGGCAACATATAGAAGCCACTGATAGAAATACATATTATTTTCATCATTAACACACATTTGTGAACCTCCTCGGTAAAAAATAAACAGATATATCTGACAGAAGAAGAATACATCTGGAGAGCGTTCTGTTTATTTAATGCCTTTAGTTAAAAATAATGGAGTGTATGTTGACAATAGCTGCACTCCAATCAACATGACTATACTATAAAAGATTAAGAGTTCAGATAGACAGGTGTATTACAAAAGACTTGTGGCCTAACTAATGTTGATTTTATTTTTCACATTCAATATCGAATAGTTTCGTATAATTAATATTTTTTACTGTCTTTCTAAAATGTGTGAATAAGTAAGTGTCAGTTTCAATGGTACCTAAATATGTGTGCAATTTTGTTTTCAAATCAGAAAAAATATGAAACAGAATTAATTAATTGCAAACTAGAACTGTCAGGCCAAATTCACGAGTGACATTTCAGTCAGCCAAAATAAACTTAGAACTTCCTATTAGTGAAGGAAACACATAAACTTGGGTTCAGTTTTTACTTATAAGCTTATAAGTTTTAACTTATAAATTATAAGCTTTCAAAAATAGTGACATTTAAAAAAAAAATCCAAAAATGAATTTCTCAAGGTGAATGGTACTGAAAATTCAGGTTATATTAAATGAGATGCACAACTATTTAAAACCGTGCACTGGAAATTGGTAGAAAACATAAAAATATGAACTGACGCATTATTCTGGCCTGAATAGTATGTTCTCATCGTGTCTTTGACTTATCCTAATATGTTGTTAGTGATTAATCTAATTTATAATGACAGATACCCATAAAATGAATCATCTGAAGTCTCTACTAAATATGTAATAGCAAAAAAACAAAACAAACCTTCAATATGAGATTTAAATGCTAATGTTGGAAGTAGTAATAACAACAAAAAATCTGAATTCCAAAATAGTTTCAGTAAGTAGTTAAGTAGTAAGTAGTAAGTAATTACCAACAGTGGGTACGGAAAGTATTCAGACCCCCTTCAATTTTTCACTCTTTGTTATATTGCAGCCATTTGCTAAAATCATTTAAATTAATTTTTTCCCTCATTAATGTACACACAGCACCCCATACTGACAGACAAAAAAAAGAATTTTTGAAATTGTTGCAGATTTATTAAAAAAGAAAAACTGAAATATCACATGGTCCTAAGTATTCAGACCCTTTGCTCAGTATTTAGTAGAAGCACCCTTTTGAGGTAATACAGCCATGAGTCTTCTTAGGAAAGATGCAACAAGTGTTTCACACCTGGATTTGGGGATCCTCTGCCATTCCTCCTTGCAGATCCTCTAAAGTTCTGTCAGGTTGGATGGTAAACGTTGGTGGACAGCCATTTTTAGGTCTCTCCAGAGATGCTCAATTGGGTTTAAGTCAGGGCTCTGGCTTGGCCATTCAAGAACAGTCACAGAGTTGTTGTGAAGCCACTCCTTCGTTATTTTAGCTGTGTGCTTAGGGTCATTGTCTTGTTGGAAGGTAAACCTTCGGCCCAGTCTGAGGTCCTTAGCACTCTGGAGAAGGTTTTTGTCCAGGATATCCCTGTACTTGGCTGCATTCATCTTTCCCTCGATTGCAACCAGTCGTCCTGTCCCTGCAGCTGAAAATCACCCCCACAGCATGATGCTGCCATTGCCATGCTTCACTGTAGGGACTGTATTGGAAAAGTGATGAGCAGTGCCTGGTTGTCTCCACACATACCGCTTAGAAAGTTCTATCTTGGTCTCATCAGACCAGAGAATCTTATTTCTCACCATCTCAGAGTCACCATCTCAGAGTCCTTCAGGTGTCTGATGAGACCAAGATAGAACTTTTTGGCCTTAATTCTAAATTCTAATTCAAAAGGGTGCTTCTACTAAATACTGAGCAAAGAGTCTGAATACTTAGGACCATGTGATATTTCAGTTTTTCATTTTTAATAAATCTGCAACAATTTCAAAAATTATTTTTTTTGTCTGTCAATATGGGGTGCTGTGTGTACATTAATGAGGGAAAAAATTAATTTAAATGATTTTAGCAAATGGCTGCAATATAACAAAGAGTGAAAAATTGAAGGGGGTCTGAATACTTTCCGTACCCACTGTATAAAGCATATACTGACTGACAATTAAAATCTAACTCTACATGTTTAAAGGTTTTACATTTTGTGATTAAAGCTGTTCAATATTCCATTTATTGTAAAAAAAAGAAAATACAACCATCAGTTTTCTTACACATTTTTACTACACGATAGCACTGCACATTTTGTTTACGAGGACAAAAAAATAAAGAAGAGCTTTCCTATTCCCTTAGTTTACAACAGAAATCATTGAAAAGCACAAATTGAAGTTAATTTTAATGATAAATTAAGTAAACATGAAGCAAGAAACTATTATGAAAGTAAATGCAAAATAAAAACATTGCCTTCATGGGGAACACTTTAATGTAAGAAGGGATGCAAATTCTAACCTGTTAAAAAACAAAATACAATACTTGGTGGAAGTTGCCAACATACAGTGCTCTAGGGGTTACTCATGATCAAAGAACAGGAACAGATCATCTGGTCGTGTATGATGTAGTGCACCTTAATGCTATTATAGGCTATCTGCTGTTTGCTGATGGATTACTAAAAAGAAGGATCAGGAGGTGCCATTTAAGGCAATCCTGGCGTGTGAGTATCATTAATGCTGTTCAATGACTGAAACCTCCAGGGGGAATCAATATTTTTAACCACAAGTGAAAAAGTAATTTATAGGCTATCCAATGACAAAATAAAATCTATCTAATTAAGAAATGTAAATGAATTTGTCGATTTGAAACAAGTAGGCTGAGTACTAGCTAACCAAAATAATCCTGGGCAGTATTAAAAAGTGCTAATCACTGAGGAAAGGTTTTCTTCTGTTCACATAAGTGTTGCTTTAAATATGGGAGGATACTCACTGGTCAATACTTTCAGAGTGAATGGATTCTTTTGCTGAATGGTATGTGTGAAATGGAAACGGGCATTACAGCTGTAGTCTGTTTCAGCATCCTTAGCTAGAACATTGGAGAAGTACAAGTCTCCATTCAGCCCCATCGAGACTCGTCGATCCTGAGTGATGGGTAACATGGCTGTGGGGAGTAAATGAAAATGCAAAGAAAATTAATTACTATTATTAATGAAAACCATTTTTATGCACTCATCACAAAAATACCATATACAGTATATTATGACATACTCTATTCAGTTTAATCAAATCAGCAAGGCTATCCACATCAACAATGAGTCCTTTACATTAGGAATAGTCCCATACTTCAACTGAATATATTGTGACGTGAAGAGTTTACATGGCTTAGCACTAATATGAATTTTTTTCTAGGCATTCAGTGAATAAGTCTTACCACTATTCATCCAAAAGATGTGAGGTGGTGGGAGGCCAGGCGGTGGATTACATGGCAGAATGGCATGAGAGCCTTCATTGACAACTACTGGCTCCAGGTACTCTTTGGGCCAAAGTGGCGATTCTAATAAGACATACACACATACAGAAGAGGGTTAAACAATCCCCAGCAATGTGTAGTACATTATATGATAGCACATGGTTAAGTATTCACTTTGTGCATTTGAATTGACAACACACCTCTCCCCATCATTCATTGATCAAGAGTCCCGTCTTCAATTCAAAAGCACAGAATTATGGGAATTAACCTTTCCTGTTTACATTCTATGCTGATTTTCAAGAAGTATTAATAACATTTTAGTAAAAAATGCATGCTTTTCGCATGTCTGAGCATATGACTAGATAACAGGCTTATGTGAAATGGGTAACATGAGATTTTTTTAATTTCTCCATGGACACTTTTAACATTGTTTACTGTTGAACAGCACAGGTAGCTACTATGTTCCAAAATATGATAAATTTCTTTCTCTTGATCTGATGAAATACATGAAATTAAAATTTTTCTTAGCCATCAATGCAAACTACATGAATTAAGTAACATATTAAAACAAAAAAAAAGTTTCCCATTAAATGTACCTGTTTTAATTCACAAGTTAGTAATTAATAAAACAGATCAGAAAATGGTAAAGGTTATACAAGATCTAATAAAACAGATATGGCACCAAAATACAAAAGGGTAAAACACAATAGTCTAAAAACATGTAAACATGTAAAATAAAAAGGTCATGAAATTGGGAGGCTGAACGAAAACAAAAACACAGGATCTGTAAATTTAAATTCTAAAGTAAAAAGGTTATAATAATATAATAATTATGTGTGCAGGGCAAATGAGATTTGGAGTAAC
This sequence comes from Polypterus bichir lapradei, assembly GCA_026402145.1. Lineage (NCBI taxonomy): Eukaryota > Metazoa > Chordata > Cladistia > Polypteriformes > Polypteridae > Polypterus > Polypterus bichir. Next base: position 43,745,404 of record JANRMT010027041.1, on the reverse strand, counting down.
CAGGAGAAGAACATGAAAGCAGAAATGGGTTGAAACAGAAGAGTGAAGAAAACTCTGTGTTAAGGCCAAAAAAAAAAAAAAGAGGGGAACTAAGTCAAGGACAAAAGCAAAAAATTAAGCACAGACATTTTTCAGCAAGCAATTAGTTATTTTTATGTGCAGCTCAGATTCGGAAAGATTGCCCAGAAGACCTTTTATATCTGGTAACATCACAGTACTCAGGCTGCGACCTCCAAAAACACGTCCATAGCAATCACTGTATGTTCTAACAACAGGTGGCCAAAAGCACAGCGAACATGCGCAACAGCTTTTAAAAAACTAATTCTTAGTCAAAAAACATAAAATACAGAAATATACCAAAACTCTTAAAAGGCGTAAAGGAATTTCTACATGGTGGATGTTGCAAAGACAAAGTAACAGACTGCTCAAGTAACCTCGCCATCTGAGCTGAGTTCTTTTATGCATCCTGCCACTGCCCCCCCCCCCCAATCATGTGACTTACTGCATCGAAAAAAAAAACACTGACAAGAGGAGCCATGGCAAATGTTGGAAAAAAGATGGGCTATCACTGAGCCCTTTGCTGTCCCTGATACTTACTTGAAACACGGAGCAAGATTTTGTTGGAGAGTGAAGTCCCAAATTCATTCTTAGCAAAACATTGATACTCTCCCTCATATTCATCAGGACGCCCTCCACTTCGGAAACCAATCTCTAGTGTACCAGAATTACGTCTCATTGTTACACGAGGATCTTTTGCCACATTGAAGAACTTTCTGTTACGTGTCCAAGTGTAGCTTTAAAGAGTGGAATATAAAAGAATCAATCACAAGATGCAATTATGTTTTGATACTCAAATAATCTCATCTAAACACCATTGTGCCTAATACGGAGAGAAACAACCACTATTGTCGACTTTCTTTTAAATAACTAGTTTGTTAAGTCTGAAATCCATATATTCTGAAAAATGTGCTACATTACAGTCTACTTGCTTGTTTAGACATGTAATTCACTTGAAAGATGAGACTGGATTCTGATTAAAAACAAAATTAAAAAAATAGCACTTCTAGATCAAATTATAAGAATATTTAAAAACAATCCAAATGAGAGACAACAATTTAATTGTACAGGAGGCGATGAAAACATACAAACAGACAAGAAAAATAAGAGCAAGTTTTACCTGGGAAGGGGGTTTCCTTTAGCTTCACACTCAATTATTATGTTATCCCTGGGGTCCACAATGTAGTCTTTAGGTGATTGCTTTGTGATTGTTGGAGGCTGCTTAACTGTAGTAGCAGAAAGACCACAGAACATTAGGAAGCATGCCTTCTTTGTAAAGGCAATATATCTTCTTCATTAGATAAAGAATTAAGTACTTAATAATTTGATGGAGTCTCAGAGCCTAGCACAGTAATAGAAAACTCGATGTTCAAGCTATAGCAGAAAGCATTGTAAAATGACAAATTATTAGTTTTACTGGACTGTGTATCTGGCAGGCAACTTGACCCAAGGTGACTGAGTGGTTCAGGATGTAATACAAGTCTTTATGTATTTATATATTAGAGATGGTTTCAATCTAATCATGCTGTTATCTAACCCGATTTACTCAAGTGGCATGGATGTCATGATGTATTTTGTTGTAGTAGATTTTTTCCAACATTTCATTAAGAACAATTAACTAGATGGCAAAGAATTAAAAGTTTTGGACCCAGAACAACTGTCAATAAAGTATTTCAAATTTGCTTTCGGTAAGATGATGCATTATAACAATATTGCTTTAAGAAACCTGTATGAACAAAGGGATCATTTTACTTCTAACAAATAAAACCTATGTTTACGAGATGATAAAGAGGTGGTTTGGTGGTGAAAAGAACTTTTTTGAACTTTGACTGCTTCATGGTAACTGGATGATAAAGCACTGAACAGCAAGTTACAGTGATTTGGCAGGATCATGTTTGGAATTTGCATGCTGTAACACACACAAACTGAATCACATGACGTCTTTTAGGAAGCTTATTTATATGGCCCTAATAATTTGGAGAGACGGTTAAATTTAACAGTGAAATTTAAAATAAATGGCAATGATTACACTGCGTTTGCAACTTCTTGACATGACGTATTTTGAATGTCCATCAGAGGTTCACGTCTGTAAAAGCTGTGTTCCAAACAATGCTGAATGAAGAAATGAGAACTGCTTCAGGTGCCACAATGGAGGCTGTATGTGTGGAGGGTGGAGATGCTGAGAACAGAAACAAAGCTGAAAGATGATTCTGATGCATAAGAACCTAAGACATATGACGCACAAGAGGAGACCATTCAGTCCATCAAGCTTGTCCCAATATCTAATCACTATTCTTCATAAGGGTTGTCAATGTTTCTGCTTTTTCTACATGGCTTCAGTTTTAAATGCACTTCCCCTTAATTTCCACTGATGTCCTCAAGTATGTGATTCACCCTGAAAGAATGTTGCTGGATGTACTTTATCAATACCTTTGATAATTCTGAAGGCCTGGATTAGGTCCCCACAAACAGGCTTAATTAACATAATTAATAACATTATGATGCAGTGACAAGGTAAGACCCTGTCACATTACAAAACCTTTCCAGTGATTTTCCAGTTGCTCACTTCATTTACATAATCTTAGCAAGCTGGAGGCACTTGCAACACACTCCTACGACAGCCTATATTGTATCTGACATATGCTTTTTTCTAGTCAAGGCTATGCTGCAAGAGCCAGCGAAGAAGTATGTAAAGTCCAGGATCATTTGCTTCCTTAAAGGTAGCCACCACCGAGGACTAGGGGTGTGTGATATTGGAAAAAAAAAAAATCTCAATATTTTCTGGGACTTTGACGATAACGATAATTCCAAGATAATGTAATGTATTATTTGAAATTATACTGAATTATATTTTTGTATATCTATAGCTTTACTTATCAGGTCTTTTTGTATTTTTAAACGTCATAATAAATAAGATCAATTTAGCCTAAACTGCATTTTATAGAGGAACCCCAAATTACTCATCAATCGCAATATGAAGCCTATGCCCAAAACAAGGTAGTCTCTTCCAGTTATTAATCCGTAGTGCACTGACAATGTTAGCCCTGCTGTCTGTTGTCATGCAAACCATGCGGCCTTCTCACAGTGACCACGATGCCAGCGCATCTTTCAGACCCTGCACAATGATGTCGCCAGTGTGATCTTGTGGGAAGTGGGATGTTTGCAAACAGAAGCTTTGCAGTTGCCAGTTTTCGTCAATGAAATGCACCGTCAAGGAGAGGTATGGCTCGGATGTTCGGCTTGACCATAAATCCGTTGTTGTGGCAAAATGTGAAACCTTTTGCAATTTATGCGTCAGAGTTTGGCGACACGAATCATACAACTTAGGCAGAGCTGTTTGACTGAAATATTTTCAGCCAGGCAGTGTGTACCTTGGGTCTAAAGTACTCAAAAGTTGTTTAAAACCATCTCTCTCAACCACTTGAATTGGCACCATATCTTTTGCGATGTAATTGGTAACGGCGTTTGTTATGTCATGCCATCTGCTTCTTTTCTTGTCATAAGACACTTTTTTTGGGGAATGAGTCCGCTAAAGTTTGCTGAGTGTGTTTTTGTGCTTGTACCTTGGTTACTTTAGACTTGTGCTGGACAGTTGACTTTTCGTATTCTTTGCGGTGGTTAGTTTGCAAATGGTGAAACAAGTTAGCTGTTGAGCTGTCTTTAACGACAACCGATTTACCACATATTTTGCAGATTGCCGTCTTTTGAGCAACATCAGTCTTTTCAAAACCAAACCATTGCCATGCGAGTGAGAATGAACCACGTCTGGCAATTAACTCTGACGACATAGATGGTGAGGCTGTTTTATCATCTGGCGCTGTTTGTTCACTCGTTTTGAGGCAGGGAACGACACTAACTTGCGGCTTGCTGGACGTGCTCGCCTAAGCAACCCACTTTGCGCACGCGCAGTGGTCTATACTGTTGCATTAGTGAATGAACTCTGTATTTCTTTTTTTTGCAAAGCGAATTACATACTCGATAATTTAATCTCGCACATCGTTAAAACAGCAATTAAAATATAATCATAAACGATGTATATCGCACACGTCTACTGAGGATACATAAAATAAATGTTCATACTAAAAATGCCACTGTTTATGACAACACTTTCTGATATTTTTAAGCTTGGGTAGTGAACATAGTTATTGAAGTTACTGATCTTCTGTTGCTGTATCTTAAGGTTTAATAATGTGCTTCAGTCTCATTTGATTCAACATTTAGCCGATTGAACTGCTGCACCAAAGTCCTGCATTACAAATTTTGCACAAAACAAAAAGAAAATACATGAATAGTCAAAGTCAGCACCCAAAACAGTTATTTGTGTATTAGACTCTCCATGCACATGCCTAGTTTGTATGGTCTAGTTACATGCCTTGGGTATCACAGTGAATCTGTCATGGAAACTGAATGTCTTGTTAATAGTCAAATTCTCCAGACACTGGACAATAGGACTCTTAAAGAAAAATCTTATTAAGAATTATTTACATTTTTTAGTCATTTCTAATTTTTCTGCAACCACCCAACCTATATAGGTGGTTTAAGAGACATGCACTTGGAAAAAACCTGGCATGTGACAGCACTGGCAGCTTGTCAAATATTTATTTTTTGGATAATGGACACTGAGACTCCATTTTTATGCCTATAAAACAGTGGGAAAAAATTGCCCACAAAATAAATACATAACCCAACACAGCAAACACATGTATTGTGATTTGCCCCCAAACAACAAGAGACAAAAATGAAAAAAGCATGCGCATGCAGAAATGTGACTTCCAATACTGATGCATCCAAGGGAAAAGTTCTCACAAAGGAAGACTTACGCTCTTGTTGAATCTTTGCTGTTTAGTCCATGGATGTGGAAGTAAAGGAGAGACAAGGAGAAGGGGGGGATATTAGTAATATTAGCTTCAATCTTAAACCTAAGACTAATGTTGAAAATACATTATTACTGATATTAAACAGATGGAAGGTAAAAGTCAAATGAAGTTTGGCAAAATAAACATTAATAATACACGTTGTATCCACTTTAAAGCTTGCTCTGATAAAAACAAAGTTACAGTGTTAAATGTTAAGGAGCAACAAAATGCTGTCAATTGAAAAAAAAAACAATCTTGTTGGTTTAACAGTTCTTTATAGAACTTCATATAAAGAGATCTGAAGTTTAATGGGGCATTAGTGGGTGGGACACTGGTTAATGCTTCTGACTCACATCTCCAGATTCTTGGGTTCAAATCCTGGCCAAGACAATTTCTATGTGGATTAAGGCCAATTAAGGGATATGGAAGGAAGGAACAAAAGAAGACTATGCAAACTGTACACAGATCATTCTCAGGCTGGAATCTGAACTCCAGACACTGTGTGGCAGCAGCAATAAAGTAAATGTAAAACCCCTCTTCAGTAATATATAAAGAAAGTTGTCTATTTTAACAAGATTTATTACAGAAAATGTGTAGAAAGGCATCACTGAAGAATATGTTCCAATGAATGATTCAAGAAGTGCTTTATTTTATACTAGTCTCACTACCTGACAAAGAGAAATAATAGAATAATTTTTAAATATTTGATATCTTGATATTCTGATTGATCATAGTCATAGTCATAGTATGGAAAAGCAGTTTTATCTTGCTGGTAGTGAAATGTCAAAATACAACTTATCCTTTATAGGAGATGTTAAACTAGTCAAAGAGAAAGCATTATCTTTCATCAAAAAGCATCAAATGAAATTTCTCATACAAAAATGATGCCGAATTTCTCCATTATAGTTTCAGTCAAACTAAAGCTGTTCTGGCTGTTCGAGCTGGCCCAACATCTCCTTTATAAAATGTATATAATATTTTGTCTGCTGCGGTGGGCTGGCGCCCTGCCCAGGGTTTGTTTCCTGCCTTGTGCCCTGTGTTGGCTGGGACTGGCTCCAGCAGACCCCCGTGACCCTGTACTTAGGATATAGCAGGTTGGATAATGGATGGATGGATGGATATTTTATCTGTATTTGATTAGTTCCCAATATATTAAAACTATTTTTACTCATCAGACTATATAAATTATTTATCTAAACTACTTTTGTGTACTGTAATAATAAACATACACATATGTTAGTTGATACTGCTACTACTACTACTACCATTGCTACTACTATTTCTACAGCTACTGCAGAATTTGTGCTCATTTTTATGCCAGAATGTCACACATGAAAATAATTTTCATTGTCAGTGGTCAGCCCACACCCCATCTATAAACGCTAAATAGCTTTTAAAATATTGTTTCTAAATCTCTGGCTGTAAAGTTTTGTGTGTGTGTGTGTGTGTGCGAGCATCATATTTATGGGAGGCTTTCAAGTTATTACTATTATTATTGATGTATCTTGCAATATTATGGCCATTATTATTATTATGACAAAATTAATATATTTTTATATACTGTATCTCACTAACTGTATATTTTATTTAGAAAAACTTGGATGTGCAAAGTAGCCCAACTTTTATGGATTAAAGTACTGCTCAATTCTGGAATTAGTTATGCTGATCAGGACTTAAAAATGAGCCACAGATTCGAATGAGTAATACATTAAAAACTGCACTGCTAAAAATATATATTTTCCTAACATTTCTAAAAACCTGATTTAAGCTAATACAAGAATGATTTCAAAACCTTGTATAAATGCCTCATCGGGCAAGAAAACAGTAATTGATATTAATTACCCAAATATACATTCATACTATTGTTCATGTAAGAATTAATTTTAAGTTGGATGTTGCTCTTTATGTTTTAGTGAGATAAAACAATCTTGTAGCTTGTTTGTACTTGAACAAAATGTATTAACTCAAGGACGTTAGCGATACAAATGAATAGAAAGTATGGATATTACATAACTTAATTAGAGGAAAGTTTAACAACAATACAGAAAGAAAATATGCAAATGCAACTCTCAAAACGTTTGCTAATTTTTTAACTGTTTCTCAACAGTAACAGTTGAATGTATAGTAAATATGCAATTAAAATAAATTTTGCCTGTGGACTTACGATCAAGGGGAACCTCAATGCTTACTGCTTCCCAGCAGAGCAAGAGGAAGATTGCCACCCTGCACGTCTGTGACATCATCCTTATGATTCACTCAGAAGAAGCTCTTTGTGCCACTGATTGACTGTCCCGACCTCTGACCACAGCTCTTGGTTAAGTATTCTGCTGAAAAACACAAAACAAAAACCATCATTTCACGGCTGGAGGAAAATAGCATTTTAAATGCAAATAATTAATTCAATGTTAAAATGACATATTTCCTGCAGTACTGTAATGTCTGTGAAAGCTAATAAATTCAGTTTAAAAAAGCTTGGATTTGAGTAGGTGAAGCACTCTCATTTAAGCCACTGCCTTTGTCCTGCAGATTTATTATTTTCAGAAAAATTCACACTCCCACTGTCAAAGCAATGGCATCCAGTGGCTGGCCTAGATTCACAGCTGCTTTCCGTAATCCCCACGGACTACTTTTACTGGCTCTGCCTTTATTAAGCTACCAAAAAATGGCAACAAATTTTACACATAAAACGAGAGGTGGATATTTGAACAAATTTAACAAAATAAGTCCAAAATTGAGACTTCAATTATACACATTCCTATAGTTCACTTTTAAAATTCACTCCTTAGCCAATCTAGTTCAAACTCAAAGTTCCTCCCACTTTCAACAGCTCAAACTATAGAACAGCTTAATAAAATGAAGCCACATGGATAAATGACTGCAGCAAGTCTATTCCGTTTGACTGTGTGTGCAGTGTAGGTTAAATATCATACACAATATAAAAATAACAAAATTAATTCTTCTCATTCTGTCAGTTACAAACAAAATACCTCCAGTCATACAATTTGCAATTAGCAGCAAAGCAGTCATTACCAAAAGCAATACAACATTCAAGAAAGTACAACAATTTGAAGTAAGTTTTATAAGGTTTGATATTCGATGGTCTTGGCACTGATGAGCAGTAATCAGCTGTCAGCCAAAGTATGCATGAACAATGATTCAGTTTCCCTTTAGGATGCCTTCTGCTTGATGCTTACCTGTTCCCCTCCTGTTACAAGTTTCTTTAACTGACAAACCTAATCTGGCCTGGTGTGTTTGTGTGTATGTGGATGTGATAGACTTATCATGGTAACAGTTCTGGCATGATAGGCACAGACACTCTACAACCCTATACTTGCTAAGGCAAGCTTAGAAAACGGATGGCTTGATAACATACTTTGACTGCAAATAAAAACATATACTGTACCTGGTGGTCTCAGCTTTGTTGCTTTCTGACTACTGTAACATTTTATTATGGCAAGTGCTTATTTGGTTTACAACTGAAGCTGATTTAAAATGTACTATCTGTACCCACTGTGAAAACTTTGCAACTGGCTATTTGCTTATATACAGTATATCCTATTTACAATGTTTGTGTTGTTGCTTATTTCCATTACAAGTAGAAATGTGAAAACAACTAACTTAAAATGACTACAATCACTGTTTCAGAAGAAACCGAAATAGTTTAGCATTCTAATTAACCTTTTATTTTCCAAAATATTTAGGTTTTAAAGAGTGCTGTAGCAATCAACATCATGTTTGTGAGTTTGTATCTTTTGAGAAGGGAGATAAACACCTGCAGGAAATTAGATGCTGGGATGTTAAGTTGCCCTTGACTTACATCTGACAGTGGATTGTAACCCTTTTGGCACTTTACAGTGTGTTTAGATACAGCATGCACAAAGAAAAATTGATTGACTAGTTGCCACTTTTAATTTCTTATTTTCTGCCCTATTGCTACCTAGAATTTGATCATTTTGTCTGATTACCAACTGTTTCTTTAAATTATATGGCAAGATCTAGTCCAATACCAAGTCAGTTGCCTTAACAGAGGTTAGTTGTTATAGGTTCCAACAAGCTAAACAGTTAGTTATTACAGTTTGTCTATGCTGGAAAGTGTGCAGGAGTTTTCTCTTTCTCTGTTCTCCACTCTGGAAGCAGCATTATCAGTCTTGTTCAGGTGATAAGGGTCTACCCAAATGTAATTCAAACTAATAGTATATCCTATTTTTCTGAAAGTAATGTTGCTTGTCAAGGCAAATTTACTAAGATTAATGTTCCATATGTGTTTGTCTACAAAGATGATATCTACTTCACTCTGTTGAATTAATCTAAAGGCTTTTTTACTGCAGCTATACTGAAGCAAACATACTGAAGTAGCAATGTCGTGGGACCTAGCAATGATCTCAATTCACAAAAACGCAATTCTGACTTTAAACGTTAGTTTTAGCGCTGGACATTATAGTCATCTTGGGAAATAAGGATGGATAGATGGATGGATGGATGGATGGGTGGATGGATGGAAGGATGGATAGACAATACGTGTACTCCCAGATTATTCCATGTCTGAACAGAATGCAAAAATGTTCACACTGTAACCTTTCATGCACTCATATCAAATTATATTTTTTCTCTTTGTTTCTTTTTGTTTCATGATTTAAATGGTGAGTAGTTGCTTTTGAATTCAAAAGATACCTAGAATGGGAAGTTTCTGCTATTAGGCTATAAATTTATTCTCATGAAATGCAGCTTGGCCGTAGCTTGCATCCAGTAGCTTTTTGACAATCAAGTGGTGATGTGGAACATGAAAACTTGTCTATAGAATTTACTTGTGCAGTATATACTGTACTGTATCTTGTGTCATGACATAATCCTCTGCTACATATGCTTTCTCAGTCTGTTTATCTGTTCTAGAAAATCAACATAAATAACATCTGAAATGGTAAGAGAATGATTCAAAGTTCTACTCATGTCTGAAAAAACTACCAAATAAACCTGCTTGTGATGGGCTTGGACCAAACCTAACATGACTGCTGTGTGTCATTACCACCAAATCTGTGATAATTAAACCAAACCTTCCAGGATTTTCAATATGTACTTAATGGTGAGTGAAAATGCCAACCCATTACCAGAACCAACATAATCCATTTTCAGGTTAGGGAACAACTCTGTCCTATCCTGTCACTTGAAAAACTTAAATACATCACTAGTCCATCAGTTAAGAGTGTTTTATTTAGATAAAATATAGCAGCAGAGCATTAGTAGGAAAAGACAAGCTTCTTTACTAGCAAACAATAAAAGTAAGTGTCTACTTAAGCTAAGAGACAGGCCACGGATATTCTGCAGAGGCCTTCCTCAAGAGTGCTACTTCTAAAGAATCTTCAGCAGCACACTGCTCAGCATTGACAGATTTAAGTTGAAACCCACATCTGCCTCTGCTGCTTTCCAAGGCTGCTAATGATCAAGAACTGAATGCATTCTCCCTTCTTTACATTGAACATAATATAATTGCTACAAATAACTACACAGTATGCTACTCTCATGGAAATTCAATAATAACAGTATGCAAATAACAATAATTTATGAAGCCTGGAGTGAATTAACAAAACCAATTAGAAAAATAATCAATTATACAAAGCTGTGAGAAAGTAATTAAACCATGTGTCCTGACAGCCTATGCAGCATACTCATAAAATTGTTCAGATTACTCGTACATACACTACGAAAAATGAGTACTCATTATGTTATACGTAGCCACACATAACAATAATAAGAAAATGCATTTAAAATACTGATGCATGTAGAAAAACCTACCTTTAATCAACTTGTAAACAAGGGAGACAATATTCCATATGTACCACTTCATTGTAATGTAGGTTATAAATTTCTTTTCAAAGAATATGTAATGACTCCACAGTTTAAAGGCCATACCATTTGATACATAAAAATAACCATCCCACTTTAAGAAATGTTTTTCTTTGTAAGCTGCCTCTATCCAGAAAGGTCTTGTGTTCCATCTCAAGAGCAGGTCAATGCAGTACTTGTGACCTCCCATCCTCCCCCTTAGGGACTCATTTTGCCCCTTAGCCTCCACCCCCACTGAGCTTCAGGCTTGCATCAATAATGCAAGAGAGCTGGGCAGTGAGTAGCTGAGAGATGGTCTTTACCGCAGAGCTGAAGGCACAGGAGTATGGAGAGTGTATGCAGAGCATAATATACAACATATTAAGCCAACAACTAGAAGGCAGGTGTGTCAAGGGGCAGTCCACATGAGCTTAAAATTAAAGACTTCCATTTAGTTTCATTCACCACTTGCTCTGCAGAATGATATATTAGAATTGCATCCCTAACCTAAACAGGCTAATGACAAACCTGAAGCATTCTATTACGTAATCTTCTGACTAAGTCAATGTGTGGTTAACCTAAACAGGCAAATGACAAACCTGAAGCATTCTATTATGTGATCTTCTGACTAATTCAATGTGTGGTTATTAAAACATCATTCCTGCCAAATGTAGCATTGCTTCTAACAAATATACCCCAGGCTACTTGGAGACAAAAGGCATAGCACTTCACTGCTAAACAGCAATAAACTGCCTGAAAATCATTAGTTACTAATCTTAGTTCCTCCTCCTTCTTTTCTCCCCGATTCACACAGCTAACAGATGCCCCAATCTCAGCTGCCTACAACTCTGACATGCATACCAACACTGCAATTTCATTTCATTCAAAATGAAAACGATCAGGTGGCAATCTCAAAAAATCAAAATCTAATTAAATTCCATGGACTAGGCATCATTTTTGACAGAGAACCCTGTGAATGGTACTATATAAAATAAAGATTGACTGATTGGTCAGCCCAGCTATCCCAGCCATCCCTATTTTAATAACAAATCCAATGTGGAATAGCTGTGATGAAAAGTAGCTGCCAACGCACATCTTAAAAAAGTTCCTGTAGAGGGCGGCAGAATATATTAACCATGAGCAAAACATATAAGGAAACAGTTCTGGTGCAGACTAAATTAATATGATTTTGTTAAAATAGTTTATAATTCAATTTTGCAAAGCTCCCACTTATGGCTCATAAACAGGTTCAACACCTCAATATCATGCAATAGTATTTTTTTTTTGTGTCTTTTGAACAATTTGCTCCTAAGCTATTTTTATACATTCTAGTGTTGAGATGTCCATCTATCTGAAACAGCTTGACATAAGGTAAAGGTTAAAGTTTTCCATCACATATTGTATGTTTTTAAATGACACCTTCATCTCCAGTTTACACAGTTAAACTCCAACCATTCAAATCATTATTTGATTACAGGGAGATGGAGCCCATTAATGAAGCCTAGTGAAGGATTAAAATCAGGATGGGAAACCAGAGCAAACATTAAACGAACCCAGAACACCATGTGTCTTCCCAGGGCAATCCTGCATGCCGTATAAGTCTAGGGGTCTCAACTTGTTGTAAATAATTCATTATTTTCCCATACTTTACATGTGATTAATGTCTTATTTCTGTACCTTGTGCACATTGTTGAACACAGATCCTTACTCTAGCTGTACAATGGTGTACTGCACTATATCAACAAAATCAACAGATGTTCTATGACTGTGAAGCC
>JANRMT010027041.1:43678174-43732496 GCA_026402145.1 Polypterus bichir lapradei | reverse complement strand
GACTGTGAAGCCCCACCATGTCAATGTACATGCTGAATGATAGCTTACTCTGCTCATGAATGTATCTTATGAAGAAGTGAAATGTAGCCTTTAGACAGAGAATGACCATGTTGAAAAGTAAAATATGGACCTTATATAGAAAAGGTCAGTGTAAGATCTAAGGTCTAATTTAATAAATTACCTTGCATGCTATGCTGTTGGTAACATTTCTGACTGGGATTGATTTTGGGTTTGTGTTCAGTGCATAATATAGTTTACTAATTTATGATCCGACTGGTTGTTTAAGCCATATGTGTATATAGTATTCATGTTTTAAACATGTAATACCAGCTTGATAGCAGACAATTACAAAATAAGAAAAATTGTAATGACACATATAAATCATTATAAGTCAATACCAATTGATCATCTCCCATGATAACCCAACACCTAACAATCAACCAACCCACATACTATTTTGGTTACTCTATAAATAATTCACGCATTGTACTAAAAGTAACCCCAGTAAAGCAAAGGCTGATCTGCGTTTTGCAGTATCTCAGAAGATAGACAGGGGTTAATGAATTTTGCTTCAGAATTAATTTTATGACTTTGATGGCAAACTCCATTATACCCAAGGATTCTGCTAATTTCTTTAGTGAACCTTGAGAATATAGATAAACAGCAAAACAGAAATAACATTTAAAAAAATCTAGTAACTGTGGGGCTACTTCAAAAATGAAAGGTGTACACAGATGCTTCTCTCTTAATTTCAGACACGACAAAAGATTGTAGGTGTCCTGTTTTACGTAGTTGATGTGTAAGATAAGATGACGAAGGCAACCAGTTGTCACTTCATCTAATGTATTCTTTTAAAGTATTTAGATTGTTCAAGTATTGTTGGATGAACTATTGTTCTTATTTTAAACATTCTCTTGAAAGAAAATGTATTTTGCAATTCAAATTAGCAATTTGGATGCATTAAATTGTTACTGAGGAGTAACTAACTACTTCAGTGACATTTCAAAGTGTGCAATCATTTCCTTAAAAATTCTTAAATACCTAAAACATATGAAAAGAAATACAGACACATTTTTAAACAATCTTAATGCAGTTAACCGTGTTAAATTCATTTACAATGTACAAAAATGCTGGGAGATTATAATAATAAATAATAGCCTGTTAATTTGAAATAAGAACATTAGAACATTACAACAATTTTGACAGAAGGACAGTTAAGAGTAGGAAACTAATGATATGAAAACTTATAGCAACTGCAGCCAACCAGAATCAGATCGGAGGCCCTCTGCCATTCAGCCTCTCTTATGTGTGTATACTACCACAAAAGCTGCTTCAAACATGCTGTACTTCTACTGAGCTTCTCAGTTTCAGGATCTGCTTTTTTAACATTATAATATCTCAGGGAGCCACAGCCATTTCAAGCATGAGGATTGAATGCAGTCCATAACAAGAAGCACTCACAGCCACAACTACACTCTCTCTCACTGGGAAAGTTTAGGCCTCTCCAAGTTAATCTAAAGCCGGCTTCACATTGCATAATTTTGAGCAGGAGAGGATGTCAAACATGACGACTGCAATTGCTGATTTCTTTGTCTGAGGATGTCAGATTACAAAAATAGAAATCACAGGGCCTTACAGATTACATGACTCTCCAGCACAGTTTCACATTTCTAAAATATTGCAAGCTTGCCCCTTTTTCTAATCAATACCACTCTGTCCAAATGCTTTTTAAGTACAGTGAGTTCAGCTGTAATCTCTGTCCAATTTTTTTTTCCATTCTGTCGTTATAAATAAAACATGAGACATCAGAGAGATACGCCTCTCTACTGTCCGAGAGGTTCAAAGCACCCACATTCCCTATTCCTCATTGCTGCTTTATTTGCCTTGTACTTCTGAGTGAGTAGTGATTGGTTGTCAGCTCTTGTACACACACAGCCTGTCCCTATTTGAATTTGTTTGGGTAGTGGCAGGCTTGCTGGACTGAGTCTCTGGGACTGTCAGACTACATGACCAGAGGTCATGGGAGTGTGCCCTGACAGTCTCTGACTCTTTAAGTTTATGTAAATGAAGACTATGACTGAAAATCTCTGAAAAACTCATGTAGTGTGATAGGGCCTTTACCTGTACATGTGAGAGAAAACTGGAGTACCCACAGAAAGCCCATGAGGACACAGGGAGAATGTGCAATCTCCCCAAACAGTGTAATACAGCTGGTGTGATGCCATGGGTGCGTGCAGTCTTGGGCTCCTTCCACTTCCAGGGACATCAATAGTCATAACTCACATACACTAGGACAAATGGGGGCACACAACAAGTAATGTGCAAAAAAGTGAAAAGTGAGTTTATTCACATATCAAAAAATGTACAAAAAGTGCAGTGCATTTAATAAATAATTATCCATAAAAACAGTGCAGTAACAGAAGATAAAATCCACCAATTAAGTTGAATAGTTATAATCAAAGATAAAATTTATAGACAAAATAAGCTTTCTATCTCTCTCTCTCTCACTCTCTAATCCCCAATGCATCTCTTTTGTCTCCACTGTTCAAAGGGTGAAAACAGTCAACTGTCTCCCATCTAAACCAACTCTGTCAGTAACCTGCCACCTACTTCAGTGTCCACAAGTCACTCAAGCCTAAATTGTTTCTGCTTCTCAGTTCCACCCCCGGAGCGCCATTCCCTTCACTCCACCATGGGGTCATCTCTCCTCAATTGCACTGGCTCCTGCCTGATTATGCTCTCCTTTCCTCTTTCTTCTTCTCAATTTTTTTCTTCCCCTTTTCCTCCTTTACTCAAAACTTTCATACACTTTGTGAGTACAGGTAAACTAAACCCCAAAGAGAGATGGCTGAGATGATCACCCTTCTGCAGGTGAATGTCAATTCAGTCCGTTCTCCCATTAAGTGCTCATGGCTTCTCGTCACTTGTACGCACACTCACACTTAGCACATCTGAGTTGCATTATTTTTAAAAATATCCTGCACTCACTCCAGTCTACCATAGACCCCAGACATGCTTCAACAGCCTGGTCCAGACCCTGGGTTTTTAGAACTTTGAGAAAAAGGTTAACTGATGTGCTGCTCTGCTTTAAAAATGTTTCAAGAAATAAAAGAGTGAAACTTTGATTATGAAAAAGAGATGCACTATGGTAAATAACTTGAAACATAATCAGTTAACAATTCATCCATCCATTTTCCAACCCACTGAATCCAAACACAGGGTCACCTGGTGCCAATCCCAGCCAACACAGGGCACAAGGCAGGAACCAATCCTGGGCAGGGTGCCAACCCACCGCAGGACACACACACAAACACTAGGGCCAATTTAGAATCGCCAATCCACCTAACCTGCAAGTCTTTGGGAGGAAACCAGAGTGCCCGGAGGAAACCCACGCAGACACGGGGAGAACATGCAAACTCCATGCAGGGAAGACCCGGGAAGCAAACCTGGGTCTCCTAACTGCGAGGCAGCAGCGCTACCACTGCGCCACCGTGCCGCCCAGTTAATAATTAATCTTTTTTAACATGATGCATTTTGTATTTAAATTGGTATAATGAAATCAACAAAATTTACTGTAAACTTGTGTAGCATTGTAGTTAGCACAGTAACCTCACAGCTCCAGGACAATGGGAGTTACTCCCAGTTCAAAAACCATCTGTGTGGTATTTGAACATTTTTACTTTTATTTACTTATTTGGATGATGCCTTTATTCAAAGTGACTTACAACATTTTAGATCCTGCTGGTTACATTTATTTTTATTTTTCCAATTGGAGTACAGGCAGTTCACTTGACTTGCTCCTGGTTACACAGTGTCACTAGCAGGATTTGAAGTCACATCCTCAGGATTTGAAGTCCAAAACCTTAACCACTACATTGTGTGGATTAATCAGAAAGTACTCTTATTTTTCCCAATTCAAAGTAGTAGAGAAGTAGTAGAGAGGTCCATCTTTTCACCTATATTCAATATAGTTTAGTAACCTAAACTAAACTGGATTGTATATAGGTGAAGAGATGCACCTTTACTGCAAGTGATTTTGCCAAATGATCATTGTCAAAATTATGACAACTACTCATTTTCTGAAGCTCCCTACTAAATTACAGAGTCATAATTTGCTGGAGTATATCCCTGCAGTATCAGACACAAGAAAGGAATCAACTCTGGGCATGCAGTTGGTCCATCACAGTGCCCATACATGCACACACCTATACTCATTCATACCAGGCCAAGTTACTTTAACATGTGCATTAAGATATAACAGGAAACTTTATCCTCCACATGAAATCCCCATGAGTACATAAAAAATGAGTGCAAGGACAGTCCCCTAGTGGGAATCAAATACTGGTCCCTGGAGCTGTGAGACAACACAACTAACTATTGGATTGCACAAATGTTTCAAATATACTTGTAACTCAAGTAAGACATGGTAATTATGATTTGAAATCAATCTTGAACGCTACACTTGGCTAGAAAGAAAGTGGTCAATTGTATTTATATATAAGAATATATTTAATTCATGCCAAAGTTAAAACACAACTAATTTTTGGTAACTTAAATAATTCAACTGCTAGGCAGAGAAAGATGGGAGATATACAAGACAACAATAAATGTGTACCATATATCTGCGTGCTGAACTAGTTTTGCTGGTCATGGCAGAATGTAAAGCCAGGTAAAAATATCAAAAGATTAGAACAGGACTCCACTGTCATGTACACTGGCAATGGCACTATAACAGTGGAGACAGACAGACAGACATACACATATAGGCCACTGCAGCTACTGGGCTCCACATGTTTGAGAATCATCTGTCTGCTACAATATCTTTCTGTCATTTTAATTACTGCATCACAATACAACATAACAGCAAGTTGTGTTTAAATAAGCATTGTGGGCTATGGATATACAGTGTACTAAAACACTGTGGCAATTTTGTCATAACATGTTTGGATTTCCAATTATACAGTAATATTATATTTCTTTAGTTAGCTTAGACATGAAATCAGAAAGTGGATTCTCATCTGTGCATCTACTGGTCTTTGGCAGATTTGTTGATTTGGGTGTTTTGAGTACTGAAATCTGCATCTCCTGGGGCTCTTTGAGATCAGCTCTCTTAAATGCACCTCTTTTAACAGAGAGTCACACACTGTTTACTTCAAATGCATGTTTTGCCGTTCATATTTTCACAAGTATAGCTGCCAATTCTTTTAAGCTTACATTGACTCCTACACTATCGTCTGTAGTAGTAGGGTGTAGTACTGGGTTAGCCATTTTGGATGCAATGACAAGTCAAGCAAAATCTTGCCTGAAAGAAGGGGCATGAGCTGCCCCAAAAGCTTGCATATTGTAATGTTTTTATTTAGCCAATAAAAGGTACCATTTTGCTTAACTTCTTACTACACTATCGGTGTAATGCTGAACCACACAAAGACAACACAACACCTGCATCAATATATCATTCACATTTATCATTCTTTTATTGATGCCTTCAAATGCCAATGTATAATCTGATGCTGCAGAAAGGTTTTTCGCTTGCATCACGTTATGTTTAATTTTAAAACATGCAGTGCGCTCACTGCACACGCAACACACATTTACAGTATATGTCTAATAGGGTTTTTTAAGAAACGTTTTGATTGTAGCCTGTTCATCATAAGTAGAAACTTGCTCTTTGTTGGACCAGGTCAACAAGAACACTTCTGATCTTTGCAGTTCAAAAGCACCACCTCTATTTTGTGCACCAACCTTTATTAGCCATTGTACTGTTTTAGAAATGTGACACTCAGTGAGCTATCTAATTGTTCCCATCCAGTTTTAAACAAAATTTACTGATGGTTGTCTCCTAACATATATATTATACACCTGGATTTAGCAAGACCACTTTAAAATAGAAACCTATAAGGAACATTTGTGGCAGCTGTGGCATCCTACAATGACAGCACAATGTTAAAAGACAGACCAGAAAAAATAAAGCAGGCAGATAAAAATGAACAAACTCGGAACAGGATGCAGTTCCATCACAGCACACAAAAAGGCAGACTTAATCATAATATTAGGTAGGTAAAAGCACAAGGCCCTCCATCAGACAGGTAGGGTTGCCAAGCGAGCATTAGTGAGGTCAAGTGGGCACCCAAGGTTTTAGTTTCTTTTTTTATCTGTTAGTTTGCAAGAGATTTCATACCTCCTTGCATTTATTATCCTCCCAATGTTGTAACAATTTTATTAATAAAAGAACATTCTTTCAATATCTTTAGTCTCCTTGATGTCCATTCTGGGCTTGGGAACACCTCAAGAGCTCTCCCAATGTTCCACAATACCAAATAAGACAGTTTCAATATCAAATTCAAAGTTAAAACTGTGGTCTAGAATTAGGTCAACATGATTATCACTGTAAACCCCAAACTCACCCTCACTATTGTCTTGATTATCACTGTAAACCCCTAACTCTCCCTCACTATTGTCTCTCAAGTGACAAAGAAGGTCAAGTGAAGAGGCTGCAATCTGATCTTCATAAACCTCCTGCTGAGGCCTATTGTTTGCTTTCCTCATTTTTTATACACCACAATTAAAATGACAAAGCTGAAGCCCCCTTGACCTTGACTACAATTATACTGAAAAAGTTGCCGCTATTGCAACAAAGGACCTTACAAGTTATAATAATAAACAGTATGACAGGGCGCTCAAGCACAGCAGGGAAGTCCAAGACATATGGTGTTCAATCAGCTATCAACTATGTCAATTTCTCACTTTTTAATGCATGTATACTTAACCATTTACCCCGGGAAGAAATAGTAGGAGTGAGCATCTCCATTATCACTCACATCATCTTCACGCTTTTTTTTTTAATTACATAAGCTATTTAATTAACCCTTTAATTGCTTTACAGGGTCACAAGAAGCCAGGGCATGAATAAACCCTGAACAGACATTCAAGCACACTCTTGTGCATATATTTACCATCACAAACACTATGCTGGTTTAGAAAATGTAATCAACATAGGAAAAATAAGAGTACCTTGAAAAAATCCATATAGAGAGGGGAAAATATGCAAACACCAATTATTTTTGAGATAAGGCATCAAAGTCTAAGAGTTCTTAGATGCACTCATATATAATGCACGACGCACCAATTGCGATAGCCATGTCTGTCTGTCTGTCTGCATGAAACAACAGGACTCCCAGTAGACCAATTTTATAGAAATGAGGCGCACTTATTCTACAAGGAAATTTGTCAAGACAGTCCAGTTTTCATTGAGAAATCTGAAACAGATTTTGCTGTACAAAGCTTTGATATTTCAAAATCTTCTTTTGAAAAAGCACAAGCGAATTTGCGATCTCATCTATCCGAAAACAGAAATATTCTGTGCGACTTCAGCTACAAATTAGTTTACGGTTTTGATTCTACCATGACAGTGATTACTTCAACTTGTGTATTTTGTATATTTTCCTCTTTTACTCATCTGACTGCCCATCGTACCCCCAATAATAGCCTAAACTCCAGAGGGCCGTGCCCAAAGGAATTTTGCAGGTGCCGCTTATTAAGTATAGACTGAACTAACAATAATTACATTACAGCAAAATCAACCTCACGGCTACACTATATGCACATTATTATTATAAAAAAACAAGACGGTATCAACCTGCAGCTAAAACATTTTGAACTAATTAATTACACAAGAAAGATGCAGTTCCCCTAAGTGATATAAAGATAGAATGGGATTAGAAATCAGACTATAGTTTATGCAGAAGATCGGAGCCATGGGGCATATAACAAGGCCAGACTGAACAGTTTCTATGTTGCACAAAGGGCTGATTACCACAAATCGCAATGGCGTAGCAGATCTCCAGCCTGTGCCATGATAAATTAGTTACGTAGCACTGTAATGTTTAACAAAGGGTTGGGACTACAGTCTGATGAGCTGTATTTACTTCTGCCTATTTTAGACAGGAATTAAAATATTTAAGATAATTGTCAACTTTGTCATTTTCTAAGCCGCTTTGTCCTAAATCCCGCTATCATGGTGGCCTGCAGAAGCCTACCCCAGCTAGCATAGAGTACAAAGCAGGAACAAACCCTGGACAGGGCGCCAGTCCATCACAGCGCAAATACACAAACTCACGTACACAATAGGGCCAATTTAGGATTGCCATTTCATTTAACTTTTATGTCTTTGGACTGTGAGAGAAAACTGGAACACCTGGAAGAAAGACACAGACATGGGGAGGACATGCAAATTCCAAGCAGGGAGGACCCGAGGTGCAAACTCTGGTCTCCTAACTGTGAGGCAGCATCAATGCGCTACTATTCTACCCCAAGTTCTTAGTTATTAAAATCATTTTAATAAATTACTGTGTTTCAACTAATAATACTAGTTAGATAGTGAACTTAATTAAAGTGTTTTTACTTTCAAGGACTAACATTGATTGTAATGTTATGCCAGTGCAGTTCATTTTCTGTTTATAGTTGTTTCTCTTTTGGTAATTTCACTTTATTGTTCTTATAGTACGAGTTGACCTTTAGTATGTTAAAATGAGTGGTGTGTATTATTACCAAGGTAGAAAAAGAAGGGATTGTATTTTGTAATATTTATTATTACTGACATGTTTATCTTTTTGTAAACCCTTTTGCTAAAAAAAAAAAACTACAATTAGTCACAGACCTACCACATCTATTAACAGTACATCAATCAATGGCATTTTCACATCACTTGATTTGGAATGTTCTGTGTATGAAAGCTATTGAGCTACCATAAGTCTATTTGTTTTCCATTTTATAACTACGTTATATTGTAATGTGTTAAAAGGTAGGTACAGTATTTAAAGTAGTCTACTAACAAATGTAGATACATTTTATCATCACTTTCTCACACAAATAATTAATAAACAAAAATGTGATAACTGACTCTAAAGTGCATGATATGCTATAGGTGCATTTTCTAACTTGTTATTCTTGAGAAGTTTCTTGTATGTAGTCTTCAAAGAGTTCTGGACAGAGACTGAGAAAGCTAATGTATTCAAATATCCAGATTTTTTAAAAAAGTATCAGATTTCTGTTTCAAAAACAGTAAGTAGGTTGTTCCAAATTCCCTCAGCTCTATGCATGAAGATGCACTTCCTGGCTTCAGTCTTGCATGAACTTCCTGCTAATTTCCACCAGTATCCTTGAGTAAGTGATTTGTTATTTAATCAAAAGTATTCCACTGAATCAACTTTATTAATGCCTTTGTAATCACAGAAACCCTGGATTAGGGTTCCTCTGAGACTTCTCTGCTTGAGACTAAACAGGTTTAATTATTGTCACCTGTCATAGCAGGACATGCCCTTTCATCCTCAGATGCACTCAGTTGCTGTCCTCTGCACAGCTTCTAGTGCTAATATGCAAATGCATTTTTTCTCACCAGGATATTATACTACTGTAACCCAGACCTGGGGCCTTGTGCATAACGCCGTGCGTAGAACTCACACTATAACATGACGTTAGCACAAAAGCCGAAATGTGCTTACGCACAGAAAAATCTAGATGCAGGAATCTGTGCATTCGCCAACTTCCGCGTTCTTCCGCTACATAAATCCCGGTCAGCGTGAAAAGTAATGCTCGTGCATGCGCGTGCTGTCCCGCCCCAACTCCTCCCAGAATTACACCTCTTTGAATATGCAAATCAATATAAATAGCCCTTAAGCTCAGCGTTCTGTGAAAAGATAATGACAAAAGCAAGAGGGAAAATGGAAGAATTTCAGCAAATACCAAGTGGAGGCAAGGAAAAATTTACTATTTGTTGGCTTAAACAGTGGTATAAACAAGAAAAGGAAGTTGATTGACTGACATAGCGTGTCAGAGAAACTCAAAAGCTCAAGTTCACAAAGTCGCACAGTGCCCAAAATAAAAAAGAAGTTGTCAGATATCAAAGTCGCCATGAAAAGGCGAGTCGTAGCCCACCATCTGAGTTTCATATGAAAGCTTATTAGGGCACAGAGAAAAAAAAAGGCACACAGTGGGGAAAAAGCACAAAATGTCAACTTCAATCTCGAAATGTCCACTTTAATCATGTAGTTTATTTTGTCATTAAAGTAGAACATCATATACTTCATCTTAAAATAGTTTAATCTACTAGTTTCTCAAATCCCATCATAACTAAAGTAGCACGTTAAATGTTGTATGTGCTCTATGTGTGTGAATCAATATGTGCTTCTTAAACTGGCCTTCTCTACCTCCTACAGGACAAAAAATCCATTACATTCGTGATATTACAGCTCTCTGAATAACTGAAATACTGAGATGTATACGTGATATAATTTTCATGATGATGGGAGTTAAAGCACGTTATTAAACATGGGTTTCACGGTGGCGCAGTGATTGTGCGCGACCTTCGATGAAATAAAATATTGCAGCAGTACTCAGGGGTGGCTCTAGGTTCATGGCGGCCCTGGGCAGAGAAAGAATCAGTGGCCCCTTTGCCCACCAATGTTAATATGGTATCTTATGCACGGCGGATGGCCATGTCTGTTGCGGACACTGCATAGCCACCTCGTGCTCATGACACAAGCATTTAACTTTTTTCAAAAAAAAGCTCTGTAATAGACGTTAAGCCATCTGTAAGCTTAGAACGCTGATTCTTTAAAACTTTTAAGGAACATTGACATATCTTCATAGTACATTTTTAATTATTCTATCCTTCACACCAGTCCCAGTGAAGCATACAGTGCGAGGCAGGATCAGCCTTTAATTATTAACAATATAGATTATTTAAATGAAGTTAAAGTTTTATCTGTATAATATAATAAACATATTTTGCTGCATTTCATCTTAAAAATGATATCATCATCATATGTAAATACGCGCTTTATAAAGTGGCTCAGGTTGTGCAATATTATAACTGTAGTGTAAGTTTACAGTGGGGTAATTCTACTTATAAGTACAGATAGTTCTACAAGGAGCACTTGATTCGAGTGCGTTTAGAGCTCTTGGGATGAAACTCTTTCTGAACCGCGAGGTCCGTACAGGAAAGGTTTGAAGCATTTGCCGTGTGAGAAACAGTTCTAATAGGAAGCATGGCTGAGGCAGCGTGTGCTTGATGCTGTATACCGATAATTCTCTTTCCGATCAGCTGCTCCGAGTGATGCAGTGAGAGTAATATGGAAAAAGATGATCCACTGTGGCAACCCCTAACGGGAGCAGCTGAAAGAAGTAAAATAAGGTGCAGTGACAGTAACAACATTAAAGCAGCTATGGTATTTGGAATAGTTTGACCATTCCGTGGACCATTATATTGTTACTGGTTAATTACAACCAGATGTATTAAACTAATAAACAATATGCGGTTAATTTCAGTGTATTTATAAAGCCGCATCAGGAAAAGAAAGCATAACCACACAGGAACAGTAGCACTGCTTTGACGCTGGGTGCCGCCAGTCTGCAGAACCGAGCGGAGAACTTGTGTACGACAGGGTATGAGGTACCATAAGTTTAGGTTTTATACATCGCGATTTGAAAGTGGAAACGTTCTTACACAACATTTCTGTGCGTACGCACCGTTTATACATGAGGCTCCTGGACTGGGAATGACAGTAAGAGTATTCTCGAGACAAATGTGTTGCTCATTTTTTTTTACTTTTGCTGATAAAAGGCAGTGCTTTGCAATTATTTTAAGACATTAAAATGCAGTATGAGGGGATATTTATTTGATTGATGTACTTTCTTTAAATATAATACTGCAAAGAAAGATATATGGCATGACAGGATGACAACACCAGCTTGTAAATTGGCAAATAAAGCTTAAAGAATGAAAAGCTTTCAGTAAAGATCTTTATGGAGATGGGAGGTATTTTCTATTGCCATTTCTTTTCACATTGAATCAGTTGAATTAGTAGAATCAAAGTAAATAACCCACATTTACTTTTGAGCATTTATATTCAACAAAAATAAAAGAGAGACAAAAACAATAACAGCATCTTCCTTGATTTAGCATCTTGTCTTTTTCGGTTAGCTGTTTGTCATCTGCAGCTGTTGAAACAATTGCCCTTCAAGGGACAGATTCCTTGCAGTAAGACTTTGAATTTTCATTCTGTTTTCTATAAATACTGTCGAAAAATATGACCAGAATCAATTCTGCCAGGTCTGAGCTTCACGTAGAAAGAAATATGTTTCACATAGCATCAGACAGATCAAAGTTTAAAAAGTGTTGGCTTTGTACTTATAGGGAGACTTTCTAGACCTTTTCAAAGTAAAAGAAGCATTATCTTCAGTACACCTGACAAATAGTCTCCATTTCCTTTTCACTGCCATAAGCATTTAAGGGTGACACTGTGCCACGGTTGTTGGCACAGCTTTGCCCCACAGCTCCAGAGGTACGGTTTTGACTCCTGGCACAGTCATTGTTGTCTTGTGTTTGGCTGATTTTCTCTGTGTATCTAGTTTCCTCAGACATCACAGAGACATGCATTTCTAAACTGGCTTGTTGCTAGTAAGTAAAGATGTTTATGTGAGTGTACCCCACAAACGGCTGTTGACCCATGCAGGACTGATTTACAACATGCATCTACTGCTAAAGGAATAGCAAAGGTTAAAGCAAGAAAAACTTCTTGAGTCTGAACCTAAACAACATGAAAAAGAGTATGTGTTGAACTTCTGTATTATATTAATAATGTAAGAAATTAACTTACTGTATCTATCTAATGAGCATATTTGAATAACTTCTTATGCTATGATAAATGAATATTTAACTAATGTAATGATTGAAATGAAAATATCAAAAATGTCATATTAGCTAAATTTATAAACAGCAAGCAACTTTAAAGTGCTTCCTGTGGTAAACTACAGTGTATTCAGTTTAAGAACTGTGAATACGAGTGCACTCAAAATCAATGCACCTGCTTGTGCCATCCCCATTCAAGCTGGTGTTGGATGCCTCCACAAATCTTCACATCTTCACAAATGAGCAAGAAAAACCCCAAACCAAATAGCCATCTTGTAACAGCATCCCAGAAAACAGCACAGCATGAAGCCACTTCTAGCCAAATGCACACCAGCCAATTCCCCGCAAGCGATACAGCCAGGTAAAAAAACAAAAACAAGTTTTCTTCCAACCGGCTATGATTAAGATTCCAAATAAATAAATAAATAAAATAACATAACATCCTGTCACAAGTCCTTGTAAACAAAAAATTTGTGTGAAAGTGCTCAAGTGGGTGAAAGGTCACAACTCAGAACTCCAAATACACTTCTAACACTTAAACGCAGCACATGCTCAGTTTGTTAAGGATGAGGTTCTGAAGGTTGTACCATGTTATGTTATTGATGCAACTCTTTAAAAGCTGACACAGCATGCTTCTTGGCTTTGATGAAGGACAGCACAAAATAAAAGTTTAGTACTATTATTAGTGAAGGTAACGAAAACAGCATGAAATTCTGACTATGCTTAGAACTTTATATTCATTACTAGTTTCTGACTTCTAAATTTTAACTTGTTTGATCCTTTCTAACTCCTTTTCCATCTAGTGTTTTGCTTGATTACCAAATTTCAATATCCCCATATTTACTTTTCCTACAATTTGGTTTCATGATTCATCTCCTGATCCCAATATTTAAAAATATATCTGCCTCACTCTAGTACAGGCAGAACACTGACAAGAGGTGACATTTAGAATGTGTTAGTAATACATCAAAGGTGACAAATTAATAAAAAGGGAGACACACAAGCCCTAAATGTTATTTTCTGAGGTATCCAGCTACCTTTTCATAAAAGCAGAAATGAAAAATAATAATGTGAAAATGCTTTGCTTAACTGGTGTATTTGTGTACTTTTGTAACATGATACAGTACTTGAATATATAAAGTTGCAGTATCTGCACTACACCTCATATTACGGTATATACAGTGACAGCCCACTGTGACATAGCCACCAATGAAACTCCACTTTTCTAGTCATTAGAGAGGCAAATAAAAATGCTGACTTGTGTTCCCTTTTTGTTATTCAAAGGTTATGTGTTTAAAGCATTATCTTCTATTGATTACTGGCAAATTTATTTGCCAATTTTCAGAACTCAATATTATTATAGTTTTACAAAATTATACTTTAAAGGGATGAAAGGAATAAAATAAAATACTGGCCTCTAATTACATACCCAAAGCTAAGGAAATGAACAGCCGCTCCTTATCACTGGTGCTGTATGTCGATGCTACCACCTAAGAAAGTAAAAAAAAAAGAAAGGTTTAATTCTGAAGAGGATTGTTATTGCAATATTGTAAATTATTTAAAAAATGTAAAGTCATTTTAACATGATCACAAAAGTAAAGTTTCTGCTGGCTAGATTATAATACTGTAAAAGAGCCAAACTATAAATTTTGAGTTTCAACCAGCCTACAGGGCCAATATTTCTCTGCAGAACTATTAAAGGACATGACAAAAACAATATAGCACAGATAAAGATGGGGCAAAATAAAGAGGTGACACAGTTATAGTTTTAAAAAATATTTCTTAATCATAAAATCAATTCCCTCACAAAACTACAAAACACTGAATTTTCACAGCTGTCCCGACTAAATACATTTTCACCTGTCCTATAGAAAGCACATTCTGCATTAAGTGATTGTCATAGAATACCTTCAAAAAATACCAAAAAAAAACAGCTGTTTAGAGAAACCCTCCAGATAGCCAAACTTTAATTTTTAAAAATAACATTAAATCTGGAAAAATACCTTTCATGCCCATATGGGCTGGCATATTTAGTCCATTCTTCTAAGTTACAGATTTCCTAAATTTTCCATTTATTTTTGATATTTCAAAAACCTGAACAAAACACATCCATCCACATTTATATTGTTTATCCAGTTTAGGTTTACTGGGAGTCAATGTTGGCCAAATGAGAACTGGATGCAAAATAGAAACCATACCTTTACAAATCAACAGTGAACGACTGTTTGTCATTCACTTAGAGGGCCTCTCTCAGAGTGGTTTATAAACAAAGCCCTGTAGATAAAGGTTAATTCAATGGATCCTCATGTCTGATCATCTAATCATCTACACAATTCACATACAAATCTCACACTCAGATGGGCAACTGGGCAAAAAACAAATTCAGAATGATGAAGAGATGAGAAACCTGTAACATATCATGGCATTCTTATTGCTCCTTAATGTAACTAAGGGTTGTGAGAGGCAAAATCCTATCAGTATTAGACATAAGCAGGTACCAGCCCTGGACAGGGCACCAGCCTGCTGCAAAGCCCACTCATGTATACACCTACACTTTCTCATTCACGCAGAACCAATATGGAATGAATGTAACTTGTACATCTTTAGAATGTGAAATGAAAACCAAAGTACTCCTAAACCAAAACACATGGAGGGAAAACTTAGAAACTGCATATAGTCTCTGGGACCAAAAACCTGAAATTCAATGCCAGGATGCTGGATCATGTCGTAGCATCATTAACCACTGCACTTCTGTGCCACACTGAACCAGGAGGTGGTTTATACATTTTTTTATTATTTGTCAAAGCAAAAGAATGATCAAAAAGCAAGAACCTAAGTAAAACGCAGGTACAATCTCCAAACGACTTGTACTGCCGTCAGCAAAAAAAAAAACTCAAGCCCTGGGTCAATGATTCTTCTGAGTCAACATTTGCCATTAACCTTATTGGAAGGTGAATTGATGGTCCTTAAATTCCTTACTGGTCATGTGTGGATGGCAGAAGTTAATCAGTAATGGTTAACTTATCTTGGATTACTGCTGTATGCCTTAGGGTAATACAAATGGGTTCTTTAAAACATAAAACCAGCAAGAAACATTTAGTAATAGCAAGAAAGAAAAGGTAATAAAAGTCAATGCACAATCAAACATGAACTGATTTAAGACTGGGGAATTTTAGCCGTGTTTTTGCTGCATTGGTTTAAGGAAGAAAAGGCCAAGGTAGGAGTGTGATGAGACCCCTATAACTGGAGAGTACTACAATTAAACAATTGCATCATTAAGGAAACCTTCCAAGAGGTCTGCACATGTCAGGATGTCATTAACTTAGGTTAAATTCCTGATCATGGCTGACAGCTCAGATGTAATCCACATGAAGATAATTAAAAAAATGTAAAAGTCTGAGTCACTCCATTTCACATTTCATTAAAGCCAATTGTGCCACAATTAACAATGAAAATGAAGTCAAACGCAGAATAAATTTGGAGGGGTCTTTTTTAAATTATACAATTATTAAAACTATTTTATTAAACATACTATTATTAGATAAATGGCACCTAGAAAGCTGTCTTCTGCCTTCTTTATTCTTTGTTTTAATTTAATATTCTAGGTGTCTCATGCTTCTAGGTAGAACAGGAATGTATTTATTTAGAGTATTTTTTTATATTTTAAATAGTTAAATAGTTAAGTTTGAGATGCTACAGCTTGATTATTCTGTAAAAAGATAAACACTGAGGAACACAATGACATTTTTATTCTGTAAAAGGATAAACACTGAGGAACACAATGGAAATTGTAAATATTTTAATTTAAGCATTGCCAAATAGAGATACAGAGCTTTTATAAATTATCTTCAATATTTTAAGGCTTTAATATGCTTTTTTATGCTTCTTCTACATATATTCTATTCAATATACAAATACATAACACATGAGATCCATCATTCATCAGTTTCATTGGACATTTTGTATATTCAGAATATTTTTAATATATACTGCTTTTACAAGTAATAGATTCAATATACTAATACATTACAACTTCAGTGATGCACAATTGACCCATGTACACACTAGAAGCATTTAGCATATTTAATTGTATCTGGTTCTTCAGTAATTATTGTTTATATATGACACCCTGATCAAAATGGTGATAACTTTTATTTGATGTTGTGCAAAAATGAGCAAGCTGTTCATTCTCTAAAGCAAAGTGACACTTTGAATAATAAAGTCAACACATCTTTGTAACCTATATTATGGAATTCTTCTTAAGGTGATATCTGAATGACAGAATAACTAATAGTTAAAAGCTAAGTTGAAGACATATCTGTTCACACAGTGGGGTAGCAAAAATTTGCTGTTCCTGACGTTTCATACTTTCCTAAAGATACATACACAGTAGAACCCCGATTATCCAAGGTAATGTGGACTGATGCTGCCTTGGATAACTTTTAAATGGGTCACCATTTCAGATTAAAAATTACAAATAGTAAAGATTTGAGTTTGCATGGTTCAGTATCACTCTTAAGCCTATTTTCACACCTTCACTGTACTGGATCAGTAATACAATTTTGACTCTGGTATCGATACTAGCTGTAGTGTGTAGTGAAACCCACCCTGTTTAACTTCTGCCTAACTAGATACCAAAGGGAGATGATTATTAAGCAATGACAAATCAGTAAAAAAAAAAAAACTTATTCCTCCCTCATCCATTTTCCAAATCTAATTGTTGTCACTCAGGCATTTTCTAACCTGCTTAGTCCTGAACAGAGTCATGGGGGCCACTGGAGCCTATCCCAGCTAGCATAGGGTGCAAAAGACCAACAAACCTTGGACAGGGTGCGAGCCCATCGCAACCTACCGTATATACTCTCGGATAAGTTATCCCACAGATAAGTCAGGACTTGATTTTACCGTGGAATTTGTGGTATTTTATAATGTCGGTCGTATAAGTCGAATGTGGAAAACTCGTGCTATTGGTCCTAGAGATTATGATATGCTAACGCCCACCTGAGAAAGTAACCATGGAGCACACTGTAATACCGAACCACATGGTAATACCAAACTATTCCGAAGCGACGTTTGCACTGTTTTGTGTTTTTTGTATCTCACACCCTTTTATACACCTTTATCGTAACAGCATGCCTTATCTACAATGGAGTGTTCGATCCGAAGAAAATATGAAGCTGGTTTTAAATTAAACATTGTTGAAGTAGCGAAAGAAATTGGTAAACTGCACTGCTGCAACAAAATCGATGCATCTGAGAAACTGATGCGAGATTGGAGGAGGTAAGAAGATGTAAAAAAATAATGTTAGTGTCGCATTTTTGAACAGGTGTATAAGTCGGGGTCTGATTTTATGATCAATTTTTTGGATTTCAAGACCCGACTTATATGTGAGTATATACGGTAACTTGATTGTTCTCCTGTTTACTCCTTCTGTCATCTTTCTCCTTGTTTTTCTCTTTTTGTGGTCTCTCTTCTTGTCTCCGATGATTTTTCCAACTCCAAGCTTTGATGGGGTCAAGATAGGCTTTTAAACTCCTAAGTGGAAGTCCACTGGGAAAGCCTCCTTATCTATTGTGGCACGCGGCTGGGGGTGGCACCCAGCCGGGACGCCCAGGAAGACAGGAGGAGGGCTCAGGCCTCCTCCAGACCACGAGGGGGTGACCGCCCTGGTTCCTTTGGGGGCCATGGGTAGAGAGCTGGGAAGCTCAACCCTGTAGGGGTCTGTGGTCACCACCAGGGGGCGCCCCCATGCCTAGAGAACCCTGGACCCCAGCACTTCCTGTACGCAACTGGCACTTCCGCCACACTGGGGCGTGTTCATGGGAGATTGCCGGAACACACCTGGAGCACATCCGGGTACAGATAAAAGGGGCCGCCTCTCTTCATTCAGGGCTGGAGTCGGGTGGAAGATGGACGAGGTCGGTGAAGAGAGAGAAGGAGGCGGTCCGAAGAAGAGGCAGTGTGGTTTGGCCTGGACTTTGGGGAAGATTGGGGTTTGTGGCGCACTGAACTTGTAAATATTAGTGTTAATAAACGTGTGGTGGTGACTTTAAACATGTCTGCCTGTCTGTGTCCGGGGTTCGTTCCACACTATGGATATTAAAATTAAAGAAATTTAGTAAACATTTTTTATATAGAATAAGAAATCTGTAAACACTTACTGTATACAGAATTTTGAGCTTAATGTCAAATTATGATGGCTTAAAATTGGCTTATTTAATTTTCATCCTATTTTTGCAGTACTCTCCCGGGCACTGTAAGGACAAATAGACTGCACTGTGACTCCAGAATGCCTGCTAGGACAGAAAAGCTCCACTAGTTCCATGTTTTATGCTTAGATAGTTGTTTGATGTCTAAACGTTGGAAAGTGGAGTTTTAGAAGAACTGCATGCATTCTCTTGTTTGCTATTGGGATGTCTTTCTCTTTTTCTTGTTCTTGCCCTCTCTCTGTGCACCGTCTCTCTTATTTGCTCTGTGTTGAAAAAAGTTGAACAGCAGATGCAAAGTAGATCATAAAGCAGCCTGTCACCTACAGCTGACTCTGCCTGTTGCCGTTTGTGTTTTGGCCCTATGGCCACATTTGAAAACGTGAAAAGGGGAAAAACTAAAAAGGCATTTAAACAGTGGATAGTGTGACATTTATACACTAGAAAACAGCTATTTTCTGCCATGTTAACCACTTTTTATTTTAGATTGGCTAAACGTTTTAATGGTTTTTATACACTTCCATATCCTGGACAACTTTTGGGATCAGGACAACCCTTATGAACGCCTAAGGCCATCGGGCTAGAGCCCTGCTCAGTAGACACACTCAGCCAAGCAGGTCAGGCACCCACTCCCCATTTAAAAACCCAGGTCAAACCAAGTCTTCATGACCATTATGCAGTTGATGGTGGAAGGAAGCTGCTGATAAAATAACCATCTCTGTCGCCATTCATTTAGACGTTCCTAGCAGTACAGTTTTATGTCCTGGCAGTGACTAAGCCCTGGACATTAATAAGCTGGAGCCTCCTTGTTTCTGAGCTATAAACCCATTACAGCATCTTATTGTCTAACTCCTGTCTCCTGAACAAGGTTAAATCAATGGTATCTACTTTCCAGAAGCACAATGAACATTAGAATCTTCTAAAAGCTACTATTTTTTCTTTTTTAATCTGATAATGAGTGGTAAATAGTTAACACCCCACCCCACCAAATTACCTGGTTAATCTTGAGTTGAATGTAATTAAGGACACTACATTAAATACAGTAATACCAACCAACATAGAGGCAAAAAGTTTCATGTTTCTTTAATGATGCAATATTATTGTCAGCTAAGGATTGCCTGGATATACAAGTGTTTTTGCCTCACTGCTACAGTGGACTGGGTTTAAATCCCAGTTTGTTCATTGTATGAAATATTATTTTCTTTGAGTTATGAGGTGGTTTTCTGGTTTCTTACCACATCACAATATGTGTATCTGGCACAATTTGCTGAGAGCTGTTAAGGAGTGACACAATGAGTCCTGGAATGTCAAAACACAATTCTTAGTTGTGCTGAAATTCTTGTTTACATTTCTTTTTTCCTCACCCTATACGTTAAAGCACTAATATCAGTCATCAAAGCACAGTTAAGGTGAATGCAAAATAATCATGATTTTGGTTTCTTGGAAATATATATATTAATTTTTATATATTTTAATGGACGATGCATGTGGGTAGGCGTCCCGGCTGGGATGGGGCTAGGTTGCTTACATAAACAAGAGACCAGCTCTTCAGAATCAAAAAAAAAAAAAAATGCAAAAGTCGTCCTGTCTCAGCCAGAAGACAAGCAAAAGATGCCAAAATTGGGTATGTGGTCATCCCTGCCAGGACAGGTTTGGGGAATTTACCTGGTTAGGAAGCCAATATAATGTTAGAATCGGGACATTTAGCCATTTGCTCCCCCCGATATAACAGATGGCAGTATCCCTGGCCTAGGATTCCCACATGGACACCTGCAGGGCATGCTGGGACCTGTAGTCCCATGGGGCAGCCCTGTTGGGTTCCACGGGGGCTGCCGGGATTAGTAATCCCTACATTGCATTCGTTTGATCTGGAAGTGCTTCCCATGGCCTATGCTCTAGAACTGGGAGTGCTCCCAGATCCAGGATAAAAGAAGCCGCTTGATCTCATTCAGGCAATTTGAGTCGGGTGTGTAGGACAGACTAAGCTTACCTGAGAAGTGGGGAGGAGAAGAAAGAGAAGAGAGAAACAATTGTATTATTTCTGATTTAAAAGTTTTCCTTATAAGGTATTTATGCAAATAAACCTATCTATTATAACAAGACTTGGACTGGAAACAGTAGCCCTGTAGTGTAACAGGATTTGTTCTGTTCTGTGTATTGTATTGTATTGAACCCCTTCTTTTGACACCCACTGCACGCCCAACCTACCTGGAAAGGGGTCTCTCTTTGAACTGCCTTTCCCGAGGTTTCTTCCATTTTTCCCTACAAGGTTTTTTTGGGAGTTTTTCCTTGTCTTCTTAGAGAGTCAAGGCTGGGGGGTTGTCAAGAGGCAGGGCCTGTTAAAGCCCATTGTGGCACTTCCTGTGTGATTTTGGGCTATACAAAAATAAACTGTATTGTATTGTATTGTATTGTAACAGCACTATTGGGTTCAGTTGGTGCCACCAGGGGGTACTGCAGGGATAAGCAATGCCTATTTTGCAGGACTTCCGCATGACCACTCTGCCTCACCCAGTACAGTTGGGAATCATGTAGAAGAGGAGAAAGCTCTTGCTGGGTGGAAGGGAGAAAAACTGAAGAAGAGAGAATAATTGTGCTCGTGTTACCTTGAAAGTGCAAGTAAAGATATTTGGTTCTAAGAAACCATTTATTTGAACCCAGAACTTTTGTCTGTAAAGTTGTGTTTAGTATTTGAGACTCAGTGGTGCCCCATTGTGGTCACAATATACAGTAATAGAAGACACAGACAGTTCTCCCTTACCCAGCCAGGAGGCCAATGTAATGGATGAACAGCAAAAAAACTAACATGTGTTCCCTCAGTATGCCGGGTATCAACATCCTTTTGGTGGAGTTCAGATCTGGACACCTGCAGGGCTGCAAATTGTAGTTTCTTCAGGAAGCCCAGCTGGGGTCTTTGGGTGCCACTGAAACGAGCTACCAGGATGACACTCCCTTGTCACATAGAGGTTCTACCTGACCAGTAAGTGCTTCTTGAATGCAACACAGCTGTATCAGAAATATTGTTGGGTCAGCCAGACAAGTCAGAGTTGAGAATATAGGAAGACAGCAACAGTCTCCCCGACAGGAAGAGAAGCACAAAGGTTGGAAAAAGTAGTTGTCAATTGTCTGAAAGTTAACTGTATACATCGTAAAAAAGGATGTGGGTTGGTTGGTGATAACTTTCCAGCCAGGAAGTCATAATAATGGAAGGGATACCTCCTCCAGAGGCCATGTGTTCCCTCAATATGTTGAGTGGCTGCATACCTCTGGTACAGCACCCATTTGGAAACCCACATGGTTGCCCTATTGTAGTCTTTGGGTATCAGTAAAGGGAGCTTCTGGTGTGCAATCTCCCGTGTTCTTAAGAGATTTTGCCTGACCCGGAAGTACTTCATTGATTCAATATCACTACACTGGAAGAACTCCCAAGTCCGGCTTAAAAGAAGCTCCTCACCCTCAGCATGGTAAATTAGAGTTGGTGGTGAAATAGGACAAAAGATCATCTGGACTGGAGAAAGAGAAGAAGTAGGAACCAAAATAATTGAATTGTTATTGTTTGAAGATAAAGACTGGTCTCTTCAAAGAAAAGGCTTGTTTTGAACCCAGGACTGTTTTGTGAGTAGTTGTATCTAAGATTTGGCATTCTGAGACACCCCCAGTAGGCCACAATATATGTAAGATAAAAATTTTAGTGCACAGATTATTTTTACATTTTAAATTGACTAGGAAATACAATCTATATTATTACTGCATCCGAACCACAAGCTGTCTCCCACTATCAGCCAAATTACATACCTGTGTTTGAAACTGACAAGATTCTTGCTACCTCATTCATGCTCAGAGGCCCTTCCACAGTTTTAAATCCCACTGGTTTATACATTACAGAACAGGGGGTGAAAATTAGGAGGAATTATGAATACACAGCAGGTAAAAAAGCAGCATTGCTACTATTCTAATATACTATTTTTTTTTTTTTTTGGACTGTAACTTCAGTTTCTCTCCTTGAGTCATCTACATTGACTCAGCAGAAGTGATCACTAATACTTAAAGCTATATGACATTATTTCATTATTCATGATGAATATAAAGTCGTTCTTTTAGTGTAACCAGCTACCGTCAGACCAAATGCAGACGGGGTGATTAATTGTGCACCATCAGCAAGCAAAGCACATAGACAGCAATAAATCCCATGCCAAATTTCATACAAATACAGTATATTATACACACAGAACTATGAAAACTAAAACACATTTTCATCATAAATTTGTCTTAATGTCAACTCTAATGTGTGTAACTAATTCAGTGTAATCTTAAATCATTGTAAGTAAAAGGATTTAAAGGACAATAATATATTTGGAGTGACATTGTTGTACACCGTTGTTTCAAAAGCTCCAGGAGTTCACATCCCACGACAGAATGAATCCTGTATGGATTTTGCATGTTCTCCTTCAGTTCGTTTGTGCTGTATCCATGTAGTTTAGTATCCATCTACATCACTATGACACATAAAGGTCAAATTAATTAAACTGGTCTAGTGTGAGTGTACACTAAAAAATGGACATTTCATAGTTCAAAACAGCATTCAACATTAAGAAATATTGTGCCTTTTCTCTATGTATAATGAAGTATATACTGCTAAAATGGGTATTCAGTAACTTTGTACTGTTTGTACTCTTCCATCCTTAAAATTGTGTTTATATAATTCACGTATCTCATTTGGTTTCTTTTTGTTTTGTTTTTTTTGTTTTCTAGTTTTTGTATAAAAATCATTTTCACAATGTGGGACCTTATAGAAGAACAGGAAATAATGCCTTTTATAAAATCTCACAAATGCTGACTCAATGAAAAAATTGTGTGACTTGTTAAGGCAGTATATTGTATATATAATTTCAAAGATGACTCTTTTTAATTTAGGGTAAAATGCTGAAAATTAGGGTGGCATGGTGGTGAAGCGATAGCGCTGCTGCCTCACAGTAAGGAGACCTTGGTTTGCTTCCCGGGTCCTCCCTAAGTGGAGTTTATATTGATGTGTGTCTGTGTGGGTTTCCTCCGGGTGCTCCAGTTTCCTCCCACAGTCCAAAAACATGCAGGTGCATTGGCGATTCAAAAATTCTCGTGTGTGCGTGTGTGTGTGTGTGTGTATGTGTGTGCGTGTGCCCTGCGGTGGGCAGGCGCCCTTCCCGGGATTTGTTCCTGCCTTGTGCCCTGTGCTGGCTGGGATTGGCTCCGGTGGACCCCCGTGACTCTGTGTTAGGATATAATGGGTTGGAAAATGACTAACTGACTGACATACTGAAAATTAAGCTGGCTGACTTCTCACACCTTGCTAGATTTATTAAATTTCAAAATGTTTGCAAAATATCAATGTCTGAATTATTTTTCAAGGCACTTTGCTGTTGTTGGTCCACCATAGGTGCTCAGGAAGATTACAGGTGCGACCACTTGGGGGCATTACAGACAACCAAACCTCAGACACAATTATACTGACTACGGTCCCGGATTCAAAATTACCTTTTTCATTAGACAAAATATTTTCACAGGTCTCTCAATAAGCAACACTTTCTTCTTCTTTTCTTTTCCATTCCTTTTCTTTCCTTCCAGACAAGCCTTTTCTGACTCCTCCCTAGACTCTGATCCCTGAGTGGACAGAAGCGGACCCTTTATGCAGGATCCGGGAATACTTCCACTGACAAGGAGGAAGTATTTCCAAGCCTCTGAAAGTAAGCCCTCCCCAGCAGCTCCCTCTGTTGGCAGCCAAGGAACCCTGTAGGGCTGCCCAACAGGATTGCAACTCCCAGTATGCCCTGAAGGCCCATGAATGGGCATACTGCGCAGGAATGCTGCCACCTGGCATGTCAGGGGAGAGTGTACTGTACTCTTGGGAACCCCCTCTCTATCTACTACACTGGCCTCTCGGCCAGGTAAGGGTACTATTTTTATGCTGCCATCTGTCACACAAGCTTTAGGCATACAACATGGTGTAGCAGTAAAGGCACTGGAGTTTAAACTTCAAAGCTGCATTGTGTAAACCTGAGAAAATTCCCAAACCAGCATGGACTCCAACTCTAACAACAGATATAGAAAGTTGTCATAAATAAAAGGTGTTAACAAAATATACAGTAGTAAGAGTCTGACAAACTCCAGTAATTACAAATCTGTTCTTCACATGGTCATTTTAAATGTCATACTGTGCATATGCCATGCATAACTATTCTTTTGAAACACATGCTGACCTGCTGTCAAAATGTTTTTTTGCACTAAATGTTTCATTCTGTTAAACAAAGAGGAAAAAGCAGCTTTGAGTTTCAGGGTTTCTGACACAATTCATGTACATATTGCATAACAATAAATCGTCTTTTTATGTGCTCAATAAAATGATGTCCTAACTGGAAATTGAATTGTGAAATCTGTACATGGCAAACTGCTGTGTTTAGTACTGGTTCACTTCTTGTTAAGGGTTTGACTCAACAAAGCAAGAAAAAAAAGAATCTTATGATTGTTTATTCACCCCAAAAGTGAGAACTGGAAACTGCTTTATTCATCAACAACAATTTAAAAGTAGGCTGACCTCTAATTAATTTTTGCAATGCAAGGTTCTTGGAGGAGTCCACATATTTACTGAAATATCTATTATTTGCCATTGTGTTTACTGTCAAAACTGGTTTATATCTACTGAAATATCTACTGAAATCAATTTTTCTAGACTGTTTCAATATTTTGCTTTAGGATTATCACAGCTACTCTGAGGGCTGTGATTATATAAAAGTTTTAATTTTAACATTTAACAGCAAAGAACATAAGTTGCTAAACTAACAGATTACTGCTGCCTCTCTTGAGCCTACTCTCATAGATCCCTTACCCTGGCTAACCCTTTTATCCACTCTTATTATTAGTGGGAGAACACCAGCAAACAGTAAAACTCAAGTTAGTCAACCACACAGTCAACACTAAAAAAAAAAATCAATCAAGCTGAAAACTCAACATCCTTCTACTTAATTCCAAGAGCTATATGACAAGACAGTTCAGTCTTCTTACCTGTTAAGGCCACAGCACACCAGGTAACTTTTCAAGCGATTTATAGTCGTAGCCTTCATTTACATAATCAAGGTGAGTCAACGGAAGCCTAGCATGACATGCCTAGTGACTAACTGCAAATAGTCTGTGACTCGCTCTGATAGAATCAAACAGGAGTGGGCTCTGTGTGCGTAAGAGTTGAAAAACAATGAATGCTCATTTGGAAGTGCATAGAATGCAGCAATGTGCGTGTTTTGGAGCTTACAAGAAGAAGAGAATCTCATCTCTGATGTCTTGTGTTTTACATACCGTGAAAGAATGGAAAAAAGGAAAAAAAGAACTAAGAATGCAGCTGAACTCACCGCAGCTGTTCAAAACTTCATAGAGTGCTGAAGGGCCAAGCAATTTTCAGTCACTTAAATTGGCATGGTCCAGCAAAATGACCAGCATCTGTAGCCAGCATGTGTGACATAACCCACAACTAAAACTCACACAATGTGACATTGGCTTTAAAGAAGCAGAAAAGGTATGAGGGACCTGGCCTTCTTATTATAAAACAGTATTAATGAACGCTTGAGAAAAACATTCTTGAACCAATCCTCACAGGAAAAAACTTATGTTTTTTCCAGTTTTTTCCTAGTCTAATATGATATAGTATGCTTTCCCACTTGAGTTATGGTTGGATGAGGTAGTTTTCTTCCAATTCTTCATGCAACCAAAGTAGTGTAGATTATTGCAAGTGATTTTTGAAAATTTACAAGTGATTTTAGATTGACAGCTAAAAGATATTAAAAATGTTAACCCAAAATTGTCTGAATGTAGCACATTCTGAATACATACAACCAAGTGAGTTGGGCACTTAATGACATTGTTTACAATTTGCATTGTGTCCTTTTAGAGTTTTAAGAGAGCAATGTATAATTTTAACTATAAGCCTGATCGAAAAGATTGCATTTTATGCTTGGCTTTATCTACCCATTTAAGTACCACCTTCTTACTACTATCCTTGTCTCTTTCTCCTACCAAATAGCCAAATTTGGCTGCAGGGACACCAGACTATAACTTCTAAGAGCAGGTCCAAGTCTCTCCAGACCCCTAAGTTCCTTTTAAATGGACCATATCTCTGTCCTCTCTTTTTCAATGGATTAAAGGTTATAAAATACTAGCAGCCACAGTGACCTTTTCCCTTTATCATCCCAAATTAATCTCTTCAGTTTCTGTAAAGCCTGTCAAAACTTTCTCCTTCTTGCTCTGATATTCCCAAGTAAATTACTATAATGTTATTCAATATCATTTTATGGTTTGCGGTTCACTGAAGATGCCCTCTTTCCACACTAGCATGCTGACTGAAATTCCCATTACCAGAGTAGGTCTTCCTCTCTCTCTCTTTAAAGGCCACACTGGACCTTGCCCCTTTCCCTGCCCCCACCTGCCACAGGAGCACAGGATCACGTACACTCATTCATACCTGGCTAATTTAGCATTACCAGATCGACTAACATACAGAGATATGGAGATAAAAAATAAAAAAGGCAGAGAAAAAAATATGTGCCGATGAATTGGCTATGTAAGCTGCACAATAATAGATCATGCTTGAATTCAATCCTAGGTCCCTGGAGCTGTGAGGTACCTGCTGACAAAATTATTAGCATTTTGCAAAAGAAAAGCTTCTTACAGTAAGTGTTCATAAAACCACACATTGTACAGGTGCCAATTCTGCTTTCCGTATTTTCTGAAAAGCCATCTGATTTTATGAAAAGGATTTTTTTTCTGACAGGTCTTACATCAGAGTATTTTAGTAAGGTTACATTAATATGATAAGAACACTCTATAAATCTTCATTCCTTTTATCATTTTTGCGATATCAAAACTTTTTCAGATCTTTAGAAGTGTCAGATAGGGCTGTCCACTCTAGTGCTGTCAGATTGAATGCTACTAGTCAAATATAATATCTAGACTATTTTCAAAAGTCATAAACAGAGGCAAAAACGAATATTTAAATGTAAAACTTTTAATTTTTTTGTTTATCTCAAATGCTATACAATATTTATTTTCAGGATCATGCTTTTTGTAATTTGTAATGGAAAGCATGTATCATCATAAATAAAATCGATATTCATCTGATTCTTAAACACACCCTTTTACAATAACCCTTTTACAATAAACTTTACTGCTGCCTTGTGCTGTAACTGTTAAGCAGCAATCACACCAAGCAAAAACTAGTTCATTCTATTACTAGTCTCAGTGGAATATATCTCATATTTCCCTTTATCATAGTAGCGGCTTTCAAAATTTGAACCATTTTAAAGATTCTTTCCAGTATCGCAACACTTGTTTCGCTACCTCAGGCAATAAGTATTTTCACATGCATGTGGTTCTCTACTGAATTGAAACATACTGCCTAAAACAATAGTTTGTTATTAAAAATATTTTGTTCACCTCTATTACATTTTAGTTGCAGTTGTAAACAGGAAAAAGAGAAGCTATGATTAATTAAGTCCTATTTGTTATTCCTCAGTCATCTCCTCCTGCCTGTACAGGTCAACTGGCATCCCAGGCTGTGAAGTGTCAAGTCACATCTAGCACACCATTTTTCCTGTCTAAACTTCTTGTGCTTTGCTTTAAAGTGTTGATCTGTACTGTCTGTTAACAAAGTAGTTTCCTGATAAAGTCTTTCTTACAGAATTTTTCTTAGTTGCTACAGTATGTATAAAAATTTGTACTGAATAAATTATTTATAGGAAATGATTAAAAATCACTATAATATATTGTGGATAGCATGATGGTGAAATGCTAGCACTGCTGCCATACAATAAAAAGACCAGGGTGTACATCCTGGTCTCAGCCTGTGTGGAACTTGCAAGTTCTCTACATACTCCCCGTGTCTATTTGGGTTTACTCCGGACGTCCTGGTTCCTTCTATAATCCAAAGACTTGTTGGTTAGGTGGATTGGTGCTGTCAAAGTTTCCTGTGTGTGTGTTCACCCTGTAATGAACTGGTGCTCTGTCTACGTATTGTTCCTTCCTTGTGCCTGATGATTGCTTGGATAGGCCCTAGCTGCTCTGTGCGTTATGAAAATGGATAGATGGATGGATAATGTAACATTTAGTACAATATATTCAGGCATTTGTGGAACACATAGTATTAACAATGCCTCAATTTATAAAAGAGAGAGATGGGCACTCGTGCTATGTCTTCTGACTTTTAGAAGCAAAAAAAGCATAGTTGGAAGAAAAAAATATAATGACTGCTTTTCACAAGCAATTTCTTCTGAGGTTTCTTACATACATTACATGCAGTATGAAGGATACCCAGTTCCTCTTTTTTTATGATCATGTCACTTTGGGCACACAGAGAATCATGTTTTTGTGAAGGGCTTTGTTTTTAAGTGTCACATTTGTCTGAGCATTCATGGGACTATAAAGCAACAGTGCATGAGTCATAAGCATATACTAGATTTCTTGCTCTTTTCTTACTCTACAAGAAAAAAGTATAAATATTACTCTATGGAAAAACAATACAAAGTTGACTGACTGACTCACTCACTCACTCATAAACAAAAACACTATTTCTCACTTAGCAAAAAAGCTGACATTTGGCAGGATACTCATAGGTATCTGCTAAGAAAGGCCATTTCACTATATTAATATTTAGGGGTAAACTCCCCCCCACAACAGAAAACTAAAAACTCCAAAATCTCAAATGGTTAACATACTTGATTGAAATTTAGTGATGTTATAGAAAAATGAATATTAGCTGATATGTGTTTTTTTATTTGTTAATACATTTTTAATTTGTCAATATTTATTAATACTATGCTAACTTTCACTCTCTTCACTGCATTGAGAGCATACTTTATGCATATGAAGGATGCAGCAGAAGTGACTGACGGGCCACGCGAATAGCACCAATAACCATTTAGGTGGAGGGATGACTGAAGAAGGGGAAGTGTCGTTGAGTGTCCTGGAGAAATGAGAAGTGTTGTAAAAAAGAAAAGAAGGTTTGGTGAACCTCAAGGAAGGACCGGAAGGGGGAAATGTCTGTCTTAGAAAAGTTGTGCTTGAATTTCTAACAGGGATTTCTAACAGGGAAATGCTCCACAGTCCTTGCTCTTCATGTCAATACATGAATGCAACACACAGAGTACTGGCACTTACATATATTTGCTTCAAGCACTGCTTTGCATTCATTTTCTTGGGCTGTTTCAGCTACAGAGAAAATATAATTTCAAACAGCAGGGCAATACAAAAGATATAGAATTTCAAACAACTTGTAAGTTTTCCCCTTCAGGATGAACTGCACACAGTACCATATGACTTATATCACACAATGTTACAAGACTCTAAAGCCATTTACACAGTATTTTGTTCTCTGTCCTATGTAGGACGTGTGCAGTTCCACTCCTGCCTCATTTTAACGAGACACTTCTAAAGAGGATGTCTTTTGAGTTTTTAAACATGAAGGAACCATTGCTGCAGCAAAACAACTAAGACGTTGTCAGGTTTGCTGTGTGTTTGAATAAAGCTCCAATAGCATACCTTCAAGTTTGAGTATAAAAATCTCTCTGCCCAATTTTCTTCTGGTTTGACTTTAAAGTGGAACTACATATACATGATGAAAAACATGAAAAATTCTGTACTTGAGTGAATGGTGTAGATAAAATAAAATCTGAAACATTTAATAATGTTAATATATACTAAAATTTAGCATTA
The DNA here is from genome assembly GCA_026402145.1 of Polypterus bichir lapradei. Classification (NCBI taxonomy): domain Eukaryota; kingdom Metazoa; phylum Chordata; class Cladistia; order Polypteriformes; family Polypteridae; genus Polypterus; species Polypterus bichir. Next base: position 43,701,875 of record JANRMT010027041.1, on the reverse strand, counting down.
TTCCTACTGATTACCCATTTCAAATCAAAAGAGTAAACTGAATTGTAAAAACTGCATTTTGCAATGACCATCAACAAATGCCAAGTCACTAGGAAAAGCAGGAACTGGTCTAATGCAGGAATGTTTTCCTCTTGGACAATTGTGTATAGCATGTTCGAGTGTAAGCAGCTCCAGTGACTTTTTAATATTATTATTATTATACATTATGTAACGGATGCCTATATCCAAGGTGACTTATAATATTTGCGATGCAATTAGTTGAGAGAGTGGAGGAGGACGAAAGTGACATGATTTGTAACTGATTGGGAGACCAGCCTTTAATAAGGTAATTTATTCAATAAAAACACTATCTTTGAACCCAGGCCTGTTGCCTGTGTGTTTGTATCTTAAGTTCGGGTGACTGAGAAAGCCCGTACTGGTCACAATCTCTGTTCTAATTGAGGTAATCCTATAGTGTCTCCTGGGTTTAGGATAGCACTTAATTACTACTCTTGGTGATATTTTGATGTCTCTGGGTTTACAATATTTGAATTGCTCAAGTCCAAGTTTTCAATTCCATCATCTTTTTTCTTCTGTTTCTAATTCCAGTCATTTGTCAGGTTTTGTGATATCCTTATTTCTTTTCCATTTTCTTCCCACCCTATTTTAATCTTCTTCAACTGTTTGTCCTCTAGGTTGAAACCTGTTTCTGCAACATGTACCATTTTATACAAAGCCTTCTATATGTCTTTGCCTATTTAGTCATCTGGGGAATGTGATCATCCATTGTTTACTCCTCCTGACTGGAGCATCAATTTCAATAACATTATTTCTGCATTTAAAAATCCCAGTCATCAATGTACACAATTCAATCTTGGACAAGTTTTCACCCCTGGTAAACATCTCAATATGGGCCATTCTGATGATCAGTCCTGCTTCATTTGAACTTCCAAATCACCAGGTTCCTAAACACATGTTTTCGTAATGTCCCACAGTCACAAACTTTTAAAGAGGTGTGTTGCAATTTCTTTCATCTGTATTCTCCTGTAACATTAATTTTCCCCTCCAGGCTTTATTCTTCTTGACCATTCTTCTCAAGGTCTTTCCTCTTTCCAGCAGACATTGTTTCTCTTCTGACACAACTAATGTAAGGTTAGCCTCAGGCTCCTGCTTTAAACTGTCTAATTTTGTATCCCTAAACTTTTCGAAATCCTTCTTTAACTTTGCATTACTTGAATAATCTCTTATAAGAATTAAGAGTGCAGTTGGCTACAGCTGGCAACTTGTATGAAGTCACATGAATGAGTGTCAAGACCAGTTGTCTATGTATATGTTGTATTTGAGGCTGTGCCTTCTGTTGTGTTTCATTTGAACTGGGAAGTTGGAAATTCCAAATTTCCAGTAGGGAGTTTTAACTGTGACACCCCCACAAGTTGGATTTACTACTCAGAAAGTCGTGACAACCTCCCCATCCCTGACCTCAAAATCCAAGATGGCTGCACCACGCATCAGTAATAGCGAAATGTGTAGTAATATACAGTTCATTAGCACTTCTATTTGTATCTCATTAAATCAGTCGTACACACAGTACTGTCCAACTGGGTCTGTATCAAAGGACTGGCACTTCATAGGAATGAAATAATGACATTTTTTTGGAGTGAAATAACGAGTCACCTACCACACACTACTGAAAGTATGCTCGCCAAAGAAATCGTTGTCGCCTCACCTACCACACACAACTGAAAGTACGCTCACCAAAAAAAATCACATGGATGGTTGGTTGGATGGTTGTCACTCCTTTGAAATTTATATCTGAAGTTTCACTCCTTCGTTATGTCACTACTATGACATGTTACTCCTTTGAATAGGACCGGTCCAACTTCCATCTGTAGACAAGTTGCTACCTTGTTCGGATGTGAAAAATACTGCATAATGCATTATTATCAACTGGTATTGCTAGCAATGGTTTAATTGCTAACATGGCTTGTGAGCAAAAACTGCTTCCCCCACACCATGAAATAAAAAAATAAGAAAAAAATGAATTACTGAAAAAAAAATTCTTTTTTAATACGCTGAGACCAACTAAAGTGGGACATGTTTTTTCAGTAGTTGTCTGTATTCCAAAAGGGCAAGAACAACAATTTTTTTTCCTAGAGCTATCCATATTGGTTTTCCAAATGTTTTACTTGGACACGGTCAATTCAGGTGTGACACCATTCCATGCTAAATGGAATGCAGCATTCCTCCTCTTGGTCATTTGGATTTCATTGCTCTTATCACTTTTCTGGCAACATTGGGCTGGGTGGGTGCTCTTACTTTCTGATATTTGTAATGGTTAAATGTTAATTTGCACAACTCTGTATTTAGTTAATAAAATTTGACCACATAAAGCCACACAGATATTGTCAAAAGTATGTTTTTAAGAGCACTAAGTTAACTGGGAAAGACACAAACTTAAATTTCTCAATACAATTACATTTACTTCAAAAGGCAAAGCTCTTCTTTACTAAATTTAACTCCTGCTTAGAGATGCATCAGAAATGTTAAAATTCTTGATCTAAATTCTTAATTAAAGCATAACAAACCAGTCTAATCCACCAGTGCCACCCAAAGCTGGCATGTGTCCAGCTAGTCTGAGATGTGTCACTGCCAAACCAATATGCAATATGACAAAAGCAAAAAAAGGCAGTTTGGAAATCACATCACAGAGACACTTTAACAATCTTTAAATTATTTAAAAAACAAACAAAATCAATTTGATAAATCAATTTTGTATAATCATATCAAAACACTAATTTGTATTTTCTTTCATTTGGCTATTAAATGTTCTCTATTGTGTTACATTATTAAAATTTCTTCCTGAAAAGAAAACTGCATCATGACAGCCCTTGTGCTTTCCGATAAATGCTGTCATGAGGCAACTGCTGGAGCCATGATAGCTTTGTGAGAAAAAGGATGACAGTTAACAAATTTGAATCAGATTGATATCTCCCACCTCAATCGATCTATTGTGCCCAAAACAATATGCTCAGTGGAGGAATCGCCCTACACAAAGATGAACACGTGTTCGCCTACGCAGATACAGTAAACACAAGGACCCCAGGTGGTGACCTGTCCAATGCGTGGGCTCATAGAAGCGATCAGCTTGCTGGTTACCTTGGTAACTCCCATTCATGAGAGGGTGCAATAAAAATCCCTTGGGCAATGCAGTATCTCATTATTTACAGAGGCATACAAAATAAGACAGTCGATGGGCTTTTAAATGACTATGCATAGTTTACCAGATCAAAACAAAATCATTCAGCTTTACTGGCTCAATTGCTGCAGCTATAAATAAATAGTGTCTTCTATAGGAAACTGATAGGAATGAAAGGTGAGCAAACAACCACTGTGGCATTAGTGACATACTGGTGACACTGGTTTAGAGGCTTCTTAAATGCATCATTTTCTTTAAGGATTCCAGGACATTTACCCTTGAATTTATTTATTTAGATAAATGTTTTATCCAAAATGACTTAAAATGTCAAATTCATTTCAAATTAATATTTCTCTACATTTTGAAAAGAGTATAGTGCCCTGTGTTTAAATCCCACATCCTGCTTTTATCTTTGTGGAGTGTCCAAGTTTTCCCTGTGGGTTTTCCTCTGGGTACTCCACATTCCCAAAGACATGCAGGCTAGTACGTTAACCGTTAATTACAAATTGAACCTGTGTGAGTGTGTCATGCAATGCTTGGCACCTTGTGCACAACTGTTTTCTGCCTTGCAGCCATTGTTGCTGAGCAGCTCTTAATCCTCACAACGAAGGACTGGATAAAACTACGTGTAAGTTATTCTACATCTGCAGCAAGACCTGAAGTGTGCGAGTAAGCACTGGAATGGTGTACTGACAACATTCCATTTTTTATTGTGGGGTACCAGCAGTTAATGGCTGTGTACTGGCATCTTGCACTGAACCATGAAACAGTAAAAAACAGAAAGTTCTAGCACTCTAGTGTTTCCACTTCAGCAACTGCTCTGGAATACATGCAAGTTAAGCAATGAATTGAACTTGTTTTATGGTTTTGCTACTTAACCACCAGGCTATTATTCCCCAAGTACATGTTAGAAATTCTTGCATTCAACTTAGAAACTCGGTTAAACATAATATTGTATATCCAGTCTTATATCAATTATTTCTAAAACATTACATGTAATATGTGAAAGACACTACAGTATATGTTATTTTTTTATTTTCTGAATGTACTTATTCCAAGTAAGGGTTACCAGGGTTTGCCAGTTCTGGATGGAAAGTCAGTTCATAACAGGGTACATTTAGTTACACACAGACAAATTAAGAGTAACCAATCACCCTAAAATACATATTTTTGAGATGAGGAAGCCAAAATCCCTAGAAAAAAACACAAACTACATACAAATATTAAAGAACGGTTAAAAAAAGAAAAATATATTCTTTAAAGTAAAGCTCATTAAAGTTAATGGTAGTCAAACTAGGTGGCACAGTAAGGAGGCTAGGGTTCATGTCCCAAGTGTTCCCACTGTGGAATTTACATGTGCTCCCCATGCTCATGTGGGTTTCATCCCACAGTCTAAAGACATGAAGGTTCAGGGGACTGACATTGCTAAACTGACCTGTCAGTGTGCTTGCTCACCCTGTGATAAACTGGTGCCCTTTACAGGTGTTAATCCTGCCTTGAACCCAATCATTGCTAGGATAACCATAGCTGCCCCACATTTCTGCTCTGGAAAAGAAGGTTAGAAAGATGGATGGATGGATATTAGTCTCAATGTAGTGCAGGGCAGAAGAGTTAAACATTGGGCTACTACACAATTATAATTATAATTTAAATTATCACACCAAATTAAAAAACAAGCAACATTATGCACAAAATTTAGCAGGCATCACAGCACAGAATTTAGATTCAAGTAGAACAATCACCATCTTTACTTTCTAATCAACACTATACGCATTGCAGACACATTTCACGAAAGTTTAGTGGAAGGACCATACTTCTTCATGAAGGCCCACTATACAACCCCTTTCAAACTGTGTTAATTGCACAAATAGTGCAAGATGATGACTATGAAGCATGAAGGACACTTTTCAGAGTACTATACAACATGTAGTAACACAAATGACAATCTGCAATGCTGTGAACACCACTTATTGATGGCTTTGGCTGGCAGGTACAGGTGTACGCCTTGAAAGTCGGCTTAAATCTTTACTGCTGGCATTGTTAGGATCTTCTCTGTTCTCTGTATCAGCTCGTTTTTCACTTTCCACTAAAATATTTTCATCTCTGTATTTTCCAAGATTATTCTAAATATAAAAAGGTATGGTTTTGACTAATATTAGAGGTGAGATATGGAGGTAAATGGTTGGGTTGAATAACACCATGTTTCTCTGAAATGGCATTTCATACTCATATTAATTCATAGAAACAATGAAGACACCCTATTTCATACAACATCTAGCAATTTATAACAGGTGTAATACACTTGCTGGTAATACTGCTATATGTGTCAGGTACAAAGTTTCTGGATATATCTACTGTATATAAAAATATCACAATAAAATAAACCTGAAAACACTTCAACAGAACATTTTCAGTTAAAAAAAACAGCAGGCCACATTCATCTGCCTGGTTGCCATGGTGATTAACAACACTGTGTTGTCCCCAGTTCCCCCAAGGTAGACTAGAACCCCACCCCCACCACTAACCCATACTTTCTCAACCCCTGCGGAGAAGGTTGAGGTTTTCAGCACAAAGAGACGCGTGCTGTAATTGTTGTGGAATCACAAGCTGGACGTGAAAACGCTTTCTCCTGAGGGGTTTGAAAGAATGAGGAGTGGGGGAGGTCTGTGATAAATAGATAATCAAACCCATAAAACACGTAAATCTGGAGTATTTGTAATCATTTGCAGTATTAACCATCAACAATAACAGGTATTGTATGTTAGTCATTCTAAAAGATGCCATAAGTTAACTTTTATAATGGTTAGAGCAGTGTTTTAAATCACGGGCTCACACCCATGTTTGATAACAAATGCAGCATATTAATTTTAGTCCACCAGGAGGAATAACAACAAGTCTGTGCAGAAGCATTTATTTTAGATGTTAGTGAAAGACAATTTCAAATGTTAATTGTTTGTTATTAAAAATAACTAATTATCTGTGCACATACAAAAAATTAATGAAATTCTAAAAAATGGTAACTACAGATGAGCGGCATATTTCTTTTAATGAGACACAGATGAGCATCTGGGGAATTTTACACACTGCCTTGTGTGCCTGATGGCTTGCCCCAGCATACTGCTCCTTATGCTTCCACTTTCTCTCTGCTACTGGCCTTTAAGTCTTATCCTCTTAACCAGGTTAAGTTAATTATGTCAATTAGGACTTTCTTTCTTTAAAGAGACTTAAAGACTCCTTGTAACTGGTCTTACTAATCTAATGGTTTCAATGTTATTTTCCCTGCTGGCTCTGTCCTAAGATGACCTGCATCAAAAAAAGTACAACAAATCACTGAGAAGTTTTGAGGGTTCAGGCAATACATCTTCTACTGCATTAAGTTAGCATGTTCCCACTGTTTCTACATGGGTTTTCCCCCATGCACACCTGATTCACTCCTGCCATGGGTAAATGTGAGTGTGAGTTTGGGATCTGCTGTGTGTGTGAGTGGGCCCTGGATGGACTGCGACCCTGCCCAGTGCTTTTTCCTGTTCTGCATACTTCAAGGACAGGAAACAGAACCTTGAGGCACTGAATCTGACAAAACAGGTTTGAAAACATAAATTATGTAGCACTAAAACTTCCAAGCTGTAACACCTTATTTTCTCCTCAGCTGTCTGGAAATTGAACTTCATCCATCTGTATTAAAGTACAACTTGACTGCATTTAGTGTCATAGTGGAGCAGGAACCTATCTGCTCAATCAGTAATTGTCACAACAAAGCAAGAAATGATTCTGGAATAACCATTTTTTTCATGCCCATGCTTACAAAGTGGCCAGTTAACATTTCTAAAAAAACTTGTCTTTGGAATGGAGAAAAAATTGAATAGGAAATGAACTCCAAATAGAACATAACACACTATGAATTTTAACCTGTAGCCCATTTTTACTGCACTGCCCAAGAGAATTCCCTGATACCCCTTTACTAATTCATTAAGAATAAGAATACAGTATTGGTGGCATATGATGATTACATAGTCAAACAATAAATATCTAACAATGAACAACCACCTAATTGTCTGTATGTATAAATTCAAATACCCTTAATGATTCCTTGCTGCTTCCTGCTAATAGGGGATCAATACCAGGAATTAAAATGATTTCTCATTCTCAAGATGTCCATGTACAGCAGTCTGATACAAGGATTCCATTTGACAGAATAATTAACTGTGAATTATAGATATACAAATTAAACATCAAATATTACTACAATAGCTTTAAAATACTAAATGTAGTAAGGGAGATAGGAATGATGGATTCATCTCAATTTCACCACTGAATGAATAATATCCTTTGGAATCTCCCTGTGATCTCTCTCATGGTAATGGTGGTACATTCATCACCAGCTGTACTACCTGACAAGCAGACTTGCTCTGAAAATGGTTCAGTGGCTGCTTTATTTGTGACAGCAACCTTACAGCTTACTTATTAGTTCAAAAACTGTAGTGATTCTTCAAATTCTAAAAGTTCTTAACTCACATGCTACACAAATTATAAATAACCAAGATCTAAACACTGAACCACAACATAAGGTTAAGCCAACTTGGAACACCAGTGAGGGTGAAAGGCTTCCAGGGCCAGTATGTCATATGTGAAAAGTGCCTTAAAAGTACTCAATATTTATGGAAGGGATTTATTTGAGAGAGAGAGAGAGAGAGGGAGAGACGGGGTTAGGTTTTCAAAATCTTATGGAGATCAGGTTGGGTCCACTGATTGTGAACAGAAGCTTGTTCTTGGAGACAACAGGTGGGCTCTGGCTAAGGTAATTTGAACATGAAGTAAGGACAGGAAGATATTATCAGCTAAGGTCATCTGTGGATAGAGGTACAAATTCTTTCTCTGTGATGTCCATGTCCATAAAAAGGAAAAATTATTTTGCAAGTAACATAATTAAAAGAATATAGGAAGTGTCCTAGTGAGCAATGGGAATGGATCAACTGTCAGAAGATGACCTAACATGACACAGAGGAAAACTTGTCCACAGGTTCAAATATTTGTTCCCCTTACTGAACATTTGTTTAATTTTCCTGGCATGATTTATGTAACATTAGGAAACAAAATATATAACAGTAAATCCAAATCAATTTTAAGAAACCTGGTATATTTCTGTCTTGATGGTGGAGGATTCTTCAAGGATGCCAATGCCCTCGTCCTCGAGCATGAGCTGTCAATAAGTGGAATGAATTGAAAGATAATACCATGACCATCGCAGGTTCCAGATGTCAAACCAATTTAGTATTAATAGCACATCCTAAAACAGCATTTTTCACCATTACAATCAACCACCCAATAAAATGTCAGCATTCTCATAGAACTGTAATATATTTCTTAAATACAATTTCAAATGCACATAAAATTTATACCAAAATGCATATAAACTATTCTGAGATTTGTGGAGTCCCACCACTCTACCAAGATGCATTTCCTTTACGTATGTTTAAACTTTATACTTAACATCAGATCCTTTTTCTCAACCTGCCTGATTTTTCTGAAAATTCATACAAGACATCATGAAGTTCTGTTTTGTTGTTATCTGCACACAATACAGTGAGATTCTTACCTCAGTGTCTCACACAGACCAGTGACAACACCAGAAGATACCCATAAAAACAAACGCCAAGTATGCACAACTAGTAGCTAGTATGAGCAGCTGCTTGGTAGTGTTATAACTGTCCCAGAATTATGCAGGTGAGGACTAATGGCCAAGAAAGAGAACTATGTGTAATACCTGATATCTTTAATAATGCTGTTTGCTGTTTCTAAGGCAGTGTGTGTTATATGTGTCCTAAACTGAACTGTGCCGAGCCTGCCTCACTGACTAGATTTGTGACAAAAATAAGAATCGTGCAGTGTGTCAGAGTTAAAACCTTCACAGGGAGATGAGTCAGCATGAGATGGGGGGCAGAGGGACGGAAAAAGAGAACTTTGTAGTCCATCTGTTCAACTAATGGATTATATGACCTCGTTATAAGCCCAGAGAGTCAATTGATCTGCTGTTGAAAGCCGCAGCAGCAGCACAGATGGACCTTATATTCATAGTCACACAGGTCTATACACACCTCCTCTTAGCACATGTCGCCAGCTCCAGCTCTACAATAGCCTAGTCTGTGACTGTTTATAAAGTGCCAAGGCTTCAGGCACATACATAGCAGTGGCAAGATTAATTTCTTCTTTGCATCTAAGATCTGTTTTAGCCTGCAGGCTTGTCATATCAAAAATGGCTCGATCCCAAAAACAGAGAAGTCATCTCCAGATATACTCAGCTGATTTCTCAGCATAGCTAAGTCATAATGACAACAATCCTGGCATCTGAAAGCATTCTGACATGGAGGTGAATTTTATGCAACTAAAAATAACCACAGTAAAATAATTTTTCAGTTCTACTTTCCAGTGATAGAATTAACACTTTGCTAAACCTATAAGATAAATTATAAAGGTCTTTCTTCAATGTCTGTTAACTGAACTAGAAACAAAATTAATTGGGGGGTGGTTTTCCCTGAACATTCTCATTTTTAATGTAAAACGTTTAATTAGACTGACACTCTTTATCTAAACAGATTGAGAACTAAATGAAAATAAATTAATTTTGATTTATCATCACACCAGGCAAAAAGTGTCTTGAAGGTGTTAATTAAACTGAATTACACAGCCATGCTTTCGAAAGCAATGGCCAGCTTTTACTATTCAAAAAGGAGACTCCTGATGACAATAGGTGTGAAGCTAGGGGAATCAACAAATCCAACACAATGGAATCCTCAGAAGTCACACAATGCCTTACAATCCACCCTGAAGCATAAAGACGTGATTATTTGCTCAAGGCCACAGAGGAAGTAGGTAGCTGAGCTGAGATCAGAGTTTCAGGGTAAGTAGCTTCAGTTTTAAACTGGGAATCTTATTGCAATACACATCTTTTACATCTGTCAGCTAAAATGCCCTTTTAAAGAAGTTTAGAAAGTTTTAAAAAAAGGGTGCTTCAACACTACTAAGATGTAAGTAGCTACATACAGATTTTCATTCTTAAAATGAATGTGTATGACCAAAAGTGTATATTTTGCCTTGGTAACAAATTTATTTATGACATTTCTATTGGTTGTCACACCCTCAGCTGTCTGTATATATAATGATAAAAAGCTAAGTGGCATGTAGTTTAGGTTCCTTCAAATACGGCTCCTTTGGGCGTGCATTACAAATATGTTAATCTACAGTACCCACAAAGACCATTATGACCATCTCGCTCATACAATCAATTTTTTACTTTAGTAATTTTTTGTATTTAATATCAACTATTGCCATTAGACTGATGACATTTGAGAACTTACTAGTTTAAAACTGTTTTTTTAATTCCCGAGTGCTTTCTAAACGTCTTCAGAATATGTTCTCTTGAACGATGCCAAAGTCCAGGAGTAATCTAATGAAATGTTCAAACAACAAGTAAATACCACACCTAAAGGTAAAACTGAGACATCACTTCCAAATCAAAAAAAGGCCAACCTCAGCAGTCAAAGTCAGACAGTTAGCTTGAAATACGTCTTAAAGACCAACATGAAGAAATGTAACACTAGTTTCATCTCCTGAGAATATCATTTTAGCGCATGGCAGATGGGGAAAGAGGCTGCGGACAAGATACCACAATTTTCAGGCTAAACAATCCAAAATAAATCAAAATTGTGTGTGTAATTCACAAGAGCACCTTTGACCCTGTACAATCCATTTGAACCAGAAAGATGGGATAGATGCATGTAATAAGTGGAATCACAAGCCACTATGGAACAAAAAAAACACTCTTAAAAAGATAATCATTCCCACCTATAAAGGATTATTTAAAAAAAAAAATTAAAGGTATGCCCAAGAAACGGTGGGCGGCCAGTTAGCCAAGGTCTCCAAGACTGTTAACGTTTCCAACTCTGTCTTTAATTTTCTCTCTTACAGCGGACTGTGGAACCCCTAAAGGTTTATTTTTTCCAGGGATGTTAATGACTCGAGTTTTTGTTTTCCTCTCCTCTAATTGGCTACTGCATTGTCTTCTGTGTGTTTTAACATCAGTGTCTTTAAGTATACTAATTCTGTATTTAGTAATTTGCAAAATGTATACTGTACTTGCATTTTATACTTGCATTTTACCAGAGAACTTGTAACATCACTTTGCATTTGCATTCAATGGAGAGTGCTATACAACAATAAACTGAACTGAACTGAATTGAAAGTTAACTACTTCAAAACTATCATTATTTGTGAACAATTCAAAACATATTATATCAAGGCTTCACTTGTGACATTGTAGAAGTCTAGTCAGCTGTAAGTGACTTGTTTACCAAAGCAGGGACAATTTGCTCACCCTATCATCCAAGACCATTTTGTAAGCTTTATTTTATCTGATCACTTGATAATCTTGATCTACAGAAAAAAAATATTTACCTAATGCAAAAAAGTGTGAGGCTAGAGCTCAAAACCCATTTTGTGAATCTCCTTTCACAATACAGGGTTTATAATGGCGTGCAGAAATAATTACAATGGAATAATACAACTGAATGTCGCCATCGAATGACAGCATTCTACTGTGTGTAAGCTCCAGTTTCTATCCACCCTCAAAGACTTTGGCGGTCACATAATTAGTTCCACAATTGCTGTCTTGGCACACAAATTAATTATTAATGTGGCAGCAAGTTTGTCCTCTCTGTAGTATTCCTACATGGAAAACAATCACATTAGAACATTTAGAACTATGGCTCTCTGCAATTATGTTATTGTGAGTGTGATTTACCGTATTTTAGATAAAATTTACAAGATTAAATTTTTGTCTTTAAGATTAAACAGAAAATATATAGAAACAAAATCCATAAAACTTAAAGAATGAAATGAGTAGATTAAATTCAAAGTAAGCCTTTTTATTTTTGTTCATTTCTTTCTCCCTGTACTCTCAGTGAGTTCACTTCAAGAATGATGAAGTGACTTTTGTTTGTCAACACTGTGTGGTAATGTTTACATATAAAATATTTTTGATAAGTTTTCTTCAGCTTTATTTCAATACCCTGTAATATGCCACAACCTTACTGTTTAGCCCATCAAGACAAGCAAATGTGACTGACAGTCAAGCAATTCATGACAGACTACAATAAACTCTAAATGCACATTTATCAACTATTAAAGTAAGAGAGACACTGAGTAGCTGTCATTTACAGAGTTTAGGAATGTGAAGATGCAACCAAATTGTAAGAGGAGTAAGAGTAAGAGTGAAGTGTAACTGGATCTTCTGGTTTACAAGAGCAGGAGGTAGGGTGCTGTTCGCACTGCCATTTCAATCCACTTTTGGCTTTACAGACTATGCTAAACACCAATTACCAGTTTACCACTGCCACTGGTGTGATTGGCATAACTCCATCCATGCTGCCTGAGCACCTAGAGCAGTTTCACCTTTCACAACTTGAAATGCAGTTGTGCCCTATACAGTGCATGCGGAAAGTATTCACAGTGCATCACTTTTCCACATTTTGTTATGTTACAGCCTTATTCCAAAATGAATTAAATTCATTTTTTTCCTCAGAATTCTACACACAACACCCCATAATGACAACGTGAAAAAAATTTACTTGAGGTTTTTGCAAATTTATTAAAAATAAAAAAACTGAGAAATCACATGTACATAAGTATTCACAGCCTTTGCTCAATACTTTGTCGATGCACCTTTGACAGCAATTACAGCCTCAAGTCTTTTTGAATATGATGCCGCCAGCTTGGCACACCTATCCTTGGCCAGTTTCACCCATTCCTCTTTGTAGCACCTCTCAAGCTCCATCAGGTTGGATGGGAACCGTCGGTGCACAGCCATGTTAAGATCTCTCCAGAGATGTTCAATCGGATTCAAGTCTGGGCTCTGGCTGGGCCACTCAAGGACATTCACAGAGTTGTCCTGAAGCCACTCCTTTGATATCTTGGCTGTGTGCTTAGGGTCGTTGTCCTGCTGAAAGATGAACCGTCGCCCCAGTCTGAGGTCAAGAGCGCTCTGGAGCAGGTTTTCATCCAGAATGTCTCTGTACATTGCTGCAGTCATCTTTCCCTTTATCCTGACTAGTCTCCCAGATCCTGCTGCTGAAAAACATCCCCACAGCATGATGCTGCCACCACCATGCTTCACTGTAGGGATGGTATTGGCCTGGTGATGAGCGGTGCCTGGTTTCTTCCAAACGTGGCGCTTGGCATTCAGACCAAAGAGTTCAATCTTTGTCTCATCAGACCACAGAATTTTGTTTCTCATAGTCTGAGATTCCTTCAGGGGCCTTTTGGCAAACTCCAGGCAGGCTGTCATGTGCCTTTTACTAAGGAGTGGCTTCCATCTGGCCACTCTACAATGCAGGCCTGATTGGTGGATTGCTGCAGAGATGGTTGTCCTTCTGGAAGGTTTTCCTCTCTCCACAGAGGATCTCTGGAGCTCTGACAGAGTGACCATCGAGTTCTTGGTCACCTCCCTGACTAAGGCCCTACTCCCACGATCGCTCAGTTTAGATGGCCGGCCAGCTCTAGGAAGAGTCCTGGTGGTTTTGAACTTCTTCCACTTACAGATGATGGAGGCCACTGTGCTCACTGGGACCTTCAAAGCAGCAGAAATATTTCTGTAACCTTCCCCAGATTTGTGCCTCAAGACAATCCTGTCTTGGAGGTCTACAGACAATTCCTTTGACTTCATGCTTGGTTTGTGCTCTGACATGAACTGTCAACTGTGGGACCTTATATAGACAGGTGTGTGCCTTTCCAAATCATGTCCAATCAACTGAATTTACCACAGGTGGACTCCAATTAAGCTGCAGAAACATCTCAAGGATGATCAGGGGCAACAGGATGCACCTGAGCTCAATTTTGAGCTTCATGGCAAAAGCCGTGAATACTTATTTACATGTGCTTTCTCAATTATTTTATTTTTAATAAATTTGCAAAAATCTCAAGTAAACTTTTTTCACATTGTCATTATGGGATATTGTGTGTAGAATTCTGAGGAAAAAAATGAATTTAATCCATTTTGGAATAAGGCTGTAACATAACAAAATGTGGAAAAAGTGATGCGCTGTGAATACTTTCCGGATGCACTGTAGATAGTGTGCCACTTGTAACCTTACAGACTCTGGCACAATTCCCAAATGTACAAATAAAAGCATTTATTATGATAGTTTAAGTAGTGTCTCACAACTGCTTAGAAATGTTGTTCTGATCTATCTATCTATCTATCTATCTATCTATCTATCTATCTATCTATCTATCTAGCTGTCTGTCTTTCTGTCTGTCTACACTGATACTTAAGATGTCTGAAAAGTCTGCTTCATAAAATATTTGCTTGGCTGAATTCTGGATTTGGACTGATGCATCCTCCTGTAGATCTGCTGCAACTTCTGCCCCATTCTCACCTAAACATCAGCTCTAGGACAGACAGACTGATGTTGTCCTTCTGAAAATTTGGTCTAACTCTAAATACATAGCACCTTTTTGACATAGATAATGTACTATCCAGCTCACTTACTTTTGTTTTATTTACATTTCCCTTTTTCAATATATAAATTCCTCTAAATAAAACATATATTTGGAGACTGTACTATTTTAAATAAATAAATACATTTGAGAAAGGATTATAACAAATTAAAAACAAAGCATATAAAGAACTACAGTCAGAGTTCAGAGGCTGGTCGATATTTCCACTAAATGTGTTTCACCATACATTCATAATGTGTTCTCATTTTTTTTTTTACAATTTCTAAGTTTTCTGATAATTATCTACAGCTTTATTTCAATAAAAATGCACAACACATACTTTTATAAACTTACAAAAAAGCAATTCTCTATTCCATCATGACAGGCAAATGAAAATGACAGTAATTCATGATAGACTATAATAAATTCTAAATGCTCACAAATCAGTTATTAATGGGTTCTCTGAACCAACTTCTAGTTGAAGATTGTGGAGCACTGGAACTTATCAACATGGGGTGCAATGTGAGAATCAACCCTTGATTGGGTGCTAGTCCATTGCTGAACTTTCACAATAATTTTTTTTTTCTCATTTAGAAAGCAATAGATAATTATTCACTAGTTTACTTAGTCTTTACTAATCTTCATAAAAAAAAAACTTTTCACTAGACAAATGCTTCAAGGATGTGTAAAAATTATCATGCCAAAGCTTTTCAGTTCTCAGGCAACCTTGCATGAAGTGCAGTATATACAGCAGGTTCTAAGCACTCTAAACTAGTCTGGTGTGAAAGAAATAAGATTTAATGTGGGAGTATGTCTTTTGTTGAACCGTTTTCCCATTTATTCCTGGTTTTTGCCTCTCACCTGATACGGTCCGAATGATGCAGCTTTTTGGACCCTAAATGAATTAAGCTGGTATTATAGTAAATGCCTGATGGATAGATGGATCCCAGACTACTTTACAAGCACAATATAACTCTTTCCATATCAAATGGCAAGTTAATCAATTTGCTCAGGGTCACACATTAAGCAGGGAATGGGGACTGATCTAGTACCCCTGTCTTTTAAAATACAATAAATTAGCAGCAAAGTCACACTGTCTGCTAATATGTGATATCCAATACTAAACTTGAAATGTTAATATTCTTAAAAGCATACATTTTATGTTTAACATCTGCATTTAAAGTGAAGCCTTTCTTTTGGAAATTGCCACTGGGCCATATAAAGAAATGCAATATGGCATTAATTTAGGAGTTTATATTAAATATAAATGATCTCTTAAAATTAAATTTAACTAGAAACCAACCCAGATTCACTGTAAAATATAAATTGTTTCTACAATGACATTAACCTTCTAAGCAAGTGCTTAAGTTCAAACCTGTGTGTGGTATTGCATCATTTGGAAACCTGTGGCCCTAATCTACATACTATTTGCCAAAAACACACTCTACATAGTAATAAAATGAATATCACCAACTTTTGACACATTAAATATACACATGGACCTGCCATATATTTATAATATATATATATATATATATTTTATATATGTGTTATTATATAATTATATATACTGTATATTAAAAACAACTATATACTGTATAAAAACATATAATACATATAAATATAACAAAAAGTAAAATACATAATACATATAAAATACTGACGAACAAAAAAGCCTTGGTAAAAATATTAAACCCTGTACTGAAAATAGAAACAAATTCCATTTAAATGAGGATTAAGCACTGCAATAGAACATAGGTGCTCAACAAAGTGCCACTGTGATATCACAAAAATATGTTTATTTTGAGACAAAATATTGCTAGTTTTAATTCTCCATTATAATTCTAGGACAGCCCAATTTCACAAATCATCGAATGTTTAAATTATAAAATTGAATCATTCCCATAGCTAACAAAGCATAAAAGAGCTTGCACTCAAAGGTTTTACATAATTCAGTCAGAATAAGGCATCGTAACACGGTGTATTAGAACTCTTTGGACACTTAATAATGGCAACTGGGTATTAAAACAATGAAGGGTAGAGTCGGCCTTCTACATCTGTGAGACAGGTGGCACTGTCAGATCAATATCCAATAACAATAAACAAAAGGGACTCGTTGATCACACGTGGCAGAATTTAACCACTGCAAGGCAGCAGCTGTAACACCAAAACCCAGCCAGGAAATGCAGAGTGAGGTGGATTAGGGGCAATTGTTTTGTTTTGTTTTGAACAAAGATGTGGGACTGCTACTTTTGAATCCTTTTAAAAAGATTTGCAAAGCAACAGCCGTTTGTACATAGAGAGTGCTGCTCCTTCCTCATGTACATAGAGAGTGCTGCTCCTTCATAACAAAGAATGATGACAGAAATGTCATATATGTAAAAGAGTTATCAGAAAAAGGAAAACAAGATAAAAATATAGCAAAAAATCACCTTTAAGAAAACAGGGTGAAAGATTAAGAGATATAAACCTAGATGGATTACTACTCTGCAATTAAATTGTACAGCAGAATTAATTGTCAGTGATACTCAATAAATCTTAAAAATCGGGCAAATGTCAAATGAATAAAAAGCTCAGACATCCCCACAATTATATCTAATGGAAGATGATATATTCTAGACAACTCACCCGTCAATTAAGCATTTTTTAAAAAAGAAATGCTCCCATCACACTCACATCTTTAAAGAAGATCATTCCCAGAAAAGCAAGTCCAAATCCAGAAGTTTTCAGCACAGAAGCTACATCAAAACCTGAGTCATTTTTATCTCTGCCTGTCTCAAATGAGAAAAATCCAAAAATCCTTCACAGTAAGCCACACTGATTTTGTTCCAGAAAGAAGTAGAACATTCAGTTTCATCTGCATCTGGATGCAAACTATGATCCTCTGTATCTGTTTCTCTCTCTCTCTCTCTCTCTCTCTCTCTCCTCCATACACACATGTAAACTCCTCCTGCGTGCACTCAGCCTCCACCCTCATACCTCATGAATAATGTATTGTCTCCCGCCTCTCCCAGAACACAAAGACATTCTGAGCAGATGAAAAGGGCATAAGAAGGTGTAAAGATGAGGTGAAAGAAGAAGAATTAATTCAAAATTTAAAAAAAAGATATGACATGAAATGAACAGGAAAAGGAAAAAAGAATAGAATGAGGAGGACACAAACAAATTAGAGCTGTAAAACAAAATGTGACAGAGAGAGACAAAGACATAAAAAGAAATGAGGGAACAGACATGACAAGTTAGAAGCAAGACACCAGAAAGAGCAAAGGAGAAAGAAGGTGAGCAGAAGACTCCAGGATATGCAGGGAGAGAAGGAAGACTCTTGGTGGACAGAACTAAAGATGAGCAGAATGTAATGAAGGATAATATAAAAAGCAAGAAACAAAGTAATTGATAAACTGGAAAATCTAAATATTAGAACAAAAGAACAGCAATGAATATAAAGAAGAGAACAATAGACAAACAAAAGAGAAAAACAGATACAAGGACAAAGATAAATAAAGGAGAACATTTCACATGTGATGAAGGAAAGGAAAAATGAACTGAAAGCAGAAAAGATGTCAGTGTTGCAAATGTAAAAACCATCCAAGGGCATCAGAGAAGGACAAAAGGAGAGCAGTTCAGACAGGACCTAGAAGACCCCAAGAGATAGAAAGGGTTTTGTCACCAAAGACAGCAGTTAATCTATTAACTTTTCTTTTACAAAGTACCACTAACTTCATGCATCTTTATGTTAAACAAAGCATACAGTGCCAAACTTACCAAAATGTCAGTAAGATTACTGGGGAGTTAACCTAACATGCAAACTTTTGAGATATATAAGAGATAACTGTAGCATGTGAGATGAAATCCATGTGATAAATGTGTAAAATTTATACAAATAGTGGCAAGAATGGAAATCAAATTAAGAACTTTAAAGCTGTATGGAGGCAACACTAGTAAGTTTACCATCCTACATACTGATCATAATGTAGCATGTTCAAACTCTCTTCATAAAATTTAGACTGGCATGGGCCTGGAACCTACCCCAGTAGCACAAGCAGAAGTCAACCTAGAGTGGAGTGTCATCTATATCTGTATGATTTGCAAGTTCCTCCCCTCTTTGGGTAGAATTTCTTCTGGCTCTTTTGCTTATTCTGAAGGTCTTCCCTGCCACTGAGTGCACAGTTGTGCAGTGAATTGTAGTCTGCAAACAGCTAACATCTCATCCGGGGTATTGGTGCTGACATACACCTAGTGGAGTTCGAATAAGCTTTGGCTTTATTTAGATTCATAACAGGCTATACAGTATTGATACCGAATGAGCAGTAAGCAGAAAGAAATCAAATCATGATATAGCACATTATGCAGCAGAGGACATGTCTTACACATCATAGACCAAATATGATAAAACTGCTTTACAGTAATTTAGTTGCAGACTGGTGCTCCATTCAGGGTGCTTGTTCCTAGTGTTGCCAGCAGAAGTGCCACCTCAATGCAAATAGATAAACATAAAAAATGGTTGGATGCATGAATAAAAATATTATTACAGTGTTGCGGGCCACCCAGATGGAAATGCTGTTGCATCCACCTCTTTAGCTGTAAGCCTCCTCCCACACACCCCGATCACGAGCACGAGCTGTAATGCTGCTCCGTTTCTGGAATCAATTTTACAAGTTTCAAATTCTTCTAGGCCCTGCCATCCCAAATGTGGGCTTTTCTCTGGCCATTTCCCAAGTTGACAAAAGTGGCATGAATGGAACACTTTGTCTGTTCAGAAATTTGTAACTTGGAAGCAGCACCTACTTTCCACCTCTTCTGGGATAATTATTGAGCTTGAAATGAAAAAACGAAAACACTGAAAGGACATTCATTCAGTCACTTACTGCCCAAGACACTCCTGCCTGCTCTGCCTCTATCTAGCATTTAACTAGCCACTTGTGACAGCTATCCTGACCCCCAGCCAGCCTGCAGCCATTATATATATATATATATATATATATATATATATACAAAAAAATAAAGACAAAAATATATACACACACATAGTGACCACAGGGAGGGCCTTCCAGAGCCGCAACCCCCTAGTACAACTGCAAAGACACAACATCCAGGTTCAAAAGAAATGTACCTTTAAACAGGCATTACTTTTAACAATACAATTCTCTTTCCAATTCTTTCTCATACTCCACTCATCCCTAGGTTTGCGCTGTTCTCCTCCTTCCCAACTACAACTCATCTGGATGAGAAGGATCGGCTACTTTTATGTCAAACTCAGAAGTACTTCCAGTGCCACAACTCTGTACCTAGGGAATCCATTCCCGGGAATGAAACTGCTGTAATTCCTGGGAAACCGGGAATGGCCAAGCTCACATATATAGCTTGTAAAAGTGTAAAAATCGATCAAGAAATAACAGAGTTATAGTTGAAAACTGAAGACTTCATTGACGTCTGTCAGACAACAGCTTTGAACAGCAACTTGCAATTGCAATGCGTCAGTCTGATGCATCCACATTATCTGTGCCAAGAAACTTGCCATCACAGAATGATGACAAGAAACTGGATGCATCAGTAAAAGTGGAAATGGTGGCGTTTCACAGCAACGGCAAGCGCAGGCGTTGTTTAGAACAAGTGTATCTGTATCTAATGACTGTGCTGCCTACTTCAGTGGAGGCAAAGCGTGCTTTCTCAGCAGCTGGCGTACTCTGCACGAAGTAAGCTCTTGCCTGGATGACCGCACGCTGGACAAGTTATGCTTTCTACGCTCTTATTACCGCAACTAACTAGATCAGGGGTGCCCACAGTTTTTATGCTTGCCAGCTACTTTTAAAATGACTAGGTCGAAATGATCTATCTATATTAAAAAGTATATATATATATATAGTTGAAATAGTTTTATTGTCAAATAATGCAAAGAGTACGCAACACGTGTTTCACCCTAATTCTGGGCTCATCAGGCGTACACACTCACTGCACCCCCTCTCAGGAATCGAACCTCAGACGTCAGTGCTAGAGGCGAAGCCTCTTGCGTTGCGCCACGCCGTGTAGTTCATTTATTTGACAGTATGCAGATCGGGGTAATTACATTCAAGGCATTCGTAGTCTGAATCACAATGTGATTGTAAGGGTGGTTACCTACCAGGTAACGCTTATGGTTGGTCAGCAAGTCAGCTAACATCCGCCACGGTGCCCTCTTTCAGTTGCAAGAAGCAGATCATAGAATGGTTGAAATAGTTTTATTGTCAAATAATGAGATATATATATATATATATATATATATATATATATATATATATATTGTCAGGGATGCCAGGGGCGACGACCCGGCTGGGACGCCTTGAGGGACCGAAAGAGGGCGTGCGCCCATATGGGATCACGTGGATGCCGCCACCCTGGTTGCTTTGGAGGCCATGGGTTGAGGGCTTAGAAGCCCAACCCTGTAGGGGCCTGTGGTCACCGCCAGGGGGCGTCCCGATGCCTTGGGAACCCTGGACCTCAGCACTTCCGCCACACCAGGAAGTGCTGGGGGGAAGAAAAGCAGGGACACCCGGAGAGCTTCCAGGAGTACAGCCAGCACTTCTGCCACACAGGGGCGTGTCGGCGGGTGATTGCCGGAACCCCCCTGGAGCACATCCGGGTGCTAATAAAAGGGGCCGCCTCCCTTCATTCGAGGCTGGAGTCGGGTGGAAGAAGGACAAGGCAGAAGGAGTGAGAGTGGAGGCGGCCTGAAGAAGGGCAAGGTGTTGTTTGGCCAGGACTTTGGGGACTGAAGGGGTTGTGTGCACTTTATTCTGTAAATAGCTTGTAAAATAAACGTGTGGTGGTGAATTTACAACATGTCTGCCTGTCTGTGTCCAGGCCTTTTCCACAATATATACACTGAGTATACTTTATACATAAAATATATGTTGTCGTACCTTGCATAACTGAATAACCTTTATGGCAGAATAACAATTCAATACATTTATGGTCACTACAGTATTTGGATTTAAAAATCTTCATGTGGGAAAAGGCTGACTCGCATGAAATAAGTAGAGCCGAATAACGCAGTCAAGGAGCTTTTGAATTCAGCTGAGTGAATTAACTGCGATTTTAGTTCCCTCTCTTTTCTCTTTCTCAGATCACTTTTCAGAAGGAAGTCAGTTTTGTAGTTTTTATGAACAGTTCGAAAGTGCCTTTCCACATTTTCCTTCTTTGGAATAGCAATGATAGATTGACAAATCAGATAAACGCACTTCGATTGTGACATTGTGAGAGAAAAAATCCTCTTCTAATTCCACATAAAGCCCATACCCTCCCCAAACTATTTTTTTTAAATCCCTTCTTTAGTCGATATAAATTGGAAGGCTAACTAGATCACAGCCGGAGTTTTACAGTAGCTCGTGCGTTTGATCGAGCATGCAGGATGACCAGTGTCTTAGGAGAAAGGAGATCTCAGACTGGCCGCCCTGTAGGTCAATCAAGTGGCAAATGCCATAGGGAGGATATATGATAGGCTAACGTTTAAAAAAAAATTTTTTTGAATGCAACACGATCTACCTGCACTACCTTTGCGATCTACCAGTCGATCGCGATCGACGCATTGGGCACCCCTGAACTAGATACATGTACAGTACTTGTATGACAGCATGATTTGCTTGTAGATAAGGTTAGTCTTTTATTGGTGTCAACATATTGCAGTAGTTTTATTAAAAATAAGTGTCGGTCATTCTAAAACCGTTCACATGTGAGATGCCCGTGCACTGTGTCATCCCCGGGAGCCTGGGATTCCCAGGAATGACATGTGGTATTCCCGAATTCCCGGGAATGGATGCCCTATCTGTACCTAGGAAGCACTTCCAGAGTAGGTAGAACCTTCTTAAAATAGGGAATTCCCCTTCTGGTATCTCCCCATGGCAGCACCCAATAAATCAAAACTGCTGCCCTGAGGGTGTGCATATAGGAGTTGCAGAAGGGAGGTACAGTGCTGTCATCTGGCATACAGGGAGCACACAGACCTGTGAAGCAGTCTCCCTCTTCCTTCCATCATGAAAGGTAACACTACAAGGTATCCACTATGATGGCCTACAATGATTCTCTGTTCCTTACCCTGCCAGGATGCCAACCAATCCCTGGCTTCAAGCACTATATATATCTCAGTATAGTGTTTATGTGTGTTTTTTGACCTGATTGAGTTTATGGTCACTGATGGATGGGTGTTTCTGATTTTTGGGGCAGAATTTGTTTGCATGTGACCAAGAACTGGACCAAAAAGTTCAGAAAATGGGTGTTTGCATATCTGATTCCATATGATCTTTACTTTTTGCTCTGAAAACCCACTATGCAACTGTGTATGCTGGTAAAAGTGCTATGTAAAACAGATAGACTTGTTCACTTGCAATAAGAAATTTGTGACGTTTCACCTTCTCACATAATTTTGATCATATGAATTTCCATGTTAAATGCTTATCACCTAACTACAGATGCAATTCGACCACAAAAATGGCATTTCTGTCTGACCAGGTTATAAGTTTTTATTTTATACAATTAAGTAGGGTTGTTCACAACACCACAATCTGGAGAATTTGTGTAGCTCTGAGGGGTTCACATGGAATTTTCATGTCAGGAACTCACATTTACTAGTATGACAGCACATAAATGTAGAAAATAAAAGAGAAAAAAAGGATAGTCACTAGACAACAGACATCTACTTTGAGAGTCATCAAGACAGCTAGACAGATTTGAACGACATTATGTATCATAGATAGATATGAAAGGCAATATACAATTAGAAATGGAATGAACAATACTGTATATATGATAAATAGATATGACAGGCATTGTATTACATGGAGATATAAGGCACTATACAGTATATAACAGATATATGAAAGACACCATATTAGGCAGAGATCAAAGGCAGTATATAAAACAGAAATAAAATAGAATATATGCATAGAATAGATGGTTAAACATAAAAGGTACTATATTAGTAATGAAAAGCACTATATAAAAACTATATAAAATAGACATAGATAGATAGATAGATAGATAGATAGATAGATAGATAGATAGATA
>JANRMT010027041.1:43647626-43678164 GCA_026402145.1 Polypterus bichir lapradei | reverse complement strand
ATAGATAGATAGATAGATAGATAGATAGATAGATAGATAGATAGATAGATAGATAGATAGATAGATAGATCATTGGCACTCTGTAATAGATCGACTGCCAACTCATGGAAGAAAGACACTGATTATTTTTTAAGGGCAAGGCTGCAAAAGATTCACTGTTACATTATTTTTACAAAGCAACTAAGGACTTCACACAACTTTATAGGTGATTACATAAGTCAAATCTCTATAGCAACTAATTTCTTTAAATGTCTGTTTTTTTATGACCAGCAAGCAATTACAAGTAAATGCAGAATCAAAAAATGTTCTTTACATCTGAGGAACAAATAATCCCAGCTGGCAAGGGGTTAAGTAGATTATTTTGCTCTGAAAATCTGTTTCATTAGAATTTCTACACACATGCACACACACAGAGAACTGCTGTCTCTGAGAGCCAGAACACGTGGGAGATAAATAGCCTCGACACACACTGCTACATTACTGAGTGTGGGACCAGGAATGCCTTCTTCACAGCAAAGACAGGTCCTAAAAACCTTGACATGTGCATTTCATTGGTTTAATATTGCACCTTTTAGGATTTTTTTTTATTACCAACAGTATCACGCTAAGTAGTAATTGTTGTTGCAATCTTGTTGAAGCAGGAAGAGGGTTAGTGGACTTGAGAACAAAATCTAAAAAATTATATATTTTTTAAAAGTTATGCCTGAACTAAGCAGGCTACACAACATACATGTTTCCACCTTTAAATCATGAGACTCTTGACACATAACATTTTAGCTCTCTTTTTTAAGTTTGTCATTTAAAACAAACACATCCTGTCTCGCCCAACAGTGAAACACCTGAGCTTCATTTATTATGCCTTCACACAAGGAAGCTTACTGTAAGAACCAGAAACATATGTTACAAACTAGCTCGAAACCTGAACAAATGGATGAACAGCTTCTGCATAAATAATATCTGAGCCTTGATATTACTGATTTTATATTAAAAAAGAAAAATCCTTGCACTACATCTGTAATATATATTTTTTTGTTGTGCTATAACTACAGGCTACTGATAAGACATTGTTTAGTGCCACCCTCAACTTGACTCCAGTTCATGCAACCACAACAGAAAGAGCCAGCTAGAACTGACAAATGAGCTTTATCTCTATGCAAAGCCAGTCATGCACGTGCAGAAGAAAAGGAGTGAGCCATCCAGCTGAGGGACAGGAGTCTGCCAGGGAGATTCTTCAACAAAGAAGGCCTTTTCAGTGCTTGGGATGCAAAACAAGAACAGAGAGTTCCAGAGCCTGAGTGCAGGCACCACTTACTTAGTAAAAAAAAAAAATGCAATCCACTTGAGCATATGAAGCAAATCACACAATGGCATTTTCTTTGTCATCCTAGCCACATCATCACTCATTCATAGCTTGTTTGCTACTGAACAATTTTCAGAATTCAAAGCCAAAAAAAATCCTCTCTGAGATCGTGGAAATCAAGGTACCATTTTTACAGTATGTATTACAAGGTGAAATTATATTTATACCCAAAATTCCAATTATTCCTACAGATTACTTATTTCCTTTCAAAAGAATAGTTTCCTGTAAAACTGTGTTTCCCAATGACCATCAACAAAACTAAAGGTCAGTCACAAGGAAAACCAGGAACTGATTTATGATCCAAATGTTTTGTTCACGGCCAATTAGCATGTTCATTGGTATGGACCCCCAGTGAGCAAAAAATGTCAGCCACTGATTAAAATAAAATTAAAAAAAACAATTATTGTTTACAGAAAAGTACTCAGTTAATACATCTGATTAACCGATGACACTGTTTTAAAAAATGCAAGGCACTGCTGTGATATATACTGTACTTTATTTCAGATGTTTAATCTCCTGTACACTGTACAGTTACATGGTTATTTACCTGCAAGCAGTGCTTGAAGTGGAACTGCTCAATTTGTTATTACTTTTTCATGATGGGGGTGGGAGCTCCCCCTTGGCGATAAGCACACACGTACATTATAATATGATACTGAATGGAGGAGGGGATCCCGATGAAGCATCGAGCACTGCTGGTATCAGGCCACTTCAAACACTGCCCGCCAGACTGAACAAGCTCCTTAACACCTCCACTTTCATTGTCCGGTGCCCAAACCTCACTGCAAGGTTATATAAAATAATACACCACAAGGATATTAAAAGGATGTGCTATGTGTTGTATGACATAACTGGCAATGGTAGTGTTACCAAGAAGTCAACCATAAGTGTTGTACAACCTGTAAAGTGCAGTATTCTTATTGTTTAATACAGAGTTGCACATACCACATAAATCACTTGAAATGCACTACCTTTCTCTGTAAGCATCTTACAAAAAAGTCTGTACTTGTTTCTAAAAAAAACCCTATGGAAATCTTCCTTTCTTAGTCAGCCCCTTATAGAGCCCTTCACTGCAAATATCTATGGTATGTCTGGACACAAATGATGCATCTGGTCCAGGCCTGTTTGCCTGTTGGTCGCTGCCACATCCTTGATCTTCAGTTTAAAAACACTTTCTTGTTTCTTCTCATTGGGTGATGTTGGGGCACTGTTTATCTCAGTCACCTTGGGCTTCTACATGACCTAAACCTAATCTTGGGTGGCTATTTTTGGGTTGAGGGAAGTTAAGTGGATGAATTGTCATTTTTGTGTTCTGTTTTTAAAGTTTTTTTCAGTTATATGTTTATTAAAGATTTGATCACAAAAATAACAATGATTAACTTACCCTGCCATGTAGGAAACCAGTGGCAAGAAAAGACTACTGGACCACTTTACATGTCATTAGATATTGTGCCATATGTCCAAATTAGCCATACAATATTTAATAGTTTGTTCTTAAATTTGCTACTTATTTAAGAGTATGAGAAGACATATCATAAAAGTCTCACCAGACATAAGATAATCATTAGTCAGCATGGGGCAGTCTGCATAAGGCAGAAAAAGAGTGCAACTTTGTGGCAATTAGTAACAACTACTTCAACAAAAAACACAATCCACAGATCAAATTATTTAAATACAATAAATACACATTTATGTTTCACAAGTCAATGACAAAACCTTGGCACATGGAAATTGAGGTCTGCTAGTTCTTCAGCTAAGCTCTTAATGCTCCCCGCTCCAGGGCACTCAAAATCTCTTGGCACTCAAAAGCTCTTGGAACAATGGGTATCAACTGGCAGAGCTGATTTCTCCCAGGTGCTTTACACAAGTTATAAGGGACACAAATCTGTGATAACTAATCTTTTTTTTTTTTGCTTTTCCTGGGGATGAAGCCATTTGCCTAAAGTCTCCTTGTACCACTACTACATAGCCAATATAGCTGATTCCCCAACCAGAAAGTTCAAAGATATACGAAGATGGAAATGGCAGTCAGAAAATACTTATTTTAGTTGTCAGAAACTGCTGCTGATAGCTCGAGAAATTATTTTTTCATCACGCTAATTCTGAATCACTGCTTACCTCAGGCTAATAATTTATCAGTCAGTCTCTAAAATCCATGCCATAAACATAATGCTGCAAAAAACAGATAGGAAAGGAACACCCTAGGATCAACATAGGCTGTACTGTTTTCGTCAAATGTATCATATCGACCAACTCAAATAAAAAAGCATCAACTCCAGGAGGGCCTGTCTGAGGATGAAAAATGTCCATTAGGCAAAGAGAATGGTTTTCAGGAAAATTCCATTAACTACAGGATATGGCAACAAAGCTGTCACAATAAAAGAGCTGTCTAGCTATTTGCATATGGCTTCAGTATTTAATACAGGGAAATGTGCAGGCTTAACCGTGAATTGAACACCACTTAAAATATATCATCCAAACTGAAACTAGTTAGTTACTTAAGAAATTACATTCCTTTATTTGGATGCGAAGCCACGATTGTAGCATGCTGTATCAGACTAATAGTATGAAGGCAGAGTTTTACTGTATATTGTAAAAGAAAGTATAGATACACTGAGCAGTAATATTTTTGCTGCACTGAATATCTAATTACTGTATATTCCACTTTAATTTAATGTAGCCGGTTTAAAAAATTGCAGCAATTCAACGTTATATAGTGCTATTCACTGACTACAAATCTCAGAGCACTGTAACAGGTTTACAGTTATAGTGGAAAATAAATCATTAAATTAAAAAGCAAAGAGAAAATTCAATTTCATTAGCATAACAATTGTGACAATATTAAATCCATTACTATTATAACTGAGGCCAGCTGACAATGGAGGAGAAGAAAACAAATACAGTACTACAACTGGCAGCAGTCCCGGGGAAAATAAACCTTTGATAGGGTTCAAGGTCAATTATAAGACAAGGACACAGTCAAAGACAAACTAAATCACAGTTCTGGAGCCTATTCCACTAGCTTCCCATCCCTCCTTTTTAATTAAACAATTTGTCAAAATTATACTTCAAAAAAAAAAACCTGGATAAACGTGAGCAAGCATTTAAACCCTTTAAGTGCCAAATGTAGTAAAATGTTTCCAAACAAGACCCATATGTCTGTCATATGAATCTAACTGAATAATACAAGTGAGCAATTACAATAAAGGTCACATTTTCAGGATATACAAATCACTCTCTGTTGGGGTCATTAGTCAGTCTGTAAACCCACTGCAAAAATGAAGACTAAAGTATTTATAAGACAAAGTGATACAAATACGTAAGTAAGACAAAAGGAGCAAAATTATCAAAGTGCTTGGATGTACCATTGAGCACAACCGTATCCGTCAACAAGAAGTAGAAGATATATCACATCATCCAATCACTGTGTAAAGAAGGCCATCCATCAAATCTTAGCACCCGAGCAAGACGTAGAATGGTAAGAGAAGCAACAAAGAAGCCAGCAATTAATTTGAAGGTACTACAGGACTCAACTGCCAAAACTGGGGTACATGCACATTAGTCCACAAAATGAAAAGCTCTCAATAAAAGTGGGACATTTAGGAATGTGACAAGAAAGAAGTCATTTCTCATGAATATTCATATAAAGCTCCATTTGGTCAAATGAAATCAAGGTAAAGCTTTTCAGACAAAATTCAAAGCACTATATACTGTATGTTGCAAATCCAACACTACTCGTGCCTCAAAAAAAACACCACCCCAACATTGAAGTATGGTGGTGGCACAGTAATGATGTGGGGATGGTTTTCATCTGCAGGAACTGGGACTCTTGTTAAGACAGATGGAAGAAACGGCAGTAAACCTGTGGCATAGGAAAAATTCACCTTTCAGTAAGACACTGATACTAAGCACAAGGCCAAGGCAACACTGGAGTGAGAGGCTTAAAAACAAAATAATGAATGTCCTTCAATGGAGCAGTGAAAGTCCTGATCTCAGCCCCACTGAGAACACTTGGCGCTCTGAAAAGTACAGTCCAGATGCACTTTCCCACTACTGTTAATGATCTGCAAAAACTCTTCAAGAAACAATCAGACAAAATCTCTTCTGAGCAACATACAAAGTTGATGCAGATTCCAAAAGACTTCAAAAGGCTTCTACAACATGTGTGGGGTTTGAACAGTTATTCAAGCAGCAAATTAAGCTAAGGTTGTCACCCGGTGAGAGGCGCAGAGAAGGTGTGGGCATAATTATTGCCCCCCCAACTTGCAGCCTGTACACTGGGGTTTACCCCGGTGGACGAGAGGGTAGCCTTCCTCCGCCTTCAGATGTGGGGACGGGTCCTAACTGTTGTTTGTGCATATGCGCCGAACAGCAGTTTGGAGTACCCACCCTTTTTGGAGTCCCTAGAGGGGGTGCTAGAGGGGATACCTTCTGGGGACTCCCTCATACTGCTGGGAGACTTCAATGCTCACGTGGGCAATGACAGTGAGACCTGGAAGGGCGTGATTGGGAGGAATGGCCCCCCCGAACTGAACCCGAGCGGTGTTTTGTTATTGGACTTCTGTGCTCATCACGGATTGTCCATAACGAACACTATGTTCAAGCATAGGGGTGTTCATATGTGCACTTGGCACCAAGACACCCAGAGGGGACTGGGCGGTCTCATGGTCTGGAATCCCTACAGATTTTATTTTTTTTTCTCCAGCCGTCTGGAGTTTTTATTTTGTTTTTTCTGTCCCCCCTGGCCATTGGACCTTACTCTTATTCGATGTTAATTAATGCTGATTTATTTTGTTTTCATATTGTGTTTTTTTATTTTTCTATTCTTTATTATGTAAAGCACTTTGAGCTACTGTTTGTATGAATATGTGCTATATAAATAAATGTTGTTGTTGTTGTTGTTGTCTCCCATGGAGAACGACTTTCGGACGGCTTTAAGGAGATTTTGGTCCATCGTCCGGCGTCTCAGGAGTGGGAAGCAGTGCAGTGTCAACACCATATATGGTGGGGATGGTGAGCTGCTGACCTCGACTTGGGACCTTGTGGGTTGGTGGGGGGAGTACTTCGAAGACCTCCTCAATCCCAGCAACATGCCTTCCAATGAGGAAGCAGAGCCTGGGGACTCGGAGGTGAGCTCCCCCATCTCTGGGACTGAGGTCACCGAAGTGGTCAAAAAACTCCTTTGTGGCAGGGCCCTGGGGGTGGATGAGATATGCCCGGAGTTCCTCAAGGCTCTGGATGTTGTAGGACTGTCTTGATTGACACGTCTCTGCAACATCGCATGGACATCAGGGACAGTGCCTCTGGATTGGCAGACCGTGGTGGTGGTCCCCCTCTTTAAGAAGGGGGACCGGAGGGTGTGTTCCAACTACAGAGGGATCACACTCCTCAGCCTCCCTGGAAAAGTCTATTCAGCGGTTCTGAAGAGTAGGGTCCGTCGGATAGTCGAACTTCGGATTCAGGAGGAACAGTGTGGTTTTCATCCTGGTCGCAAAATAGTGGACCAGCTCTACACCCTTAGCAGAGTCCTGGAGGGTGCATGGGAGTTTGCCCAACCAGTCTACATGTGTTTTGTGGACTTGGAAAAGGCGTTCGACTATGTCCCTCGGGGAGTCCTGTGGGAGGTGCTCCGGGAGCATGGGGTACCGGACACCCTGATAAGGGCTGTTCGGTCCCTGTGCAACCGGTGTCAGAGCTTGGTCCACATTGCCGGCAGTAAATCGAACCCGTTTCCAGTGAGAGTTGGACTCCGCCAGGGCTGCCCTTTGTCACCGATTCTGTTCATAACTTTTATGGACAGAATTTCTAGGTGCAGCCAGGGTGTTGAGGGGGTCCGGTTTGGTGGATTTAGGATTGGGTCTCTGCTTTTTGCAGATGATGTTGTCCTGTTTGCTTCATCAGGCCGTGATCTTCAGCTCTCTCTGAATTGGTTCGCAGCTGAGTGTGAAGCGGCTGGGATGGGAATCAGCATCTCCAAATCCGAGACCATGGTCCTCAGCTGGAAAATGGTGGAGTGCCCTCTCAGGGTTGGAGGCAAGATCCTGCCCCAAGTGGAGGAGTTCAAGTATCTTGGGTTCTTGTTCACAAGTGAGGGAAGAATGGAAGATCGACAGGCAGATCGGTGTGGCATCCGCAGTGATGCAGGCTCTGCATCAGTCTGTCGTGGTTAAAAAGGAGCTGAGCCGTAAGGCAAAGCTCTCAATTTACCAGTCGATCTACGTTCCTACCCTCACCTATGGTCATGAGCTATGGGTAGTGACCGAAAGAACGAGATCGCAAATACAAGCGGCTAAAATGAGTTTCCTCCGCAGGGTGTCTGGGCTTTCCCTTAAAGATAGGGTGAGAAGCTCAGTCATCTGGGAGGGGCTCAGAGTACAGCGACTGCTCCTCTGCATCGAGAGGAGTCAGATGAGGTGCCTCGGGCATCTGATCAGGATGCCCCCTGAACGCCTCCCTGGTGAGGTGTTCCGGGCACATCCAACCAGGAGAAGGCCCCGGGGAAAACCAAGGACACGCTGGTGGGACTAGGTCTCCCGGCTGGCCTGGGAACGCCTTGGGATTCTCCCGGAAGAGCCGGGGAGAGGGAAGTCTGGGCCTCTCTGCTCAAGTTCCTGCCCCCGTGACCCGACCTTGGATAAGCGGAAGAAGATGGATGGATGGTTTGTCAACAAAAATATTTATTAGAGGACTATGTATTTGTATTGTATCTTTTGAAATCCAGAGAATGGAGATTACTTTCAAGAAGATTGAATACATTTGTGAGGTACTATTAGCACGGTTACTAAAATTGCACTGTTCCACTTTCACAATATGCTTGTTTTCACCCTTTGGTGGACAAGAAAGATGCTGAAACACTGGTCAATGTTTTCATTACTTCCTGATATGATTATTGTAACCCCCGTTCACTTGTCCACCATCTAAAACACTCAACAGAACTGTAGTCTACTCAAAACACACTCTAAGCTCAACAAGCAAATCAATCCTGTTATCAGTTACATTGGTTATCAACTTCTTTGTGTATTCAGTACAAATGTCTAGTTATTACATTTAAAGTTTTATATGGTCTAGCCCCCACTTATCTAACTGAGTTCCTTCACCCTTACAACCCTTCACTTAACCTCTAGCACTGGATTGCCAGTGGTCCCTCAGGCAAAACTATGTGAGGAGTCAAGTCACTCAGTGCTATGGCCCCTAAACTTTAGAATTTGATACTGTAATACATTCAACATTGTCATTCTGTCTTTCTTCAAAACTCAAAATCTTTTTTCTCCCTGTGCTTGTCTTAACCTTTTTCTTAACCGTACTTTCTGTGTACTTGCTTTTTTGATATCTTGAAATTTATTCTGTTTTTATTGCTTTACTGATAAATTCTTTGTTACATTATCCTTCCATTAATGCTATACACAGTGACCCTGGGTTAGAGAAAGTTGCTAAATAAAGCATTGTTATTATTATTATTATTAAGTCTGAGCAGATGTGAAAAAAGTCCAACACAAAGTATTATAGTCACATGAAGGAGATGCATGCACAAACGAAGCCTATAAGATGCTGCTTCAAGAAAAATGGAAAATTTTCACTGCATTCCGTCCAGGTATGATACAATTATGTTCTGAAGCATTTCACATAGGGTAATTCTACTCAATAACTATGGTGCCAGAAAGTGGCGACCTGTTGGCACATGCAAGAATTTCACTGTACTTTATAATGAAACAGTAACAACCCAAAAAACCTGTAAACATTCACCACACGCTCTCCTTACTGACCTGTGAACTTCTTTCTACATCTAGATGTTTTCAGAGGATGATGTTTTCAGAGTAACCATCTGGGATATCATGTTACTTGGATGACATAAGTTTGTATGGTTGCTTCTAAACCTCATGAGAAACACCTTAAAGTTGTCATACATTGCCACAACCTAAATTTGCCAAATCTCAACATTCACTAGTCTGCAGTAATATTCGATCATTTACCTCAATAAATAAATGACCAAGTATAATATTTTTGTCTCGTTTGTTTAACTGATTTCTCTTTATCTACTTTTAGGACTTGAATGAAAATCTGATGATGTTTTAGGTCATATTTATGCAGAAATATAGAAAATTCTAAAGGATTTACAAACTTTCAAGCACAACTGTAGTTATTGTTCCTGGATTATGTAATATAAGAAGAAGGACAGACACCAAAAACAGTAAAAAATATGAAAGCAGTAAACAAGGCTTTTATACCTTCTAAATTTCAGATTTAGATTCTTTGTGTCGTACCCTGTGTTTTACCCAGTTCATGCCTAACTATACATAATCCATTGAACCATGGATGGCATTAGTTTGTTGAGCTTCAGATACTGTAAAACAATTCATTATGGATAGTCTAACAGTAAGACTGTTTGACCGCGTATTACCTAATATTGTTGTCACTAATGATTTTGATTATAGTTGAGGTGCCATCTATAAGAAACTCCCCCAAACAATAAACTCATTAAATTCTTTAAACTATTTCAGAACCCACATTTTGTGAAGCATAATGAGCAGCAGCGCTTCTATCAACAGCATTGTTTCTGTATGCATTTTTAATCTTATGAAGATGTATGTTACTGATTTCCTCTCTCTATAATTCAGTAATAGATTGTTGTTTAAAACACATACCCTTGCATTATGCAATTTTGTGTTCCAAATGCATGTGTGCTTAAAAATTAAGTGTTTTGGGGTGTTATAATAGCAAGCAAGACATTTCAAATTAACCACAAAATAAGCTACAGGAACTTCCTGTTCATTTGAACCATCTTATATATAAACATCTACACGTGGAAGTGTGTGTGTGTGTCCGTCCAGCCCAGAAGTGAGAGGTGGAGTCGGGGTAAGGGCTCCACCTCCGAAAACAGACATCTGTCTCACTTAAGGAAATACACAAGTGAGGCAAGCATGTCGGCAAAACGAAACCTTGAAAGAAACAGACACTCGCTTAGCCGCCTAATACACAAGCGAGGTGAGCACATTGGCAAAACGGTATCCCTTTTACTTTTCCTCCTGCTGCTACTACACATGCAAGGAAAGAACGTCGGCAAAACGAAACCTCCTGAGAGAGATGCCCAGAGTACTTCCTTTCAATTACCTGGCATCTCTACATTTCAGTTTTTTTCTGACGATTTCAATAGTTTCTAGGACCCCGGCTTTTTACAGCATGGGTTTACACAGTAGTTTATAAAGTTTCACAAAAATAATAAAGTTTCACAAAACTTTTAGGGCAACCCTTGCAATGATCACTGAGCAGTTACAATTAGTATAGCACAGGAAAATTGTGAAAAGTTACTCTAAAAGATGGATGAAAACCAGTAGTAACTCAAAATGACTGAAAGATGATGACTAAGCTGTGTTTATCTAAGACATTTGCAAAAGTCATGTTTTTAAACACCCTTATCTTCTGAGAGCTGCAGTGTTTACATGTGTCTTTCAATCATTAAGTGAAGTATAACTGAGTAATGTTTTACCATGGCTGCATTAGTCTCTGGGTACTGAAAAAAGTCTTTTCACATATGGATAATGGGTCCTAAAGAGATATACACATATGGGAGGCCGAGGACCATAGCATTTCTTTATTTGCTTTTATAAATAATGAGGAACCTTTATTAGTTTTGAAAATTGAGAAATAAACTGTTCAATTTTAAGAAAATTATAAAATTTACTGTGATAACAGTGTCAGTAACTTTTTAATCAACATTCAAATATATTTGTACAAGTGCATATCTATAATATGAAATCTGAATCTCAATTATCTCAATGTGCTCATGTCTCAAACACCTGTAATTCCAATAAACCACTTCTAGAAAACACTCTCATGAAGAAAAACTGAACACACTTAGGGAGAACGAGCATTTGCAATTTAAGCCCACTGACTGCTTACTCATGGCTAATGTTATCCTTCATGTGATTCCATCATTGCAAACTGTACTGAGAGATGGATACAATTGAAAATTAAAAGTTAAAGAAATGAGAATATACCTTTTCATATGACATGTACTGTCATCGAAAACAAGGGATAGCTGGGACAGATGATTTGTTATTCAATGCCTTGATAATGAATGGAGGAAGGAGACTGCCAAGTGCTCCCCCAGTATAACAGGTAGCAGCAGGTCTCTGTTGAGTCTCCTCTCAGCAGCAGAATTGGAGCTCCAATGGGAATCCCTACTGGGTCTAATGGGAGCAGTCAGAGGGAGCTGTGGGGAGAAGGTTTACTCATCTTAGGGTGGTTCCGCCTAATCCAGAAGTGCTTCTTGGATGCAGTGTAGAAGTACCGGAAGTATTCCTGGGTCCAGTATAAGGAAGGCCACTCCTGACACTGACAGCTGGAGTCGAGTGGAAGAAGGACAAAGCAAGCCTGGGAGGAGTGGACAGGAAGAAAGAAAGAAAGAAAGAAAGAAAGAAAGAAAGAAAGAAAGAAAGAAAGAAAGAAAGAAAGAAAGAAAGAAAGAAAGAAATATTTGACAGAGAAGCCTGTACTGGAAAGGTAGTCATACAATAAATCATTTGTTTGCACTCGGGACTTATGTTTGTATTGTTGTTATTGAAGTTTGCTTTTTGCAAAATAATGCAAACATGCAAAAAAAAAACCAAAAAGACAGTATTCAGCAACAACAAAATTTATTTATATAGCACGTTTTCATACAAATTATGTAGCGCAAATATTTGACATCCATCCTGCAATTTTTGTGTTATGCGGTAATAAACTATCTTAATATTTTTTAGATGAATATGCATTTCTGCAAGTGCCCCAAAGCACAAATGTAAGATCAACTGTTAGCACTTTGTATAAAAGTGTGGATACAACAGTGAGCGTACCCTGTGATAGACAGCCAGTCTTCCCCCTGATGTCTCTAGAATAAACTCTAGTAGCCCACTACCTAGTGCCTAGTGTTAAATGAAGCAGGGTCAGAAAATATTGGGAGTTAATAAAATAAGTGACACAATTATTGGATCTATAAAGTACATCAGTATATCATTTTTCTTCTTCCACTACTCAGAAATACTGTAAGTAAAATGTTAGTTAAATTTGCTACATGCAGTTCTTAAAAAATGTGGATATGGCACATTTCTATCTTGTATCCTTAGCCCACGCATGCCCGGTGATGCTGGGCTGAAATGAACAAACATGTTCACGGTTGTATCTAAGGAGGCTGTCACTTCCCCCATGTGAAATAAATGGGTCATCCTTATCTATTTATCTCTTCACAGATTTTACAATCTGACCAGAAGGGAGGTAGGGGGAGGGAGAAACTGTATTCCTCAGGATGCTCTACAGTCCTCAGCTATGATGATGAACAGAGACTTTGACTGAAAGCATAAGGACCTGAAATGAGGTTTCTTTCCTGGGTCGCTGAGTTTATAGTTCATTGATAAAGGGTGAGGAATGCAAGTGACATGATCAATCAAGCGGGCCGAAAAGAATAGCTGCCACTCCATGAGACCAGGAGGAGACAGTTACAATAGTCTTGACATAAAAAAGTGCATCCAATAGGACACATCTCTCAGAACAGCTAAAGTTCCCTATCAAAGAATATGACTTGCAGCCTTCACTACTTGGCATCTAACCTCGACAAACCTAACCAGAAAAAAAATACAAAAGGTCAGCAACAGACAGTAGAAATACCTGGAGTTTTGTGCTTTCTAGAATTAGATGTTAGGCAAATTGCAAACCTCTTGTAGGCATGACTAGTAAGCCTTTTTTGCCTGCTGTCTTATCCACTTTCTAAAGTTGTGCAATTACTTCAAGAAAGGGACCTAGGAGTAGGCAACTCCCCAATTAATGTGCCCATTCAGTGCTAAAGATACTGAAATTTACATTGCACTTAGACTCCAATCTCATATGTGTCATATTTCACAAACACAACAATATTCAAATAAAGGTAATGTATCTGTTAAAATTATGTAAATATTGTGTTAAAGTTGTTATCTTATGAATGAATGCAAAAGAGACTACACTTGGCTTTACATAGCATTTAAGGTTAACTTTTAATTTCAATCTCTCTTCAACGATAATAACAAAGTCCATCTATTAATTATTATTACCTATTAATATTATTATTAAAGTCTATTAATGTGAGTGTACATCTGTATAATGCAAAATGACCTCACAAACACAAAGCTTTAATATCCTGAAATAATTGTAAACAATGGCTCCTGTAAAAGAATTTATTAAAATTATATTCACACTAATTATATTACTTCAGTTCAAATGTAAGCAAAATGTTGATTAATATAGTTTTAGGAAGGCCCAGAGAGATGCTCAATTTGATTTATATTATTTTTTACTTGCTTTACTGCTGTATGTCACAATAACAAAAGACCAGTGTTTCTCAACCCCACTTGGTGGGACATGGGCTGCTGTTGGTGGATCATAGGTTGCTATTGTTTATAATGGAATATTGTACTCATTCTCCTGCCACAACCCCCCAGTTTGATAATTGTGCTCATTTAACAATCACCGACTTCTTCGATCGCACTTGTTCAAAGAGGTGTCCTGGCTCTGACGACTGTTCTCAAGGGGATCAGCTCTGGTGTGTCACGATACTAGAAAGTTTGAGAAACACTGCAAAAGAATTTTTAAGTCACAACTGCCATCAATAAAGCAATCATACATATAATAGATTATAAACATATATACATTAAAATAACAGGGCAGGTTCCCAACTACTCAACATAACATCTTTGGGGCCAAATATGTTTTGGAAAATACACATTTTTCTTAATAAAAATAGAAAAAAAATAAAATTTTGCACAGGTTGGTAATAGTAAGAAGATTTCCACAGCCAGTGGAATACAGATGAGAAGATTACAATACCCTACAAGTGATGCTGGGTTATGGGAAAAATACTGCAGGAAGTCAGCAAATGTGAATCTGTTACCAAAAATTTAAGACACAAGATGGGAAATTTTTTTTTGATAAATTTGTATTTCAATATTCTAGCATGATATACAAAGGATAAGCAAATGTTTAATCCTTTCACACAATTTTTTTTCACACTGGGGGTGGTTAATTCCTTGCCGATTCACAGGGTGGCACTGTACACTAATGCCTCTTCTCTTTCTCCCTCTGAATACCAGATGACTGACAACCTTACCAGCTCTGACATCACTTCCGGTGTCCGTCCACCTGAACCCGCCTCTTCCTGCCTGACCTGTATTTAACTGTCTTGGACAGCCTAATTTCAGACTTGCATCTTCAAAGATATTATTTTTTGCTGAAAAGCACTTTCGTTATTTTGCAGTTATAACATATCTGTCTTCGTCCTCTTTTACAATAGGAAATAACACATACAAAATAAAACAAAAATGAACACGGCTGAGGAAACCTGATGCCATTTACAAAGGTAATAGTAACATCTTCCAGGATTTTATGAGTGTGTCCTGTGGTGGCACCTATAGTTAATATTATCTTGACCAAGTTATCCCTATTGACTGTGGAACAGGACCATAGAACTGATGTGTCACCAACAATGACAGAACTAATTGCAGACCTTCGTAATATATTGCAGAGTTGCCCGGTAAGTGGCTAAATGATGCCTTGCAGCAGACTGTCACGACATTCAGAGATGATTACTGTCCTGGTCTGATGCTAGTCCTCCACAAACCTGAACTGGACTTCTTATATTTGAAACACATGGATTTCTATATTACACTATCCCAAGTATAACAAATTAAAGCATAATTTGTAGGAACTGTCACTGCTACTGGAGCATAGGCACAATTGATGACTACCCCAGGGTGGCAGGGTCGGTCAGTGGTAGAGGATGAAATAATCTAACGAGGGAGGAAAACATCAGAACTGAGAGAAAACCCACACTGACATTCACAGAATGTTCAAAATCCATGCAGATAGTGATATGGTTATTTAGAGAAGATTGACTAGGTTGATTCCAGGACTGAGAGGTATAAACAATGAGGAAAAAATAACTTTTTCTGAGATTAAGAGATGACATTATATAAATATTTTAAATTATTACAGGAATTAATACAGTGGATCCAGGCTGTTACTTAAAATGAGTCCAATAAGAAGTAATTTAGTTTAGTTTTAGGTTTCCTGAGTCCCCAGCCATAAAATATTTGTTTCATGCAACTATTAACACAGTTATAATTTCAGATCATAAACAAACATGAATTGGATTATAAGGTTTTTTTAAAAAATGGGTGGTTTGATCCTATTTATTATATTTCACTGGTTTTGAAAGCTTTGGTCTCTATTGAGAATGAACAGTATTTTCATAAATGAGGCATACAAAGTCTCTGACACTAAGTGTTCATCTTTAAATTATGGGGAATTAAGTGGCCCTTTTTTATTTTATTGATTTTATTGTAATCATTCCATACAGATAGATCAATTTTTACAAAAAGTAGGATTGAAAACAAATCAACCCAACCCCCACCCCCCTAGTGGCCCATTTTATAATATTAGTAAAGTATTTTATATTAGTTCTAATACCACAGCACAATGACTAGTTCTAAATCAATAATCTAACTGAAAGTTAAAAATTAGATATTTTTACTTTTAAAACACTTTTATCTCAAAACAAACTTCTCAAAGAAAGACCAAAATGTTACCCTAAAAAAAGAATTGCTCTTTATTAGTCCAT
This sequence comes from Polypterus bichir lapradei, assembly GCA_026402145.1. NCBI lineage: Eukaryota > Metazoa > Chordata > Cladistia > Polypteriformes > Polypteridae > Polypterus > Polypterus bichir. The sequence continues at coordinate 43,662,184 of JANRMT010027041.1, read as the reverse complement.
TTGCTTAATAGCCTTTTCCATACTTCAGAGAGTTCAATTAAATTGCCCTATAAACATGCATTGCTATTGACATTTTGTTTCTTAGGAATTATTGTCGCCTTTACTGAAATGAGACATAGATGGTCTGAATTGTTATCTTTATTGTATTTAACACAAATTAAGGGCAGTATCATGAAAAGTAGAAGCCAAAGGACAAAACCGTCTGGGATTCACTGCAAAAGCAGTTTTCCTTTTTTTTTTAACTCATGATTAACCAGTGTATTCAATATTCCCTCTATTATTTTTGAAGGTACTTCTTCATACAATAGCTGTCTATCAAGGCATGTCCAAAGGAAAAGGTGGCTTGTTTTAATTAATAGATGAATGTACCATCTGTAATCAGCTGAGCTGGACAGGGAAACCTAACATCTGTTTAAAATCAATATCCACTCCTCTCTCCAAGAGTAATACTTAACACAAAGGCCACCATAACCTCAATCACGTTAGCACAAAGTGACAACTGGAAGTCTAATCACTAAAAGCCTTTGTCCACTTTTCTCCAGTACTGCAATTAGAATGTTTTGCTCAGGTAAGGACTGGCATAATTATTGTGCACAACTTATAATTATTTTTATCTTAGTTTCTGTACCAACAACTAAAATAAAAACAACATGAACAATGTCAAAAACTGTACAAATGCATAGATGAAAAAATATATATGAATCAAAATCTAAAATACTTCCCAGACTCAATCCTGAATGAGACTGGTTTTGGAATCAAAAATGCACAGATACATACAAAGAAAGGTCACTGTGTTGGAGTTGTGGTGGGCTCATTCAGCAGCTGGCACTTGACAGGATGCTGCCCAGAGCCTGTTGACAGTAGATAATGGCCACATAGACCACCCACCAACTCTTTAAAGTTAAACTACTTAAAATAACTACATAAACTACATAACCAGTTACATGATTTTTTTTTATAATAAAGTTTGTTAACGTAATTTAAAAGAAACTTCTTTTTTTTGAAAAATTCAGTGCATTCAGAAAGTATTCAATCTCTTTTTCTTCTCTTTTGCACATTTTGCTATGTTGCAGCTTTGTGTTAAAACCATTTATACTGATTTTGTTTCAACATCAAGCAACACTTAATACCCTAGAATAACAAAGCAAAAATGGGATTTTAGAAATTTTTGCAAAATTATTAAAAATAAAAAACAGAAATATCACACTAACACATGTCACAAAAACGAGACATAAACAGATAAAGGTTTGGGGCAGCCACCCGTATAATATGGTATCCCGGCTGCAAAAGTCGTTTTTCCAATAATCAGCACTGAAGTGCATACAACTGAGTCCAGAACAAGACTGACCTAAATGGGGAAAAGGGTAGGCTTTTAAAGGGGAAGACAGGAAGTGAGGTCATAAGGATCGGGCCCATGTGTGTCATTCACTGGTTCAAGCCCGGATGTGACATCACAGGGGCCGGAGCCGGTAAGGTCTACTTCCATTGGCTCGTTCCCAGAAGTGACGTCAAGAGAGCCAGGTGGAATCTCCCGGAAATGGCCTACAGGAAAGGGAGAAAAAGAGTCAGTGCACTCTGCCACATCCCGGCATGCCTCAGAACCGCCTTCACTCAAGCCCTTTAGCTGCCTCCCATGCGCATGTGTGTGACACACATAAGACCCCTAACTCAGTACTTAGTTAAAGAATCTTTGGCAGCGATCACAGCCGGGAATCATTTTGGGTATGACACGTTAGCTTTTGCACACTTGGATTTGGGGTTTTGCTGCTGATCTTTCAGGCTCCCTCAGGTTAAATGGAGATCATATGTTGGTAGCTATTTTCAAGTTACTCCAGAGATGTTCGTTTGGGTTCAAGTCCAGGCTCTGGGTGGTCAACGCAAAGAAATTCTCAAGGTTGTCTCCAAGCTACTCCTGTGTTGGAAGGCAAACCTTCAGCCCTGTCTAAGGACATTTCCCTATTTTGCTTCTCTCAGCTTTCCCTCAATGCTTTCTAGTCCCCCGGTCCTTGGCACTGAAACACACGCCAACAGGATGAGTTTCCCACCACCATGCTTCAACATTGAAATAATATTGTACAAGCAATGAGTGATGCCTGGTTTATGATGATTAATAGAATGGGATACACCTGAACCAGATTTTAAGTGTCATAACCAAATGTCTGAATACATGTATCAAGGTAATAGTTCAGTTTCTTTATTTTTAATAAATTTGCAAAACTTTCTAAAATCTTATTTTCACATTGTTATTCTGGGTTATCGAGTGTTGCTTGATGTAGGGGTAAAAACAATTTAAACGATTTAAACACAAGGCTGGAACATAACAAAATGTGAAAAAAGTAAAGGGATCTGAATACTTTTTGAATCCACTATGCAGGAATTTATATAGTCTCTGCTTTCTGTCTAGTTCCATTTGACTTATGGAATCATATCTTGTTAGAATAGAATTTGTCTAGAAGCTCCAAAATGAGCTTTTATTTTGATTATTTTCAGGAATATCTAATTTTATTTTACATGTGTGTGTAGAGATAAAGCTTGTAACTAAATAATTTGCACACTGTCAATGCCTTTAACCCGTTAATTAAAGATGGTTTATTTTCAGAATAAAAATTTTCTAAATTGAAGGGTGGGCAGTTTGCTCCAGATCCTTTACCTGCTTAATAATTAATGAAATAACGAGGTAACCAGGTTATGAAACAGCATGTCAGTCAAATGTCCAAATACCTTTAAACCCCTGGAAATGGGAAGGGGAAAATTATGCAGAAAAATGGCTGTCATTCCTAAACAGCTCATAGGATATTTTTGATAAACCCCTTAAATTAAAGCTGAAAGCCTATACTTCACTCACATAGTGATTGCTTCATTTCAAATCCATTCTGGTGGTGTACACAGCCAAAATTATCAAAACTGTGTCACCGTCCAAATCCTTGTGGACCTAACCATATGCAGTAATTTGCAGTCTACATGAATGGTATCTGCACCTTAAATAAACCTGCACTGTTTCGTGACACTTTTAAATGACTGTTTGAAACAACTGTCCACTATCAAAAGATGAGCTTGCTCACATCGTCTCAAAAAGCAGATACCAATATTCAAAAAGCAGATATCAAAGTTTGACGTATCCAATACCAGATTTCTGAAAGCTCAGGTGTAATTTGCAAGTGCTATAATCAATTTTAAAATGGATTGTTTGAGTATTTTGAATTATGGCTTTGAAATTGTGGAATTAAATGCTAAAATAAAACTTTTTATGTTGTAAAAAATGTGTTACTGTACATGTGAAGTAGAAATTTATAGAACCTATATAAATTAAAGTATGGCTGCACTTAAATGATTTAGTGATATCTGTAGCTTACCAAAACAAATTTCTTGAGGTACAGCACTGTAGTTTATCCTTTTAGGACATATTTCTGTTTAGCTCTGTCTTACAATCAGTCAGAAGACTATTTCTTAGCAATCATGCTGGCAAGAAAACTAAAGCATTAAACAAGCCGTGATAACACAAATCAGCTGTTCCAAAAATATGTAGTTGACCCTGTGGCATGACATGTCAAAATACCCACCAAACCAGTACTTTAAAACTTCCCCCAGTCACCCACCCACCTGTTTCTCCTAATTATTATCAGTTCTCTCCCTACGCCTGAGCTGTCACACTCACTCACCTCCCAGTTAAAGCTTACTGACTAGAGGGTGGCAATTTCTTTAATTTTCTCCTGACCGACTTTGCATATAAATCAAGAACCTCAGTTCTGCAGTTATCTTTCTCCTGAATTTATTCAGCTGAAACTTCTGCACTCTTGTGAGCTGGTGACGAGTTGTGAAGAGTATGAAATCTAAATTCAGCAGGAATTAATTGTCAGGTTACGCAATCTTTCTTGGAAGATGCTGGTGTCCAGTGCCATTCCTGGAGGGCAACTGCTGCTTTTCATTGTCAACAACTGGCACGTCATGTCATTTCATTTTGTAACCCACTTAATCAAGACCCAGGTCGCAGTTTAGAGTCTATCCCAGCTAGCACAGGGTGCAAGGAGGGAACAAACATTGGACAGGGAGCCAATTTAGTGTCACCAATTCACCTAACGTGCATGTCTTTGGATAGTGGGGGGGAAACCAGAGCACCCAGATGAAAACCCACACAGACACATGGAGAACAAGCAAGCTCTAAGCAGGGAGGACCCGGGACTTGAACCCTGGTCTCCTTACTGCGTGGCAGCAGCGCCACCACTGTGTCGTCATGTCACCTTGTTAAATTATTAAGTGCATTACAATGCACTTGTAATAATTTAAGAACATAAAATCATAATCTGATGAATTACATCAGCACTTTCAAAAGATTTCAATGATATAATTGAAACTAAAATATTTTATACTGAAAACGTGCTTGTACTCAAATATTTCAAAGTGGGTTAAACATTTTAGCTCCTATATGTATATATTGGATATTTTCACTTTGACATGCTTTGGAAACACACAGTATATACATTCTTGTATAAGGTACATAAAAATGCAAGACAAGTAGCATATTTTCAGAATAAATCAATAAGTCAATTACAGGGACCACACATGCACACCCCACACCATACAGGCCAATTTAGATTAACCGAACAAGACCCCACCGGCCAAATATTTTGTAATCCCCAACAATGCGGCAATCTTTTTACTTCAAAACAAGTTCTTTGTTTATTTTTTATTTAAACATAAAGATATTTTTAATCTTAGGCTGGATTTACATTACTATGGGGACAAAATTAGCACTGACTAAAGTTGTTCAATTCTGGAAAGATACATGTCAACAATAGAGTTGGGGAATGAACGTGATGGACAGTTCTTTAAAAAATCCAAACGATCCTGGGACTGTTGTCGTCCCCCATTTTGATAGGTACTTGACTCAATTGTCAACCAACTGCTGTTTTGTTGGGGTAAAAACATATACAGTATCTAACCTTGGAAATAACTGTTGCTAAATATCTGTCAAGATCTATCTTAGTATTTTCAATTTTTTCTAACAGTTCCTAGGTTCTCTAAAAACTACTTGATTATGGTTTTCTTAGGCCAAGGAATCTAGTGGTTATATTCAAAAATTATGCAAAACTAATCATTCTGCCATCTTGTTTTCCTTATGGACATAGCCATTGTAGAGACAGATTGCTAAGAGACAACACCTCATTGCTAGGATTCGGTTCACAGAAGTCGAGCACTAAAACTTCATTAGCACGACGGTTTTAAAAACTTGTGCCACACATTCCTGGCCATTTATGACTGATTTTGCAATAAGAATAAAAAAAGCTGTGTCATTTCTTATTGTTAGTTTTGAAATTACTGGTTTTGACAATTTTTCTGCCCTCTGATTATGATTTATATCTCCATGTTTCCTGGCTCAGGCTTTGTGCAACCACTTTGGCTTACAATTTATCACTCTGCTCTTTGAGTATGATTCTTTGTTCAGGTCTTGAGCTTTTTTCATTTAATTACTGTCTTCTGGTTTGTGACCCCTATATGAATTAACGACTTCTGATTCCATTCTCTCTAAAAACAGCTGTCACCTACCAAATCCAGTACACTAAGCTTCTCATACTCAATGGATACTTAAAATCCATCCATCCATTATCCAACCTGCTATATCCTAACTACAGGGCCACGGGGGTCTGCTGGAGCCAATCCCAGCCAACACAGGGCGCAAGGCAGGAAACAAACCCTGGGCAGGGTGCCAACCCACCACAGGGCGCACACACACACACATCCAAGCACACACTAGGGACAATTTAGGATCGCCAATGCACCAAGCCTGCATGTCTTTGGACTGTGGGAGGAAACCGGAGTACCCGGAGGAAACCCATGCAGACACGGGGAGAACATGCAAACTCCAACTGCGCCACCGTGCTGCCCTACTTTAAAATTTAGTTCTCTATTATTTGTTAACTTTGTATTTTCATACTCATCACTGAAATTAATTTTATGTATACTGAGTTCTTATACATTTCTTTGTATAAGGATGTCTGCTACATAAATAAGAACCACTTTCTCATCATCACAACGTAACATTTAGTATATTCAGCTGCTCAATTCCTGAAACAAGTGCAGTCTCACAGTGCTGCAGGTTACATAAGAGAGAAAACAGTTCCTGCCTTGTGCCCAGTATTGCCAGTTACAGGCTCTGGCCCTGACCCCTGATTGTATTAAGAAGATGTGGTAACCTCGGGATTCATTCAAAGAAAAATTGTTCTACACATAAGCAATTTTGACAGAATTGTTTTCTGTGTAGTACAAAACACAAAGTAAAAACTGTGAGAGTCCTGCTTTCTGTTTGATCACATCACCTAAAGTCTGCTTAGAAATCAAACTGAACTGGAAATCAGACTTGAAGCACACTTCTTAAGAGGAGTTTAGGTACTGAAAACTCACACACTGGCCAGCTCCTTCAAATGAAGGGGAAGAGCTGGCTAAAATTCTGCATTTTAAGAAGCAAAAGAGCATTAGAAGATTATTGTGACAGACAGCAGGGGTGGGCTGACATCCCAGCTGGGATAAACATCAGGAGTGACCCAAAACCTCTGACCGGTCAGCTGGCCATGACTCCAGAAGTGTTCCTGGGTTTCTAGTAAAAAGATCTCTGGTAAGCATTGACTCTGGGTGTTGATTGGAGGCAAAAAGTCATCTTGACTGAAAATGGCCAGAGTCAAAAGGCAGGGTGGTATCGTGAAGGAGTAAGGTGTAAGGCTTGGTAAGTCTAAATGTGGTACATATTCTGATGTCTAGTGTGTTCCCCTCATTCTTTTCAAACATTATTGGCTTTACTTTTGTTACCTGTACAGCCCTACATACCAGACACAACTTCAGAGATACAAAAATGAAAGGTTTATTACAACAGACATCTTCAACAGGCTTCTTGCTAACTCCTGACACAATCACAATTGTCTTCTCTTTCTCTTCCTTAATTCCACCTAGGCAAATATAGTTCGCTTCTACCTGACTCCCATCTTGCCTGGTTGAGGTGGAGCTGAGTTTATATATGACCCGCAAGTACTTTCGGTGCAAGGACATTGCCTGCTGTAGCAAGAAGGTTATTTTGTGCCAATATAATCTGTGAAATGTATTTCAAAGCCATGCAATTGCTTGAAAGAGAGAGACTGGCAGAAAGACTGACAAATGACAACTGGAAGTTGCAGGCTAGAGAGATGAAAATAAAACATGTGAAGGGCACACAAGTAAGCTATTTTAAAAGTGATAATGTCTGCTTGATCAATATGGTTAAAAACACAGTCTGCAATAAATGATGAGAACAGGTAAAGCTGTTATTTGGGTTCAGTAGAGAAAGAAGCAGCCCATCCCGAATATCTGACAAGAATTCTATGGCTGGCAGTCGCCCACATCTGACAAGAATTTTATGAATATGTAAATATGTGAGTGGTTATAATGACGAGGATCCAGCACAAAGTCAGAAGCCCCTCCATGCTGTCAACATTCTTGTTGGATGGGACATCTGGTCGTCAGCATTCCCCCACTTGGCTGTGATGTCTCTTGGCTTCTCTCCAGCCTTAATAAGTATGTGTAATGGATGGCCGGCCGTTTATCCCAGCCAATACCCCCAAGCCGCCAGGTGGAACCCTCCTTGCAGCATGGAGGTCCCCAGAAGACCAGCAGGGCATCATGGACAATGGAGTTTTTATGCGCAGCCCTGCTGGATGCCGTGGGGGCCACTAGGGGATGCTGCAGGGAGGACCGAGGACTCATTTGTGCTCTATGACCCAGAAGTTCGTCATAGGAAGAGCGACGGGCTTCCGGGATGAAGAACAGGACTTATACCTGACCCGGAAGTGATTGAGAGTCACATGGACTGGGGATGGAGAATACTTCCGGGTCAGGAGATATAAAAGGACTGTGGGAGCTCCCAGACGGCGAGCTGAGCTGGGTGAAAGGGTGGCAACGCGTCTGGGAGCTGGAGGATTGTATTTGTGATTATGAGTATTGTGGAGGAGAGGGTGTTTTGTACACTGTGGGAAGAGAATAAAGTCAATATTTGGACTTTTACCTGGTGTCTGGAGTCATGGACAGGGGTTCAAGGGAGCGAGAGCGCCCCCTATCTACCACAGTATGTATACATGATTATGTATTGTATTATTGGGAATGTAAGTTATCTTTTAAAAGAAGTTAAATATATATATATATCTCTTTTTGTACCATATTTCTCTCTTGTAATTATTTCCGCCATGGTTACAAAAGGGATGGTATTGGCGCTAGTCGGTTCTGCATCAAGAAACACATACCAGGGGAGAAAGAGAGACCCCTGCTGGATAGACCTGTAGAAAGCACTTCTTTGTCAGATAGAAGCCCCTCAACTTAGGGATTACTATTTACTCCCACACTGGCACCTCCTGCCAATATCCTGGTTAGGGCAGGAAACAGTTCACCTTTCCTCGTGGTCATTTACTACCACAGCCAAGTAAGGAACAATGCACAATTCTGGTCAGGATGCTTTTTGTTTGTTCATTCTTTTGGGCTTAGGGGGTTGCTCAACAGTGCCCTTTGAAGTTCACAATACAAACATATACATATACTGTATGTGTATGCAATAATTATTTCAAAAACAATGCTATAAATTGTTTTTATTAATCTATAAACTTCACAGAAAGTGCATTAATCAAAGAAATAAATGAAATCAATATTAAGCATGACCACCTTTGCCTTAAAAATGCCAGCGATTCTCTTAGGTCTACCTAAATACAGTTTCTGAAAGTACAGGGTGGCACAGGGAAAAGGGAAATTATGGAATTGGTTATTGGCGACCCTGGGGCATCAGTAGTTGTTTGGGATCAATGCAACCTCGTTTAGAATCCATTGCCATTAGTTATAACGGAGCCGTGCAGTGGTGCACAATGAGCTTGCACTGTGAAAGCCTTTTATAAGAATGGTGATAGTATGACAGATGTGCAAAGGGAATTTAGATGTCATTACCAGTTAGGACGTCATGATCGTGTCCCGTCTGCCTGTATGATTATAACATGGGTGCATAATTTCAAAGAAACAGGTTCAGCCTTAAAAAAGTAGTCCCCAGGTGGAGCCACTTTGCATACTTCCTGACAATCGATGACAGCTATTTGACGATTGCTTGGAAGGTGTGTCATTTCATGCAACGGTGACAATCCATGCCCCCTGAGATCCCCAGATCTCACTATTTGTGATTTTTTTCAGTAGGGACATCTTAAAAAGCCAAGTGTACCGCACGCATCTTGCAACCATCGCTGGCATTCCTCCTGACATGTTGCCCTGAGCAATGCAGAATTTCCACAACAGGCTATCAGAATGTGTATGGAGAAATGGACAACACCCTCATAATGTTTAATTCAAAACATAAAATGAATATTGAAGGAATTTCAAGGAATATTGATTAACATTATTAATTGCATATCCTGTAAAATACATTTCAACATTAAATGCATTTTGTGATGTGTTTATTTGTGCATTGAACGTCAATTGAAAATTTCCCGTTTCCCTGTGCCACCCTCCGCCCACTTGTGTAGTTGGTGGAGCCAAGCCTCTTGGAGAACTTGTCACAATTCCACAGCAGACTTTGGCTGTCTTAACTGTAATCCCAGGCTGGCTTGATAATGTTGACATCAGAGCTGTGTTGGCCAATCCATCTGTTGCAGGATTTTGTGTTAATCTGTTCCCTGAATTTACTATTTTTAGGATTTTTGTGTCATTTTCAAGCTGTAGAATGAAGCTGGGATCGATCTGACACTTTTCTCATGTTATTGTATGATGGATAAGAATCTGCCAGTACTTCTCTGCAGTCAGAGGGGAGTCAATTTTAATCAAATCACTTACTTAATTTGTGAAAATGAACCAATATTTAACTGCTGCCCACATACATTTGTCCATCTACAACTATCCAGCCCTTCCACTGCCTTCTAATAGTGCCAAAAATTCCAAATTTTTGATCCATCAGTCCAGAGCACAATAAACGGCAAAGACAGAAGCATCAGAGCTCCACTACAACAAAGGTTTACAATTTTGGGATTTGGTTGAAAGAATATATAGTGAAAAATGTTAGGTTTTTTTTAGCCAAAAGTGACCAAAATCTCATTATTATTTCTTGCATGTTACTACTGTTTTCAGTGGCGGTCTAAATTTTTGGGGCCCTGAAGTTTGAACTGTTTCGGTGGCCCCTTCGCAAACCAGCAACAATGTCTGCGTAACTACTGTTATCTTCTTCAAATACAGATGTTCAACAACAGATCACCATAATTTTGATTAAAATCACTGTACTAGATTATCTCACATGTCAAAGTCCCTGGTGTGATTAAAAATGTTGTATGCCTTATAGTTTATCATGTTATGAGGGAATGAAAATTAAATATGGGCCCTGAAGCTTAACCTTCATTAGTTTCATAGTAGACCAGCTCTTGTTGTTTTTACGCATTTGTGCTTTAACAAAGCATTAGTTATTGTAAATATTTTTAGGGGTAACACAGTAGCACACAGGCCATGTAGCACATTTCATAGATCCAGCAGCCTGGGCCTGAATACAGCTTGTGTCTGTGTGGGTTTTTTTCCTGATATTCCAGCTTTCCCCTCACATCCATACAAGGTGCGAGTATTAGTTTAATTAGCAATACCAAACTGTCCATTGTACAGATGCCAAGTGTGAATGAGTGTGTGTCTGAGTGCCTCCTATAATTGACTAGCACCTCATCTAGAGCTGTTTCTTGCCTTGCACCCAGGCCTGATAATGTGTCCATTGTGCCCTGAAAACTCAGAATTTGATAAGGTGAGTTTGAGAATGCTATGTTAATATTTTTTATGTAAGCAAACTGACAAAAATACTTGTGTAACCCTTTTCAGTGACACAATGCCTTTTCCTTATTGACCTTTTGAATTAACTAGCATGCTAATTAACAAAATGTAACAATTGTGAGGCTGACCACAATCAACTCTATGTGTCTTCTTGATTTATGTAATGGTGCCAAGTTCACAATGACATTATCAAACTATGACCTTTTGAATGATTTAATGGAGAATCAAAGACTATTGCACATGCACAAGAAACCAAATCTATATGTTTAAAACATTGGACTTCCAACCTTTTTACTGTTCCAGCATGAAAATAACCTTTACCCATTGTTTAGCTTTTGCAGAAGTGCACTGGCATAGCCTGTCTGTATATAGGTAACCTTTGATTTTTATGACATGAACAGGGCTTGATTGTGCTATGCTGCCTATCTTTAAAAAATCCCACACAATTTAACTTAATAAACCAGTGCTTTGAAAGCAAAAAAAGTCTTCACTATCACCACATTCGTGCCATTACAGAATTAACTGAGAAATAAAAACACACTATTTATGCATGCTTTGACAGGCAGGTGATGTAACCAATCAACTGACTCCTAAGTGATAAGTGAGATTAATACATTTTTTAAACATCACAACACACAGCTGTTATAAAGGAATGGAGGTTTTGCAATTTATCCACAGATGAATATCGCTACAGCTGTCTGTTAAACCATCTAGTTCATAGTCACTCTGAGTCGGTGCTGTCCTGCAGTCCTAGCTGCACTAAGCATAAGACAAACTCCAACCTTACACACATCCAAATACACATCAAACCAAGATAACATATTCAATCAGTGTTTAAAAACGTCCACAAAGACCAGACATCCGTGTGCCTCAGCACATAATATTTCAAGGCAAATCTCTCCAGTTAAACAACATGCAGTTTATTAATGGAGGCATATAATCTCAGAGACACACAATTCACTAGGGTACTGAAACAGCATACTTTGTTCCTAAAACGAATCAGCAAAAACAAAATTCATATTTGTTGGGTTGCTTGAAAGTAAAGTAATGTTTAGTAAATGACTGGTGTTAACAACTAAAATATGAATAAAGTACAGTACATATGACACATATTTAAATGGCACAAGAAAGAATGGAATGCCATCTCCAAATATAAGTAATCTCTGCACTTGTGGATGGTCCAACTCAATGACTAATTTTGCATTAACACACAGGCATAAGCAACTACAAACTGATTACTTATGTATGGTACCTTAAAAAAAAAGAAAGGCTGTTTTAATAGGAATACCAACATAATCTAAAAATCGACAGGTTATAAAGGTGGTCTCAAAGTGGGACAAATCAAAACAAAGATTTAGAAAACAAAAGAAGATGTGTGTTATTTGAAATGTAAATTAATTTGAGTTGTCCATTAAATAACACTCTCCAAAAGTATTACCGGTAACTGGCTAATATATGTTCAATATGCTGTCAACATGAATCTTACAACGCAAACGTGACAGTCCTGACAAAGTGAGTTTTCTGATAAACTTGGCTTGAAAAGTGCATTATTAAAAATAGTTTGTATAAATGAAAACATCCTGAGTTATCCTGGTATTTAGTAACTCATTTAACAATGATATAATAATGTTTAAAAATGTATTTTTAGATTTGAATAACTGTAGTATGTGTACATGTCAAAATAAAGGTAGCCCATAATAATCGTGTCATTTTTTATAAAACCTACGTTAAAATCCCCCCAATCCAACAAAAATTCCCCCCATTTGTTATTACCCTGGGGGGAAATTCCCATCTCTGTCACAAATGAAACTGAAGCCAAGCATGAAGATGCCCTCCTCAAATTTAGGATGTCTGTCCACATAATGTGAAAAATCCTATATATTTGTTCATGTGTATAACTGATCGGCGAGCTCCCAGTGCTAGCAGTTAGCTGTGCTGCCTCACATCTCCGATGTCAGGTAAGGAAAGCCCATCATATCTTAGCATATCAGCAGATTTTTTTTTGAAGCACTGTGGTTTCTCACAGTTGGAAACTCCAATTCAAGTTACATTTAGAGAGTCAAGCAGCTCCTCCTACTGAACCATTTGAGCACTTTTACAACTTTATCTAAACTATTATGTTGTAAGCTCCTGTTCTGAAATATTTAGTTTAGAATTATTATGGACACTGAGAGGCCAGCCATATTTTTTTCCAGTATTTTTCCTTAACTAATATTTTGTGTAATCACTGTAGGGGGTAACACTCTAAAAGTAAAAATATCTGTTACTTAAAATAGATATATGGCAAGTAATAGAATAGAAAATATTTGCTATCTTTTGTACTATGTGTACCTTCAGCACCTTTCAATTGTATTTGCGTGTGTAAAGGAGTTGTAACCAGAGGTCCCTCTCTCGCGTGAGTTCCCGTAAAGCCTGTTTCTCAGATTCTGTCATTACTTTCTAGGCAACTTTCTCACCTACTGTCTGTTTTTTTACTTTGCTATCTTTGAAGGTGACGCTCTCAGCACGCATCCTCGTGTGTCTCACACTCGCACTTCTCATCAAGTTACTAAAGCTAAACTGACCAATCAGATTAAAAAAAGGGACTGAGACCTGGGTGTTTTATTAAGTAGTAGATAGATGTGTTGTTGCAAAGATCATTCTTGACACGCTAAAAAAAAAAAAAAAACTACTGCATTACTATGCAGAAGTATTGTGTTTTTTCATAAACAGGTTGTCTACTGGGGTCAAAAAACATTGTGAATCCACTCACTCTGGCAAGATGGTGACAGCTAGTGAGGAAGAGGTTAAGTATGTGCAAACAAACTGAACACAATTTATAAGCATACATTTTATCATGCTTGTGCTGAGGGGTAAACTTAATCTGCCTAGTTTAGGGTCACAGGGAAGCAGTGATTACCACAGCACCACATTGTGTAAGTGTTGTATGTTTAATTTTGTTTTGGTTACTAGTTATTTGTCACATGATCGTACAAGCTCTTGGCCACAGCCTGGCTATTATACTGTATTATCATTGGTTTCAGCAGCACCTTAGTGCACCGTGCTCTTTTAATTGGTCAGGTTGCTCAGCTTCACAGGTTAAACTGGGGGTCAGTCCAACTAAATTCAGGATAAATATGGCCATGTCGCTAAAATACAGCATCTCTTTCTGGATAACTGCAAGTAAAATATTCTATTTGTGTTATAGTTTGTGCCAAAAATCAGGCAGTTCTGGTTTTTGATTTTTGTCTCATTGATTTCTGTTTTTGCATTCTCAAGTTAATGTCTCCCAGTTTAGCTGCTATCTGTAATTCTTGGGACCTTCTTCTTATCAGTAAGGCAAGAAGCAAATGTGTTGGACAGTATACTGGTCAACTGCAGTGCTCATTCGTACTTCTATGCTGAAAAGAATGTGCTTCATGCAGACCGGTAACAGAAACTTTGAATAGAGTATCAGGATAGTTTTCATCCAGCCATTTTTCTGTAAATATGTTGAAACAGTGTGATTAGGTGACACAGTAGCTAGTGTTTATACTGCAAATCATTGGGGGCTCATGTTGGCGATGGGTGCTATTTACTTCATAGTACATAAACAACTAAACATACTTCATAAAGCATAAGACAATGATCATATCTGGCTGAGACTGTGGGATGTAACAGCAAATACTGGGCAGTGAAATGTGCAGTTTTTCATACAAAAGGAGAAAAAGCAATGCAAAAGGAATGCACTGTTTGTAGCGCATTACATTTTTATATATATATATATATATATATATATATATATATAT
>JANRMT010027041.1:43630885-43647526 GCA_026402145.1 Polypterus bichir lapradei | reverse complement strand
ATATATTTACTTTATTTCTCCAAGTAATGAGCAATGTATCTAAGTTACCTTTAAAAGTTACATGTCCTGTACTACATGCAATATAATGACCATGGTAAAGAAGCATACATCTAACGATGTGTTTTCTTCCACTTTTTCATGGTTCATCTTGCATCATAGCTCTACAGACATGGGTGTAATTCTCAGTCTTATCTGCGCAAATAGACTTGAACTATACAATGATATATAATGAAATATTGAGCTAAAATGTCATAACAGTGAACCAGGACTGCCCTCCTGTACATGGGAAAGCTGGTGTCTCCCCAATCAAATATTTCACTTATTTAGTCAGAACAACAGCTCATCATCAAAAACTGCAGCTTGAGATTTGTCACAACCCTCTAATACTTCTTTCAGCTGCTCCCGTTAGGGGTTGCCACAGTGGATCATCTTTTTTCCACATCTTTCTGTCCACTGCATCTTGTTCTGTTACACCCATCACCTGCGTGTCCTCTCTCACCACATCCATAAACCTCCTCTTAGGCCTTTCTCTTTTCCTCTTACCATAGCTGATAAAATGTAAAATTCATGCTCCTAAAAGCAAATATTATAAAACTCATAAAATGCCCATGTTGTTCAAAGGCTAGCATTAGCATTGTGCAAAAAATGCAAGAACAATTTAGTAACTGAAAAATAATAATTTGCTAACTTACTTTTTCTTCTATGGCTTATGAATCTTCCATCATGTTTTTCTTCAGTGATCCTTTTTATTTCTACTGGACAATACAGATGAAGGGATTCCCTACAGGCGTTTGTGACACAGAGGGGGAAAAGAAAGATTCAATATCAAAGCTGCATTTACTGGCTGCCTGTGGTGTTAAGAAGCCGAGGAGCTCTTTTCATTGTGCTTCTATTGTCCATCTGCTTACTCAAAGAATACAAAATAAAGAAAAAATCCAACAATAGACAATGCAGGCAGCAGTAACACCAAATACAATTTCTGTCTATTATTTTTTTACACCCAGCTATGCAGCATCGTTGTCCAAGTCAGCTGGAAAGCGAGACAAATTTCCCTGCATTGTGTTCAGTTTTTCTTCCCTTATGAGACTTAAAACCAGGTGTTTTTTAAAGAAAGACTATAAAAAATAATGGTTGGGATATGTCGCTTAGCACATAAAATAGTAATCGGGTTTATATTTTTAATTACCTTTTTTAGTTACATTTTGAGCCGAGGACAACACAGTGTCACAATGCCAGCACCACTACTTCATAACTCTAGAGACTTAGGCTCAAATCTCAGTTAGGTCAGTGTGTGGGTGGTAGTACATACAGGCAACAGACAGACTTCCTATGTAAGGATGGTTCCTGCCTTGTATCTAATTCTGCTGCACCCATAACACCAGCCTCATTATCCTATACAGTAATTGTATTAAGTTTTTGGCTAACAAGAGAAATATGGATTTGAAACTAAATGCAAATATCAATCTGTGGCCAGTAGGTGGTATTGCAGTATGCCAAACCTCAGAAACAATCACCACAACACAAGTCCCGGTACAATAAAAAGGTTTATATTATACTTTATAAAAAGGCTTTGAAAATCACAAATTGTAATTATTATCCTTCTCTTTTTCTCTATCTTTCCACTCCTCCAAGTGAGCTTTGTTTTACTTCCACCCAACTCCAGCTCATTTGGATGAGGTTGAGCAGTTCCTTTCATCTTAGATTCAAGAGTACTTCTGTCGCTCAGATATAGCTGGTTGGAAGTACTTCTGGGTCAAACAGAAGTTCCACAAAGTAGGGGGTAACAAACCCCTTCAAGCAGCCCGTAGTGGCACCGATGGAACCTGGCAAGCTGACAGCAACATAAAAACCAAAATAAGTAAATAAAAGAATAGAACAATGAACCACAGACTTGAACACAATGCAGTAAAAAGATGGTCTATTGTGAGAGCAACAAACTTAAGATGTATCACCTTCTCACAAGGCAATCAGGCTCAGATAAGAAACTGCCTTCAGAGCCAGAATCTACTCCACACTACGTCACCCAGGTGATTCACCTTTACACCTGATCCTACAACAATGACAGAACCTAGGAGTCTCAGAAACACAAGCAGTGGCCTAAACCTAGGGCACCTCTGCTTTCTCAGGAAGACTTCGCCATTAGCAACTGCTTTGAGCTTCTCCTACCTCCAACCAGGCCAGTGGATTGTGGGAACTCACAATTGTGTGCAACTTTAACTTTCTTCCATGTGACTGCAAAACATTTTCTCTGCTTTCCTGGTGAACAAATTCTTGATAGGGCCAGTGGATTGTGGGAACTCACAATTGTGTGCAACTTTAACTTTCTTCCATGTGACTGCAAAACATTTTCTCTGCTTTCCTGGTGAACAAATTCTTGATAGTGAAAGAATAGGTTGTTGGTGTTTAAGAAGCAAAAAATGAAGGCCTTTGGGATGGTAGTGCTGCACACTGGTGTAAATGACATTCGATGTCGACATTTGGAAGTTTTAAAAGGGGACTTCTCATTGCTTATTCAGGCCATGAAACAGAGGAACACTGCTGCAAAAAAATAATTTTTTGGACTGCTACCGATTTTGAGATCAGACAAAACCTACAGCAAACTCCTCGCCCTGAATTTCTGGATGAGTCTTTGAACAGATTTAGCACCTGGATCCTCACCCCAAAGGTAATTGTGTTCATGGCTACCTAGCTTTATGCTTAAATAGCCATTAACCAACGTTAAAATATGAGAAATTTACAGTGAGTTCAACTACAAAGTATGAATCATAGGTTAGTGAAAAGGTATGGGCAAAACTATATAAACATGAATAACCTCATTGACATCTAAAGCTATTCTAAAGCTTTGATGCATTGTGTTCTTCTGAGACATTCAGTATTATTTTACTTAATATCACAGCATCAACTACATAAATGAAAATATTGTGTGAAATCTGGCTCAGTAGCAATGGTGCTGCAATATTAGTTGAAAAGGCACATCCCAATTATAATTTTGTTTGATAAGGAAAGAGTGGAGGTGACGTAGTGAGTATTTTTTCATCCATTTTAACTATAAAAATGCCAATTTTGCCATTTTTGCATCATTCAAGTATCTTGCCATAGTTATTCAAAGAGCATCTTATCCTCTCTTATCAGTTATCACCCTCCAAAACATAAATGTGTCTTTCATTGATGAATTTTAAGATTTATTTTCTATACTAGTAACTAATTACCATTCTGACCTCAAAACAAAATAATTTATTAACTTATTGCATTCGTCATTCATTTGGAATTATTCAACAAACCTTTTGCTTTTTTTACAACCTTTTGCTTTTTTTAAGCACCAAATAAATAGCATTACATGTAACTATAATACATCCCTCCAAAATGAATCCTGTTAAATCTCAGCATGCTCTTTTTTTAGCAAATTAAATTCCTGCAATCAAATAGGTTTACCTGAATTCTGGTGAATTATTTCTCTACTAAAACCTTCCACTTGTGTCCTTGACCTAGTCCCAACAGGCATTTCCAAAGACCTTTCTAATGTGCTAACTGATAGTGTACTTCAGGGCGTTTACATACACACACATAACTAGGATAAGGTGAGGTAACCCGGTTAAGGCAAAAACCTTTATTAATTAAAAGCCCACCTTCACATGTGCAAGTTAATTTTCTGGAGTTCTCCTTTGGCAAAATGATTAGATGTCATTAAACTGTTAAAAAAATTAATCTAAAAATAAGCAAACATGAAGCCTGTGATAATTTTCTTATGTTTCATAAATTTGTCTTGCTTACTATGTTTCTGTTACCAGATTGCATGCTGCATGCACACTCTTTTCTGTTTGGCTGTGCAACTGAGCTCTGCAAAGGATCAGCACACCAGTATGTTTGCTTCTTGCTTTACACCCTGGGAAAATAATAATGCAGGTATTTTTAACTTCAATATAATAATCATTGTTAGGTTACTTGTTACTTTAAAAAGTAATTGGACTATGTAACACACATTACTTTAACACATTACCCTACTATTCTCAAGATTGTGTTGCTGAGTTTAGCACTGTACGTTCAGCCTATCAACATAAATTTAACGATTTCTGAAATGTGGGGGACGGAATATCTAAGCTAGAAAGATTAATGTGATCACCCAAACATTTGCCTGTGGAAATTTATCTTATGGACTCTTCCTCCATCTTTTACCTGTGGCTGCTGGAAGCATATGCAAAGCAAATCCAAGCACTGGCTGATGGAGTGCAACGAACATGCTGTGACTACAACATTCTTAACTAAAACCCAGTTAAGGGCTTACAGGTCCAAATAATTGGATTACTCAGGTTGAAATCTACATCTGTTATCCAGTTTTCTCAGAAACCAATAACCCTGCTTCTGTAACCTGAATAAGGGATTAAATTGCATTATTATTATTTTAAAAACAAAGTTTCTGTGAATAACCAGATTAATAAAATGCATGTAAACATACTACTTGACATAGTCAACTCTTCATTATATAAATGGACAAATCCAGAGCTACACTTTAGCTCTACTCCTAATAAAAGTAGATATTCATGAGAATAACCATATTCTTCAATGAATTTGCAATCATGATTAATCATTACTTTTCTCTGCTTTCTTTTGCAGTTTTTCTGAGGTGCCATTTTCAGCCACCACCACCCCCTAATCAAAACACTTATCTCCAGCTCCAGCTTATCTGGAGTTTTTTTTAATGTTTCTGTCCTCCCGGCCATTTGACTTTACCATCAGACTCATCTTTAGAAATGTCAAAAAAAAACAATTATCTATATAAAAACTTTACATTTTCTATAGATCTATTTTATGTAAGGGTGAATTATTTATTTTTTGTATGTTATTAATTTATTATTATTCCTATCAAATCTAATTTTTTTTTCTTTGCTTGTAACTATTTCTTTGACATCATGTAAAGCAATTTGTGTAACGCTGTGTGTATGAAAATTAGATAAATGTTGCCGTCATTGTTGTAGTCACCATGTCACAGAACACAATGGAGTATATAGTATGTTCTACTCAAAAAAATTAAAGGGACACCTTTTAATCAAGAGTATAGCATCAAGTCAGTGAAACGTCTGGGCTATTGATCTGGTCTGTTAAGTAGCAGAGGGGGTTGTTAATCAGTTTCAGCTGATTTGGTGTTAACGAAATTAACAACAGGTGCATTAGAGGGGCAACAATGAGATGACCCCCAAAACAGGAATGGTTTCACAGGTGGAGGCCACTGACATTTTTCCCTGCTCATCTTTTCTGACTGTTTTTTCACTAGCTTTGCATTTGGCTATTGTGAGTGTTACTACTCGTAGCACAAGGCGATACCTGGACCCTCCAGAGGTTGCACAGGTAGTCCAACTTCTCCAGGATGGCACATCAATACGTGACATTGCCAGAAGTTTTGCTGTGTCTCCCAGGACAGTCTCAAGGGCATGGAGTAGATTCTAGGAGACAGGCAGTTACTCTAGGAGAGCTGGACAGGACCATAGAAGGTCCTTAACCCATCAGCAGGACCAGTATCTTCTCCTTTGGGCAAGGAAGAACAGGATGAGCACTGCCAAAGCCCTACAAAATGACCTCCAGCAGCCAACTGGTGTGAATGTCTCTGACCAAACAATCAGAAACAGACTTCATGAGGGTGGCCTGAGGGCCCGATATCCTCTAGTGGGCCCTGTGCAGGGAGTTCCTGGAGGATGAAGGAATTGATACCACTGACTGGCCCCCACGCTCGCCTGACTTAAATCCATTAGAACACCTCTGGGACATTATGGGACATTATGGGACATTATGTTACGGTCCATCCAACACCGCCAGGTTGCACCTCAGACTGTCCACGCTCTCAGTGATGCCCAGGTCCAGATCTGGGAGGAGATCCACCAGAGCACCATCCATCATCTCACAAGCACGTGGGGGCCATACAAACTACTGAGTACGATTTGGAGTTACAGCAATGAAATTTCGGCAAAATAGACTAGCCTGCCACATCATTTCCTCACTTTGATGTTCAGGGTATCTATGAATTCAGCCCGCTGTAGTTTGATAATTTTCATTTCCATCAAACAATGTGGCATCCTTTCATTCCTAACTCATTATCCAGTCAATATCAGTATAGATAACCAGCATGATTTTTTCCCATTGAGATCTGTAGTGTTTTCCAAGTGTTCTTTTAATATTTTTGATCAGTTTATAATAAATTTAGTTATTTCTGACCATTTCTCCATTTTATTAAGCACAAATATCTGTGAATATAATTATAAAGAGCAGTGCCTTGTTAAAAGTTGTTATTTTAACACCTCAGCAGCTTCCACATTTGCTACCATTCTGAAAGTCAGGCTGAATGTAGAGTATAATACTGCCAGTAATATAAACTGTAAGGTGGAAAAGTTTAATGTTAAACTAAGGGCTGCAGCTGACAAAGTATCCCTGAGCAAAACTGCTAAAAAATATTTTGCTATTAAAATACCTCAAAAAATCCAAGCACTCTCTAAACATGAAAGAAACAGCCAGAAGGCTAAGTGAAAGAGGGAAACTAAACTGACAGATTAATATGAAACACTTAAAACTCATATAAACTAAATACAACATAGTCATCCAACTTGAGAAACAGTCCTGCTTTTCTAAACTTTGAAATGAAAATGTGAGAAATCATGAGAGCGTTATTGATCATCCATTAAACTCAGCTCCATTGATGGAATGGCTCCTGAAAACATCAAGAGAACAATGCGAAGCAATTCAGAATTTTTAAGGACAAAATAAACAGCAGTAAATGTAACATAATATATCCTTCAAAAGCAAACACTGTTGAACCTCTGTGTGCTCACTGCAGTGAATTAAATTCTGTTTCTAAAATTGGTTTACCTAAACTTTACAGAACAAAACTGGGTTGTTGACTCAGCCTCAGCAGACCTTTGAAAAGCAGGTTTTGATATGTTCACTGACTGTGTATAGAACATAATGTAGTTAACTGTGCTTTAGATGCTGGTGTTTCTCCAGTTTCTTAAAAGTCTACAGTAGTAGTCTTAATTTTATAACCATTAGAGACATAAAAAATATTTTAGTTTATAGTAATTTAATTCATGCTAAAGAGCCTTACCATTTAGTTTACTTATTTCTTTATTTATATTAAGTTTCAATTTAGTTTTTATTATTTGTACATATTGGTTTTGTAATTTACTCATTTTTTTTTAATTTGTAATTGTAATTATTTGCTTAACTTCTTGTAAAGCATTTTGAGGCCCATGAAATGCCCGCTAGGGTGCAACTCAGAGCTCCAAACCCCAGACACAACTGTTGCAACACAAGTCCCAGGTTCAAATATACACTTCTTTATCTAACACAGCACTTTAAAACAGATTTCTTCCTCAAAATCAGCACAATACGGTCCATTTTTCTCTGTCCTGTCTTTTTTATCTTTTCCTTCCTCAAAATTGCCCCAGGGCAATGTTGCCCTATTCCACTCCAAACTCTCTGGGTAAATCAGATTGGCATCTTTTATCCCCAACCCAGGAATACTTGTAGTGCCACTGCCTCATAGCCAGGAAGCCAGGGTCAGGTGGAATCTTGATAAAAAAGGGAATTTTCCTTTCTACTGGTGGCTCCAGTGAAAACCAGTAGGGTCATCCATCAGGACTACCATTCCCATGCCACCAAGGGAAAGCCACTAGAGGGATATTGCTACTTATCATATTGGGGGGTGAAAACCAGTAGGGCCATCCATCAGGACTACCATTCTCATGCCACCAAGGGAAACCCACCAGAGGGATATTGCTACTTATCATATTGGGGTTGTACATGACCCTAGGAAGCAGACTCATTCCACCAATTTGTTATTATTGCCTCTTGGTCATACAAAGGATCCTGTACAGTATGCTCAATCTTGCACTAAGTCCATGATTGTAAAGGTAACCTGGCCTGTTACAGAAAAAGTAATCAACACAGACCTCATGATTTTTTATTTGATACATGGAATGTCCATTTGTTTTGATATAATAATATACACCCAATCCCTTTTCCTCGCGGCAGCCTTTTCCTCTTCAAATAGAGGCATCCTTTTCGCCGATTACTTACTGCATCGCTCATCGAACTGATCACTCTTATAGTCAAAGTGATTTGCTGGAAAGAATTAAACAGTGGTCACTACTGCACTGGCTTGGCTAAGTGACTCTAGCCTAAGTGACTCTTTATTGTTATTTTCTCTCATCCACTGCCCACCAATCAGAATTTTCAGTCATCAGCATTACAGCTGTAAACCTCATTCACGTGACCCAAGCAGGAGCAAGAAAGTGACCCCGCGCAACTGTTGGCAGTGTATACCTTCAGACAACAGAATAGATAGATAGATAGATAGATAGATAGATAGATAGATAGATAGATACTTTATAAATCCCAAGGGGAAATTCACATAATCCAACAGCAGTATACTGATACAAAAAAACAATATTAAATTAAATAGTAATAAAAATGCATGTAAAAGCAGACAATAACTTATAGTAATGTTAGCATATAGATAGATAGATACTTTATAAATCCCAAGGGGAAATTCACATAATCCAACAGCAGTATACTGATACAAAAAAACATTATTAAATTAAATAGTAATAAAAATGCATGTAAAAGCAGACAATAACTTATAGTAATGTTAGTATTTACTCCCCTGGGTGGAATTCAAGAGATGCATAGTGTGGGGGACGAACGATCTCCTCAGTCTGTCAGTGGAGCAAGACAGTGACAAAAGTAAAAAAAAAAAATTCTTATTTTTAGAAAATTCTCTGGTATTGTTATTATCGTTTTTTAATTTTTTGGCTGTTTTTCTATGTTTGCCTATTTTTTAATTTTTAGTCATGAGATCTCACCGAGCCTGTCTTCTCCAGTTAACCAGCGATTTTTAAGACCAGGCTCGCTCTGGCATTTTAGTAATTGGGCTCACAAGAATCCTACGCAACATTTTGTACTTACAACATATGGATATTATTCAAACAATATATAAGTTGTGGTTTCAAGATATTACTTGTGCCCATAAAATCTTATTTACACAAGATGAAAAAGACACTGCTTTTTGGGACTTCAAGGGCTCCATATAACATAAGTTAAGAAGAGGGAAAAAATGTTCACTTCAATATGTACCTTTAAATCTTAAGGCAAATTCCTGAAAGTAGAGATTTCTTTATGTACTGTATGAAAAGTGCATATTCAGTTTCCATGTCTCAGCAGTGAGTGGGAAGCATGTGAATGATCTACCAATTGAGCAGTGGAAGGAGTGCTATTGAATTTTTATTTTTGAATGATGTATGGTTTTCTATTGGCTGTGTCTGAGCAGCACAAAGTTATAACCTAAGTTGATATCATAACGATAGGTCTCTTTTATGAATTTATAAGAGTTTGTTCTGTGTAACGTGTAATAAGGATTTGCTGGATGTAATGAAGATATACTATTTGACCTAAAAATGATGTGGGGTAGAAGTAAGAGTAGCCCTAAATGAAATTTACTCAAATAAAGTACAAATATTAGTACTACATTATTTCTAAAATCACTTTGAAACACATTTTGTAAAGACTGTTTTTCTTGTGAGACAGGAATGCAAAATTTCTCCAAATGAGAAGCAGTCCAGATAAACAGCATCTACATCACTTCTATGCATTTGATCCTAATTTGCTTTCATCTTCACAGTGATGTTCGCTTAAGCCAGAATTTGAATTGCTAAGTAGTCAGGATAACAAATACACAACAACAGAGAGTTAAAAGGCCATGACCTAAGTACAAATTAACACCACCTGATGGTTCTTCCTGTTCATTTCATGGGAATATTTTCCTGGTCTCTGCATCTAACAAACTGTACCTGGTAAAAAGTAAGCTGTTCAAAAGTAAAATCAAAAAATAACAGTATGAATAATACAGACATTATGCAAAAAGAACAGTATGAATAATACAGACATTATGCAATACCTCAAATAGCACAATAAATATGAAACACAAAATGTGGCATGTAATAATGAGGAAAATATACAGTGTTCAGCAGTTCTTTATTGTGCGCTTAATGTTTTGTCTCGGATAGACAATTGGCCAGAAATCATATAGAACCTACACTGCTACTAAAAATGAGAGTAAATGAGACAGGCTGTCAGAGTCTCTCAAAGCCCTTAAGCCTGAGGACTGCCTGTAAGGACAAATACAAATCACTGCAGAGCAAGGGCATCCATGACAGACGACAGCCTACAAGCCAGGTCAAGGGCCCTGTCACATAAGCTGAAGACTGACTGACCAATAGGTAAAATGGGACATGGATGGGCAACTGGATCTCTAATAGAAACTATGTTTTATTGAATATTTTAACAATAGTTTTTAGCCTGTGACCTCTTTCTCTCCTTAATGTATCTAAAACCTTTGTTCACTTAGTTCCCATCACTTGTCTTAACTCCTCTTCAGGAATATACAGACTCTTCCACACCAGCTGACAGACATTGAATCCCTTTAAAATTTCCTTTTAAATCCTGCTTCTGAATCTCTCCCCAGCTGGTAACATACAGTACCTGGTAGATATCATGTAAGAAACATCTTCACCAGATCCCTAAATCTCCTCAGTCGGTGCCTTTTAATATATGGTAATAGTGGTTTAATTTGAAGGCTCCCTCAATGTGGCGATTCCCCACTGTATTATTTTCTTCTCTCTCTAGGATTGTGACATGTAGGTGGAGGAAGAGCTTGCACACTCCAGTAATACTTACAACTGTAATATTTAATCTAAAGGAGGGGGCAGAAAAAAGATCCTGGAAATATTTGATATCAATGAGAGTATCCTAAACAGTGTTTACCAGGTTCAGTTCTGTAACACCCCTATGATTACAGGTTCTAATTCCAAGCCATTTTCATTGATCAAAGGGATCCTCCAGAGCTGAAGTTGAAAATGACTGATCTAATAGAGTACAGTTTCAGATAATCCATGTTGCAAGCAGTACATACCATTTTTATAACATCCATGGAAAACACTCTATTGAGGGATTTATTTACAGGAAATTTAATTAAAGTCAGTTTGTAACAGGTCCCATTGGCAACATTCATTCATTGAGCTGGGAAGAAGGGTGTTCTGGCCTTTTAAGGCTAAAATTAAGTCTAAACCTCCAGCCTGTTGTTCTTATTCCAAATGGAGATTGGACTCTTAACACAAAAGTAATACTGCAAGAGCCAGAATTGAATCTGTAAGTGCTTCCTGGTAAATGTCTTTCCAGTCAAAATGCCACAGATCTTTAGAAAAGCTAGACAAGGGTTTAACAGCCAAGTAGGAAGAAAGACCAGAAATTGTGCAGAAAAAAGCCTTGGAGGTGAAAGGGGTGTCTATTGTGTCCTTATCATGATGAGTAAGTGCTTTAGTCTCCCCATCAGGTAGATGGAAGTTTTGTACCTGTTAGTACAGACCTTGAGAAGCAAAGAGTTTGTATTTTGTTGTTTGTAATTTTGGGTTCTCCATGTTATGATTACTGCGCTGGGCTGGCGCCCCACCCGGGGTTTGTTTCCTGCCTTGCGCCCTGTGTTGGCTGGGATTGGCTCCAGCAGACCCCCGTGACCCTGTAGTTGGGATATAGCGGGTTGGATAATGGATGGATGTTATGATTATGCATGTTTGGTAACACTTATTTAACCAATTTTTTCTTAATGGGTATTTCCCATTATGGGTTTCCTGAGGAGCTGGAACATATTTTGCATTTATGTTTATTTAAAAAAATGTTTTCAGTTATTCCAAATTATTTTGTGACATTTTTATTGCTGTTTTGTTTTTCCTGGGGCACTGCTATTTAACTCACTGTTATAAATCGACAATGGTTGGAAAATGGATGGATGGATGGATGGATTGCTATGGAACGTGACCCCACAGGTTATGCAGTTGATGTCATCAGCATGATTCTAAGAATCATCTTGTCTGATTCATCACTTTCCAAGTTTGTGGATATCCTATGAAAACAACTTTAGTGTTTGCTTTTGGGGTTTAGTTCTGGTTGGACAAATGACTGAACATTTAAAACATTAGAACAACTGTGAATAGTTAGAACAACTGTGAATAGAACAGGCCATT
The DNA here is from genome assembly GCA_026402145.1 of Polypterus bichir lapradei. Taxonomy (NCBI): domain Eukaryota; kingdom Metazoa; phylum Chordata; class Cladistia; order Polypteriformes; family Polypteridae; genus Polypterus; species Polypterus bichir. Next base: position 43,635,467 of record JANRMT010027041.1, on the reverse strand, counting down.
CAGTACAACAAGCTTGTCCATCTGAAAACTGACATTAGGTTTAGAGTGGGGATGATCCGACCGTTGGCCGCCAATCAAAATTGGCCAATTTTCACTAACAAAAAAAAAAAACAAAAAACCTATCCATCATCAGTAAAAAGGCAGATCACAAAAACTGATATTTCAGCCCCAGCTTTTCTAAGCTTTATGGCTCTTTTAACAGGTGAACACTATATTGCTTAGGAGTGAGTTTTATAAAACTTTGGAAAAATAATGCTGCACATGACTAAAGCAAAAAGAAACTCAACTGCATACTTCATGAGCATATCTGTGTGTCTGTACAATCCGCCACATCGAGAAGGCACATCATGCATTTCTTAATCTTCATCAAATGGCTTGAGTTAAAGCTTGAAAGAAAACTAAACTGAAATTATTTATTTGAGAATAAAAGCTAATAGAAATAAGATGGCAATAATAAAAACTAAAAAAGGAAATGTCATTATACTAAACTGAAAATTAATTAAACAAATAAAAACTGCAAAAAAATAAAAAGTCATTAAAAAAAGATTTAACTTTTATAAATAACCTTATTTGTGACAAAACTCATTTAATTATTATCCAAAAAGTGCACTATGTTTCAGTTGGGAATATAAAACTTACAAAAAATACTTTAAATTAGTTGAGTCACGACAAAAGCTTTTAATCTGAAACAGAATCAGAAATGAAAACCAGCATGGCTTCCCAGGTTTACCTCATTTTTAACAGTCCAGTTGCTACCGTATAATAAACCTTTAATGCCATGTTAATTAAAGGTCTGCTGTTGTAGATATGCCAGCATTCTCATGGTGAGGGAAATGGACCAGCACTGCATGTGAACAACATACTGTACAACACAACTCCACCTTAAAACCAGAAGCATCAAGGTTTGACTGATTTGATGTGCAGTTTAAGACATTATCAGTCATTCTCAGTCATTAATATAAATAAGCTATGGATACTGCAGATGGACAGACTGAAAAGCCACCCATTTTAACAAAACATCTCTCATTAACATTTTTAATGAATAAATACAAAGTTACCGTCATCCACAAACATGTATATTTTAAGAGCAAAAAGCTGTAAGTTTAAATGATAAAAACCTATAAGTGCATGTATATTTAAATTCATGCATAGTTTAATTGCCTATGTCAGTTGTTTGAGAATATATATACTGTATATATATACACAAAGTATATACTGTATGTATATATATATAATTATAAGTATAAGTAAATATATACTTTTTTGTTAGAGAAATCGTGAAAACTAATGTTTTTTATTATGCCTTGTTTCAGACAGGTACATTACTGATGAAATGTATTATCGATATATATTTTTGTACATATTTTATTGAATTATTTAGTTTAAGGAAATTTTCTTTATTTTAGTATTGTATGGTCAGTGAACAATTAGCCTACATAATTTCATTTTGTTAATAAAAATGAACAGTTATCTACTGTGGTCTATATTTTAATTATAAAAATACACTTTAATATAGGACATAAAACCTATATATGTCTGGTTGAGCAGGAGATTAGTGTAAAATAAATTTAAAGAGAGAAAAAAAACAGAATCGGTATAGGAAATTGGCTGGTCAAGTAACATGAAATCGGTGATCAGTATTGCATTAAAAAGCCTGATCAGAGCATTCCTAATTAAAAATATAGCATCTATTTTAAAAGTAGCATAAATGGTTAATAAGTATAATATAAGTTTGTTCAAGTATATCAGAAAACCACATAAAGGTCAAGTGAACAACAAGGAACAAGAAAGTTCTATGTGATGCTTTGAAGAAGTGGCCAACTGTCATGTACCCAGAAAGACATGGCAGTTGTCACAAACACAAAAAACTAGTGTTGTAGAATTACAATACAGACATAACAAGCTCAAAATATAATTTGATGATTATATTCCACAGTAACTAAGTATCTACATGCTCTAGACATTGTAATAAACACAATATTTCAGGCATTTTACTTACTTGAATCTTGTTATTTCCAGTCCGATAAAACAAGGAGATGCGCTTCAAGGAAAGTCTGCAGGTAGAATGAGTTCATGGGCAGATAGATGTCCTGCCTATAAACACATTTACCATTCAATAGCATTGCAAGGCTAAACAATAGGACCCATTAACCATGTAAATGTGGCTACAGGATTTTTAGGAGAGCTAAAGTTAATGTTGTAATTTTACAATAGTAGGCCATACAGGAATAAAGCAACAGTTGCTTCAGATCTGGTTCAATTTCTGTCCATCATCTAGAACTAAGTACACACAATATAACGTCAGAAAAAATAACTGAGCACGATGTATTTCTTACCCTGGGTGTCAATAATTTTTGAAAACTTTTGTTGCGCACAGTTTAATTCTGAGCCTTGTCTTTTGATAAACAAAATGCAACAACTTCAATTATATGAATTTGTTTTTGATAGCCTGCTCGATACAGACGAGCATCAGCATAAGCTGAGTAAGTAATTAACAGGTGTGTTGAAGACCTAATGTCTGTGGGCCTGGTGCTGCCTGCTTACATTTTGGACCACGTATGATTTTTGAGCAACACCATCGCTATTGAATACAAAATAATTTAATATTACAGTCAAATCTCTGTTTTAGTACTAAAACATTAAGAAAGAGTCCAGTAATGTAGGTTTAATATAACTTACATGTCCAGATTTTTCTGGAAGCTATCGCTATTGAATACAAAATAATTTAATATTACAGTCAAATCTCTTTTTTGGTACTAAAACATTAAAAAAAGAGTCAGGTAATGTAGGTTTAATATAACTTACATGTCCTGATTTTTCTGGAAGCTGCTACACAAAAAAGAGACAGAAACTCAAATTTTATTTTTTAAAAGATGTTGTTAGGGAATCAGACTACTAAAATGCATTTAGCATATTTCAGTCATGTGATGCAAGGCCCTTGAATTCTCCAATACACTTATCCTTAGTAAATGTATCTGTAATTGGTTACAATCCGCTAGTTTCTGTTTAGAGCACCCTGTAACTGGTTAAGCTCTGGTAAACAGCAAAAGTGACAAAGGACTGCAGTGATTGCCACTTTCCAGGATTCGTATATCACGGCATTGTAATCATAACTGCAATTCATATACAGTACAATGAATTGTGCAGCCCTATCTGGGATCATATATTACAAACCACTGTTGAACAGGAAAGCAAAATACATAACCAAACTCTCACAAATTGGGCTTCCCTCATTAAATAAATATTACTGACAAGTATACTGTATTAAGAAGCACAAAACCAACTATTCATTGCCATAAACATTCTGACCTCCAAAGAATAACAAACAAATTAGCAAAACATCTGAACTTTATAGCTCAGGGGGGTATTTTTCGAACGTGAATTACTTGTTTAGCCGGATGTAATTGTTGATAATTTGGCATTATCCTGGATCTGTCGGTTTTTCGAAACTCTTGCTGGATGTGTTGTCATAGCAGCAGATCCAAATCCTCAAACCTGCTCAGAGCAGGTTTGTTCTATGTAAACACGGATTAGCTCACACACTTAATCAGTTTCCGTGCATGGAATTCATTCAGTCATGGCTTTGCCCTTCATGAATGAGCTACTAATTGATATCGGTGCGCAAGATCCTTTATTGCCCCCGAAGGAAATTCTTTTCGAAAGATACCACTTTAGCCCAGGGGGAATACTGTACCTCAAAGATGTATTAGCACCTTATACTCGAAGTCAAACTAGGCAAAGTCGGGCTGTCACAACCACACAGACAGTATATATTGCTCTGAGGTTTTTTACAAGCTGCCCTTTTTTTATATACTGTAGGTGATGTGGAAAATCTACCTAAAAGTGCAGTTTGCCATTCGTAAAGTCTGTTTGGCTCTGAAATATTTCCTTCGGATTTTCATACAGTTTCATGGACACCTGCGTGTGCAGACAATAAAAGAAGCATTTCATGCCATTGCGGCTACACAGGCAAAAACACCCACAGTTCCATAAAGAATCTCACAGTCAGCCTAACATTCTCATTACCCAGGATTTCCAAATGTGACCGGGGCACACGGGACTGATCAGAGTGGAGTTTGATCAAACATTTGGAAAATGTACCTTTCCTCCTGATGAATAATCAGACACAGTGTCTTCATCAAATATTTGACCTTCGTCAATATCTCGTTGGTCAGACACAAGTTCTAGGGATATGACATTCCCTGCAACTGACCCAACAAAAAAAGCCCTCAGAAACAGGGCAATGGGCATTTTGCTGGACAGCCAACTCTTTTGCAGGGGTTAGGTCTGGACCGCGTGGACCTCCACCTGTTTTTTGCTTGTCTGCCTTCTTATTAGCTTTAAAATTAATGTTTTTTTTATATTATAGATAGATAGATAGATAGATAGATAGATAGATAGATAGATAGATAGATAGATAGATAGATAGATAGATAGATAATTTATGTCAACAATTCTTTAGTTTATGTCAACAATTCTTTAGTTATCTATACTAATAAAAGGCAAAGCCCTCACTCACTCACTCACTCACTCACTCACTCACTCACTCACTCACTCACTCACTCACTCACTCACTCACTCA
>JANRMT010027041.1:43617457-43630875 GCA_026402145.1 Polypterus bichir lapradei | reverse complement strand
TCACTCACTCACTCACTCACTCACTCACTCACTCACTCACTCACTCATTCACTCACTCACTCACTCACTCACTCACTCACTCATCACTAATTCTCCAACTTCCCGTGTAGGTAGAAGGCTGAAATTTGGCAGGCTTATTCCTTACAGCTTCCTTACAAAAGTTGGGCAGGTTTCATTTCGAAATTCTACGCGTAATGGTCATAACTGGAAGCTGTTTTTCGCCATTTACTGTAATGGAGTTCAGCTGGAGGGGCGGAGTTCGTATGACATCATCACGCCTCTCACGTAATCACGCATTACGTAGAAAGCCAGGAAGAGCTACAAAACGCGCTTTAGAAAACATGCATTATATAATTAAGAAGGCAGCGAAACAATTAGAAGCGAGCGAGTGACATATATATAAAACCATATTCAGCAGCTCACATGAACTGACGCAGTGCGCAGATGAACAAAAACCTAATTATACTGCTACGCTCGAATAGATAAACCACACGCAGTGGCGCGATGGTAAAGCATTCGCCTGTAGCGCCCACGTCCGAGGTTCGATTCCCGAGAGGGGATGCACTAAGTATGTACGCGCGCTTCTCGATTTATTTTAACCTCGCATCCCCTTAGTTTGAGACGTATGAAAACGCATGCGGTTAACGCAGAAAGACAGATCACCTATTCACCTATTGAAGCTTCATGAATAATGGATACTTTATTCGCGATCAATGATTGTTTTGGTAAAGCCATACTCAGTGTATTCATTTGATGAACGGTAAAAAAGTAAGAGCGAGGGGACGGTAACTTACTGAAGCACACAAGCAAAACCACAATAGCACGCGGGCTCGATGTACTGACTTGCGCGATCACATTCCAAAAAATATTTCTTTTCAAGTTCAATTTAGTCCATATGAGTCAAACTCAAAGCCCACGGGCCACATCCGGCCCGGCGTGTAATTATATCCGGCCCGCGAGATCATTTTATATACTGTATTATTGCTATTAATGGCCCGGGTATATGAAGCGCTGGTAACACAATAAACTACAGATCCCATAATGCAGCGATTCAGCTGCCTTGCCGAACATTTACCGCGTTGCTGCAAGTTATTGCGAAGCTAGCCCACACGATGCCGAAGAGAAAAGTTGATTCTGAAAATAGAGCCTTTAAAAACCGATGGGAGGCTGAGTATATGTTTACTGACATTGCCGGTAAACCCGTATGTCTCATTTGTGGAGCTAATGTGGCTGTAATTACAGAATTTAATCTTTACAACGACTGACAAACACAGAATGTAACTTGAACACAACACATCGTACAAATACGACCCTGATTGAAACAAATAATGATAATCGAATCCTTGATCACAGCAACACTCACAAAGCAATTACTGTATATTGACAATCATGTTACGTTATTTTTAAAATGAACGGTTCCAATGGTTACCATGTGTTTACTACGCGCGACCAAAACTCTAAATGTGTGTAGTCCCTTAGTCAACGTTCAACTTGCATGTTTCATAGTTGCGTCGCAAAGGCGATAGATTTCATGTGAGACGCGTACGTTCCTCAACGGGATTGCGAGTCAAGAGAAGCGGCAAAAGACAGCGGGGCTGCGGCGATCTCTGAATTGACTGTTTGTCACTGTGTGCAGAGCTGCCTGTCGCTTAGAACGATTAAATAAGCCGGCTTTCTAATCTAGGCTGGTTTGGTTTGGTTTGATTCTATTTGTTTGGACTACACAAAGGCTCAGGACTCGTGGTTCTACACAAACGTACGTTATGATTATGATATGCTGTTTCATTGAGAAAGTATGTACAGATTTTTTTAACACTTTGAGCCCACGTTTTCACCGGCAATGTATTTTTACATTTAAAATGACCATCGGTGCCGCACGTGGGGCTCAAAGTGTTAATGAAATATTTCAGAAAAATTACAAACTTTTACATGTTTACTTATTGCCCAATGCACACTGACATGACATTAGTGTGTATTGTGTATATGTCACTTGTGTGAATTAGGCCCAAGATTATTACAAAATTATTATTATATTTGAATTAGCCCTTTATTCTACCTATTTTGTAGAATGTCCGAGAGAAAGACAAAACGTGAAAGCGGGTTTGTTTTCCGAATCTCTGCATTGCATTACGCATTTTTCTTACGTTGCCTGTATCAGTAGCAGCATCTGAAAGGACCTTCTCAAAACTCAAGATAATTAAAAATGATCTCCGTTCCACTATCGGGCAACAACGATTGAGTGATGTTGTGCTTCTGTCTATAGAATCTGAAATTTGTGAAAAACTGGATCATTTAAACATAATAGATGAATTTGCTACTGTTAAAGCTAGGAGAATCATTCTTTGATGTTTAACTAATAAATTAATGTATGTATGTGATTTTTTTATTTTTGTGATTCTTTATTTAGTTTTTATAAAAAACTAATCGTTTGAAATTAAATTTTATTTATACATCCCGACTCTAACCCTAACACCGTCTTAATCCTGTTTGAAGTAGTACATGTAATCATAATAGAAAATAGGTACGTAGGGCGGCGAAACCACATTCGCACAAAGGCGGCCATCTACCCAGGATCGGCCCTGTGTGCGATTACATACGATTAATCAAGATTAATTATTACACAGCCTCTAATTAATTGGATTAATTTTTTTAATCGAGTCCCACTCCTAATATATATATGTAGATTTGTATATATATATATGTTTATATACAGTATATATGTAGATATGTATATGTGTATATATGTATATATGTGTTTGTGTGTATATATGTATATATATGTGTGTGTGTATATATATATATATGTGTGTGTGTGTGTGTGTGTGTGTGTGTGTATATATATATATATATATGCCAGCAACACTCATAACAATGACAAAACAATTATATTCTCAATCATGTTACGTTATTATTAAAATGTTTCCTTTTCTTTTTAGTTCTCTGCTGCCAAACGCGGGTATTTTGCTATGTATATATATATATATATATATATATATATAGAGAGAGAGAGAGAGAGAGAGAGAGAGAGAGAGAGAGAGAGAGAGATGACAACAACACTCATATCAATGACAAAACAATTACATTAACAATCATGTTACGTTATTTTTAAAATATTTCCTTTTCTTTTTCATTGCTTCTTTAACACACTACTTCTCCGCTGCGAAGCGCGGGTATTCTGCTAGTATACCAATATTTACCAGTTTGAAGTATATTCTTGTACTTCACTTTAACCTGTTCCCATGTTCTCCTTGTGCTCACGTTTGATCTGGAATTATGACATATTAAATAATAATTAATCTGACACATAGGAAATGAAACGCTGCATTCAGTAAGTACAATGCACACTACTTAGCATTTAATTTGTTGGCCACTTTTTGCCAGCCGTCTTTTCCGGTTTGGGCTGCTTTTGCAGTGTTACCCCTTGTGCATATTAAATCTTGAAATTCTCCATATCCTTCGAATAAAAGGTCCTGCTCCGTTTGTGTGGAAAAAAAAATGTGCCCGTTCTTTCGTCAATTTGTTGCAGCCTATCAAAGACTTGCTGATCATGTTTTCTAGACTTAATATATATGGGATTTTCAATCAGCGCGCGCATTCATCTCGGATGATTAGATCCAGCTAGACTACTCTCCTTCATGGCTGAGTTTGAAAAACCAACTTATCCTGGATGAGCTTCACCGGCATTAACTCATCCAAGATGAGGCATCTGATCTTGGGTGATTTAAGTGGCGTACGGAAAATACCCCCCAGTTCTGATAAGAATAAATCAAAACATTACAGTACCATTAAAAATAAGCTTCAGCCTAAAATGGCAACAATGATGCTACTGATGAACAGTGACTAAACAATTCCTTCTGCCATCATTATTTTGACAATTGTATTTTTTTTTATTTATGGATCATATAACTGATGGGTTTGAAGGGCACAGCACAAAATGTCTGTAAAAAACACAAAATACCTCACAACCACAAAGGGTCAAAAGCACATATATCATATGACAAATAAAAAAAGGTTTCAGGATAAAATAAGGTGAAACATACCTTAGAAGTGTATATAGCTATTGAATAGGTAGGGCCTTAGCTATAGCAGATAAACCACAGAAACCCGACCCTCATCCAGGTTCCAAAGCCTAGTGAAATATTTCCTTTTTCTCCACAAAAAGTTTTGAAAGTGAACTATCCAGAGACAGACGTTTTTGTGAAAGGTTAAGAAATGACTTTCCCATATGATCAAAAAAATGTAGAAAGACTAGAAAAGCACCAGTTAAATCTTCTTCTGTAATATGCTACCGTGGCTGTTCATTTCTCTGTCCAGTATTTTAAATCACCTGTAGCTCACAAACCGTTTGAACTATTGACCTGATATTTTGTACACATGTACTAAGTGATGTCTACAATCCGCTTTTGGGGTGATGATTGACCTCCAAGGTTATTCCTTTTTTTATTTTATTTTATTGTAGAATCGACTCTCGGCAGTGGCCGGCAGGGCAGCCCTGCGGCGCATGCGTACAGGTGCCGTTCTCATGGCTACCTCTTTATATCTAAAATCATTCTTGAGCCAGATTGAAGACTTAAGTGTGAGCTTACGTGAAAAATTAAGGAAAACGTACTAAGTAATTGCAACACAAAATCTGACTTAATCAGTTTTAATTAACATGAAAAAATGCCAATGAAAGAAGAGAAGAAGCTCAGGAAGCAGCAAGTGCATCAACCGCTAAGCAACCGAATGCTAAACGTACAGAGAAAGAGTATGAAAACTTGGAATGCTCAAGTCAAGTGCATTCACTGCACGCGCCATTACTGGTAAGACAATAATACAGTGTCATCTTTTATGGCACTTGAAATACGAATATAGAAAAATTATTTTAAACTTCCCAAGTTATTTTTTGTACATTTTAAAGCTTTAAAAAAGGACAATTTTTTTAATGAAATAATTACATAATGAATACAGATAACAGCAAAAAACGTACTTGAAACCATTACCATCAACAAAAATTAAGAAATTTGTAATTCAGCTGAAACCATTAATATCAATAACACCATCTATAATTCTGATATTCGCAGAGGTCTAAGAAATTAATTTCCTTCCTAGTTACTCAAATATGAAAAGTTCCAATTTTAGACACCCTGGATTATTTCAAATTCATATGATGTGAATAGATGAATATTATCTCAATTTAAAGGCTGTTACACTTAATATGTACTTTTTGATGTACCTGACCTCAATTTTTCTGTGAGTACAGCTTTATTCTGAAAAACTATTTCCACTCCTCACTTTGTAGCGGCTTCTTAATATGGTAATGATACCAATTATAATAATTAAACAGTATATGCTACTACGATAAATGACAACAACACTCTAAGAAAAGAACTACACACATTTTTTACATGTAACTATGCAGTTAGTTTCTGCCTTGCATCCAGCATTGCTCGGCTATTCTCCACACTGTAAAAAATGTCAGTAAATTTAACAATAAAAATACTGTAAATGGTGAAAATAAAAGACCTTTTCTGAAAAAAAGGAAAGTTACTTTATGTTCTACAGAAAATTACCTGTCTATCTTAAACAATACATTTCATTATTTTTTACAGCCAAGTTCTGTAAAATCAATATTTTTCTACCTTCGAAATATGCCAAATACCGTTTACTGATGCATTACAATTACACTGAAAAAATCTGTTAATTTGACAGTGTAAAACTGTTCAATAGTGAAGGTAAACAACCGTAAAATGTAAAGCGGTAAAGTGCTGTTTCGGTAAAACCAAAGTTACGATATTTGCATAAGGACACGCCCTCTTTTACTATATTGTTCCTGGTAAACTGCATACCTTTGAATAGTAGCGAAAAAAACTTAAAACTAAGTTAACAAACTTATTTTTCCCTGCGCGCTGAAGGTTTTTTGACATTATAAAAGTTGATTTATGGTGGGCTGTATTCGATAAGCTGGCACACCGGTAGGACACCACACTCCACAAAAGCAAACTTTACTTCCCCGCCAGACAATGTGCCATAGCTTCCTTAAACAATGAGTTGTTTTCAATGTGTATAATTAAATGGTACATGTTTGGTAATGGTTGTTGTAACTTTACTGCTATAAGCTGTGTATGGGGTTTGACCCTGACAATATTTTCTAATGGTTTATTGATTGGAATATTTACATGAATTCCTGGTTATGGTTTCACATAACCTTCTGTTGGAATGTGTTGCAAAGAAAAAACTGTTTTTAATACAAAGTTCTACCGTAGTCCTAAAAATATTGTCACCTTATTTATTACAGTAAAATTCTGGCAACCCAGCTGCCAGTATTTTACCGTAAATTTAACTTTTTTTTTTTTTTAACAGTGCAGCTCTCTGTGAAACTCACCTGGATAAGGGAGTCAGACAACAGAAAATGAATGAATCCCTGGGTAATCAGTTTTCCACAGAGCATGTCAACTTTTTTCTAAATATGTATTGAGTTGTCATTTTTACCAAGCACCGTGGACTATGATGAAAGTGACAAATCACTCAACCTTGTGATGAATATACATGAACATCTGCATCTGTGTAATGAATGCTGTACAGTTACAAATAAAGATGCCAAAGAGGTTCTTCAGAGCAACACCACAGAAGAATCATGTTTAGATCGCAAAAGAATCATCCAACTGTTCCAACTAACCCAGTAAGAACATTTATGTATTTAGATACGTAATGGGCTCCATAAAAAGCCATGAATGCACGATAACAGATCTGTGAGAAACTAATGGGTGCCTCATTTTAAAAGGACTCTTGAAGTATTAGATAACACAGACTAAATTCAGGTTTTCCGGATCTGTAAGTATCCTGCTAGGTACTGTTCTACTGTTTTGTCCACATTTTTGGAACATCTCCAAAGCCAAAACAACCAATTTAATTTGCAGAGCAATCTTCTCAGAATCAAATAGTTCTTCGTCAAGCAATTGAGCCACAAGGAACCACACAATCCATGAAAAATACCAATACATAGCCATTATTTTGAAAAGTGCAGGCATTATTAATAATTTAGATGAATGTTTAAAATACAAGGGCGGCATGGTGGCGCAATGATAGCGCTGCTGCCTCGCAGTTAGGAGACCCAGGTTTGCTTCCTGGTTCCTCCCTGTGTGGAGTTTGCATGTTCTCCCCGTATCTGCAAGGGTTTTCTCTCACAGTCCAAAGACATGCAGGTTAGGTGCATTGGCGATTCTAAATTGTCCCTAGTGTGTGCTGGGTGTGTGTGTGTGTGCGCCCTGCCTGGGGTTTGTTTCCTGCCTTGTGCCCTGTGTTGGCTGGGATTGGTTCCAGCAGACCTGTAGTTAGGATATAGCGGGTTGGATGATGGATGGATTTAAAATACAATGTTTGACACTGCGTGAGTAAAATATATTTATGGGAATAAATGAACTAGCTTCAAGAAAAACAACAAAGAATTGAAAATGACAAATCTTGCGCAATCTTTATAACTACATTACTTGTAGTTAAGTGAATCAACCACAAACTCTTTTACATTGGTCAGTGAAGGGCAAGGCTTGGTGAAACACTTGGAATTCTAAGCTTATGCCGCCTCATGCTGTCTCTAATTCAAGGCAATACTGCTACATAAAATACTTCAAAAAGTGTCAAGTTTAACTTAAGTTTAGTTCGAATTGATCCAAATCCATGCATTTCTTGTGATCTTTCTTCACCACTTGTGAACCAACAGATCCAGTGGTGTGAATGTTGTAAACATGCGGCCTAAATGGGCCTTTAACGGTTTACAGGGCCAAGTAAGCCCTCAAATGCACACCCCTCCAACCAATGAGGGTTTTCAATCAGAAGTGCTTTATAATCGATCACGATTACTACTGCAGGAAGGTGTGTCACTCTTTTTGCTGTAGAATATTTCTCGGAAGCACGTCAATATCCCCTGTTAAGGCTTGGGCATTGGCAAAATGATATATCATGGACAATATGGGAGGATATTACATTGTTAGAAAACAGAAAAATTAACTTTTTGATCCTTTGACCTGAACGGTTTAAGGCTACACTCAAGATAAAATAGATACAACAACAGGGCATTTCCTCCGGTAGAGAGTGAAGTGTAAAAAACCTCACATAGTGACTGGTTTCATATCTCCATCTATCTATGAAATTTTTACAAACGAATATAAACGGCATGCTTTATAATGTCTAATGTACGATGCAGCATTGAAAGAACTTGTCACTAAATTCAAAACTCAGGAGATGAGTTTGTCTTGGTAGTTTAGGTTAGAGGTGGTGGGAGGAGTGTTAAAATTAGCACAGCTGCCATCCAGTAATTCCTATCGCTTATTTTCTGTCATGCCGCACATTCGAATTATTTCGTTTCCACAGACCCTTCTCTTGTCGATCCAGCCTCCGCCACCAAAGCTCTAATCGTCGTTATTTTCAGTACGTTCTGTCCCTGCTTTTGAAATTTGCGCAGAGCAGCAAAATACCAAATCGCAGCAAAAAAAGAGATGCGCAAGCAGTCTGGCTTCAGGTCTACAGCATCGCACCCGCACCCACACGATGTCGCGTGTGTATTTTGTAGGTCGATACGAAGACCCAAACATTTACCGTCTGACAAACATTTTTTAATTCTGGTTTCTACTTGCTAGTGCCTTGGATATCGTTTTAATCTTTCTGACTCCGACATCATTACAGAATACTGTAATATTTACTCCAGGTTACTTTATCCAATTTCTGAAATGTACCTGAGATCATGCAGCTCTGTCTGGTGTGACACTTTTCCTTTTCTCCTTGCTTTCTCGGCCTCCTTTCTTGGCGTCTCAGGTTTGTTGTATTTTAGATGTGTACCAATGTATGCGGCAGGACAATTCCGTTCCCATCACCCTCTTTTCTCCTTTCTGTATATCCGCAATGGAGCAGAGTACAGGCTCGGCCGTGCGCGTCCCCAACAGCGCACTGAACATCGAGGCGCGCCCTTGTGCCGCTCTCTTAGGGGAGAGCGCGCTCACGTCAGCAGCCGCTCAGATGCCTTCAGCTGGCATGTGCAGAGGACTGCACAGTTACTCTGTTTTGATTCTTCCTCTTTGAAATGTTTAGTCACGATGAATATAAGTAGATATTCCACACATCTGGCTTAGTATCGTGTATATGAAAAATGTAATAATTTCAGAGGGATTCAAAAGTATGTGTGTAAATTTAGTATCAAATATCAATTTTCCATAATTCATTGGAGAATTATGTACTATTTATAATGATACTAAATTCATCCTACTGTATTGTAGTTTTGGGGAGAGTGTGTTGGCCCAATGGACAGAACTGCTGCTTCAATGATCCAGCATTCTGGGTTCAAATCCCACACTTGGAATCTGGCTTGAGCTGAGTTTGAACATTCTCTCCCACGTCCACATAGACATGCTGTAATGTATTACCATATATATATGCAATGCCCTCCCTAGTCAAACTGGAGCCCCAAGTGAAATCTTCCCCCAAAACTCACAACCTGCATTCACTGAATCCACTATATTAGTATTTCTTAGAACGGTTTTAATGTGAACAATAAATATATAAGTAAATAATAAATCTAGAAGCACACATCACAAACTTAACTATAACTTTTAATGTCAAACACGAACACTTTTTTTAAAATAATCAAAATTTGAAAGTAAATGTTTGGGGGGTTCTTTAGTCTCTCTGTTCATATCACACAACAGCACACGTTTACATTATCTAAAGCAAACGTATCTATGAAATCATCACACAACAACTTCTGTTGTTGCTGATGACAGCCAAGCTACTTATATGTTGTTGTGCCATGGATGACCCCAAGTATGTTTGGATGAGATTAACATTTAAAAAACTGGTAATTGAGAGGGCTGCAGCAATCTGTAGGGCAACCCATAGATATGGACTCCAATAGTATTTAATGGTAATGATATACCAATTGATTTATTTCCTTTATAAATGAAGGCCTAATTGTTATTATTATTATTTTTATAACAATAATAATAATAATAATACAGTAATAATAGTAATGGTCCCAGTATGCTGTTACACTTTGTCACTTGACATAACCAACAGTATCATTTTTGACATGCGATACAACAAAAACTATTTTAATACTTCTACTACTCATACTACCACTGCCAGTACTAATAATAATATTAAAGATAATAATATAAAATAAAACTAATACTACTATTATTTAAAACACTAATACAAATAAAAATAAAATAAAATCTAGTATACTACTACTACTGACCGTGTTTGATAAACTTACCTAATGCAGTAAATACATGGCCAAAATTAAACTGAATATTTAGAAATCTGAAAAATAAAGATGTGAATATATCACTTACATTTATGAATTTATCTAAATTTAATTTGTCCTTCCAATGACAGCAGCTAGCAATAAGACATTAACTAAATCAGTAATGTTAGATGCCGATAAAATAAACCAACAGTTTAAGTTCATCTGACCTAATTGTTCCTTTAGCATGTCAAAGTTACCTGCCTGGTGCTTTTTCACAATTCAGCCTATAATTTACAAATGTGCACTCAAAGCAAACCACTTCATATGTCAACTAATGTTAGTGGCCTTTAACAACGTGTAGAGGTTCTAGGATCTGTATAGTGGTAATAAATAATCCTCAACCATGTGACAGCTAGGTATTGATAATATCTGTTAAATACTCAATACCAAAACTATTACACATAATGATCCTCCATTAGCCCAGTTAACGTCTAGCTTTAGTCAGTCAGTCAGTCTGTCATTCTCCAACCCGCTATATCCTAACACAGGTATAGTGGCATTTTTTTGAATACTTTAGATTAGTTTAGGTTAGATTAGATCAACTTTATTTAACAATATTTTAGCACAAAAGTATGTGTTTTGCACGTTTTGAGAATATGAATGGATAATTGACATGTGGATTATGCAATATGAGTAATGTGAAATTTTTTTTTACCCCCAATGGACTTTTTCACATCATTTGCTGATTTAAAGCATTGGTCACTCTTGGCTTTGATAATATCATAAACGGCTTTCTCTCAATTCTGCATGAAAACATATGGTTCAAAAGTTTTCTCAGCTATCACTACAAAAAAATGTCAGTCAGTCAGTCAGTCATTTTCCAACCCGCTATATCCTAACACAGGGTCACAGGGGTCTGCTGGAGCCAATCCCAGCCAGCACAGGGCGCAAGGAAGGAACAAATCCCTGGGCAGGGTGCCAGCTCACAGCAAGGCACACACACACACACCAAGCACACAATAGGGAGAATTTAGGTTCGCCAATGCACCTAATTTGCATGTCTTTGGACTGTGGGAGGAAACCGGAGCACCCGGAGGAAACCCACACAGACACGAGGAGAACATACAAACTCTACGCAGGGAGGACCCAGGAAGCGAACCAAGGACTCCTTACTGCGAGGCAGCAGTGCTACCACTGCGCCACCGTGACAAAAAATGTGTAGCATCTATCTTAGAAGCAGCAGAAAGGGTTAATAAATATAGTCTAAGCTTGTTCGAGCATATCAGAAAACCAGATAAAGCTCAAGTGAACAACAAGGAACAAGAAAGTTCTATGTAATTCTTTGAAGAAGTGGCCAACTATCATGTACCCAGAATGAAGAAGTGGCCAACTGTCATGTACCCAGAAATAATTGGCAGTTGTCACAAACACAAAAACACAATGTTGTAGAATTACAACACAGACATAACAAGCTGAAAGTATAATTTGATGAGTATATTCCATAGTAAGTAAGTATTTACATGCTGTAGACATCGTAATAATCACACAAAAAACATTTCAGGCATTTAACTTACTTGAATCTTGTTATATCCAGTCCAATAAAACAAAGAGATGAGCTTCAAGGAAAGTTTTCAGGTAAAAGGAGTTCATGGCCAGATGGCCACACGTATGTATACCTGTATACTATCCAATAGCATTGCAAGGCTAAACAATAGGACCCATGGACTATGTAAATGTGGTCTTTAAAAAAATTACAGGTGTATTTTTAGGAGATTTAATGGTAATGTAATTTACAACAGTGGATCTTTCTTAAGGTTGAGATGTGTCCTCACACCATCGGAGCTTTCTCAATTTCTGCTTCTGTTTTGTGAGAGGCTCTTCCTCAAAACCTTTTTGAGATTAAGTCATTAACTCTTTTTAAAGTATGTTTAAAACATAGCTGTTCGTTCCTCACATGTTTGAATATTTTAACTTAATTTTCATGCTTTTGTTGTGTTTACATTGCTTTATTTTCACTTATTCATTCTGCGCTACATTTTTGGGCTTTGGAAATTAAGTTTTATGCAATTCAGCTTACAAATCACTGAAAATAAGTTCTAAATATTTACACAGATTTACAAATTCAAAATAGTAATAGAAATATATAGTATATAACAATGCAACAAACACGCATATTGATTCACTTTATAATTAACCTTTATTTATGCTTATGTCCAAAGAGACTTACAAATCACAAGCTCACATTTCAGTTGTTTCCACCAGTTGTAGACATAGTTTAAGTGTGCTGCTCAGGATCTCACAGTGATTACGACTAAACCAGCAACCTTGTGCTTTACAGTGCAACATTAATGATGCGGTCTTCATTCTTCTAATTTTAATTTCTTGTTTTACAATGTAGATATAGTACTAAACCAAACAAAGATATACAATCAAATAACTTTGCACAAGGGTTCGCTTCTAGGAAAATATTTCAGGTGCCTTCATCTGACCCCTTCCTCACACAGCCCTTATGTTTAATATTCTTCTTGTAATGCTGATCAGTGTCTGTTCGCTGGCTGGCACTGCTACAGGACTAGGGACACAATGGGTTTCTCTCATAATGGCATCTTCTCATAAGCTGAAAAAACAGTTTAGCTATTCGATGCCCTCCACTGCAATCTACCAAACTCCCATGGCCTATTGTTCATGGTAGAGTGGAGTGTAAAACACTGCAGCTGACAAAAGGAGAAATTCCCAGATTATTTGATATTTTTCTTTGGGATGTCAAATAAAGATTTGGCAAAAAATGCCCTTTTGTTTTCTTAGTTGACTTGAAGCACCCAATAAGCTGCTTTCATAAATTATGCCTGCTGTGTATAAATCCATTGGCTTTTCTACACTTTACTTAAGATTATTAAGGGGACTCACTTATCTCCTTCTCTTATTCTGATATGTCACTAAACAAATATTTTTAAAACACCAACTAATAAGCCCCTTTTATTCAATGGGTCCCCTCATGGTTCCCACTGATATTAACCAATGACTGCGTGTTTAATAAAGCTGTTGGTGTTTAAAACAGAACCTCAAGCTCAACTCTGATTTATGGCATCAAGTAGCTTATTTTGATTGGTTTTGAGTCATAAAAATTTAATAAATAGATAGATAGATAGATAGATAGATAGATAGATAGATAGATAGATAGATAGATAGATAGATAGATAGA
>JANRMT010027041.1:43556507-43617447 GCA_026402145.1 Polypterus bichir lapradei | reverse complement strand
AGATAGATAGATAGATAGATAGATAGATAGATAGATAGATAGATAGAACAGAACAACAGAATTAGTGAGGGGTTGTATTTGCATGCACCTACGAAGTGACAAAATTAGATTATTTCCAGATTGAAAATGCATAGAAAAAATATATAATATTTAGAAAGCCAAATCTAAACTTTTATAAACTTCATAAGAAAGAAGAAGATATATCTGAATTTGTAGTGAAAAGTCAATGTCCAATACAGAGCAGGTCACAAATAAGGGTGTCAGGAATGAGATTATGCTTTTGGGTTTATGGAAAATGATTGAAATGAAACACAGAAAAGGGGTGTGGCTAAAACCAAGAGTGATGTATCTGTTTCTTCCACAATCTAGAAATCACTGATTCATAAAAAGAAATTTGAGCCCAACTTGACTCCACCCACAAAGAGTTTGGTTGGCTACAGCTCTGTATAAGTCACTGACGGTTCTGGGCTTACTCGCCTAGCTGAAAGCAGCCCTACTGGGAACCAATTCTTCATCATCTCTATTTATTTTTCTTTACAAGTGATATGCATTTTTAACTAGCAAGAGAAACAGCAGAATTAAAAACCTTGATCATGTAAATGTTTAATTTTTGTTAGATATTCACTAATATATTGTAAGACAGAGTATCAATTAATTTTAAATGCTTTAATAAGTCAGATGACCAAATGCTACAGTAAGTATTATTTTAAAGAGCTTTTCAAAACAAGTGTATTACACTTTTAAATAATCACACCATGCATTTATATACTGTATATATTATTGCTTCGCTTAGTCAGGAAGAATAAGGAGTAGATGTCTATGGCCACCAACTGCAAAACCATTCCCTTTTTTCGGGGTTGTCTTGCTGTTGCCTCTCCAGTGCATCTGTTGTCACTTTTATTTGCACCAAAGTAGGTGAAGTTGATTCACAATTGCTTATGTGTCCTAACTAGGCAGATTGATATCCCTGAAGCTTTATTGGTTTGGTGTTAGACTGTGATAATCAAGTGTTCCCTGAATTTTTTTGAGCAGTGTACTCTAATATCTCTAGACCCCAAGCAGTTTATTAGAAAACGTTCAAAGAGAAACAGAGAAAATTGGTTCAAAAGTTTATTCTTTCAATATAGAATAGCATTTTCTAAGTTATGGAGCTTAATGTGCTAAAGCAAAAACAAACAAATGGATGTCACAATTTATAACATGGTTGGATAGCAGCTCAGCTTGCCTGAAGTCTAGACATATAAGGTGGCTCTTTCAGTCTTGCATTGTGTTTCTGAGCTGATACTGTATGTCTTTAATCAGGAATGGCCTCTGGGTAGATATTGATGGAGCTGAAGAGAGAAAGAGAGACAACTAGCTGCTGGCATGCCCAATGTTTGTGCTGGCCTTGTTCTTCCTTTCTCTAATCCTTGAACCAATTGGACATCATTGTTTAGGGCTAACTCGCTTAATATGTTCTGGCCTCATGCCTTTGTACCAGTCCTGGCTAGGTACAACCTAGGTTCTTGAATCATCTATGTATCAGCATTCCGCCCATGGCCATGGGCTAGGCAAGGGTAAAATGTTTCTTCTTGTCTTGCAGGCCACAGTCTATTCCTCCTTTAACTGGTTCTGACCTGTTACATGGTGAGCTGACCAAGAGGGGAAGTTCTAATTATACAATATATTCACTAAAATATTACAGTTCAAAGTTTTCTTTTAATCCTTGAAGTTTTTCTCACTACATACTTTATTACTATTAGGATAGTAATGAAACAGTCTATTACAATATGAAAGCTGTTAAAGTAAATAATTTTTTCAAAGTCTATCCTCATATCAAACAGTAAACGTATACAACAGGACAGAGCCTTAAGCAGATAAGTTGGTGAGAATTAGAATAAATATAACACTGAGTATCCCAAAGAATTATCAAGAATATCAGTTTTCAAAAACAAAAATAAGAGAGATCTTCAATGCTGAGATGGAAGAAGCTATTCTAGAAGTCAAATGGAGAAATGATCTTAGTCAGCCAATCAGACTCTGAATTACTTTTGAATTCTTCTGAATTACAAAAAGAACATTAGAGAAGAGTTCAAAAGAGTGAAACTATATGACAGCTTAAACATTTGAGTAACAGCAGCAATACAACTGGCTGTACACAATGTCATTTCACACGCATTCATCCATTTAAGACTTTCTGAGACTGGAGCCTATTAGAGCAGCATCAGGCAGAAAACAGAGATCTACCCTGAATTGGTTGCCAGGCCAGAGCAGAATACACTGACATGCACGTACATTTTCTCCTATACACAGTCAACTGAAAATGGCAAGTATCATAATGTAGAGATGTGTGCCATGTGAGAGAAAGACTGGGTTAACTGGATAAAAATCCATACAGACACAAGGAGAACAAGCACAGAGACAGTGCCTCAGCCAAGATTCAAATCTAATCTCTTGGAGCTGTGAGGCAGCAGAGCTAAATACTGCACCACTTTCCCACTGTCCATTTTAACTTACAGTGGTGTGAAAAACTATTTGCCCCCTTCCTGATTTCTTATTCTTTTGCATGTTTGTCACACAAAATGTTTCTGATCATCAAACACATTTAACCATTAGTCAAATATAACACAAGTAAACACAAAATGCAGTTTTTACAGTAAATGATGGTTTTTATTATTTAGGGAGAAAAAAAAAATCCAAACCTACATGGCCCTGTGTGAAAAAGTAATTGCCCCCTGAACCTAATAACTGGTTGGGCCACCCTTAGCAGCAATAACTGCAATCAAGCGTTTGCGATAACTTGCAATGAGTCTTTTACAGCGCTCTGGAGGAATTTTGGCCCACTCATCTTTGCAGAATTGTTGTAATTCAGCTTTATTTCAGGGTTTTCTAGCATGAACCGCCTTTTTAAGGTCATGCCATAGCATCTCAATTGGATTCAGGTCAGGACTTTGACTAGGCCACTCCAAAGTCTTCATTTTGTTTTTCTTCAGCCATTCAGAGGTGGATTTGCTGGTGTGTTTTGGGTCATTGTCCTGTTGCAGCACCCAAGATCGCTTCAGCTTGAGTTGACGAACAGATGGCCGGACATTCTCCTTCAGGATTTTTTGGTAGACAGTAGAATTCATGGTTCCATCTATCACAGCAAGCCTTCCAGGTCCTGAAGCAGCAAAACAACCCCAGACCATCACACTACCACCACCATATTTTACTGTTGGTATGATGTTCTTTTTCTGAAATGCTGTGTTCCTTTTACGCCAGATGTAACGGGACATTTGCCTTCCAAAAAGTT
Source organism: Polypterus bichir lapradei (assembly GCA_026402145.1). NCBI lineage: Eukaryota > Metazoa > Chordata > Cladistia > Polypteriformes > Polypteridae > Polypterus > Polypterus bichir. The sequence continues at coordinate 43,614,176 of JANRMT010027041.1, read as the reverse complement.
CAACTTTTGTCTCATCAGTCCACAAGGTATTTTCCCAAAAGTCTTGGCAATCATTGAGATGTTTCTTAGCAAAATTGAGACGAGCCCTAATGTTCTTTTTGCTTAACAGTGGTTTGCGTCTTGGAAATCTGCCATGCAGGCCATTTTTGCCCAGTCTCTTTCTTATGGTGGAGTCGTGAACACTGACCTTAATTGAGGTAAGTGAGGCCTGCAGTTCTTTAGACGTTGTCCTGGGGTCTTTTGTGACCTCTCGGATGAGTCGTCTCTGCGCTCTTGGGGTAATTTTGGTCGGCCGGCCACTCCTGGGAAGGTTCACCACTGTTCCATGTTTTTTTCATTTGTGGATAATGGCGCTCACTGTGGTTCGCTGGAGTCCCAAAGCTTTAGAAATGGCTTTATAACCTTTACCAGACTGATAGATCTCAATTACTTCTGTTCTCATTTGTTCCTGAATTTCTTTGGATCTTGGCATGATGTCTAGCTTTTGAGGTGCTTTTGGTCTACTTCTCTGTGTCAGGCAGCTCCTATTTAAGTGATTTCTTGATTGAAACAGGTGTGGCAGTAATCAGGCCTGGGGGTGGCTACGGAAATTGAACTCAGGTGTGATACACCACAGTTAGGTTATTTTTTAACAAGGGGGCAATTACTTTTTCACACAGGGCCATGTAGGTTTGGATTTTTTTTCTCCCTAAATAATAAAAACCCTCATTTAAAAACTGCATTTTGTGTTTACTTGTGTTATATTTGACTAATGGTTACATGTGTTTGAAGATCAGAAACATTTTGTGTGACAAACATGCAAAAAGAATCAGAAATCAGGAAGGGGGCAAATAGTTTTTCACACCACTATTATATTTCTGTATTTCTGTATGTTTAACAGTGTTTTTTTTTCTTCACAAGATATTTTTACATATTCATTATTCTTAATATCTGCTTTGTCCTATTATTCTGATTTGTTTTCGTATTCACATATAAAGCTTATTATGTTGTGCTTTTTAAAAATGATTATTGTTGCTATCTCATGGATCTAGTGTCCTGGCTTTGAGTCTTGTGTCCAGTCATTGTCTGCGTGGAGTTTGCATGTTTTCTTCAAATCTATGTTGGTTTTTCCTCCCGTTTCTCCCATTTTCCTCTTGTGTCCCAAAGTTATGCGTGTTAGGCTGATTGGCTATTCTGTTTTAGCTCCATTGGGTGTGTAAACATGAGTGGGCTCTATGAAGAATTGACATGCTGTCCAAGGTTGGTTCCTTTCTTTCATCCATTGGTGACAAAATACATTCCCAACCACTACAACCCTTAATTTGGTAAAGTGAGTGTGAAAATGTTATAAAAAAAAGTATTGAAAGTTTGACAAGTGAAGCACATAAGACATGTAAGTTTATGCAATATTTACATAAAGTATTGTTGCAATTACAAGACTGGAGTCTAAAAGTAGCCATAGCAGGCAGCATTTAGACAAAGTAGCTCCTCAGCCCTTCCTTAATGCTAAATGCCACAGATAGGTCATCAACATGCTTGATTACCCTCGGCCATCTTACTGCTTATTCACTAAGGCATGCTAAAGAGCAATACGGCGATAAAGACAAGCTTCGCTGCTTTCAACCTCCATTATATTTCAAAGGGCACAACATTATTGAATTTATTTGTGCTCTTTATTTGAGCTTGATATATAGATGAGGGATGACGGGTGGAGATATTAAACCTAAACTGTTACGAAATCATAAACTATGGAATTGAATAAATTTAGGAATACTGACTTTGTACTTTTTTCAAAGTTTAGTTGGCCAACATTCATACATACAGTTCTTAATAATTTTTAAATAAATTTAAAAGTTAACTTGAGTGGCACAGTGATGTAGACTTAAGTTCATTTTCTTACTCAGCAATTGAAGGAAGCTAATATTCTCAACATTCCTGTATCTCTAAAGTTATCATGGTGTGCTCATAACCTGATTAGTTGTTACAGATTCCAAAAGCTTCCATATGAGGAAATGTTTCCTTTGATTCTGGGTTGTGTCAACTTCCCATGATTTCATTCTGGTGTCCCTGAATACACAATTGACTATACTGGCCCGTTTATATTAAGGACTTTGACAAAACCTTCACTTAGTCCACATGTAGCCTTTTCTGTTCAACACTAAATTGAAAGATATGTTCAGTATTCACCTGGATGATGCAACAACAGCCATTCTTGTGCTTTAGCTTTTTAGGTGGTGAATAGGTCCGAAAGATTGCCATTTAGAGACTGGGGATGATTAGAAGGGCAGAATGATGAAGCCGTGGTGAGGACATTGGGGTACACCCTACTCTTTTCAAAAGGTGCACATGGATCTTAAGACCACAGAGAGTCAGAAGTTTTACATCTCATCAGAAGGATACTGGAAATTTTTACAACACAATGTCCCTATCATTGAACTGGGGCATTGAAATCCACACATAGACCCCAGGGTGAGATAAGCAACCCCGATAGCCTCACCAGCAGTTCTTCCAGCAACAACCAATGATTATATAAGATGGTCTTTCATTCAAGTGCTGGCCTGGCCCAAACATACTTAATTTCAGATGGATTACCTGTTGTGAAGTGCAGATGGTATGGTTGTTGGATAGATAGATAGGTATGTATTGTCAATATAAGAGTTCTCCTCATATTACAGCACTCACACTGCAGTCTGGGACTACTGTTCATGTGGAAAGCTGACTCATGCTGGCGGAACATTTGCAAAATGAGAGATTATGAGCCGTGAAAGTTCCAGTGTCATTTGGCCTACTGTCTCCTCCAGACACACAGTGTTAGATTTGCATAATATTTGCATGTCAATATTGGATCAGGGGGACTCTGATGAGTAAGACACACTGCAAATATTTTAGAAAAGTTAGGATCCATAGATGAAATGGATATGGAAAGGTGCACTATACCAATTTTGACAAAGAAGTTAATAAAGAAAAGGGGGCAAAAACTGTCTCTTCTTCCAAAGTGCAGCAATAACATGGAGTGACAGCCTTTTGAATTTGGAATTATAACTGAAGAACTGATGGGAACCAAATAATTCAGCTCCTCACAAAGCCCATCACTTACTATTTCATTGTGACAAAGCTTTAGCTTTTTGTCCTGCTACGGTCATTTACACATACAGTTGTATGGCTTGGATTTGAATTTCTGATATAGCGCGATACCCTGGCCTTTAGTGGTAATTATGAAGTATTGTGATGTTTTATTTGCTTTCTTGTTTCCTTTCTGTACAGAAAACAAAGAATGTTTTGCATTATGTTTTGTGATCCTGTCTAGTCTGTAGGATTTTAATGGGTGAACAGGCTTAGAATAGTTTGCATTTCCAAATATTTAAAGACACAGTAAGGCGATTTACTAAGTTAGATAAGACCTACATTTCATTTTCTTATATTCTAGAAGAATTGGCAGCCTAATTCTCTTGGTTCCTAAAAACATTTAGGCGGATAAGAATGAAAAATGTATCCAGCTGATACCTCTCTTGACGCCTGTCCTACTAAGGGAGTTGCATAGCTCATTAAAATAAATAAATAATCTCTTTCTTCTGTAATCAAAAGAACATCCGCCTACTGTCAGTGACCTTGAGGTCTAGGCTTCCAACCCAGAAACCAGGAAATCCCAACAGACTCAGCTTCTGGGAATATTAAAAAATAAATAAATAAGTATAATGAGTACCCTATTATAGAAAGCATGAAATTATTGATCTGAAAAATTATATTTTAGTAAGATGGAGCCTTTGCAATAGCCCAAGTGAAATTATACTTTAAATTTCAGTTCCAATGGACAATGAAGTAACAAAGAATAGTTACTACCAAATTTATCGATTTTTTTTTTCCAATTACAACCATTTACTTTGAATTAAATACAATAAATGCAAAGGAAGAATAGAAAAAAAACCCCACAAAAGTCAAAATGAGATTCAGAAACTATTGGAATCATCAGAAAAAAAAACTGAAATGAGATGTCAGGTAATTGAAAAGAACTACTCTGGGCATTTCTCTCCTAGGAAGTTTTGTTTTGCCGACGTGCTTGCATCATTTGTACATTAGCAACTAAGCGAATGTCTTTCTCCGGAGGTTTAGTTTTGCTGACGTGCTCGCCTTGCTTGTGTATTAGTGGTGGGAGGAAAAGTAAAAGGAATACCGTTTTGCTGATTTGCTCGCCTCGCTTCTGTATTATCCGCTAAGCGAGTGACTCTTTCTTCTGAGGTTTCGTTTTGCCACGTTCTGGCCTCATTTGTGTATAATTGGAGTTGGAGCCCTTACCCCAACTCCACCTCTCACTTCCGGGATGGACAGACACACACACTTCCACGCATAGACATCTATATATAAGATATACACATACATACACAGAGAGAGAGAGAGAGAGAGAGAGAGAGAGAGAGACATGGACAAATTTATTGGTACCCTTCCACATAACCAGGAGAACCCACAATCATCTCTGAAATAACTTGAAACTGATAAAAATAATTGACACCCATCGCTGTTTATTATATATTCTTCTTCTTTCTGCTGCTCCCATTAGGGGTTGCTTCATTGTTTATTATATATTAGACAAAAATCAGACTTTGCTTTAGAGTATTTCAAATAATAACACAAATGAAAATGACATGGACCAAAATGATGGGACCCTTAACCTAATATTTTGTTGCACAACCTTTAGAGGCAATCATTGCGAACAAGCGAATCCTGGAACTCTTCATGAAATGTTTGCACCTGTCAACTGGTAGTTTAGCCCACTCTTCCTAAGCAAACTGCTCCAGGTGTGTCAGGTTTGAATGGTGCTTTCTCCAGACTGCATGTTTCAGTTAATTTTTCAGTTCATTATCCTTTTCTTATTGTTAAAATTAGTTAATGCCTCTTTCCGATGCCGTGTTGTGCTCTGTGTGCATCCATGTGTTAGGCCAGAGCACACGGATGACTATATACTCTATCCAGAAAACCGTGTCTATTATTGTATTCAAAGTTGAAAGTGGACTTCCTCATTTAAGTGTGTACCAGCTAGTGGTCATTTAGTAAGAGTGGAGTAAATATAAGTGCAAATGTAATATATATATAACCTTATATAATTGTTGGGGGAAGATGTGGTGGTTCCAGTATTCTTACAAACAGCTACAGAGAATGGTGTTATAAACAAAAAAACATTGACTGAGCATTAGTTCTGTAGATGAAAACACCAAACAACTAAGAGCAGGAGAGTAGAAAACATCCAGACTCACTGAAGCTAACAGAAAAACAACAAATATTCAAATAAACAGCTTTCACCAACAGTAGTGTGCTGAAGGGGATCTCTGAACAAACAATGTTTCAGGCTGTGAAATGGATGTGCTACAGTAGCATGGGAAATCACACAAGGCTCCTGTCACTAAGAACAGGAAATAGAAGCTATAGGGGGCATATGATGATTAAAACTAGGAAAGATATCACCTTCCCTGGCAAATCTTGATTTCTGCTGTGACATGCAGATGGCAGAGTTAGAATTTAGAGTTAAAACAGCATGAAACCATAGGTCTATCTTGCCTTTTTGGAAAGATATCATCTAATGGTGATAAAAGTGTGGGGGAATGTTTTGTGGTACCCATTTGTATTCTTAATACCACGTGAATGCCATTTTAATGCAACTCTGTACCCATACATTGGTGCTGATCATGTGTATCCTTTAATGGTTGCAATCTACTCTTTTCTTGTACCATGTTACAAAGCATGTGCAGTATCATTTAAAGCTGGTACCATTAATATGACTAACTTCATTTTACTCCGGTGCCTGCACAGTCTCTATATCTTAATCTAATTAAACAAATTTGGGATGATGTAGAACAGATGTTTCATGAATGAATGTGTGGCTGAAAAATCTGTAGGTACCATGTGATATGATTAGGACTAATGGAGCAAAGACCTAGCTTGAATCTATTGCACCTCTGGAAGCAAATGGGGGTCTTACCAATCTTACCTCAGTACAAACTTAAAGGGCCAGTCATATTTTAGAAGTTACCAGGCCCTACACTCCTTAAATGACCTATACAGTGGAACCTCGGTTTACGACCATAATTCATTCCAAAACTCTGGTCGTAAACCGATTTGGTCGTGAACCAAAGCAATTTCCCTCATAGGATTGTATGTAAATACAGTTAATCTGTTCCAGACCATACGAACTGTATGTAAATATATATATTTTTTTAAGTTTTTAAGCACAAATATAGTTAATTAAACCATAGAATGCACAGCGTAATAGTAAACTAAATGTAAAAACATTGAATAACACTGAGAAAACCTTAAACAACAGAGAAAACTAACACTGCAATAGTTCGTGCTATAGCGCTACCAACCACTGGCTAAAAGCACTTTTTTAATGAGTTTTAAGCACAGGGAAAAAATGAACATTTGAAAAAATCTGTAATTTACTAATTTAATAAACCACCAAGAAAAATAACATTGCAACAATGCACGCTACGAACCCATCGCTGGAAACAGAAGTGAAAACAAAATCAAGCCCAGTGCATTCTTTAACTGCCTTCCTACCTTAATGCGTCCAGCTCTCTCTCGCGCTGCCTGTGTGTCTGCGTCTCTCTCTCATACAATACAATACAATACAGTTTATTTTTGTATAGCCCAAAATCACACAGGAAGTGCCACAATGGGCTTTAACAGGCCCTGCCTCTTGACAACCCCCCAGCCTTGACTCTCTAAGAAGACAAGGAAAAACTCCCAAAAAAACCTTGTAGGGAAAAATGGAAGAAACCTCGGGAAAGGCAGTTCAAAGAGAGACCCCTTTCCAGGTAGGTTGGGCGTGCAGTGGGTGTCAAAAGAAGGGGTTCAATACAATGCAATACACAGAACAGAACAAATCCTTAATAAAGCATAATAATAAAAATTTTAGAAGTACAGAGCAGAATTTAACAGTAGATGATATCATATAATAAGATTTTGATATTTTTAGAGTGCTGGAGACCTCATCCGTCAAGCTGCCTCCCCATTTGGCCATTCCACGGCTGAAACGTTGCTCGGCCAGCCAATCCGATGAAAGGGCCCCTCTTTCCCATGATTCCTGTGATCCTCCACCAGGGATGACTTTACCATAGGCAGGCAAACAACTTGGCAGGTGGGCCGTGGCACCAATTGCCACATTTGAGTACCGAGAACAGAAACAGAATAGGTGAGGGTTAGTATTCAATTATACTTATCATGTTACTTATGTTTTAGTGCTAATGACTAACAACAGAGATGCAGTATGTACAGTTAATCAGCAGCTCTAGTCAGGATATGCTAAACTGAAGTAGTAAGTCTTCAGCCGGGATTTAAAGGCTGGGACCGAAGGGGCATCTCTTATAGAAGCAGGAAGACCATTCCACAGTTTAGGGGCCCTGTAACTAAAAGCTCGACCTCCCACTGTTATTTTATTAATCCTTGGAATCATAAGCAGACCGGCATCTTGAGATCTTAATGTGCGCTCAGGTTTGTAAGTCATGATAAGTTCAGACAAGTAAGCCGGACCTTGGCCATTTAATGCTTTATATGTTAAAAGGAGGATTTTGAAATCTGCCCTAAACTTAACCGGGAGCCAGTGTAAGGATTTAAGAACTGGAGTTATGTGTTCATATTTTCTTGTTCTTGTAATAATTCTTGCAGCCGCATTTTGGATTAACTGGAGGCTGTATAAAGAACAGTTTGAACAGCCAGTGAACACCGCATTACAGTAGTCAATCCTACTAGAGATAAATGCATGAATTAATTTCTCACAATCCTGTTTATTTAGAAAGCGCCTTAATTTCCTAACATTTTTAAGATGGAAGAAACATGTTTTGGACAACTTTGTAATATGTGCTTTAAATGACATGCTAGAATCAAAGATACTGTAACTCCTAGATTGCGGGCTGATTCAGTAAAATTAATTGGGATTCCAACTGAGTTAAATGTTGACAAAATATTGCTGTGATCAGCGTCATTCCCTCCAACAATTAACATCTCTGTTTTATCTTTATTTAAAGACAAGTAGTTCTCATTCATCCATTCCTTTAATTCACTAACACAACTAATTAAAGACAACATCGGAGAAACTTCATTTGATTTAAATGAAAGGTATAACTGGGTGTCATCTGCATACGAGTGAAAATTAACATTATGTTTCCTAATGAGAGATCCCAGTGGAAGCATGTAAAGTGAAAACAGTAAAGGTCCCAGTACTGAGCCCTGTGGGACACCATATTGAACTTCTGTGTATAATGATGGAGTACTGTCAGCACATTTCTGTACATATTGGAATCGATTTGATAAATAAGAACTAAACCAAGCGAGCACGGGGCCTGTAAGCCCAACATCATTTTCTAGCCTGTGCAGTAAAATAGAATGGTCAATGGTGTCAAATGCTGCACTTAAGTCTAATAACATAATTACAGTGGAGTTTCCTTCATCAGAGGATATCAGAATGTCATTTACAACCCGTGTTAGTGCAGTTTCTGTACTATGACCAGTGCGAAAACCAGACTGGAATTTCTCAAATAAATTGTAATGCATAAGGTGTGACTGAAGCTGACTGGCGACTACTTTTTCTAGTATTTTAGAGAGAAATGGTAAATTTGAAATAGGCCTATAATTATTTAGTATGTGTGGGTCTAGGTCTGTCTTTTTAAGTAAAGGTTTAATGACTGACACTTTTAGTGCATCAGGTACTGTGCCATGCAGTAATGAACTATTGATAACGGTTAGAATAGGTGCTGCAAGAACATCCATTGCACTTTTTACTAGTTTTGTTGGCACTGGATCTAGGGAACAAGTAGAGGGCTTCATTTTAGTAATTAAAGTTAAGACTTCCTGCTCAGTTACAGGATTAAAATTACTAAAGTGCTGAATGCAATGTGCAGCAGGGTCTGCTAAGCTAGTATTTGGTTTGTACTGTGATGCTGAGATCTGGGATCTTATATTTTTAATTTTCTCATTGAAGAAGTTCATGAAGTCTGTACTGCTAATATCTGTTGGTATTTTGCACTGTTGATCTGAATTGCCATTTGTTAATTTAGCCACTGTTCTAAACAGTACCTGAGGATTTTTATTATTGCTATCTATTAATGTAGAATAGTATTCTGAGCGAGCTTTAAAGAGGGCTTTTTTATATTTATTAACACTCTCTGTCCATGCAATTTGAAAGACATGTAGCTTTGTTGTTCTCCATCTACGCTCCAGTTTTCGACACTCTAATTTAAGAGCTCGAGTATTTTCATTAAACCAGGGAGAGTTTCTATGTGCTTTGATCACTTTTGTTTTAAGGGGAGCCACTGTGTCCAGAGCATCTCTCAAGGTCACATTATAATGTGATATTAGCTGATCTAAATTGTTTTCCATGTTTACATTTGATGTTAACTGATCTAATTGGTTTTCCACAATTACACTCGACTTACTCAAGGTGTCTATAAATTTTGAAGCAGAATTACAATCTAGATGTCGCACTGTCTTTGTTTTAATCTGTGAGTGCGTTGGCATGGGCAGAACTAAATCAAATGTAATTAAGAAGTGATCAGAAATAACTACATTTAATGGAGTAATATTTAAATTTTGAATTTCAACTTTGTAAGTTATAATTAAATCTAATGTGTGGTTATGATTATGAGTTGGACCTTTGACAATCTGACAAAATCCTACTGAATTTAACAAATAAGTAAAACATTTGCTAAAAGTGTCAGTTTCCACATCAATGTGTACATTAAAATCCCCCATCAGAACTACGTGATCATGATTTATAGCCAAATCAGACAGAAGGTTGCTAAATTCAGTCATGAACAATGAATATGGCCCTGGTGGTCTGTAGACTAGCACTATAATTGTGTTGGAATCTGTTTTAATATTTAAAACGAATACCTCGAAGGATGTAAAGTTGCCTAAATTTTTAGACGTGATTTGCATTTTATTACAATGAATTATTCCAAGGCCTCCTCCTCGACCAGAATCTCTAGACTTATGAAGGAACGAGTATCCATCTGGTGACGCCTCTGCTAAGGGAACAGTGTCACATTTACTAAGCCAGGTTTCAGTAAGAAGACACAGATCAGATTTTGTACTTAATATAATATCATTTACCAAAACAGCTTTAGTGCCAAGAGAGCGAATGTTCAATAAACAGCATTTAAAACTGCATGGTTTTTTCTGAACTGGCGATATATTTTTTGTTTTAATTTGAAGTAAATTTCTATTACAGATGCCCCTGGTGGAGGGTCTGGTTTTATCCCTTGGTCTAATTATACACCTTATTTTTTGGTTATCAATTAATTTAAGGTTTGTATCAAGATTAAATTTACTGGATGCCCCACAACAGGGATTATGGATAACAGCTTCAGTAAAATAACAGGTGGGATAAACAACAGCCTGTGATTTAAGATCACATGACTGCGGCCTGGATGGTGCTCTAATCAGTCAACCAGGCAGTTTTGCTGCCATATTTTGGGATAATACATAAGATCCCCTCCAGTTAGGATGAAGACCATCTCTTCTGAAAAATCCAGGCCTTTCCCAAAAATCATCCCAATTGTTCACAAATGCTATGCTTTTATTTGCACACCAGGTTTCTAGCCAGCAGTGAAAGGAATGCAATCTGCTATAAATCACATCCCCTCTATATAATCTTGGTAAGGGACCAGATACAATTAAATTCCGACATTTTGTTTTAGCTTTGGTGCATAGAGAGATGAAGTTCCGCTTTAATACCTCAGATTGCTGTAAATAAATATCATTAGTGCCGACATGCAGCAATAAGGTAGATACTTCATCGTCGGCGACACGGTCCAATGCGGCCTCTATGCCAGAAATCTTGACCCCTGCGAGGCACTTAACATTAACTGCTGGTTTAACATAGTTTGGAATTCTAACATTCCGCACTATGGAATCGCCAATTATGAGCACTTTATTATTCTCAGTTTCCACAGGCGCGCTGCGGAGAGCTGAGAATCTGTTCTGGGTCCGAATTGGTGACCTGGGTGCTGGGGGACTAAATTTTGGATTCTTAGACCCCCGTCTCACTGTTACCCACTCGCCCTGTGGCTGAATTGGTGCTGCTGATTTCGGCCCGCACTGACTACAGTGGGACCTGGAGAGACTAAGGCCGAATCAGAAGTTGCTGAATTGTCTAAACAAACCGAGTCGATCCAATTTTCGGTTTGCCTAATCGCTATCAGATTCCTAACGTGGTCCTCCAATTCGCATATTTTCCCGACCAACTCTAAATTAACTAAACATTTTTGGCAGGTGAAGCTATCTTTACTGTCGGCCGGAAAACCTGAGCTGTACATACTGCAGGACACACAACATATAAATGTGCCCTCGACGGGCAGAGAGCATGCTGCCTGTGTGTGTGTGTGTGTCGCGCTCTCTCTCGCGCTGCCTGTGTGTGTGCTCGCGCTGCCTGTGTGTGTGCGTCTGTCTCTTTCTTGCGCTGCCTGTGTGTGTGCGTCTCTCTCGCACTGCCTGTGTGTGTGTCGCGCTCTCTCGCGCTGCCTGTGTGTGTGTGCGCGCTGCATGTGTGTGTGCGTCTGTCTCTCTCATGCTGCCTGTGTGTGTGTGTGTCACGCTCTCTCACTCTCTCTCTCTTGCTCGCTGCACAGGAAATGCACAGGGAGAGACTGAACATGTACAAACCGAAAGGGAAACTGGCTTGTTCATATACCGAGTGTGTGGTCATGAACCGAGGCAAAAGTTTGTCGAACTTTTTGGTCGTAAAACGAGTTGTACGTGTACCGAGATGTTCGTGAACCGAGGTTGCACTGTATACAGTATTCCCCTGTGAAACCCGGTGGAGGTAACTTTCAGTATGGTGGGCTAATCATTTCCTCTCACATACCCCATAACTTTTGTCGTATGTCAGTAACTACTGAACAATGCCGACTCTAGGCATAGGCCGAGGAGGCACTGGCCTAAGGGTTTCATGCCATGGGGGGCACCTAAATGTTTCATATGCAATTGTGAGGGTGCCAATCTCTAAGGCAGTCCCCCTCCCACTCGTGTATAGCAACATAATTGTAATCTCCAAGGAGGAACCCTGCCACTTGTCAGTTTCAAATGTGATCACAAGGGTGTTGATCTCCTCTTCTATCAATTTGAGTTATGAATTTGACTGCATTGATCTAAAAGGGAGACTCTCTTTTGGATGTCTTTTTTCAAGAGCGTGCAACCAACTCCACCTAGGGGAGCAATGAACCCTTAAGCTGGCACAGATACTGAGTAATTACATGTGGATACTGATGAGCAAAACAGCAGAGTTTCATGAAATTTTCCCCAGAGTTGTCATATGATTTTACAACTGAAAATTGCACAAACTCATTAAAATGATATTTTGTGGGTTTTTTTTATTTTTTGGGGGGAGGAATGTGAAGAATTCTGCTCCATAGAGGTTATTCCACAGCTGAAACCACTCTCTTTTTCCTTTGCAGCCTTCCAGTGCCAGCTTTGAAGTTCCACAGCTCTTTCCATCTGACTCCATGCAACATCACCATACTGCCAGATTGCATATTCATGCTCCCATTTCTGCCTTATTATTTAGGGGCAGAGGTACCACCATGGACAGTACCATTTGCACTCAGTTTCTCAAACTTTGCATGCCAATCACCAGCAGCCAGAAATGCCATGCCAATGGATTTTAGTACTAGTGAAGTGGTTGCATGTATCTGCTCACTATCCACTTCCCTACCCTTTCAATGCTTTGCACCAGAATAAACTGTTCCATACTTTTGCAGATGGAGCAACAGGTTGCAGATCACATGAAAATAAGGAGATCTGTTAATGACGTGGATTTCATTCATTGTTGTTGTTGTTCAATGCCATCTTTCTGTGGAAGGGGTGGTGGTGATTTCTTGCTCTCTTGGGCTAATAAAGTGGTAGGAGCCCATATCTTTCCACCTTGCAAGCCATTTCCTGATTAGACTGGGTATTAGCCCTCCTATGGGCTGTAGTTAGCTGTTGCCTTCTCAAGGTGGTCCGCCCCCCAACAAGACATAAGACCCACTGCTGCCCCAGTCTTTGCCACTCTCATTGGCCGACATTTCCAGGGTCCCTGCTGACCCTGTTCACCTTGTGTTGCACCCTAGGTAGTACCTGGGTTACTCTTCACCACTGATGGCATAGCCCCAACAGCCAATCCCCTACTTAATTGTTCACTCCTTCACCACACTGAGGTGAAAGTCAGTCTTTGAGGAAGATTTCACTTGAGAAATACAATTTGTTTTGAAAATTTTTATGTGAAGCAAAACTCCAAGTTTAGCTACAAGTTTAACTTCATGTGAATTGTGGGGAACTCATTAAATGAATGTCATAAACTTCTGTTCGGATTGTTCTTACCTTTTCACTAATTGCTACACCATTGCTCTGACCCTGTCTTATGGCTCCCTATTTTTGCTTGTAATAGCCATGTCCATCAGACCACCTATCATAATATATATTGTAAATGTAAATCCACAGACACATAAAGGGATGTTGAGACAGCTCTAGTACAGAAACAGGATCAAGCAGGTTTTTAAATATTTTAATAAATATTAATTAATGTCCCTAAAACACAGACTCTTTCCACACATTTATTTAGGTGGAAAGCATACACAGACAAAGGAGTTGTTTGAAATGCCTTCCCAAACTCCCCAGACATTTTTTCTCTTCCAAGCTCTGACTGCTATCAGCAGCAAAATGTACTTGCTTGGCATGAGATGTGTAGGATTAACACAGAAGGCAGAGGGTGAGCTGTACTTTCAATCTCCTGGTGCCTCATGATCTCCAGAGATTTTTTAACCCTGAAGCTACCAAATGTTAGGCATCAATGCCTCTGTGCCAGTCTCTTACATTTGTGTTAAAATACTTTGGAATCCTATAAGGGGTTAAAGTTTGCTGAGGAAATGCTTCCCTGATTTTAATTACTTCTCACTTACAGATGCTCCTCTTCCAGAAGCTCCATTTTCTACAATGTGCGAGACAGGTTCTCAGCTTGTCAGGCACACACAGACCTGCAAACAGGAGTGAGTGAATTCCCAGGTTTTTCACAAAAGGCAATCCTCTGATTAGGGCTCAGGGAAAGCAACAGGCAAGTAACAGGGATTCAGCTTCAAAGTGAAAGAAAAAGTGTGAAGGGGTTTCTAACATGTTGCAGAATCTCCTCAGACTAATGAGGCAGGGGTTGCAGTTATTGCTGGGTTTCCCTGTACCTACAGTGAGAAGAGGCTGAAGCAGAACAAAGCAGCAGTTGGACCTCATGGCTGTGACCTCTGGCTTTATGCTGCAATGTATGTGGAACTGCATATAAAACAAAATGATTTTTAGGAGGCAGCATGTAACTTTAAACATGTTGTATTATGTATGTTTTTATAGAAGGAGAGTTCACTCAAACCTCAGGGAGGGACATGCACCATACTCAGATATAGTGAAGTAGAATTCATTTAGCCATTATGAACAAAAGGGTGCCCTGAACTTAAAATAGTAAAAAGATAATCATAATAATATCTAAAAAGATATTAACAAGATAACAAGATAAATGAAATTTTATGCAAAATAACCAGGGGCCTCATGTATAAATGGTGCGTATGCACAGAAATGTTGCGTAAGAACGTTTCCATGTTCAAATCGCGGTGTATAAAACCTACACTTGGCGTAAAGCCACGCACTTTTCCACGGTACCTCATACCCTGTCGTACTCGGTTTTGCAGACTGGCGGCACCCAGCGTTAAAACAGTGCTACTGTTCCTGTGTGGTTACCCTTTATTTCTTAGAACCACATTCCTGACGTGGCTTTATAAATACACTGAAACTAACCGCATATTGTTTATTAGTGTAATGCATCTGATTGTAATTAACCTGTAACAATATAATGGACCAGGGAATAGCCATAGTATTCCAAATACCATAACTGCTTTAGCGTTGTTACTCTCTCTGTACCTTCTGCTTCTTCTTCTTTCAGCTGCTCCTTTAAGGGTTGCCACAGCAGATCATCTTTTTCCATATTACTCTCACTGCACCAGTCGGAGTATTTATATCACTGTATCTGAGTGGGGAATAACAGCAGCTGCTGATCGGAAAGAGAATTATCGGTATACAGCATCAAGCCCACACTGCCTCAGCCACGGCAAAACGTTTCGAAGCCTTTCCTGTATGGACATCGTGGTTCAGAAACAGTTTCATCCCAAGAACTTTAAACACACTCAATCAATTGCTCCTTGTAGAACTGTTTGTACTTATAAGTACAATTACCTCACTGTAAACTTGCACTACAGTTATAATATTGCACAACCTACGCCACTTTATAAACCGCGTATTTACATATGATGACAATATCATTTTTAAGATGAAATGCAGCAAAATATGTTGATTATATTATACAGATAAAACTTCAACTTCATTTAAATAATCTGTATTGTTAATAATTAAACATGTGAGGACACGGTGCCGCAGCGCTAGCAAGTTCACGTATTGTCCCTGCCTTGCGCTGTATATTTACTGAGGCTGGTGCGACACTGGAAGGATAGACGGATAGAATAATTAAACACGTACTATGAAGATATTTCAATTTTCCTTAAAAGTTTTGAAGAATCGTCGTTGTAAGCTTACAGATGGCTTAACGTCTATTACAGAGCTGATTGTGTGGCGATTGGTTATTTGGGGAAAGAAAAGTAAGGACAGGAATTGGAGGTTAGTATGTTTGAAAGAGACAGTACTGCTACAATAAATTATTTCATCGAAGGTCGCGCATGGCGCAGCAGCATCTTTTGTGAGACATGAACAATCACTGCACCATCGTGTTCTCATGTTTAATAACATGCTTTCATTCCAATCATCATGAAAATGATATCAAATATACATCTCAGTATTTTAACTATTCAGAGAGCTGTAATATCATGAATGTAATGGATTCTGTGTCCTGTTGGAGAAAGAGAAAGAATGGAAGCACGTAGTGATTCACACACATAGAGCACATTGAAGATCAAATACAAAACAAAGTATTTAACTTGCTACTTTAGTTATGATGGGATTTGAGAAACTAGTAAATTAAATGATTTTAAGATGAAGTGTATGATGTTCTAGTTTAATGACAAAATAAACAACATGATTAAAGTGGAAATTTCGAGATTAAAGTTGGCATTTCGTGCTTTTTTCCCCACTGTGTGCCTATTTTTTTTTTGTCTGTACCCTAATAAGCTCAGACAGTGGGCTACGACTCCCTTTTCATGGCAACTTTGATATCTGACAACTTCTTTTATATTTTGGCACTGTATGACTTTGTGAACTTGAGTTTTCGAGTTTCTCTGACACGCTATGTCACTCGATCAACTTCCTTTTGTTGATTATACCACTGTTTAAATCAACAAATAGTATGTTTTTCTTTTGCCTCCACTTGGTATTCGCTGAAATTCTTATATTTTCCCCCGTTCTTTTCCCATTGTCTTTTCACAGAAGGCTGACCTTAAGGGCTATTTATATTGATTTGCATATTTAAAGAGGCGTAATTCTGGGAGGAATTGGGGCGGGACAGCAGGCGCGTTACTTTTCATGCTGACCAGGATTTACATAGTGGAAGAACACAGAAGTTGGCGAATGCACAGATTCCAGCATCTGGATTTTTCTGTGCGTAAGCACATTTCGGCTTTTGTGCTTATGTCATGTTGTAGTGCAAATTCTACGCACGGTGTTATGCATGAGGCCCCAGGAGTTTGTAAAGGAGACATAAAGTATTCACAAATGAAGAGAAATTAACTTTTGGTCTCGCCCGTTGTGAGATATGGACCTCTAGAGCTGAGCTCTGTTAGCAGTGTTGTCATTTTACCCTATTTTCATTTGCATCCCAAGGTATCATCAAGGTATACGCAAGTATGAACAAGAATGAGCAGAGGACATGCAGGTGATCGGTGTAACAGAACAAGATGCGGAGGACAGAAAGATATGGAAGAAGATGATCTGCTGTGGCAACCCCTAATTGGGAGCAGCTGAAAGAAGAGGAAGAAGATCAACAAGCATGAGCAGCAAACAAAGGGCTCAGAAAGAAAAGGAAAAGGAGACTAACCTGGAGCAGATGAAAGAAGGAACAGATCTGCCAGGACCTGACACTGCAGCATTGGGTTCAGCCAGGAGAGAAAGTGGCAGCGAATCTGAAAGCAAGGTGGACAAAGAGAATTTACCTTTTCCAGGATGATTATTTGAACTGAGCATGACCTTTTTATCCCCACTGTCAACTATAGCTAATACCCCCATGAATTGGCAGCATCAACATCAACTGGATGCACAACTCTGCTTATGGAGCACAGAGAAGATTGAAACACATGGGCCAAGCTGAAGGTAATGATTATCACACTGAGGTGGAGCATAAATGATACAAAGAGTGATATAAAGTTGGATATAAGGGATAGAAAGAAAGAAAGAAATTACCTAAACAAGAAAAATGAAAAACAGCTTCAGGATAATTAAGACTTAGAGAAATGTTTAAGTATTAAGTTTACTACAACCTTTACAGAAATTCTAAAAAAAAATCTTGAAAAAATACAGGAAAATATGAATACGTTAGAGAGTAAAATTAGACTACTTGCGCTCAGCTTGAAGACGTTAAGCAAACATTTAAGACTTGTATTGAAACAATTGACATCTGCCACTGAAGAAAAAGCAACAACTGAAAAATCAGAATGCAAAGTGCTTGCTGACAAACTGTCTCCACTGGAAGATAGATACAGAAAGAACAACATCAGAATCAAAGGTCTTTCTGAAAAACATGAAAGTCCAAAGCCAGTGAAATTCATAGCTGAACTATTCTCTAAAATAACTGAAGAGGACTTCAAATTAGACACTAAGATATAAGAAGCTTAATGTTTTTGTGGATCGAATGCCTCAAAACCAGGAAGCCCGATTGTCTGTTGCAGCAAACTACAGGGTCAAGAAAACATGATGTCTCTTCTCAGACTGAAAGAGGAGATTATATTTGAAAATAACTGCCTTTGTATTTTCTCAGATTTCTCAACTTCAACAGCTGTTAAATGCACTGCATTCCACAGCATTAAGCAGCACCTATGCAGAGCTGAAATCATATACCTGTAAAGCTTCTTGTTCCCTACCAAACTGAAAGTAGTTATTGAAAGTCATTTTTACATTTTTAGCTTTCTGGATGAAGAAGAAGAACTAAGAAGACTGATCCCGACATCCTTTTGAAAAACGATCATGAGTCATACCATGTTCTAGTGAAGATTTGCCATAATTATACTTTCCATTTTCTTTTCGGCCATCTTTTTTTAATCTTTTAATTAAACTTCAGTTTTTATATATTGTGCCTGACACAAGCAGACACCAGGCATAAGTTTAAGTGCACAGCTCACATTTATTATAATTGGGGAAGTGCTTCTCCCTCACCCTGTACAGCAACACAGTACAATAAAGCACAAATAATACTGCACACAGTGCTTTTATTCTTCTTCATACTTTTCTTCTCCTTCTCCTTGTCCTTCTCTCTCTCTGTCTCTTTTTCTCCACCCCTTCTCCGGCAAGCTTTGTCAACCTCCTCCTGACTCTGGCTTCTAAGAGTAGTAGCAGCTGGCTCCTTTTATAGAGCACCCAGAAGTGCTAAAGGTATCCCATGATCTCCTTCTGGCAGCACCTCCAGGTGTGACAGTGTCCTTGCAGTTTTCACAGCTCCCCCAGCAACATCCACAGAACTCAACAGGGCTGCAGTGAACTCTCAACTCCCAGAGTGCCCTGCAGGAATCTGTGGCACCATGGCCTCAACAGGGGAGATAATATCCTGAGACTGGTCTCTCCCATCATATAGGAAGGGGCCTGGCCATCCAACACAATATGTACATTTTGGCAACTGTTTTCAGTGTGTGTGTATTTTTTTCCCCAAATATTACCCTTGGTTTATTTAATCAGGAATGTACTATCATACATTATCTTAGTGTCCATGGGAACTGTTTAACATTATTCTCTAGGTTTATGGTATCAGGACTGTTTAAGATCATATCCTAGGTTTATTGTATTTGGATTGCACTTTCATAAGGTATTTCAATTTTAACCTTTTCTACACTGCTGGTAGGGGTGCATTTTGTTCTGAAGTGTGGTCTAGCCTTACTTGGAGAGGCAAAGTGGATGGGGGAATTGGGGGGCAATGCTATTTCTTATTTATTCTTTCTACCCCAGTAACTTTAAGAGCCAACATAACAATAGGCTCCATAGCTATAACACCTGTCAATAATATGACATTTAGGTCAAAGTTATCAAATGTAACAATGTACTACTTTAACTTCATACTACAAAATGTCAACAAAAGTTCAGATGCAATGTCTTTATGACCAAACAGTGAACTTTGTGAGCTGGAATGTCAAAGGTCTCAATCATGAATTAAAAAAAAAAAAGTATTCTCTCACCTAACAGATCTAAATGGCAAGATAGTAATTTACAGGAGACTCACTTAATAAGTAAGGACCAGTTTCAGTTACAAAAAGAGTGGAATGGCAAAATGTTTCACTCTAGCTACACAAAGAAAACTAGGGTTGTGGAAATCTTAATACACAGAACTATTCCATTTGCAGTATCAGACATAACATCTAATCCTAAAGGGCCATATATTATGGTGATGGGCAATTTATTTAATACTAAGTGATTTTGATAAATGTTTATGCACCTATTATGGATGATAGAGATTTCATTCAAAATATATTTGCATCTATTCCTAATGTGAACACTCATAAAATTATAATGGCTGGACACTTTAATTGTGTTTTAAATCCAGACCTGGATAGGTCTTCAGCTACAGGGACGATAACATCAAATACTGCAAAAATAATTACACTGTTTGTAATAGATCATAACTTATCAGACCCATGGAGATTTTAAAATCCAAACCTAACAGCATACTCTTTCTTCTCACCAGTACATCATTGTTACTCAAGATTTGATTATTTCTACATAGACAATCATTTTTTGCTCATTATCAAATCTTGTAAGTACGATGATATTGTCATGTCCGACCATGCCCCTCTGATCATGGTGCTTAAATCACTATGTTCCACAGTACACACTCATCTTGCAGCTGGCGTCTTTACCCCCTGTCATTAACTGATGAGAACTGTGCAGAATTCATATCCAAGCAAGTTGATTATTTTCTGGAGAGAAATGCATCCACAGGAATACTCGGGGATACTCTGAAGTCATTTTAAAGAGTACAGAGTATTTCATATCTTCCTTGTAAAAATAAATTGGAAAAGAAGAAGGTGACTGAATTAATCAGCAAAATTGCCAGAATAGATCTAAAATATGCCAGGTCTCCAAAGGAAGCACTTAATAGGAAAAGACAGGTTTTGCCATCAGAATTTAACCTGTTGACAACTAAAGAAACAGAACAGCTCATCTTTAATTCAAAATAAACTATGAAATTAAAGTGGAAAATTTGAGATTAAAACCACCAAATACTAAATTTTTCCTCGCATTAACTTAAACTCTTCTTTATTCCAAATGCTTTTTCCATTGTCTTTTAAGAAAACACTGAACAGAAGTGGCTATTTATATTGATTTCATATTCAAGTATGCAAAATCCTGGGAGGAGTCAGGGTTGGGCTGTAGGCACGTGCATGTGTGTTAAAATTCACGTTAATTGGGATTTATAAAGGGGAAGTGCGTGGAACTTTGCTTATGCCTCAGAATTTTTATGCACATACGCACATTTTTGTTTTTGTCCATATGCCATGTTTCAGAATGAATTCTATGCATGCCATTATACATGAAGCCCCTGGACATTGACAGAAATAGATGAATATACTCAAGCCTGGTCTGCAATAGATTTAATATTTTGAGTACTTACTTATATTCCCTACTGTGTGCCCCAGTAAATATAAATTATTGTCAATATACTAATAATCCAATTGCCCTTCATTTACTCAGAATATGGAGCCAATGTAGGAAGCACTTTAAGACAGGGAAGCTTTTATCTGTTCCACCTTTTCATGACAGCACCTTTTTCTACCCTCTCAAACATACACAGTATTTAATGTTTGGAAAATCTCCAGGATTAAAACACTTAGAGATTTGTACATAGATAATGTCTTTGCATTCTACGAGCAATTAAGTTTCAAATACAACTTCTCATCAACAAAATTTTTCCACTGCTTTCAAATTAGGAACTCTGCTAAATGGAACCTGCCCAATTTTCCTCAATTCCCACCTACTTCTATTCCAGAAGAAAAATTGATCAGTCTTGAAGACTCAGATAGCATCTCTACAACATATAAAAGCATTTTAAAGGTCCTTCCTTCTAAAGGCCCCAGGATACAGTGGGGAAAAGACCTTTCACTTAATATTTCAGAAAAGGGGAGGAAGGTTGCCATGCACAGAATACACTCTAGCTCCATTAGAGCAAAACATTCAATCATTCAACTTCAAATCTATTATTGAGTGCATTTATCTCATTTAAAATAGTCCAAAATATATCTGGGGTAAGATTCAACATGTGAACATTATAATCGAGCCCCAGCCTCACTGGGACACATGTCTTGGATGTGTACCAAATTAACAAATCTTTGAATACCTCTCATACAGCCTTGGTGTCACAATTCCTCCTAACCCATTAACAGCTGCGTTTGGTGGGCTTCCAGATGAGCTTAAAGTGGAGAAGGACAAACAAAATGTAATTGCCTTTACCTTACTACTAGCACAGAGTCTTGTCTTGCTCCGCTAGAAGAATCCCACCCCACCTATTTTAAGTCAGTTGGTAATTGATGTTGTATACCATTTGAAATTGGAAAAAATCTAATTCTCACTTAGGGCCGGTTTATACTTCACTCTGAGAATGTGTACACATATGCTGCATGGCTGCTACACGTTCCCAGTGTTCATTTGACGGGTCCTCTGAGCACGTCCTCAGAAATTAACTCAACGTGTGCACGAAATGCAGTACCACCAAAAAGTCGAGGGGCCCAGTATGATCATTGGAACGTGATGTCAGAGCCTCTGTTAACTATCTACATGTGACAGAAAGCTGCTTTGTAGATCCTACTGGATTGATGTACATGCTTCGATGTTTGATGAATGGTTTGATGTGGTGAAGCAAATGCTGACATACAAATGCATTTGTGGTATTTTTATATTTAAATGTTGCATATTTCCCAATGTAATGACATGATACATTTTAAAAGCCTCACATACCATCTTCTGTGACGTCTTTTTTTTTTTTTTTGCACTTTCACAACAGCATCAGAATTTATGGCAGCGTATTTCAGCCACAGAGAAAAAAAATTAAGGACACAGTGAAAAGGTCTAATTTGTGATTAAAGTGGAAATTTCAGCTTTAATCTCGAAATGTTCACTTTAATCTCATATTTTATTTTATCATTAAAGTAGTCCTTTGTAAACGTCATCTTAAAACCGACCCAGTAATTAATCGCTATGTGCTTTTGGAGCTTCCTCCTGAACTGACAGCAGTAGCAAGCAGCCATACAGAACACATTAAATGTACAGTATGATGTGCAGCTAGCTCTCTGCACATTTAGAATCCTTAGATTTATACTTCATATCACTTTCATGATGAAACACATTAAAGTATGTATGTTACATTTTACAGATAAGTTGTTAATTTCATTTAAAAAATAAATACTGTTAATAATTACACATGTGGGTGCAGCATGGTGGCAGAGTGGTACCGCTGCTGTCTCACAGGGAGTCATGTCCATGGTGTTCTCTGCTTGAAGTTTGCATGTTTTCCTGGTGGGTTTCCACAGTGTGCTCCAGTTTCCTTCCAAAAACATGAAGGTTTGGGGATTTGGTGATGCAAAAATGACGCTAGTGCAGGTATGTCAAACTCACTACCATTGGTGGGCCACTTCGACTGCCATACGTACGTCAGCGGGCCGCACTGTAACAAATACTATTATACAAAGTTACTGTAGCTTGGAGTTTGTGGGGTGATTATGGGCGGGTTTGTAAGGCAGTTTTATGCACAATTTACACCACATTTCTACTATTATTATGTTATAATTTAGTAATAGAAATTATACAGCTTACTATAATGCAGTAATAAGTGAGAGCCCTGAGTTGTTTTCCTACAACCAGACGATCCCATCTGGGAACGATAGAAGACAGTGACACGCGAAGTGTGTTGTTTATGTTCAGTCTACTCCATAATTTCATTTTGGTTGTTGTCACTGCAGAAAACGTGCATCACAAAGATAGGATGTTGGAAACAGAAGCAGCTTTGATAGCTTCTTTTGTGTTATTTTAATCTCCTCCTGTCTACAAGTTATGCTGATGAGAATTTTTCTCAGCATTTCCTTGCGATAATACACTTTCAGGGTGCAAATGATGCCCACGTCCAGTGGCTGAAGCACTGCCGTGCAATTGGGTGGGAGGAATTCAACGCAAACATTATCTAAATGCGGAAGCATGTTGTGGGCAGCACAGTTATCAATCAGAAGCCAAATCATCTTCTTCTTCTTCTTCATATTGTGAGGTTTCTGAACTCTTTTGGGATCTGGGATCCCCCCCACCCAACGGGAACGACACGCTGAAGTGCGTCCTGAAGCGCTATTGCCGCATCTGTGTGAGATTGTTTGTCCGGGTCCCAAGAGAGTTTAAAAACCTCATATTTTCTTGAAAGAGTGCCGCATTAATAGGAATGTTTCTTGAATGAGCATCACTGAACCACATAAAAACGGCTTTTTCGACATCTTCAAATGCAGCAGTTCGCATACGTTTGCAACCCGAGATTTTCCTCCTTTTTCCATATAACAAAGACATATGCATTGCATTTGTCATTCCAACAGATTGCTCATCACAGACATTAACACTGTTATTGTTTTTTCATGTCTGCCATTTCGATAGAAGGGTGACAATGAGTTAAATTCCGATGGATGTTTTTCAAATGTTGACGAGCAATAAGGAAAAGGTATCACTGAAAACCACAAAAAACAAAAACAGCAAAAAACAGTATGAGAGAAGTTCGAAGAAAGAACATTTTTTACAATGTTTCTGTTTGGGGATCGTTTTGCAAATGTGCACAACTGAGCTGCGGCCACAGAACTAACTGCTCTGTGGATGATTCATTCAAGCATTTCAAGGTCACTTCATTGTAATGAAAGTATCTGCTGCTGAATGTACTTCGTAGTAACGAGATTTTATAGACTCATGGGGAAACTGTCAGAAACATAAAAATACTTTGTTGTAATACTCTCTCACCGCGGTCTCTCTCCTCTCTCTGCGCCGCTACAAAGCCCCGCCCGCCTAGTGTTCTGAAAAGTGTCCACAGTGAAGGGGGCAGGCTTTTTGCTGTAGTCCTTCACTGAGTGAGTCTCTGTTGCTGGCAGTTCTCTTGAGGCCCAGTAGTGGGCCGCGGACCGCTGCCTAGCACTTCAGTTGCGACGTCGCGGCTGCAACTATACTAACTATTCCATCGCGCCTGATGCTTGCTGGAATAGGCGCATCCCTGGATTGATGGATTTAATCATTACACATCCTTTTCAGAAATATTGTGGCAAGGTGTTCTCTGAATTTATGTGATGTTTCAGGCAATTCACAACACAGCGAAGCCGAACATTTCCTCACTGTGAGGATATCTCGCACTGCCACCTGGTGGAATCTTCCAGATCTACGTGAGCATGCATCGTGTGAAGTATAAACCTGGCCTTAGAGGAACTGTTCAAAACTTTATAAAATATGGCAGGATCTAATCAATCACATTTTAGAATAATCTTCTATATTGGGAAAATGAATACTCTTTCTTCCTTGCTGTTTTTAAAGATTTTCTCTGGTTGTTGGCTCTCCTCTCTTTCTCTTGGTGGGTTTTGAATTTTGGTTTGTTAAGTTTCACTTGATTTTATGGAATGTTGCTTGCTTCAAGTTAAAATATAAAAAGTATTTAAAAAATGTAGAGAAATTAAATTTTTAAGGACTGCACAAAATGCATTGTTTTTTGAAACTTGCTTTGTTAATGTTTGTATATTTGTAACATCTAGTATGTATGATAATTGCCCATCACTCACTGTGTTTTACACCAACTGGCATATAGGGCAGCAACAAAGGACTTCCACTTCTTTCAATCTTGGGCAAGTTTCTGTTTGGTGCTCCAGTTGTAGTTCACTTCCAGACATTCTTTGGCCTATCTCTCTTCTATTTACCTTCTCAGTGAAGAACTGTTCTTGTAACTGAATCTTGTTTTCTTGGTGTGTCATATCCATCTTCTCTGATAATGATTGGGTGCAGGCACTCTTGCTTATATCTGCTGAGATCTGCCTGGTTGGAGATGGTTCATGTCCAGAAAATGGACATTATCCCTCTTAGACTTCTGTTGTATATGGTTGATAGCTTGTTTGGTGATGTCACTTTTCATCATCTCAGTCTTCTGATATAGGAATGTGAACAACTGGCTATACAATGTCTTTGCAAAGTATAAGTTTAAACTGGCTGCTTAATAGAAACACATATCCTTCTTACAGTAAGCATATGTACAAAGTCTCTGAGATGGTTTAAGACCAAAGTTTTTAGCAATGAGCGTTTTCGCTGTGAAGACCTTCAGTTACCAAATTATGAATTTACAAGCTGCTTTGCCTTTTACAACCTGCTTACAGAGAGGTATGCATCTGATTGGTTTTACTACAAACCCCAATGTATGTGCCAAGATATTCTGGCATGCCGCTTCTCAATGCAAAGCTTGGAATTCTGACATGGTTTAGAAGTGCCATTTTTCAGTACAGAACACACTTCAGTACTCTATATATGAGATATATGTTTAGTTACATGAATATAGTTACATGAGCTCCTTTTATCAAAGATTATTTGTGGCAAAATTACATGTAATCCAGTATTTTAACTACGTTGAAATGCAATACATATGCAAGTGAACTATTAATTTTTGCATGCATTTTTTGTGTCATAATTAAAAACATCAACCAAATTATTGATTGCTTTTACAGCATGCAATTTTCATGTCAGTTTAAAATGCAGTACCAAGTGCATTACATTGTAATTCCCCGTTAAACTAAAAACAAAGAAAATGTACTGCATTTTGCTTACTGGCATCTCAGTATGTACTACATTTCAGTTCAAGACTATGTTTTAATCCTGTCAAAGCTAAATGTAATGAAATGACCAATCAGCATCAAAATGTGGGGTAAGGGGTGCCCCAATGCTCTTCGAGTAGCTCAGCCACGAGATAGTGGGTGCTCAACCCCGGGGGCTGGTGAGTGAAGCGAGCATGGGGTGGAGCCCCCTAGTATAATAACAAAATAATTTTAGACAAGTTAACATTAAAGTAAACATTTTTACTAAGATCTAAAACATACTTATAACCATTTCCAATACAGTATTTAGAAGTTGAAAGCCTCCAAACCGTACTGTTGATACCCCTTATCCACCTTTTACTGCTGGCTGGTCATTTGGTTACTTTTAGTTTTGGCAAGAATAAAACATGGTCTTGAATCGAAATGCAATACACAAGGAGCTGCCGCTAAGCATAAATGCAATATGTCTGCTTTGATTTGCTTTTAATTATGACATGCTTTTTTATTGCATTTTTGCTTTGCCTTTTAAACTGAAAAAAAAATTGTGTGTCTTAGTGAAAAGCAATCAATGGTTTGGTTGATTTTTTTTAATTATGACATGATAAAACCTTGCACAAACAGAGCATGGCGTACATGCTAAATCTGGGTTAAAGATGCCCAACTACTTCTAGTTCTGATGAAATGTGACACATAGTGCTTACAAAAGTAGAGGCATCTGAATCCAAAATGTACACCTTATGACAAAGACTAGGGAGTCCTAATGAATTATTTAATGCTTGTAAACAAAGTCTGCCACACCACAGAGCTGTCTTGCAATGGAGAGCCCTCTGCACCACCCCTTTTAACACACATAAGTTCCCTTTGCATTTATTTACACCATTCCCTATTAAGTTAAAAAGTTAGCAAAAATAATAATCTACCAAATAATGTGGGCTTTGTGATGCCACCCATCAAAAGGAATAAAAACGCTAACAATATGTTGAGTTACAATATATGCTATATGGACATCCAAAGGCAGTATCCTTAAGTTATTCAACACCCCAGTTAGATCACATCTGCAATGCATATTCATATCATAAGAAACACATAAGAGCACTACAGAAAGTCTTATAAAAG
Source organism: Polypterus bichir lapradei (assembly GCA_026402145.1). Classification (NCBI taxonomy): domain Eukaryota; kingdom Metazoa; phylum Chordata; class Cladistia; order Polypteriformes; family Polypteridae; genus Polypterus; species Polypterus bichir. Next base: position 43,587,081 of record JANRMT010027041.1, on the reverse strand, counting down.
ATCTAAATCCATAATTATTGTGTGCAACTTATGGAAAGACTGAAAAAGTTCCGTCTACCTTCTGAGAAAACAGAGATGACACAACAGAGTTATTCAGAATGACAGACTAAATGAGAAAGTCAGTCAGTCATTTTCCAACCCGCTATATCCTAACACAGGGTCATGGGGATCTGCTGGAGCCAATCCCAGCCAACACAGGGTGCAAGGCAGGAACAAATCCCGGGCAGGGCACCAGCCCACCACAGGGCACACACACCCACAAACCAAGCACACACTAGGGACAATTTGGGATTGCCAATGCACCTAACCTGCATGTCTTTGGACTGTGGGAGGAAACCAGAGCACCCAGAGGAAACCCACGCAGACACGGGGAGAACATGCAAACTCCACGCAGGGAGGACCTGGAAAGCGAACCCAGGTCTCCTGCGCCACCGTGCCACCCTAAATGAGAAAGGATCAGTTAAATTCTTTAGCAAGAACATGGAGACAATGGAAATAATAAAGGACTGATAGATGATTAAAATCCTTAGATAGACCGGCTAGCTGTCCAAGTTTAGTTCCTGCCTTGCACCCAGTATTGCTAAGATATACACTTAAATACAAAGTGTGTAAGTGAGTTAGAAAATGGATGGATAGATTAAGGAATGATGGAAAGTATTTTGTCACAAGCAGGAGTGCAGGCAGGTGGTAGGGTATAGTAGTTCGAGATTAGACTTTAAATATGAAGTTTTCCAGTTATACCCCTACTGTGACTCACTGTGTGAACCTGAATAAGTCACTGAACTTATTAGCTTTATTTGATTAAAAAAATAAAATAAAATTACATGAACAATTCGAATATGGTTTGATTTTCCAAGCTAAACTCACATATCTACATAACATTTTTGGATTAACCAAAATGGTTTTGACAAACTTGAGTTAAATAGCCATTTCTTGTAAAAACTGCCTTCTATCTTGTGTCTTATCATTACGCTGGAAAGTTGCTCAGGCATGCAAGTAATAATTACACTATACTACCACTACTACTACTATTACTGTAACTTCTTATATATTATGAGCCGTCCCCCATGGCTCCACCCACGTAGAAGTGAAACAGGACTGTGAGGATGGCCCTGCCTGGCTCCCCATTCCTGACGTCACTCTTCCCCTCCCCTCAGCCCGCAGCCTCTGTCTTGGATTAGTGTGAATATATCACTCGTGCAAGCGAACTGTTATACTTAACGTGATGAGAGAAGTCACAAAATCAACCGGAATGTTCAAGTACATTATAGAAAAAGATCCAATCTAAATCTGTTAAGTAGTTCTCTCACTAGCTAAGCGGAGGTAAGGAACGCTCCAATGCAGGCACGTAAGTGAGAAGGTTCCCTTTCCACTTCCCCTCGGCCCGCAGCGTGTTTCTCAGATTCGCACAAAGAAATAGGTACCACAAGCGAACTATGATACATAGTGCGATGAGAGAAGTCACAAAATCAACCGGAATGTTCAAGCAAATTCTAGAAAAAAAACAGATCTAAATCTGTTAAATAGTTCTCTCCTGAAAAGTGGACAGACATACAGACAGATGTTAGATTTTATATAGGGTGGTCCAGATCTAATTATGCAATTTTCATTACACTCTATTAAGTTTATTACATAGAAAATCACCCGAAAAATCCTGGACCATCGAGAAGTGTTCGAACTAATGACATGAAGAATTATCTTCGCGCCAAACTGGAATCGTCCCCACATAAATCAAAGTCATCCAGACGATCTGGATCTGCATAATTAGATCTGGACCACCCTGTATATGTAGAGATAGGCTTTTTAAATAAGACAGAGTTCTCCTGTCAGGACCACAATGGCATATCTTGTGGATCTCACTGTTTATCCTTCTTTTGTATATTGAATTTCAGATTCACTCAGATCCTTTTTAACTATGAAACAACTTATTTGTCACTTTGTTCTCCAATAAAGAAGGTGAGAGTTATAACATTATTGAGTTTGGAGCACTAAGATTGACACATCTCAGAAAGGCATGATTTAACTCTGATCTTGATGGCAGAATAAAATGTTGCAAAAGATATGGCTTTGGATCATCTGTGCCATAAAGCTATTTATAATAGTAAAAATTTTCAATTTAATAATTTCTCAGAATGATTTTTTTTTCATTTACTTTGACAGTGTAGACTGATGAGCAGAAAACAAGCATATTTTAATACATTCTCTATAAGGGCCTTTAATCAAATTCTTATCAACATTCTTCAACATTAGGTGGCACCAATTCACCACGTTATGATGGCTGTGCACAAATGTCCATTGAATGTCTGCTTTTCAAGTTCAAGTTCAAGCACTTTATTGTCATTGTGTGACACAACAAAATTACTTTTTGTGACAGCCCCAAGGTGCATTTAAAGAAAAGTCAGAAAATTCCAAATATGTCATATACAGTGTTAAGTGATCAAGTAACCAGAGCAAATTATTATTGTTCAAAGTACAGCAGCATAAATTGTTATTGCACCTGTTAATGAATAGTACATTACATATTCTATATTGTATTACATTAGTATATTGCACATTACCAATATAGCTTATTGCACATGTTCAATTAAAAATGATCTCAGACTGAGGAGATTCAGAGTTCAGAAAGTTTATGGCAGATGGGAAAATGCTATTTTTTAGTCTGTTTGTGTGTACACAGATTGACCTAAAGGATCTGCCTGACGGGAGGAGCTCAAACAAAGAATTTCCAGGATGAGTTTTGTCCTTGAGAATGTTTTTGGCCCTTCTCACACAGCGAGTCTTATACAAGAGTTTGAGTGAGGGTAGTTCAGTCCCAATAATGGCCTCTGCTGTCTTTACGACCTGCTGCAGGGCTTCTTTAGTAGCCTTGGTGCAGCTGTTATACCAGGCCATCATGCAGTTTAGTTAAAATGCTTTCTATAGTGCATCTATAGAAATTAACCAGCAGCTTCTGGGGGAGATCAGCTCTCCTTAGCTTCCTGAGAAAATAGAGGCATTGTTGTGCTTTGCCTATTATAGCCAAATTGTTGTCAGCCCAGGACAGGTCCTCTGAGATGGTGACTCCTAGAAACTTAAAGCTGGAAACTCTCTCCACAGCATCTGCATTGATTGTTATCGGACTGTGATTGGTCTTTTTAGTGGTCCTAAAGTCCAGAATAACTTCTTTGGTCTTTTTGGTATTTAAGACCAGGTTGTTGGTGTTGCACCATTCTGTCAGATTCTGAACCTCTTCCCTAAATGCAGCTTCACTGTTGTCTGTTACAAGCCCAATGACAGTTGTATCATCCGCAAATTTAACAATAATGTTTGATTGGTGGATGGGTTGACAGTCATGGGTGAAGAGTGCATAGAGAAGGGGACTTAGTACACATCCTTGCGGCACACCAGTGCTCAGGGTAAGGGTGGAGGATGTGTGTTTGCGGTTGGTTAGAAAATCCAGTAACCAGTTGCATATGGACGGAGCAAGTCCTAGTGCATAGAGTTTTTGGATCAGCTGGTTAGGTATGATGGTATTAAATGCAGAGCTGTAGTCAATGAAGAGCATCCTAACATAGGTGTTGGTCTTTTCCAGGTGCGAGAGAGCAGCATGTAGAGCCACACAGATGGCGTCCTCAGTTGATCTGTTTGATCGATAGGCAAACTGGTGTTGGTCTAGATCAGCTGGGATAGAGGCTTTGATGTGGGTGATTACCAGTCGTTCAAAGCACTTTGCAATGACAGGGGTGAGAGCAACTGGTCAATAGTCATTAAGACAGGTTATCCTCGTTTTTTTGGGAACAGGTACAATGGTTGTGGATTTCAGGCACAAGGGGACTACACCTGAGGAGAGAGAGGGGGGTTGAATATGTGTGTAAATACCTCCGCTAATTGGTCAGTGCAGGCCTGGAGCACACATCCTTGCATATTATCAGGACCTGCTGCCTTCTTTGTATTGATGTTTTCGAGTGCCCGCCACACATCATACATGTGTATGATCAAAGGCTGTGAGTCTCCGGTCAGCTCGAAGCTGACTGAAGGCTGGTTATTGTCCTTGTCAAACCATGCAAAGAAACTGTTAAGTTCCTCTGCTAGGTTGGCATTGTTATTGGCCAGTGTGTATTGTACGTCATTTTTCTTTTTGTAATCTGTGATTAATCAGATGCCTTGCCACATCCGCTGTAAGTTTGATTTACTGTCAAAGTCCTCCTCAATCCATTGTATGTATATTAATTTAGCAGACTTGTTGCCCTTCTTGAGGTTAGCTCTGGCAGCTCTATAGGCTGAGGTGTCTCCTAATTTAAAGGCTTTGTCCCTTTCCATGAGGAGCTGTTTGACTTCACTATTCATCCATGGTTTCTCATTTGGGTAGACCTTAATTCTTTTGTTGACAGTGACATTGTCCACACAGTAATTAATATATGACAGCACAGATGAAGTATATGTCTCTAAGTCTGTCTGATGAAAAAATATATTCCAGTCTGTTTGTTCAAAGCAGTCCTGGAGTTGGCAAATGGCTGTTTCAGGCCAAACTTTAACAGTCTTGCTAATTGGATTAGTACTCTTGATAAGGGCTTTGTGAGCTGGAACAAGAGATAAAAAGAGATGATCAGATTTGCCGAGGCAGGGACATGGAATGACCTTATAGGTGTCTTTTATGTTTGTATAGATGTGGTCTAATGTGTTTTCCCCTCTGGTTTTACAATGTACATGCTGATAAAATCTGGGAAATACATCCTTAAGATTCGCTTGATTAAAATCCCCAGCAATGATAAAAACTGCATCAGGGTGCGAATTCTGTTGTTTACTGATAATGTCAAACAATTTTTCAAGCGCTGAATTAACATTAGCCTTAGGAGGTATGTATACTGCCGTAACAATAACGACGGTATGTTCTCTCGGTAGGTAAAACGGTCGGCATCTTAGCATCAGATATTCCATGTCCGGACAACAAAACTTGTTGATTATAGTTATATTAGTGCACCAAGCATTATTAGTATAGACACATTTTAAAGTGTTCTGTAAAGTTTGTTTATTTTCTGTACACCATGTTGTTCACCATATAACATAAAAAATCAAGCAGCTTTATTCTATTCATTGTGTCTATGTAGAGTAAACTATTGCTTCTCAAGTTGAGAAAGTCAAATTATTGCAAACTGTTAAATAGTGAGCAGCCTGGTGGGACAGTGGCTAGAGCTACTTGCCTCATTACTCCAGAATCTGGGGTTTGCCTGCTTGCCATTACACTTTTTGTATGGATTTTTCACATTCTCTCTGTATCTGTGTGGTGCTGCAGTCTTCCTCTCACATCCCAAAGATGTGCATATTCAGTGTAAGGGGCGCCTGGGGACCTTACCTGGCCAGGCTGCCTATAATCTGTAAGGTCAGGGGAGACAGCTTGGGCGGGTCTTTGTCTGCCCTGGGATGTTAGATGGCAGCCCCTCTGGGTTACAGCATTGCAAAAGATTTCCACAGGGCATCTTGGAAATTGGAGTTTGTTGTCTCAGTCCTGTTGGGTTCTGTGGGTGCTGCCCAGAGGGTGCTAAATGGACTGGTGAGACCTACTTTGTCAGGCTCCCACCTCACCCAGTAGTGCTTCCAAGCCACAGCTTTAGGACACTGGAAGTGCTTCCAAGTGTTACATAAAAGGAGCTGCCTGCCACAACTACAGGGAATGGGAGGAGGAGGAGGACGAAGCTTGAGAGTGGCACAGAGGTAGCAGAAAGAACTCAAGGCAACAGAGAGAAGTACTACTGTGTATTAGTGCTGTACTTAGGTTGTGGTGTGGGGAACTCTTACCATAAGAATTTCACACAAATAAAGACCCTTTATGATTGCAAACACGTGTCCAAGCATCTGTGTTGGAGAGTTTGGGGAAGCTGCAGTGCCGCTAGGGACCAAATAGGTTAACTAGCAACTCTAAATTGGTCACTCGTGATTAAGTGGGCCTAATGATGGACTGGCACCCTGTCTAGGGCTGGTTTTCACATGGTACCAAGAACTGCCATGATAAGCACCCAGTTCTAAACTGGCTCAGCAGGATGGATGCATGTTTTATGATGATGCAGTCCTTTTCAAGGTTAGTTCCTAGCCTTGTACTGAATGCTATTGAATAGACTGTAACATCTGTGAGCTGGGTTTCATAAACTGAGCGGGTTTCGTAATGGATGGTTGGATGAAAAGTCTATAGTGGAGCAGATATAGGCAGAAAGCAAGCAATCCTGTTATGTTATAAATAAGATCAGATTTGCTTATAGGCTGAAGAAATATATGGAGGAGAACCAAAGAGAAAAATATTGACACCAACAATTGGAACAGCTTTGTAGTTTTAATGTATGAATTAAAGAGATAGATTGGGATTTATATAACAATCAGGCCTCGGGCAAAACCTGGTCAACATAAATCTTAATGATTTTGTTCTTTCCGTTAGTGAAGCTTTTAATACTCAAGTTCAAGAAGCACATCTAAAGAAATTAATGAAGATCTTCAAAGAAAAGGTTATTAATATTTATTAGTATAGGAAGCATTATACAACCGTTTGTTGGCCTCTGAGGATCTACAAACCACTGTTACTGGCATTTTTTAAACTTGTCCTATTTTTTGTTTGTCACAGTAAAGCAGATTAATTGTAATACAAATACACAGTGGCTTTAAAACTTTAAGATTTGGTACCAGTGGCAGATGTAGGTATGGGTGACATGGGCAGCATCTTGCCAGGGGAAGAACAGTGCACACACACCAAAATATTTGGAATGGGGATTACAGCCTGAGCCATTTATGTAACTTAAGGGGCGCATACTCCTGCCACCAAGGGGGATCCCACCCAGTTGTCAAAGTATAGTACTGACTAACTGATATGGAGACCTAGGAGTGCTGTTCCCCCTCCCCGTCTAAGTCTCTAAATAGGCTTTGACCAGCACCGCTTGGTACCCTTTGTCAGTTACACAGTATTCTGCCATGAAAGGCATGACAGAAAATTTTTTGTAACAAGAGACAAGAATAAATATGATCCAAAAGATGAGCAAAGAGAAATATACATTGTTATCAAGCCAAAAATCAAACCCGTAAATCACTCTCAAGGATATGAACAGCACAGGCCATTTTTATAAAGAACACTAAGAAAGATTAACATTCTTGTTGTTGCTCCACAAACTGAAATGAACAGAATTGTTCGCCGTAAACTTTTATACCCACAACTCTGTAATTTCACCAGCTGTGTGCTTCTGTGTCGATTACCTAGCAATGTGGCAACAACTGCCCCACAAAATGGCAGCACCCATGATAAATAAAAGGGCATTAAATTAATTCAGCGGTTTAACAATACCTTCTGCATGCAAACTGAAGTCAAATTCGCAATCCTTGGGTTGGAAAACCCCTTACTATACACATATATATTCAGCAAAACCTCAGGAGAGTTACAAATAATTAAATAAAAATACAATTCATAACACACAGATTCTTTGCATACCCCCTTAAAATACATATTGATAGAACTGATTGACATACATTTTACAAGAGCATATGAATAAAATATTTCTTTTTCAGCAGTTCCTCATACATGACTTGGATGTTATTGTCAGGTGTGGTGCTGGATTGGCACCCAGGCTTGCAGGTCACATTTGTACCTCGGTCATCAGAACTTACCTAACTAGAAAGTCCAGAAGCAGGAACCATCTCTTCATAAGATTCACAAAGATCTGGAAAATATTATACATCAGCTTTTATATTGTGAATTGGATTAATTAAGTTTGAGAATATTTTATTGCTTTATGTTATTTTCTTTCTATAGTGTGCACAATCCAATTTTTTCTATTTTTCGTAAAGTTATAAAATGGAAGGATGGATAAAGTTGAGATACTTAATAAATCACTCAGGGTCATGGACTGAGTCAGTGGTTAGACCTGAATTAGCAGCTTAATGGGTTATAGACCAATAACTCTAAGTTATACTGGCCACATACTATTTGGCAACATGAAAAAATAAATGAACAGTGCCTTCTACAAATACTACAGCTTAGTCCAAATAGTCAAAGGTGCCGTTACAGGTGACCCAGATGAGTCCTGCCTTCCTCTTTTCAAAGGGAAAAGCCACCCTCTTCATTGTATTTAGTAAAAAACACAAGCAGTGGTGACTGAACGTAAACTAAAAGACTTCTACTATTCCGCCCACCTATAGAATGGGTCTAGAAAAACAGTATGGAGTTAAATGTAACAGTGCAGAGGTTGACCTCAGTAGGCTGGGAAGCTAGCAATAGTCCTACTATGCAGCCACTTCCAACGCCTCCTTCTCCTGTGTCTCCCATGCTAATACTATACTGTTTGACTTTTAGCCATCTCTCTATCCGGCCAATCACCTCAGCATGTTTCTGGAAGCAGTTTGCATGTAGGTTGTTTCCAAGGAAACCTCTCTGGTTACACACATGGGATGCAGCCTTTCCTTATAATTAGAAGAAAAAGGTTAGTAAAAAAGAAACATATACAGTATCAAACTATATATATATATATAAACACTCACACATATACTTCATTCATATGTAAAGGAAAGTGAATCCAAATATGCCACATGATCTAATGGTTTCCCTTGCACTGTATATGCTCTTTACAATGGCAGTATTCATAAATGCTCTGTTAAAGGAACAAAGTCTGATAACACCTTGGATCTGAGTGAAGTGCCAGTACAAAGAAAGCAGAAGTTATAAAATTCTGTTGGACAAGTAAGTCCATCCGTTTTGTATATCTCCATCCCTGAGGAACTTCCAAAATGCAGACCATTTTTAGCATGTGATAAGATTCACGTTCACCTTAAACAAACACAAACTGTGTTACCATGGTAATTTGAACCTAGGGCCATTTCAATTTGTGGCCAGCTTATGAGCCAAGGGAAAGTGATTTTAAAAAATTGCACAAAGTCAACCAGCTAAGTGAAACAGCGTTGTGAGCTGGAAGGATGAAAGCTATTCATATTTGCATCTTTTGGTGGCAAAATTTGTTTCAGTTCAATTCCTATTTTATAATACTCATCACTGTGTTCAGGCTCAGGATGCATATAAAAATGTTTGCAACTGCAATGTATTAACAGCGATTTACAAACCATATCACATTTACATGCATGAACATAAGAGCAAGCTTAATAATGAACCAAAACAAATCATTCATTCATTTGTTCTCTCTTAAGTGAGCTTAATCCAATTCAAGTCTGCAGGAATAAACGATTCAAGACAACATAAAGTCCCAAAGAAACATTATAACTAAAGTTTGATTTTGATGCTATTATCTAGGCTGAAGAGTGATCTGCTGTCTCTGGCATTTTAGGTGCTGTCCCATTATTTATGTTAGGGGTACTCAAACAGCGGAGCGCGGTCCACAATCCGGACTGCCAAGACATTTTTGGCGGACCGTGACTGTCTTCTGCGTAAGTCAAAAGTCCGAATATAAAAGCACCAAAATTATTGTTGTTTTATTATTTACTCGGTAGCAGGGTTGCCAACTGGCATTTTTTATGGCAAATAACTGAAATTTGGCATTTTTGAAAGCTGTTTGGCATATAAAATTTGCGTTTGGTCTACTGGCATTTTTTTGGTCTCTTTTACAAGCCGTTTGGTCTATAAATTTTTCAGTTGGTCTGTTCACTTTTTGTCTGAGCTGCTACTGGAAAGCTAATGTAACATGTATCAGTAGATTCGGCCTTCGCGCGTTTGGTATTAATCGGTGATTAGGCGGACCTGTTTTCTGTTTATTTGAATTATTTCCGGTTGCTGTAGTATACGCAGTGTCCTATCGTCCGCTCCGATGATTTTCATTTCCGGTGTACGACGTACAACTGTATGACTTGTATTATTTACACGAATTTTGAATTTTAATCGGTAATAATTGTAATTATGGCAACAAGTTGCAAGCACAGAAAGATAGATCAAGAAAATCAATCGTTTCAGAAGTCGTGGACTGAGGACTTTTTCTTTATTTTGCCAGACTGGCCTAACGCATGGCCCATGTGCATTATTTGCCAGGAAACGGTAAGCGTGATTAAAAGCGGCAATGTAAAACGACATTTTGAGACGAAACACGCCGAGTACTACAATGCGAATTATCCACCAAAGTCAGAGCTCCATTCGCATAAGATCGACGCCCTTAAGTCGTCGTTGGTAGCGACCACCACACAATCAAATGTTACAGAAGCTTCGCTACGCATTGTTTGGGTTCTTGGCAGACATAAGAAAGCATTTACTGATGCAGAGGTTGTTAAAGAATGCATGATGTCTGGTTCTTCGGTTCTGTTTAGCGACAAAAAGTGTGTTGAACTGATTCAGCAGATACCATTATCAGACAGTACTGCTAGTCGTCGTGCAGATGACCTTTCTGACAATGTCGGTGGTCAGTTAATATCAGATCTTAAACAAGCTGAATTGTTTGCTCTCGCGTGCAATGAATCCACTAATAAAACTGACATGTCTCAACTCTGTGTGTTCACAAGATTTTTTGATGGCCATAATTTTGTTGAAGAGTTTCTGATATTACTACCACTAGCCAAAAAGACCCGCAGTGAGGACGTGTTTTCAGCATTATCGCAGTTTATACACGCAGCTGGATTGGATGTAACAAAAATGGTTTCCCTTACAACAGACGGGGCACCAGCAATGACTGGTAAAGATAGAGGACTTGTCACTTGTATGAAGGCACTTCAGCCCAACCTTGTTGCTTATCACTGCATCATTCATCAGTCGGCCTTCTGTTCAAAACTTTGTGACGAACTGGCGGAAGTTATGTCTACTCTTGTGAAATTAGTGAATTTTTTACGATGTAATTCGTCTCTGCAGCATCGTCTGTTTTGTTCTTTTCTTGAAGAGATGTCTGCAGAATTTGGAGATCTGCTGCTTCACAATGACGTCAAATGGTTAAGCAAGGGCCGTGTGTTGGAAAGGTTCTGGAATCTCCGTGAAGATGTAGCTGACTTCCTGCAGTCCTTGAATACAAAGAAAGCTGCAGAATTTTTAACATTTATTCAAGACAGTGACAAGGTCGCACTGCTGGCATTTCTTGTTGATATTATGGGACATATAAATACACTGAATTTGTCACTTCAGGGTGCAGACAAAACCATTGTCGAATTGCAAGAAAAATGTTGTGCCTTTGAAACAAAACTGAGCATTTTCATCAATGACTTGGAAGGTGGCAAGATGCTGCATTTCCCAGACCTGAAGAGCTGCATGACAGCTGATCAACAGGCATGTTTTCAGTTGATTTCCACATTTCTACATCATTTGAAGGTCGAGTTTGATGAATGTTTTAAGGATTTTAGAAAACTGAAGCCTGTGTTTTTGTTTGTTGCTGATCCTTTCATTGTCCAGCCTGACGGTGAATGGACATCTGTGGCTGCCTCAATTTTTCCAAACTCAAACCCGTCACTGTTGCAAATGGAAGCAGCTGATTTGCAAGCTTCTCACGTTTTAAAAGCAAAATTGAACAAAGTTGGCATAACAATTTTTTGGTCAAAGTTTGTTCCAGATTCTCAGTATCCTGCTGCAAAGAAACTGGCGATTTCCGTGCTCACTATGTTTGGTTCAACATATTGTTGTGAGTGTGTGTTCTCCACTATGAACACTATCAAGACGAAACATCAAAGTGTAATTACCGACCAGAACCTCAGGAATGCAATGAGAATTGCACTGACTGGTTACTCACCGAACTATGCTGCCATTATGAAATCGAAACAACAGTTTCACACTTCAAACTGAGTGACAATCATTTACGTACCAACTGTTGTAATTGGTGTGTTAATTGCAAGTAGTCATGTGACTTTTCTGAATTTTTTTCCATGTTTTGTGCATGTCTTGGTCTTCTGTAAAAATGTTATCATTTGCATTGAATCTATTATTAGCCTCCTACAGACCTACACCTACAGTCCTACAGACCTACATGGTAAACCTGGCTATGGCGGACCCCGATGGTTGGTGGTGAACTGAATGTGGACCGGCATTCAAAAACTTTGAGCACCCCTGATTTACGTGCTTCATTAATTTATCCCATTTGCTGGTGCAGAATTGACATTGCAATGCTAACTTGCTCTGGTCACTCTGAAAGCTCTACTTAAAAAAATATGTCTACAGCCACACAGTGAGGCAGGGGTCTCCAACCTTTTTTCCCCTGAGAGCTACATTTACAAAATGAAAATGGCCGAGAGCTACTCATGTTTTCTAAAGTTTATTCTCATAGCTTATTTCAACTGAAACAAACTGAATAAGCTTGTTTTGCCTGAATATTGGTGTCCACAACTCACATTTTGCATTAAAACATCACAAAAAATATTTAGTTCTCCTGCAAGTGCATTTTGTATGTCTCTATGAATTTTCTAGTGTATCTCACACAATTGAATTAAAACATGAAAGCTATCAAAACAAAACAATGCAATTACAAATACACAGATATTACTTATTCGTTTGCTAGTTTGTCACATGTCACTGTTTCACTTCACATGTCCAGTTGCATGTGTGATGTGTTTTTTAGTTAGTCAGATGACTGGCACTGCATGGAGTCAACAAGAGAGGTGTATGGTGGAGTGTAGCCACTTAGGTTCACTCTTATGGAGTCATTTAAATGTTCGTCTGTCAGTCTTGATCTGAACTTTGATTTCATGACATTCATGTCAGACTCACAGAGGTATGGAGACCCGAACAAAGCAGACATTTTCAGAGCTGTTTGGTGAAGATTCTTATAGTTATCTGGCTCTACTAAGCTCCAGAAATGCTGAGAATGCTGCTTAGACTTTAACTGCACATTATTTTGAAGGTTTACTAATATATAATATATAAAATCCAATGTCTCTCTGTCTGTATGTCTGTCTGCTTTTCACGAGAGAAATACTTAATGGATTTAGATTGTGTTTTATCTTGGTAGAGTATTACAATATTGCTCTGCTTTCCTCTATTGTATTATTAATATGTAGCCTCAGAATGCCTAATATCACAGACTTACCACTGTTTATAACTTATCCCCACCTTCCCTTCTATATCTATAACCTCAGGCAATTAGATGTAGTAAAAAGACAAGCAGGAGTTAAGTTACACATAAAATAATGTATTACTGATAATATTCATGAATAATAACAAAATGCAAAGTACATTTAAATATTGGCAACCATACAACCTGATTAAATGGTGATGTGTAGCTCAGGTGGCACACAGACTTGTAGTTACTTAAAATGTCTCTAGTTAAGGCATCATTGGTGCTCAGCTTTCAGCCACATGTCTGTTCAATATGTCTGCTAAGCTGTGCTCTTCATTGTGTTATCTTCATCAGTTCATGGTGTGATGGTCTTCATCAGTTGTTAGCAAGAGAGAGATTGTGAGGTTAAGCACGTACATTTATAGATGTTCTGTCCAACCCCTACAGCCAATAGGACATCATGGTACTTAAAGGCCGCTGAGAAAAGCCAATTCCAAACAGCCATACCTCAGACCAATGGGGGAAATAGAACATCTTAACACCTGCCCCAAACCATATGTTAAACATCCTGGCTTCCTTGCGGGGGGGTTGAAAGATTTTAGCAGAGAAATACTCGCCAAACTGGTTTAAGACACATCCTCTCCCAACTCTGTCGTAAAATGCAAAGAGAGTCAGTCGTAAAGGGTGGGGGGAGGTAAACGCTAAATGACATTGCCTTGCCTAAATTACAAATAAAGACATACAAAATATTTATCAAGTTATATGCAAAATCTTACATCACAACAGATTGGGTGTTTTTCTATAATTTGCTTGAACATTCCGGTTGATTTTGCGACTTCTCTCATTTCGCTATGTATCATAGTTTGCTTGCAGTACTGACTTATTTGTGCGAATCCAAGATCCACACAACAGGCCGAAGGCAGTTTGGTGTGGTCGGGGGGCCTCCCTTGGCCCTCCCTTGGCCCTCCCTCCTCACTCCTCACTCACTCGCCAGCTTCAGGGCGTGTTCCTTAACTCTGCTTAGCTACCGAACGAGAGAACACTTGAGTTCAACTTTGTTTGATATTTTAAATAAAGTGTTACTTAGGTCTTGATGAGTTTGAGTCCAGATATTCTCTTAAGTGTATGCCACATTGAAAAGATAGATTGCAATTCAGATTGTGGATCGTGATTTCGTGTTAAAATAGGATTCATTAAGCCTTTGGAAAACTACTTAGAAAGGGTTTGCGAGCTACCGGTAGCTTGTGAGCGACGTGTTGGAGACCCCGGCAAGTGTTGTAAAGGTTTACCCCATAAACAATTAAAAGTGAAGTCCCATAGAAATGGATTACCGCTCAGATCAGTAATGACAGACGCTACATATCCTTACACTAGGGCCGATGGTTAGGAGACCCATGAGAGCATTCTACCTTCTCATAGTATGGGTCGGATGATTAGCACTAAATAACTAATGAATACTATTTCTAGAAATAACAAAATGCAAATCAACAAAAAGTTAATATCCCAGGGTATGCCTGTCCTATATACATACAGAAATGTTTGATTTATGCTATGTTTTTTCTTTATCACTTTTTTCAAGTACCTTTTGGTTGGGTGGCCTAATTTTGTGGTTCTCTACCTTTCTTCCTCCAAGGTCCTTCAAGCGTACAAGAGCTTACACAGCCCATGATATTTCTCCTCTTGTTCTCTTCTCCAGTCTCGACAAAAGTGCTTGTGTTTGATTTTATATTTCTTAACAAAAGAATCTTTGCTGCTTGTGCTATTATACTACCTGTGTTTTTAAATGCATAATACAAAAGTAATAGGTCATTTCAAAAACAGTCTATATATTTTTATTAAATACATTTTAACTAATGCCCAAATTTCTTAATAGTAACATAAAATAAGTAAACATTTTAAAGATAAATAAGAAACAGTAATTCTTCAGGCAAGATGGGGCCTGAGTTGCCTGGAAAGCTTGCATGTTTTAATCTTTTCAGTTAGCCAATGAAATGTGTCATTTTGTTTGACTTCTCATTACATTCCTAATGGCTAACATGATACAACACCCTAGTACATATGAAATGAGAGAAAGACAACAAAGCACTCTGTTAGCAATCATGATCCATCAGTAATTTCTTGCTATTTATAGTCTCCCAAAGTCAATAAACAAGATGTTATATATTTTTTCTAAGATATCCTATTGGTTAGACTCTGGGTTCTCTGTCATCACTTAAATAAAACTTCCTTTATTTGATTCAAGGCTTTAATGTACAATTAAGCGCTTTCGTTCTTTAAAAAAGGTAAGGCATAATAATAAGCATTCAACAGAAGGCTCCATATTATGACAGAACCTTCCTGGCATAGTCCCAGAATGGCAGCAGCCGCTGACTCCTCAAGCCTGTAGGGCTCTGCCTGCAGGGCCTGGTATTAATTATGGTTGCAGAGAGCTGGTCAGCTTTTATGCCTGACTTTCAAATTACAAACCTGAATAATGCTTTTTAACTGATCTCCCTGCAGTGATTTTGTTATTTTGTGCCCTAGGCCAAGCTTATTAGTGTGCCAACCATTTGGTATCTAAACTGTGCGGCTGAGTTTTTTCCCCCTCTTATGATCTGTGCCCAAGGTGAATGCCTAATTTGCCTTAATGGTGGCGGCAGCCCTATCGCCCTGGAAGAAGCAATATTATAAAAATAGAGTGGAGGTGTTGTACTGTTAATGTGTCTTGCTCTGTTCTTATAAATAGTGCAAGGTAGACATGACTCATTGGACACACACATGCATCTTTGAACTTGTTGTTAGTAGTGCTAGCTGCTCTTTCTCCCCTTCCTGTCCGTTGTAATCAAAATGTTAGAGCAAGAGGTACACAGTAGTGGTGCACATTGCCTTATTATTCAATTTTTGCAAATGATGGAGTCGTCATTCCATCTCAGATTTATGCCAGACTTAAAAAAACATTTGGGGATGAGTGTCTCTCTCAGTCTAGAGTGTATGATTGGAGCAAGTCATTCAGAGAGGAACTATCATTCCTTCGGTCAACTTAAGGAATTTTTAGGAGGGAAGAAATTCAAGCTGATTGTGGAGGTTATTGACACTGAGCAAGAATGGGTCAACATGCAGTCAAAAGACTTGAACTCTTCTGGAATTTAGGAGCCTCCTGAGCACTGGAAAAAGTATATTGCAATGGCAGGAGACTACACAGAAAAACAGTGTGTAAGTCGTTTCATTATATTCAATAAATAAAGTGTAGCTCATAAATTCTTGTTTAGATTTGAACACCCCTCGTATTATATACAGTAAAGGCTTTGCCACCCAGTGTCTAAATGAGTACTGGCTGGTGTGACTTCTTTTTTGGATTTCCATGACGTCTCTTTGTCTGTGAGCAGTTTGTTTCAGTAATTATAAGTACTATCATACTTCCATGAGGTCCCGTCACATATTGTGATATGCCTAGCAGCTCTCTCCAACTAATCCATGGCTCGGTCCAACAAAATCAAACTGTTTTGATTTTGTCTTTAATCACAG
The DNA here is from genome assembly GCA_026402145.1 of Polypterus bichir lapradei. NCBI lineage: Eukaryota > Metazoa > Chordata > Cladistia > Polypteriformes > Polypteridae > Polypterus > Polypterus bichir. The sequence goes on along the minus strand of JANRMT010027041.1, from coordinate 43,570,663 downwards.
GGGTACGTTCTGTGTGCATGAGTGATGACAACAAATGGATGCACATTCTTCTTCTTCTTTCAGCTGCTCCCATTAGGGGTTGCCACAGCGGATCATCTTGTTCCATATTTTCCTGTCCTCTACATCTTGCTCTGTTACACCCATCATTTGCATGTTCTCTCTCACCACATATATAAACCTTCCTCTTTTCCTCTTCCCTGGCAGCTATATCCTTAGCATCCTTCTCCCAATATACTCAGTATCTCTCCTCTGCACATGTCCAAACCAACTCAATCTTGCCTCTCTGACTTTGTCTCCCAACCATCCAACTTGAGCTGACCCTCTAATGTACTCATTTCTAATCCTGTCCATCCTCGTCACACCCAGTGCAAATCTTACCATCTTTAACTCTGCTACCTCCAGCTCTGTCTCCTGCTTTCTGATCAGTGCCACCGTCTCCAACCCATATAACATTGCTGGTCTCACTACTATCCTGTAGAACTTCCCTGTCATTCCTGCTGATACCCGTGTGTCACAAATCACTCCTGACACTCTTCTCCACCCATTCCACCCTGCCTGCACTCTCTTTTTCACCTCTCTTCTACAATCCCCAATACTCTGTACTGTTGATCCCAAGTATTTAAACTCATCCACCTTCGCTAACTCTACTTCCTGCATCCTCACCATTCCACTGACCTCCCTCCCATTTACACACATGTATTATGTCTTGTTCCTACTGACCTTCATTCCTCTCCTCTCTAGAGCATATCTCCACCTCTCCAGGTTCTCCTCAACCTGCTCCCTACTCTCCCTACAGATCACAATGTCATCAGCAAACATCAAAGTCCATGGGGATGCATCTATCACTTCTATCGCAGACCTTACCACAGTCACACTTCCCTCGTACATATCTTGTACAACTCTTACGTACTTCTCTGCCACTCCTGACTTCTTCATACAATACCACAGCTCCTCTCGAGGCACTCTGTCATATGCCTTCTCCAGGTCCACAAAGACGCAATGCAGCTCCTTCTGGCCTTCTCTATACTTCTCCATCAACATCCTCAGAGCAAACATTGCATCTGTGGTACTCTTTCTTGGCATGAAACCATACTGCTGCTCACTAATCAGCACATCCCCCTTATTCTTAAATATCAGCACCAGTACACTTCTTCTGCTCTCCTAAGGAATCCTCTCGCTTTCCGATTCCATTAAACAATCTGGTTAAAAACTCCACTGCCATCTCTCCTAAACAGCTCCATGCTTCCACAGGTATGTTACCTGGACCAACGACCTTTCCATTCTTCATCCTCTTCATAGCTGTCCTTACTTCCTCCTTGCTAATCCGTTTCACTTCCTGATTCCCTATCTCCACATCATCCAACCTGTTCATTCATCAACCTCTCAAAATACTCCTTCCATCAGCTCAACACACTCTCCTCGCTTGTGAGTATATTTCCATATTTACCCTTTAACACCCTAACCTGCTACACATCTTTCCCAGCTCAGTCCCTGTGTTTAGCCAATCGGTACAGGTCGTTTTCTCCCTCCTTAGTGTCCAACCTCTCATACAACTCACCATATACTTTTTCTTTAGCCTTCGCCACCTCTCTGTTCACCTTGCACCTTATCTCCTTGTACTTTTATCTACTTTCTACATCTCTCTGACTATCCCACTTCTTCTTCTTCGCCATCCTCTTCCTAAGTTTACTTTCCTGTACTTCCCCATTCCACCACCAGGTTTCCTTTTCCTTTTTCCTCTGTCCAGATGACATGCCAAGCACTCTTCTTGCTGTCACCCTTACTACTATACTGCTGCAGTTGCCCAGCTGTCTGGCAGCCCTTCACTGCCACCAAGTGCATGTGTTACCTCCTCCCTAAACTCAACCTTGCAGTCTTCCTTTTTCAGCTTCCACCATTTGATCCTTGGCTATACCCTCACTCTCCTCTTCTTCTTGATCTCCAGCATCATCCTACAGACCACCATCCTATGCTGCCTAACTACACATTCCCTTGCCACCACTTTGCAGCCTTCAGTCTCCTTCAGATTGACTCTTCTGCATAGGATATAAACTACCTGTGTGCATCTTCCTCAACTTTTGTACATCACCCTATGTTCCTCCCTGTTCTTAAAATACACATTCACCCCAGCCATGTCCATCCTTTTTGCAAAATCCACTATTAGCTGACCTTCTTTATTCCACTCCTTGACACCATACCTACCCATCACCTCCTTTGTCCTCTGTTCCCTTCACCAACATGTCCATTGAAATTCGCTCCAATCACTTTCTGTCCATCGGGTACACTGTCCATCACTTCATCCAACTTCATCCAGAAATCTTCGTTCTCATCCATCAAACACCCAACTTGCGGGTCATATGCACTAATGACATTCATCATCACACCTCCAATTTCCAGCTTCATAATCATTACTCTGCCTGACACTCTTTTCACCTCCAAAACGTTGACATACTGCTCCTTCAGAATAAGCCCTACCGCATTTCTCCTTCCATCCACTCCATAGATAGAACAATTTGAATCCACCTCCAATCCCATCCATCCATCCATTATCCAACCTGCTATATCCTAACTACAGGGTCATGGGGATCTACTGGAGCCAATCCTAGCCAGCACAGGGCGCAAGGCAGGAAACAAACCCCAGACAGGACGCCAGCCCATCGCAGTCCACCTCTGATCCACTTGGTCTTACTCCCCTTCCATTTAGTCTCTTGCATGCACAATATATAAACCTTCCTTCTCTCCATCATATCAGCTAACTCTCTCCCTTTACCAGTCATACTGTCTACATTCCAAGTTACTACCCTCAGTTCCATTCTCTTTACCTTCCTTCTCTCCTCCTGCCTTCGGACACGTATCCCCCGTTTCTTCACCTTCTTCGGCCAACAGTAGCCCAATTTCTGCTAGCACCTTGTTGGCTAACAGTACTGGTGTTGGCCGTGGTTAACCAGAGCCTCGACCGATCTGACAGAATTTTACACCAGATGCTCTTCCTGACATAATTCTCCCCATTTATCTGGGCTCAGGACTGGCACAAAGAAACACACTGGTTTGTGCATCCCCTGTGATGCACATCCAAAAGTACAAAAAAATGAAAAAGCCAAGATTGTGCCAGAACACATTGTACCTGTTAACCATTTGTACAGCACTGCCTCCATCAGGCAGCACATTATTAGCTATCACAGAAAGGGACAAGCTCAACTGTGCTGGAAGATTGGCATGCAGCTTGTAAATTTGACATGCCCAGCAATTTCCAGTTGTGTAGAATAGACATAGTCCAGCAATAAGATCAGCAACTGCAGTCGGCAGTTAAGCCGAAAAAAGACAAGTAGAGGAGCCACCAACCATCAGACATCCATTTTACCACAAGACTGGTGACTGAAAGCAATTTGTAGATATAGATCGTTTGACCCTTAAGTCTGATAGCTCAAGAAGAATAAGAGTATAGGTTTCACAAGAGTTAGCTGAGAAAGAAACAAAGGGCTTGTCTATATTAAGTTTTACCTTCCTTAGTTTACCCAGTGGGTACTGCTGCTTTGATTTTATTATGTTGTTGGTCAATTGTTGACTCGAATCTGGTCCAGAATAACTATACCCAACAATGTGTTGTAGGCTAGAGTGTCTTCTTCCATGACTTCTCTGTGTCCATGTGGCCTTCATGCAGTAGAGGAGGCATGAAGAGTTGAGAAGTGTTAGTAAGTATGCCCTGGGATGGAAGGCAGACTAGGTTTTTGTCTACCTCCCACCAATGTTTTCTCTCTGGATGATTGACTGGACTTCTTCTTTCAGCTACTCCTGCTAGGGGTCACCACAGAGGATCATCTGATTCCATATCATCCTGTCTTCTGTATCTTGCTCTATCACACTCACCATCTGCATGTCCTCTCTCACCACATCCAAAAATCTCCTCTTACACCTTCCTCTTGCCTGACAGTTCCATCCCTAGCATCCTTCTCCCAATATACCTAGCATTACTCCTCTGCACATTTCCAAACCAACGCCATCTCAGCTCTCTGGCTTTGTCTCCAAAATGCCCAGTTTTAGCTAGCCCTCTAATGTACTCATTTCTAATCCTGTCCATCGTCATCACACCTAATATAAATCTTAACATTTTTAACTATGCCACCTCCAGCTCTGTCTCCTATTTTTTGTCAGTGCCACCATTTCCTAACAATATAACACAGCTGATCACACTTCTGTCTTATAGACCTTCCCTTTCACTCCTGCTGGAACCCATCTGTCAAAAATCACTCCTGTCACTCTTCTCTATCCATACCTCCCTGCCTGTACTCTCTTCTTCATCTTCTTCCACACTTCCCATTTCTCTGTACTGATGATCCCACCTATTTAAATTCATCCACCTTCACCAACTCTACTCCCAGCATCCTCACCATTCCTCTGACTTCCCTCTCATTCACACACACATATTCTGTCTTCTTCCTACTGACCTTAATTTGTCTCCTCTCTAGGGCATATCTCTCCAGGGTCTCCTCAACCTGCTCCCTATTCTCAGTACAGATCACAGTGTCATTAGTAAACATCATAGTCCACGGGGACTCCTGTCTTATCTCGTCTGTCAACCTGTCCATCACCATTGCAAATAAGAAAGGGCTCAGAGCTGATCTTAGATGTAATCCCATCTCCACGTTGAATGCATCCATCACTCCTACAGTAGTCCTCACCACTTTCACAACTGCCTGAGATGCTGTGTGGATCTTCCTCCTGCATATGACCATAGAGGATGCCAAGGCAGACTATAAGATTCTAGTAAATACCACTTAAAATTAGAAAACCATCTTTTGACAGCCAAAAAATGTGTGTGCCATCTGCAAGGGAGGAGCTGATAGTCTGAACCCTGTAAATTTGAGTAATGAGATTAGAGTTTCATGCTGTGAGAACCACATCTTGTTTTGCCTTTTCTGCTGCTTGGTGTTTTGATTGTAGTCAAGTTGTTCCATTTCACCTTGTGATTACAGACAATTATTGTACATATGTCGTTGATCGTCAGTAATTCAGTTATCCCCTACGTTATCTTTTTTAGAGAGTGTTAATCTCAGTTTTCTAGTCAGTGAAATTAACTCTCTTACACTGCCACCTGGTGGGGGTGATATACAAGTACTAATTCTAAAAATTGTCTGCCTCTTAACTTTTAACGACCCCGATTTGAATGAATTAGGTTTGCAAATTGATGGATTGACACATTTGCACTACTTGCAACAAAACTCAAATCAATTTTTCAATTTTTTTAATATATTAAAAAGTGAAGGAAATTTCAATCAGTTTGAATATGGTGTCATTATGATCCTGACTGTAGTTCTCAGAATGTGGGGCCAGCATGTTAAATAATGCTGCCTGAGGCAAGATACATATTTACTGCTTGAACCCACCACTATATACACTATATATATCCTTACTAGGCATGAGTCATATATGCTTAATATACATACTGTACAATTTATTCTGTGATACCGGTCTCATAATAAAATAATCCTCTAATAGTCCCTCAGACTAACTTAAAATCAATATAGTACACTAAACAGGCAACACAAACAACAGAGATTCTTTTATATTCTTCATCATTTCTTCTGCTTGATGCAAATATATATTTTTGAATTTTGTAGTTGCGAAATTGAATGCAAAATGAATGTTTGCTATTTTGCTCATCACACTTGCCAGTTTCAAATTGTTCTTCAAACTAAAATGTACCTGCCATTTATATCTAAACAGGTGTGCTGCAAACTTAAGAAACATTTAGCAGACAATGCACTTGTGACTGACACCTTAATAACTTTCTGCAAATTAACAACATTTTACAAAACATTTTACACAATAGGATATGTGAAAAATCAGGTAAAAATGAATGCCAATGTCAGTTACTAACATGCAAAATGCACATGTACTGTTTTGATACTCTGACATTTGCATTGCTGTAATGAGGCGTGAATTGCAGTTCTGAGATATTTAAAACTTTTAACATAAAAATATTTTTTGCAGTTTTTAATGGCAGTATATAAATTGGGCACTTGATTCTATGTAATTCTTATGATTTGTACTTTATTCTTTGTATCATTAGTTCTTAATTTAAAAAAAAATACTCTTGTATGAAAATGCTAACAAAAATGCTGCCTCAGGAGACTACCTGGTCGCCTCGTCTCACACATTAGCCCTGTCAGAATGTGACCTGTGTGTGCATGTCCTGGTCTGTGTTTTTGTACAATACTAAAGAGACTTAAGAAGGTGGGTATGATATTTTATATCCTACTTAATTCAGACCAGAGTGGATTGGGAGGCTGGAGCCTATCCTAGGACGTGTAGGACACAAGACAAGAAAAAACCCTGGACAGGGTGTCAGTCCATTACAGTAAAAAGTGGATATTTGAACTGATACTAATTTTTGAATATGGAACCTGTGGTCAGGCGGTGGAAGGACGGACTGGAAACAGTCGGAATGTTGGGACACTAACCGGGTCGTCACTTTTAATCGTCGTGAGACAAACAAACAAAAATAAACAAAGCGACGAAAATAGCACTTATGCGCTATCCTGAACAGGGATTTCTTTCAGAGCAATAATCCTTACAAGAGTCACGTGCTCTGCCATGCGGCTCGTTACGGTCTCCCGGCAAAAGACATCTTTCTCTTTGCTGGCATTTCCTTTATAGCGGTACTTCCGGAAGGGGCGGGGTTATGTGCCCTTGTCGAGCGGATAAAAGATAAAAGGTAAAAAGATAAAAGGACTGCAGAATATGGCATTATCTTGTGCAACATTTAATATCGAAACCTGCACTAACGAAAATTAAAGCAAAAAAAATACGAGCAGAGTTTTTTTACTTTTTTGACATTTATGAAATAAACTAGCAAAATACCCGCGCTTCGCAGCGGAGAAGTAGTGTGTTAAAGAAGCAATGAAAAAGAAAAGGAAACATTTTGAAAATAACGTAACATGATTGTCAATGTGATTGTTTTGTCACTGTTGTGAGTGATGAGTGTTGCTGTCATATATAAATATATATATATATTTACACACACACACATAAACATATATATATACATATCTATACATATACACATATATATACACACACACATATATATATATCTACATATATACACATACATATACATACACACATACATACATACATACACACACATATATATACACAAATACATATATATATACACATACACACACACATATATAAACATATATATACATATACATACATATCTACATATATACACACACAGCTATTTCATATCAGTGCAATACGCTGCTTGTTAAAACGGATAACTCCCGCTCTTACGTGCAAGTCTGCGTGGATATTATGAACTATCGTATTTGTTCAAGTTCTATTTAAATTTTAAATAGAAGGAATTTTTATTTAGTCGACAGAAATATCTTTGGTAGGAATGGTAAAAACAGACAGGAATATTATTCCTGAATAAATCAACTCAAACCTTAAACAACTTATAATATTTTGCTCTCCATAAAAATATATCCTGTCTAAATTATACAAGTTAGAAATAAAGTAAACGTTAAAAGAACAAACATTCAAATTTCTTTACTCTTATGTAATTTTATATAAAAAATAAACTTAGATTTTAAATATCCCAAAAGATTTTGCTCTCCATAAAAATATATCCTGTCAAAATTATACAAATTCAAATATGAACATGCTGCATAACAAAACCTGGAAATATAAATAAAATGTGTTCCTTTCAGCAATAACAAATCAAATCATTCAGTTGTCTTTGCTCATATGTCATTTTAGAGCTGGACGCCTGGCATCTTTTTTTGGCAACAAGTTCGTTTATGTTTGGTGTGAGGTTCTGTGTTGTGGAGATTCTCAGGATGGACTGCAGGTGCTCATCAGTGAGGCGACTCCTGTGTGCTGTTTTGTTAGTCTTCATCACTGAGAAGAGCTTCTCACACAGATATGTGCTACCAAACATGCACAAGGTTCGAGCCGCATGTAGACGGACTTTTTTTGTTCTTCAAAGTCACCAAAGCGCCGTGCAAACTCAGTGCGCTCAGTTTATCAGCAAAGTGCGTATTTGGGAACACCGTAGTGACGACTTGGTTCAACATTACTTGGCAACAGGGAAAGTGGGGCAAGTTGCACTGGTGCATTTGTGTCTCCCATAAAAGTAGCTTCACTTGAAATCACTTTGTGATTGTGCACGGGTAAAAACGTCCGCTGAAGTGTCAGATTCTTATTTAATTCTTCTGCTTTCTGTATCTTCTGCATTGCATTCAGGTCTTTCAGGTTATCTTGATGTTTTGTCTCATTGTGCCGTCTTAGATTAAATTTTGTAATTACACCCACATTAGCTCCACAAATGAGACACACGGGTTTACCGGCAATGTCAGTAAACATATACTCAGCCTCCCATCGGTTTTTAAAGGCTCTATGTTCAGAATCACCTTTTCTCTTCGGCATCGCGTTTGGCAAGGCAGCTGAAGCGCTGCATTATGGGATCTGTAGTTTATTGTGTTACCAGCGCTTCATATACCCGGGCCATTAATAACAATAATACAGTATATAAAATGATCTCGCGGGTCGGATATAATTACACGCCGGGCCGGATGTGGCCCGTGGCCCTTGAGTTTGACACATATGGACTAAATAGAACTTGAAAAGATATATTTTTTCGTACATCGAGCCCGCGTGCTAATGTGGTTTTGCCTGCATGCCTCAGTAAGTCACCCTCCCCTCGCTCTTACTTTTTTACCGTTCATCTAATGAATACACTGAGTATGGCTTTACCAAAACAATCATTGATTGCGAATAAAGTATTCATTATTCGAGTATGTAGATCGGGTATATATATACATATATATATACCCGCGTATCGCAGCGGAGACGTAGTGTGTTAAAGAAGCTATGAAAAAGATTTGTTTCTTACTGCATCAATAAACCGATCTTCTTCTTCTTTATCTGAGACCTGACACAGTGCATGCACGGGTTTTTTTTTAACACTGTCTTCCTTTAGCGGGACATTCACTTTTTCCACCGTGTGCTTTGTTTCTGCAGTAGCTGCAGTTATGAATAATATGCTTGTATGTATCCGACGCTTCATATTTTTTTGCTGCCTTTTCAATTGTGTAATTCGGTTTTTGTTCAGCGCTCTTTGGAACTGTTGCTTTTTGTCTGTGCACTGCGTCAGTTCACGTGAGCCACTCGGTGTACACGCATCGAAGTTTCCCAGCTGTGCTGGTGCCATCTCGTGCTATGTCCATGGCTGTATTTAATGTTTCCTAAGTCCCGGCACTTAAAACTTTCTCTCGCAGTTTCGCTGAGTTTGTGCCAAACACCACCCTGACCATCTCATCTTCCTCTGCATAAGCACAGTCCTTCACCCGTGAATATTTACCCATGGCAGTGTTTCTATTGGATTGCCGCTGACGGACGGCCTTATATGGGCAGGCACTAAATTACAAACGCTAGCGGCAGCCTGTCTATGAACTTAATTTAAAGTTTAGGTTTACATCGTGCTTTGTTTCCGAAGTAGCAGAACTCATGAATATGGTTGTATATGTCACTCGCTCGCTTCTTATTGTTTCGCTGCCTTCTCAATTATATAATGCATGTTTTCTTCAGCGCTTTTTGGGCCTCTTCCTGGTTTTCTACCTACTGCGTGATTACGTGGGAGGTGTGATGATGTCACACAAAACTCCGCCCCCACGGGTTTCACGCTCATCTCCATTACAGTAAATGGAGAAAAACAGCTTCCAGTTATAACCATTACGCGTAGAATTTCGAAATGAAACCTGCCCAACTTTTGTAAGGAAGCTGTAAGGAATAAGCCTGCCAAATTTCAGCCTTCTACCTACACGGGAAGTTGGAGAATTAGTGATGAGTCAGTCAGTCAGTCAGTCAGTGAGTCAGTGAGTGAGTGAGGGCTTTGCCGTTTATTAGTATAGATATGTAAATTCAAAATAAGTACAAATAGTCCAAGCTGTACAGTCTGCATTTCTTTTTTGGTTCAGTCATATTATCTGAAGAAATAAAAACTTTTATTAACAAATAATTTTGACAGCCCCTGTGATAAAAAAAAACAATAAAGTATGTACTTACTTGAAACAGAAGATTTTTGTTCAAACTCAAATAAATAAACCGTGTCCTCTGATTTTCTTTTTCATAGTACTGCTCCTCAATAAATAATTATATTCAAAGTTCAAATCACAAATAAGTACATGTCACATCAAACAAACCAATTTATAGTGTTTTATGAAAGCATGACCATACAAGACTGATTGATTCCGCTAATATCGAATATCCGTCGTCTCATTCCACCGCGAGCAAGTGCGGACATGCAATGGTTTCTCATGTCCGCACTTGCTTTGATACGTTTGATAAGACAATGCACAGACATGTTTGTGCTACATGTATTTTCATGCATTCTTACGTGTGACTTTTTTAATGACACATTTTACCTTTTCGTTCACAAGTTTGGTATGTAATGTGTTTTTATCAAAAAAGTGTTTTTTTGAATTATTTTACTTCTTAATTAGGTACCTATTGGAATCATAGATATTTTGAAGTAACTAACAAATAGTAGTAGTATGGGGGTCTATTTTTGCTGTTGTCTACCCCCAAATTTTTTTATTGAAACTATTGACCCCTAGAAAGTTCAAATCGACCCCAGGGGGTCGATATCGACCACTTTGGGAACTCTTGAGTTAGACATTAGAATCAGACAGAAACATTTAATTTGTGTAAATACCAAAAATACACAAAAAATCAAGTTGTTGAATTGAGACTGACATCTATATTCACATGCAGATCTCGGTGCCAGTACGATTCTGGTTGCCTGTATGGGGATGCTCAGATGTATTTTTAAAATTTTTGTAAATTTTCAAAACAGTCATAAAATTCAATGTTTGTATTAGGATGAGGATGATATGATCGGATGTTTTTCTTTTGCATTTTTGTGAAAATCCAAAAATACACACAACATCCAGTTTTTGAAATTAAATTAATATCAAAGCTCCAAAATGATTTGTATGTGGCCTGTACAAAGATTTTCAGATCTGATTGTGTTTTCATTTGTGTAAATATTCTGAAGACAAACAAACATCTTTATTTTTAAACTGAAAATGGTATACATATTTGTATGTCACTCTTCAGTCCAATATGATCCTGACTTTCAGAATATGACTAAAGTAAGATGCTCAGATCTGATTTTATTTTCTTTTTGTAAATATCCAAAGAAGTGCTATTTAAAACAGTGAAGTGTCAATTTGCATAATTTTGCAAATTGACACTAAAATTTGTAAAATTTGGAGAAGTTAAGAAGTGTTTTGGAGTAAAATGAAGGAATATTGCTCCCAAAAGGCTCATTAACACTTCCACGTGTGTTTTTTTTCTGTAGCTGAGAAGTGCAGCTGCTTGCATACTAGTTAGATTAATTTTATGTATGTCTCTTATTTACATCACCACTGAGGTTCAGTGTGTTTTTAAAAAATTTTCTACATGAAGAGACATACTGAATTTACCATCTTGCATGTTGCTATGTTTTGTCGACAGTAAAACTCACTAAGCTATTTACCCCCTACCCCCTGGCCATTACCTAATAGCTGCCCTTACTTGTTTCTTGGATACTAGAGATGAGGCTTCACACGCTTCATACACCATGGAGCTTCAGGTTTCATTCCTGTGTCTGATGTATCTTTGGAATGACGATCACCAAGATTGACATCATACAGTAATTAACAAAGCTGGTGTCCTTGCGTAAAGCCTCCATGCAGCCCACACTGAAAAGAGTGCGTGTGGTGAGTGAGCAAAAGACATTTACATTTGTTATGTCCCAGTTCGATCAGTGTGTTAAAAGTCACTTTGTCAGTAAGTGCCAGTATGTAGCTAACAGTGTTACAGCAGAGGATATGAGACTCTGCTGCTAAAAGCTGCTATTACTGAATTTAAGAGGAAGAAAAGGAGAAGGGGGAGTGTCAGACCTGTTCACCTAAAAGCAGTGAAGGAAGGGTGTGTATAACATTCACGTGAGTTGGAGAGTTCAGGATGAGTAGATGCATTTGAAATATTTTAGCATGTCTTCCCTGTTGCATCATATTCAGTCCTTCGTTCATCATTCATTAATAGAAAGAATTATTAAGGATAAGATTGAGCAGCACATGGCAAGTACAGGAGTTTTTCTGAACAGTCAACATTGGTTCAGAAGAGGGAGGCCATGTTTTACCAACATGCTGGAATTCTATGAAGAAGCTACACAAGGATGTGGTCAAAGTGGAGCATATAATATTTCTTATCTTGACTTTCAGAAAGCATTTGATAAGGTGCCACATGAGAATTGGGCATCAAACTAAAAGAAGTTGGAGTTCAGGATGATGTTTTTAGATGGGTGCAAAATTGGCTCAGACACAGGAAACAAATAGTAATGGTGTGAGGAACCTTATCAGAATCGGCCAATGTTAAGAGAGGTTTCCCACAGGGGTCAGTGGTAGGGCTGCTGCTATGTTTAAAATATATAAATGATTTGGATAGGAATATAAGTAACAAACTGGTTAAGTTTGCAGATGATACCAAGATAGGTGGATTGACAGATAATCTGGAATCCACTGAATCATTACAGAAGGATTTGGACAGCATATAGGCTTGGGCAGATATGAGGCACATGAAATTCAATGACAGTAAATGTAAAATATTAGATGCAGGAAATAAAAATGTTAGTTCTGAAGACACAATGGAAGGACTGAAAATCAAGAGTACACTTTATGATTGATAGTGGACTCTAAGCTATCACCTTCCGACAGTGTTCAGATGTCATTAAGATGGCTAACAGAATGTCAGGTTATATAGCGCCATGATGAGTAGTGCACAAGTCCAAGGAGGTTCTGCTGAAGCTTTATAACACACTGGTGAGGCCTCATCTGGAGTATTGTGTGCAGTTTTGGTCTCCAGGCTACAAAAAGGACATAACAGCACTAGAAAAGGTTCAGAGAAGAGCAACTTGGTTGATTCCAGGGCTAAAGGGGATGAAATATGAAAAAAGATTAAAAAGAGCTGATCCTTTTTAGTTTAAGCAAAAGAAGATTAAGAGGCGATGTGATTGAAGTGTTTAAAATTATGAAGGAAATTTGTACAGTGGATCGAGACTGTTATTTTAAAGTGAATTCATCAAGAACAAGATGGAAACTTGTTAAGGGTTAATTTCACACAAATATTAGGAAGATTTTCTTTACTCAGAGAACCACAGACACTTGGAATAAGCTACTAAATAGTGTGGTAGACAGTAAGGCTTTAGGGACTTTTAAAACTAGACTTGATGTTATTTTAGAAGAATTAAGAGGATAGGACTGATGAGCTTTGTTTGGCTAAATGGCCTGTTCTCGTCTAGATTGAGGTAATTTTCTAATGTTCTAATGCTCTTTGCATCAACCAGCCTCTCCTTGAAATTCACCATTTTGGAAACATGACCATCGCATCTATATCTTCTACTGCACAGAGACGTGTCTCCAAGTCTGATGTCATTTTGGCTGCATAGCTCAGTGCAGTTATGTTAAGCATAAAGCAGTCTTTACCAGAAAAAACAAACCACACGTCTGATGGCTCAACGAAATGTCTACACAAGACAGAAAATGAGCCCGGTGATTTTATTTTATTGTTTTCCACTAGAGATCTTTATTTAAATACTAAATGACAGGCATACACATGCAGAATAAAAGCATAAAAATACCTTTCTTTTTCTGTTAATGCCACAAATTTAATTGGAAGAGAAACGTCATTTGTTTCACTTTTTTTTTTTGAAGCCACAAATTAAGTTTTGCCTGAACCATGATGCTCATCACTAATCATAAAGATATGCCAAAGTCCAGTCTTTGAAATTCAATTAAATATTTTGATATGGATCCAAAGTAATTCTAATTTCCAGAGTGCAACCTTTGTGAGAATGTTCAGTTTTGATTTATAAGTTTATAATGTCGCCTTGTCTTTTTTCTGCAGTGTAGCTGATTAGTCTCATCAGGCCGAGCATAATGTTAACAATAACAGATGAAAAACAATTGAAAGCACAGGTTGCTGGAGGTACTGATTGTGGTGTACTTAAGTTAACTTGAGGGGAATGTCTTAGTGGTAACAAACACTGGATGAATAGATAGATAGATAGATAGATAGATAGATAGATAGATAGATAGATA